>JAESUZ010004150.1:1200000-1800000 GCA_017311185.1 Proteles cristata cristata | reverse complement strand
GTCTCAAAATGAATAAACATTAAAAAATATAAAAAATAAAATAAATGTTAGAATTAAAAATAAAATAATTGGTAGAGCTTAATTGTGGACTTTTCTCTAGAACTTGCTGAGAGGTTGAGTAAGCTGGGTGACCTTGAGTAAGTTACTCAACATCTGGGTACCTCCGCTTCCTCTTTAAAATGAGATAACTATAGTAGCTATCCAGCAGAGTTTGTGAGGATTAAATGAGTATGTCTGGCAGCATAGTAAGTGTTCAATATGTGTTGGCTATTATTTAAGGATTGAGAATAGACTATTGGACTTGGTTACATGGTAGTCATTAGTGCATTTGTCAAGTGGGTTTTTAGGGATTGTGATGACAAACACCTGAGTTGAGGAAGTTCTGGCGAGAATAAGGAATTAGAGACAGCAAGAATCGGCTACTGTTTTGAGATTGCTGTAAAGGGGATTTTAAAAATGTGGTTGCCAGAGAGGGACATGAGCTTAAGTGATAGATTTAAGACATAATAATAATAATAATAATAATAATAATAATGATAAATAGTAATCTTCACAGCAACTCTATAAAGTAGGCACTATTTTTACCCCCATTGTAAAAATGAGGAATCTGAGGCATAAAAGAGGAATGCAATTATAAAATATTTGTGCACTGAAAATAATCTAGTACGGAGGGAAGAATTCAGGAGCCAAACGGATAATTCCAGGAATATAGTTGTTAAGTGCAGTTGTCTCCCCTTATCCTTGGTTTCACTTTCTATGGTTTTAGTTACCTGTGGTCAGTTGTGGTCCAGAGGCAGGTGATCTTCATCTGACAGATTGTCAGAAAGTCAGTAGTAGCCTAATGCTACATCACAATTCCTCACTTCATTTTATCATGTTGGCATTTTATCATGTTACATGACAAGAAGAAGGGTGAGTACAGTACAATAAGATAGCTTGAAAGATACACTACATTCACACAACTTTTACTAAAGCATATTGTTTTTGTTTTAAGATTTTAATGAATCCCTATATCCAATGTGGGTTTTGAACTCACAATCCCAAGAGCAAGAGTCTCATGCTCCACCAACCGAGCCATCCAGGTGCCCCTCAAGTTTATTGTTGTAATTATTCTATTTCATTATTATTCTTATTAATTTCTTACTGTGCCTAATTGATAAATTAAACATTACAAGTATAATGTACAGGAAGGCACATAGTACACATAGGTTTCAGTACTACCCATGGTTTCAGGCATCCACTGGGCGTCTTGGAATTTATTCCCATGGATAAGGGAGAAATGATGGAATGCAACCTACAAATGCAGAAATTGACCTTTGATAGGAACAGGGAATGTGCATTCGTTTTAACAGTATTGAAAGCAAAGTATGAATAGATTTGGGAGTGGAGAGATACTTAAGTTTTATTGCCATAGCTTGTGTTTTCTCACTGAGGTAAGAAACAAAAGGATTCTCTGAGAATGGGGTTGGAAATGGAGGAAGCAGTGAAATTATTATTTTGGAGAGTGGATGAATGAATTAACATGGGATATGGGTGAGGCTTCTGGTAATGCTAAGGTCACATCTGAAGATCGTGATCATAAAGTATGAATTATGGAGGCAAGAGAGAAAAAGGAGATAGTGAATTCAACATCTTTGAGAAGGAATATAAGATGAGTTAACATGGTGAAGCCAGAAAGGAATAAAACCGTCTTTTCTCTTGAAAAGCTCAAAGTTTACCTGCCCAGTTAAGTGATAAATGCCTAAAAGCGTATACAAGTAAGCAAATGATAAATGCCAGATGGATCACTTAGACCACAGGCTTTGTCTTTCAAAGGAGGGAGTCAGCACTTTGGGTGACATGTGTGGCTTTAGTGGGAGGTGAATATTCATTGGGCATTTAAGTGTGTGTAGATGCGAAAAGGATAATCATTTAGCATCTCTTTGGTTTCAGTATTGTGCTTTTTTCATCCAAGGTCTTTGAATTCCTTATCTGTGGGTTCTATTTCCTGTGTTGGTTGTGTGAATAGAGATATGAATTTGTCCATTTTCTTCTAATGATACAACTTTACGGTCGTCTTAAATGAAGTATAGTCACATTGTAATGGCCTTGAATTGTCTTCATTTTCATTGTATGTATGAAATATATTGTTTTAAAATTTGTTGAAACTTAGAAGTATTAATACATAGATTTTTTCTTGAGGGAGGAGCTGCTGTTAGTGAGTGAAGTAGAGCAGTATTATTTTCTTACAGGCTTTTTTCTGTAACTACAATTTTCTGTTAGAATTTACAGAAAGGTTTTTTGAGTATTCTAAGCTTTCTTTGACTTGAACATGAAGGGTGGCCAAGAAGGACATAGGTAAAAACATGCTTTACATATGAACTAAAGGGGATACTTTTTGTATATTAAAAAAAAGTTAAATAGTGACATATTTGATATAATGATGGGTTTGCAACTGTCCTGTTACTATTTTGTCCACTATTGAGTGAATTTATTATTTTTCTATTGCATAATTTTTTCTTATGGCCTAGTTAAGAATGACCAACTCTGTGCTTTCAGTCATTTTACTGAACAGGCAGCCTTCTGTTTCAAACAGAGAAACTTCTGTTAGTAAGAAACATGCAACAATAATGTGGGGATTTTCTTAGTAGTTTGTTTTGGAACTTTATATACACTTGTATAAAGCAGCTGCAAGGAAAAGTGTGTGTAGGTTTTTGTTTCTTAAATGTTAATGTAAGGAATATTTAAAGAACTGTGTAAAGCCTTCAACAGTACTTTATTTGACTGTTACTATTTAAATTTTGTCTGCATTTCAGTTTCATTAGAGGGTAACCATTTTGCAGAAGATCCTACATATTTTTTTATGTAAACAAATTTTTTTTACATAGACATTATTAAAAATATTACAGTTATTTTGGAAAAGATATTTTTTGAACAATTCTACATACATTCCTAATTATATGTGCTGCCGAAGCGAGCACCATACATTCCTAATTAACTTTTTACTTTTAAAAATAGCATTTAATATTGATGACAATTTAGAAAGTAAATTCTCAACTATAATTTTTAACATAGAATAGCTTTATATTCTTCATTATATGTTTTAATGGCATCCACTGTATACATATTTTTAGTTAAAAAAGGCCTTATGAAAATTTAACCTACATAGGTAGATTTATTTAACACTACATTTGAAATTTGTGTTTGCTCAGTGGGAAATGTATAATATTTGGAATAGTATAGGTATTGCTGAAATATTATATAGCTATTGCTAATTTTATATTTAATTTGTCAAGAAGAACTCTTTGGGATGCCTGGGTGTCTCAGTCAGTTAAGCATCCAACTCTTGATTTTGGCTCAGGTCATGATCTCATGGTTCATGAGATTGAGCTCTGCGTTGAGTTCCATGCTAACTGTTCAGAGCCTGTGTGGGATTCTCTCTCCCTATCTCTCTGCATCTCCCTTGCTCTCTCTCTCTTTCTCAAACTAAATCAATAAACTTAAAAAAAAAAGAAATCTTAAAATTCCACTATTTTCTTTATATTATATTTATATAAAGTTCAATTTAGGGACATGTAAGAAGTTACATTATTATTGAAATTATAGAAAAATACTTGTATACTGTTGAAACATAATTTTATATTGTCATCTATATCATGAAACATGATAATATTACATTTCAAGGAGGAAGTAGGATTTATTCTAAATTATGTTATCTCAAGGGAAAGGAGAATTTTTATATTAATGGCCCCAAATGCTTATTGCATATTTCCCAACTGCTTTTGGAACAGGTTTTTAGCTATGTAAAAGAGTAACAACTCAGATTATTTTTAACATTGCACAGGGTAGTAAAACTAATTCCTAGCGTGTGTTATCCTTTCTTAATTAGAAAGTATTTTTATGGGAGCTGGAAATGCAGTAATTGTTCTATGTGATGTTTTATTTTCTAATCAAGACACCATTTTTTTCTTCTCTTATTTGATAGTAAGGTCAGAAGGATAAGGTGATCTTTCACTATAGTTAAGTGGCTCTTACATTTTTATTTTTTATTATTTTTTTAAAAAAATGTTTACTTTTGAAAGAGAGATAGAGAAAGAGTGAATGTAAGTGGGAGGAGGGGCAGAGGATCTGAAGCAGGCTCTGTGCTAAGAGCAGACAGCCCAATGCAGGGCTCGAACTCATGAAACTGTGAGATTATGACCTGACCCAGAAGATGGATGCTTAACCGACTGAGCCACCCAGGTGCTCCAAGTGGCTCTGACATTTTAATGTGTGTAAGAATCTCCTGAGTGCTTGATAAGGTTGTGGATTCCCAAACTCAGCCCCCTAGAAATTCAGTTTTATAAGTCAGCATATTTAACAGGCTCCGAGGTGGTTAGGATATATCTGGCCCTTTAGAAACCTTGCCTAGGTGTCTGTTCCTCAACATTAACTCAATTGCCATTAATATTAATGCAAAATTAACTTGCGTTTCATTAAACCTTCGACACTGGTCTTAAAAGAGACTTTGCTATTAAGCTGAAATTGTTTTAAAAACTTACCTGAAAGTATTTGAGCTATTTTAATAGCTTTGGTTAAAGTTAAAATAATAAGTTCTCATGTTTTAGGTTATAACATTGTACATTGGTGTAGAGTCCCACAATTGAATAAGGACTATTTCATCATTTGCCATTTTATCTTCATTACAAGCCTGTTAAGTGGGTAAAACAGGTATTATTATCTTCATTTTATGTGTTGGGAAACAGCCTATTGAACATTAAGTGACCTGTCCTAGGTCACGTAGCTAATAAGCATCTGAGCTTGACTAGAATCTTAGTCGACTCCTAGGCCAGTACTCTTTCTATAGCATACCATGTAAACTATCTAAAATTGAAAATTAAAAAAAAAAATGTATATACTTTTACGTGCATACACTTATTACATATGCATATATATCATCAGATGTTGTTAATGATTTCTAATTAGAAACATTAGCATATTGATTACATTTTTTTTAATAGTAAGTATGTTTTATCTTACAGACTTTACACTGTGAGTTGGGTAAGGGCATGGATTGTGTGTTATATATCTTTGTATTCTAATTCCCTAGCTTACTCTGTTGCAGAGTACTTAGGTGTTTAAATGTTTGATGAAAGAATGAATGGATAAATGAATGAAGGACCTTTAGGCTTTTGTGTTAAGGGGAGTGTTTGAAAGTTTCTGATGTGTATTTTTGTCTGAAAATGGCAAAGTCTCCTTATTGGGCTCTAGATTCTTAAACAGGGTAGGCACACATTCTTGAATCATGAGTACGTATATGGTGCCAATTCTCACAAACAGATGTCAAATAGTGCTTCATGAAGAATCATCGGAATCATCATAAGATGGTAGTGTATATATTTTTTGTGTTGTATTGTGGAATATTTTGGGTCCTGTCTGCACTTTTTTCCCCAGTATATATTGTATGGTACCAGGGCAGAACTAAGTTTGCATTAGAGGTAAAAGGGGTTCCTTTTATTTTAGAAATATCTCAAAAACCCTTAGAGAATATTTAAAGAATATGTTTCTAAATCTAACAAACCTTTAAACTACCATTATAACTTTTCCCTTGCCTTCTTTGAAAGAAAGAAATTGACCCACTTCCTGCTCTTCTCAAGTAGTTTTTATAGTTCAGGAAGATTTCCAGCATTCTTGTATATGTCTAATAGAGATCCTTTTGTGTGACATTAAATAAAATGTCTTTAGTGTCTTTTCCTAAGTGTATAAAATCTTCTGAAAGGTACTGTTACCTTTCTTTTTCTAGAGCCAGATTGTTCCTTATGCCAGTTATTCAAAATGTCCAAATACAGATTTTGGGTGGGCTGCTAGCTTTGTTTTATTTTATTTTATTTTATTTTATTTTATTTTATTTTATTTTATTTTTGTTTTATCTATGTATCTCTCTATATATAATTTTTTTGTTATAGGAGAAGTAGGAAAGAATGAATGAATCAAATATGCCTAGTCTATTTCTCTGTGTATTTGCACCGCATAACTAGGTTGGCAAGGAAGTATATTAAATCAGTAGTTCAAAAGACATTTTGGATAAACTGTGGTTTTCATGTATTTGTACAGTTCTCCTTTTTTATGTTACACATAATTGATATGTACATTTATTACTAATCCTGAAATCCATTTTTAAAGATAAATATCTACCAAAATAGGTTTTCTTGAACAATGTTTGAGAAGAGTTTAGGAATAGAAAACACTTTAAACACTCCTCCAGAAGACATGCTTTTGACTGATTCTGAGCACTGGTTTTGATTCGGCATTTGGTACTTCTCCACGTATTCCTCCCATGAACTCTCAAGTTCTTTGAGTTGCTTCAGTAAGTATTGGTAGAATCATGGGAACTTGGCCTTATGATTGTTGATAACATTATATGGTGAACACCCTTTAATCCTTGGTATACTAAGCTTTCATCTCAGGCATTTTTTTTTCAGTATAAGAAATGTTCATTGGGGCGCCTGGGTGGCTTAGTCGGTTAAGCGTCCAGCTTTCACTTAGGTCATGATCTCGCGGTTCGTGGGTTTGAGCCCCGCGTCAGGCTCTGTGCTGACTGCCAGCTCAGAGCCTGGAGCCTGTTTCAGAGTCTGTGACTCCCTCTCTCTCTGACCCTCCCCTGCTCACACTGTCTCTCTCTCTCTCTCTCTCTCTCTCTCCTAGAAATAAATAAAATTAAATTAAAAAAAATGTTCATTATCTTTATAAATAGGGTAATTGGGCAAAGATTTTATAAATTTTATTTGTTTAACACTCTATTATTTTTGTTTCTTTTGACCTTGAAACAAGTTCATTTTCCCCTATCAGTCTATAATCTTTTAGTTCTGAAAATTATAGCTTTCTGCTGTTGCAACTATTCCTTACAAATGTTCTGTTTTTTGTTTTGTTTTGTTTTGTTTTTCCTGTTCATACTAATGACCTTTTCCTGATTTCTTTTTGACAGTACTTCCCTTTGGAAGTAGAGCCCTTTTTATTCCCTTTTACAGTACTTATTTTATCTTGCATTTAAAAATAATGTCTGAATTCTCTGAAATGCAAGCTTAGTGTGGATAAACTGGTCTTACTCATCTTTGTTTCTCACCAGTACCAAACATAGGGCTTTTCAAAAAAATGGGTGCTCAATATTTACTCTTTTGAACTAAATTAATCTACTAGTCTGGTTTTCATGAATATAATTCTATAAAAACTTCTTGCTTACAGGAACCACTGTAAAATCTGGACAGACAGTGCTTTTCTCCTTTGGTATCATCAACCATTTTCTGCTTTAGATTTTTTGTTTCTGATTTCTTTCTTTCCTTCCTTACATTCTTCTTTCCTCCTCTTCCTCCTTCTCCTCTTCTCCTCCTTCTTTTCTTTTCTTTCCTTTTTTTTCGTTTTACAAATTAAAAAATTGATTATAGTTGACACAACAATGTTACTTTGAGAACAATGGAGAACAGCTTTAAAGTTTTGGGCCTGTGGGCTTTTACTATAACCAGGAAGAGCACTTTATTGTTTCACATGAAGTCTGTTTTGTTTCTATATTACTCTTGTCACTTATTAGCAAAAGAGCTTTATGTCATTACTGTACACATGGTAAATGCAATAAATACATTAAGTGATAAATGATGCTGTTCATACCTATTCTTTACTTTTGATTCCAGTAAGATTTAGAAAAATTAATTGAGGTGGGGGTCACATGAGAATATATTTAAATTCCTTTAACTTCCATTAAATAAATGCATTTTACATTTAGTTGTCAGAAATGTAAAACCTACCTTTCAGAAGGGCCAATTAATTACATATAGGTGATTGCTAAGAAAAGCAGTATGATTCTCCTTTCTTTTTATATACCAGTCATATACCAGTCTCCTTGATTTTTATATACCATATATATACAAGTCAAAATTAGTCTAATTTTGTCTTACTAGAAAATTTGACTTTTTATTGCTGAAGTTATTGCAATTTTTATGAAGGATATTTCCAAATTACAGATGAAATCCTTCTTGGTCTTGTGACTTGAGATAAATTCCCTCATCTCTCCAAGTTTCTGTATCCTTGGTAGTAATTGGAGGCACCCAGCAGAGACTCTTTACAGGATCTGTCTTTTTTTCCTAGCCTGGATTAATTTTCCTATTCATTGGTTCCATTGATGTCTCCAAGTTTTCTACTTCTACATCTTGTCTCATTCTCCTTTGGTCCAGAGCAGGTGATGATTAAATCGTCGTATGTCTTCTAAGCTCCCCTGGAACCCTGCTATGGAGCCTTTGCTCTTTATCAGACCTAGAATTAGGACAGGGTTTGGATGCCTTGTAGTCAAAGGACTTAGCCTTCCTTATTTCCTTCTCCTGCTTTATATGTTGCCTTAGGGTGTTCCTGATCCAGAACCCTGAATCTAAGCCTGTTTAATAGTGAATATGCAAATGTAAGTAGTCCTCTTGACAACCACAGGAAGTGTAGGTACCTTTAGCCTTATTTTAGAGATGAGAAAACTGAGGTACAAGGAGATTAAATTACTCCACTGAACTATGGAGTGGCAGAACCAAGATTCAATTATGATTGTTTAACCTTACATTAGGGGCGCCTAGGTGGCTCAGTTGGTAAAGCATCCTACTTCAGCTCAGGTCATAATCTCACGGTTAGTGGGTTCGAGCCCCGCATCGGGCTCTATGCTGGCAGCTAGCTCAGAGCCTGGAGCCTGCTTTGGATTCTGTGTCTCCCACCCTCTGTGACCCTCCCCTGTTCATGCTGTCTCCCTCTCTCAGAAATTAAAAAAAAAAAAACATTAAAAAATTTAATAACCTCACACCAGAGTCCATATTCTTCACCACCTCAGTCTGCTGACACTGTGTGCACAAAGCCCATGTCTTCTTTGGTGCACACATACTGACTTTGTAGGTTTTCTGTATTTTTTTTTCTCCCTCTCAAATAGATAATTTAGTGCAGATCAATATCTGATTTTGATAGAATATTTCTTTTTTTTTTAAATTTTTTAGTGTTTTTATTTATTTGTGTGTGTGTGAGAGAAAGAGACAGCATGAACAGGGGAGCAGGTGCGAGAGCTGGGAAGCTCACTGAATGGACTAGGGAGGATGGATTGGATTTGTAGAAAGAGGAAGTATATATTGGATGGAGATAAGGAAAAAGGATGCTAAAGCCTTTCATAACATGATTTAAAGAATTTGGCTTTCATGCTATCAATCCTATTATTGGTGAATCATTGGAAGTTTTGAAATAAGGGAGTAATATGATCAGATAAATGTTTTAGAAATACAATGAGTGTTATATGGAGAATGCATGGGGGAGAGATGATGACTCCAGCGAGAATAGAATTAAGGAAAATAGAGAAGAGTGCTGTAGTATTTCAAGAGAGGTGATGGTTTTCTTGTCTTTTTTAAAATTAAAATTTTTTTTAATATTTATTTTTGAAAGAGACAGAGACAAATTGCAAGCAGGGGTGGGGCAGAGAGGAAGGAAGACACAGAATCTGAAGCAGGCTCCAGGCTCTGAGCTGTTGTCAGCACTGAGCCTGATGTGAGGCTAAAATCACAAACTGTGAGATCATGACCTGAGCTGAAGTCAGATGCTTAACCAACTGAACCACCCAGGTGCCCCTAGATGATGGTTTTCTGAACTCAAGGAGAGTTAAGTAAGATTTCTTTTTTTTTTCTTTTTCTTTTCTTTTTTTTTTTTTTTTTTTGGTTAACTTTTGTTAATATTGCTCATGCAGTTTATTACTTTCTTCTTTTGACACTGATAACCTTCATGTAGGTCTCTGGTGTTGCACATACCACACAATATTGCAACTATTTATTTTCATGCCTCTTATCCTCTACTAGTTTTTAATCATCTTGTGCCCCAGGCATCTAGGTATGCTCAGAAATTACAGGACAAATACATGAGATTAATTAACGTTAAACTGTTTGGTTAGCATAGGATGCACCTCAACTGTTTTCCTTCTTAAATTTAGCTCTCAGAATGTTAGAAGATGCCAGTCTTAAATTAGGGGATAGTCAATGTTTATTCACATAAATACATTAAACTAGGTTGGGTGATTGGCACAAAATTTTAAAAAAATGCATTTTGATAATGTTTATAGTGGCATATTGCCCACGTTTCAACTGTCAAATATGTCTCTTTGCCTTGTTTCTCTTACAGTTCATTTGTACATGATTCCACTTCTTTTATCTCAGTTGTGATAATGAGATGAAAGTTTTTATTTAGGGAGAGTACTAAAATAGCAAAATTTAAGATTTAATGTTTATAATGGAATAAAAGTAGGCATCATGCACAGAGGAAATAAATTTTTGGTGTTTTGTCTTGGGATTTTTATTCTATCAGAAATGTTTCTTTGATGACTCTTATATCATGGATAACCCTTGGGCATGGCAGTGTTGTATAAACCCTTCTGATATCAGAGCAGAGATTAAAGTCATTGCTTATAAGAAATCTGAGAGGATAGGCTACATATCTATAAGTACAAAATACATATATATTTTTGTATGCTCTTTAAGTACCTTCTAATGATCTAATTTAGCCTCGCTATAACTTAAGGAGATGGTCAGATTAGCTGCTGTTTGTTTCTATTTGACAGATGAGGACACATGGTATTGTCTGCCATCAGCAGACAATTTTATTATTTTCCTTATTTTCCAATTTTATTGTTTTCCTTATTTATTTATATCTCTGTGCATGATCTCTCTTTTAATGCTTATTTTTTTTTTAATTTATTTTGAGAGAAAGAGAGAGTGTGTGCACACAAGTGGGATGGGGCCAAGAGAGAGGGGGAGGTAGAATCTGGAGAGCCTGATGTGGGGATTGATCCCATGACAGTGAGGTCATGATTTGAGCCAAAATCAAGAATCAGATGCTCAACCAATTGTGCCACCCAGTTACTGCCATGATCTCTTTTAAAGAACTTCTCTGTGAACTATCATTTGATACTAAAGATGGCCAGTTTACTATTTTTTTATTTAAACTTTTTTTTTTTTTTTAAATTTCAGAGAGAGAGAACGAGCTGGGGAGAGGGGCAGGGAAGAGAGAAAGAATCTTAAGCAGGCTCCACTCACAGCATGGAGCCTGACAGGGCTCTATTCCACAACCTTGGGATCATGACCTGATGGAAATCAAGAGTCAGTTGGTCAACTGACGCCCCATGATGGCCACTTTAAACAGAGATTCAGGGGCACCTGGGTGGCTCAGTCAGTTAAGCATCCGACTTCAGCTCAGGTCATGATCTCATGGTTTGTGGGTTCGAGCACCACATCAGGCTCAGTGCTGACCGTTTGCTCAGAGCCTGGAGCCTGCTTCAGGTTCTGTGTCTCCTTCTCTCTCTCTGCCCCTCCTCCGCTCACACTCTGTCTCTCAAAACTAAATAAATGTAGGCGCACCTGGGTGGCTCAGTCAGTTAAGTGTCCAACTTCGGCTCAGGTCATGATCTCACAGTTCGTGGGTTCGAGCCCCGCGTCGGGCTCTGTGCTGACTGCCAGCTCAGAGCCTGGAGCCTGTTTCAGTCTGTGACTCCCTCTCTCTCTGACCCTCCTCTGCTCACGCTGTCTCTCTCTCTCTCCTGGAAATAAATAAATCATTTTTTAAAAAATTTAAAATGGTAATTTAGGGGTACCTGTGTGGCTCAGTTGGTTGAGCATCTGACTCAGATCGGATTGGTTTCAACTCAGGTCATGATCTCATGGTTTGTCCCTTCCAGCCCCACATCGGGCTCTGCGCTGGAGCCTGCTTAGGATTCTCTCCCCACCTCCCACCCCTATCTTGTCTCTGCCACTCCCCCGCTTGTCTCTGTCTCTGTCTCTCAAAATACATAAATAAACTTAAAAAAAAATAGGGGCACGTGGGTGGCTCAGTCACTTAAGCGTAGGACTTCAGCTAAGGTCATGATCTCGCAGTTCATGAGTTCAAGCCATGAACTGGACTCTGTGCTGACAGCTCAGAGCCTGGAATCTGCTTCAGATTCTGTGCCTCCTTCTCTCTCTGCCCCTCCCACTTCTGTCTGTCAAAAATAAGCAAACATTAAAAAAATTAAAAATATAAAATAAAATGCTAATTTAATATGATTTCCTATGAATGAATTGTGGTTCTTCAAATTAAAAAATAATCTTAATTTTAAGCACAAGTTGTGAATTATAAAGAACTGAAACATAAGTTTTTAACAGTTATATGCCATAAAATTCACCCAACATGAGGGTATATAGTTTGATAAACTTTAGTAAATTTGTGCAGTTGTGCAACCATTACCATAGTCCAGTTTTAAAATACTTCTACCATCCCAATTTGTGCTTGTTTGCAGGCATTCCTTCCTTCCTTCACTCCCGGGCAATCACTGATCTGCTTTTTGTCTCTGTAGTTTTGCCTTTTCTAGAAATTTTTATATATGGAACCATAATATTTAGTCTTTTGAGTCTTGTGTCTTCATTTAGTATTATGTTATTGTTTTAGTATTATGTTTTTAAGGTTCGTTCACATTATTGTGTGTATTAGTACTTCATTCCTTTTTATTGCCGAGTAGTATTGCTTTGTATAGCGATACTCCACTTTATTCACCAATTGGTGGATATTTGGACTGTTGTTAGTGTTTGTCTATTTTGAGTAATGCTGCTGTGAATATTTGCACATGCTTTTGTGTAGACATATGGTTTCATTCCTATGGAATGGAATTACTGGGTAAATGGTAAATATATGTTCAACTTTATAAGATATTGTCAGTTTACCAGAGTAGGTGTATCATTAAATATTCTCACCAGAAATATATGATAGTTCTAGTTTCTCCACATCCTTGCCAGCTCTTGACCTTGTTAGTCTTTTTGATCATAGCCCATCCTGTTGGATATGTCATGGTATCTGTTTGTGGTTTTAATCTGTGTTTCCCTAATGACGAGGGATATCAGCATCTTTTCCTGTCCTTGACTATTTGTATTTTTCTTTGGAGAAATAGTTATTCAGATTCTTTGCCTATTTTTTAAAAAATATTTTTTATTTATTTCTAGGAGAGAGAGAGAGAGACAGAGTGGGCAGGGGAGGGTCAGAGAGAGAGGGAGATACAGACTCCGAAATTGGCTCCAGGCTCTGAGCTGGCAGTCAGCACAGAGCCCGACGCGAGGCTCGAACCCACGAACTGTGAATCATGACCCAAGCGAAAGTCGGACGCTCAACCGACTAAGACACCCAGGCGCCCCTCTTTGCCTATTTTTAAATTAGGTTCTTTATCTATCTGTCTATTGTTGAATTGTAAGACTACTTTTTATATCCTGGATATTAGACCCTTATCTGATATGATTAACACATATTTTCTCCCATTCTGAAGATTATCTTTCATCTTCTTAATAATGTACTTTGATGTACAAAATTTTAAAATTTTGATCATGTCCAATTTATTGATTTTTTTCTTTTATTACCTGTACTATTTGTGTGATATCTAAGAATACACTGCCAAATTGGAGGTCATGAAGATTTACCCCATGTGTTTATTATCTATTCATATATCTTCCAAAAGGATATATTTTTAGAAAGGTAAGACAAAACCAGGTATATATTAGGCAATATAGACAGTAATTCCTACTTTTCAATTATGGTAACACTAAACTAGGATTCCTTTTTTCTTGTCATTGTACTCCCCCATAATCCTGGAGTTGAGATGAAAATTTTTCTCAGGACTCCCCTCAAATTTATTTCTTTCCATTAATAAATTCTGAGGATGATTTCAGTAGTTAAGATAGATTGGAGTTAAATGCTTCTTAGGCAGTATGGTCTCAGCTTTTCAGCTCTTAATGACTTTCTATTTCTTTTGAAGAAGCAAGTAACTTCCTATATAGGCTGGTTTATCTACATAAGGAGAGGTCTTATAATGTCATCTCAAATGCCAGACTTTCTCTGTTTATATTTGCTAGTGAAATAGGATGGATATTTATGTAGACTGAAATTAATTTTTTCTTTGATATTTTTCCTCCACATCATTGGATGTTTACTTGATGTTGAGGAAAAATATATATCATATATCATATTGTATCATATAACCCCTCAACCACCCTGGTAGGCAGAATAATAGTTTCCCCAAATGTCCAAGTCCTAATCCTCAGAACCTGTGAATAAGTTGCATAACATGGCAAAGAATAATTAAGGCAGCAGATGAAGTGTTAAGGTTGCTATCAGCTGATCTTCAAATAGGGAGGTAAACCTGTATTATATGAGTGAGCCCAGTGTAACCATAAGGGTTCTTAAAAAGGGAAGAGGGAGGCAGAAGAGGAGGTCAGAGTGATGTAATGTGAGAATTGGACAGCTGTGGCTGACTTTGAAGATGGAGGGAGGGTGCTATGAGTCAAGGAGTAAGCGTGGCCTTCACAAACTAACAAGGGCAAGGAAATGGATTCTGCTCTAGAGCCTCCAGAAAGGAATGCAGCTCTCCTGGTGCCTAGATTTTATCCCAGTGAGACTCATTTTGGATTTCTGACCTACAAAACTGTAAGATTATAAATTTGTGTTGCTTTAAGCCACAGAGTTTGTCCTAATTTGTTATATCAGCAATAAGAACACATACACCCCCCGCCCCCGCCCAGATTAATTGTCTCCAGGGTGATGACTTTGCATCTATATGGCAAATATGTATCACCTTTCCAAGAGTCTAATTTATAATTTTTAAAGGTATTTTAAGATTGTTTTATATTTTTATTGTATAAACCCTTGCTTATTGCGTTTATTAATTGGAAATGAAAATGTACTTATTATCTTACTCATACTTAACTAGGAGGCCCTCAATTACATTCTAAATTCAGTGAGCACAAATCCCCCAAACAATGAGCAAATTACAAATATAATATGTTTCTAAACTAGTGTAGGTTTCCAGTTTTAAGATCTTGGGCAAGTCTTTTAGCCTCTCCTGGCTTGAATTATCTTCTTGGTAAAATGAAGGAGTTAAAATAAACAATCTTTCAGGTCCTCTCAAATTCTATGATATGATAATTTAGTGCACATGTGTATGTATGTGTATAACCATACAATTTTTGTTTTACCTTTTTAATTCATGATTTGAGGGAAAATGTTGTCTCCCCTTTAGGGATGTAAAAATATAAAGTTTTGTTTAGTAGCATGCATTATTGAATTGCTCATTTATTTAATTCTGTTTTTATCAAGTTTTGACTATTGCTCTCTACTGAAGATATAAGATGAAAACATTTTCTACTCTTGGGGATCTCATGGTATAATGGGGAAAAGATACAGGTAGACAGATAGCTCTACTTAAAGTACAATGGAAACACAGAGAAAGTGGCCTTAACCCTTAGGAGGTCTGGGCTGGCCTCCTACAGGAAATGGTGCTGGTCAAGAAGGGAGTGGGTGAGATGGGTGCCTGAGGAGTGGCACTTCAAGCAGAGGATAGAACATTTCTAAAGCTATGGAGAAAGAGAGAGCCTGAAGTGTTGGAAAGTGGAAATAAATGGGTCAGGAATGGTATTATTTTTTAATTGAAGCATAGTTGACATACAATATTATAATAGTTTCAGGTGTACAACGTGGTGATTCAACAACTCTATACGTTATACAGTGCTCACCGTAAGTGTACTTACTGTCACCATACAAAGTTATTGCAATATTATTGACTATTTTGCCTGTGCTGTACTTTTCGTTACCATGACTTACTTATTTTATAACTAGAATTTTGTACCACTTGATCCCCTTTAACTATTTTGCCTATCCCCCACCCCCTCCCTCATGTGCTATTAAGATATTTTAAATAGGAAAATTTAACATTTTTCCACTGATTTTTTTTTAAAGGAAATTTTTTAATGTTTTATTTATTTCTAGGAGAGAGAGAGAGAGAGAGAGAGACAGCGTGAGCAGGGGAGGGTCAGAGAGAGAGGGAGACACAGACTCTGAAATAAGCTCCAGGTTCTGAGCCGGCAGTCAGCACAGAGCCCGACGCGGGGCTCGAACCCACGAACCGCGAGATCATGACCTAAGCGAAAGTCAGACGCTTAACCGACTAACCACCCAGGTGCCCCTTTCCACTGATATTTTTAAAAGATAGGCAGGTGAAAACAGTTTAAAGTGTACATAAGGTGGGGCACATTAGTGGCTTGGTTGAGCATCCGACTCCATATTTCAGCTCATGTCGTGATGCCAGGGGTGTGGGATCAAGCCCTGTGCTGGGCTCTGTGCTGAGTTTGCAGTATGCTTTAGATTCTTTCTTTCTTTCTCTCTCTCTGTGCCCCTCTCCCCACCCATGCTTTTCTGTCTCTGTCTCTCTTAAAAAAAAAAAGAAAAAGAAAGAAAGTATAAGGTATAGGGGAGATGGGCAGACTGGTGAGTGAGAACAGTGAGAAGATTGTTGGCTGTTATCCAGGTGAGAAAGGACATTCGCCTGAACTAAGATAGGAATGGTTAAAATGGAGATAATGATTTCAAAGGGTTTACACAGACAAAATGAACAACTTTTAATAATGTATTAGATGTGAAGTGGGTATGAGAGAGAAGGAATCTAGGATGACTCTGGGATTTCTCATTAACAGAATTAAAGATTGATCTCAGAAGAGTAGAGGTATGTGAAGATGGTATGAATAGTATTGGTCATATTGACTTTGAGGTATCTGTAGGATATCTGGGCAATTTGACGGGCCTAGAACTCTGGGAAGAGATTGGAATGGAGGTAAAGATTTAGCAGCTATTACTACATGTAAGATCACTGTAAGTGTCAAAGGAAATGACATCCAAAAGTGCCATACAGATCAATTTTCCTAATCAGTTACCTGATGAGTAAGTGTTAGACCAAGTTCTGATTTTAACATGGGAGCTCTTCTGGTCAGTGAAGTATATTCTCATGACAAAATCATGGAGGAGATTTAAGTAGTAGTCGGGGGTTGAACTTAAATGTCTTAAAAATCTTTTCCAGTTCTGAGGTTGAATGAGTTAACAAATATAATACATGTAAAACAGTGCCTGGCAATATGTGGATCACATGAGTGTTTGTGATTATTCTGTAAATCTGTAGAATCTTTGTAGTTTCTGTTAATTTGGATACCAATACTATTTAGTTATAACACTACTATTTAATTGTAAACTGCATACAGAAAAGGCACAATTAGCAAATATGCAAGCCATTGTTTTATTTGTGTCTAATTTTTGTAAATAGGTTTGCCAAAAACAGTAAATGGGATTGCTTGGATAGAATTCTTGCAGTTTCTTTAAAGATCTGGTTAAAGAAAATGAAATTTGAATTTAACTCAAATTCAACAGGTTTTTTTTTTGTTTGTTTTTGTTTTTTTGCTTAAAAAAAGGCAACTAGACAAAGACTGAAATTTGACACGTAGATGACATTCGTATTGCAGGCTGTGCCACATTTACAGAACAATTGGCTTAGGGAAAGTGCTCTTTGGCTGCCCCTGAGCTTTGATTAGCATCTGAATAGTGAAATGAAAAAAGATGAAAGCAAGCATTCAGAATGAAGAGGAAAGGAAGACTAAAGGATTTCCTGCAGATTGGTTACATATTGTAGATATGCCAGTCCTGGAAGATGCCTGCAGGAATCTGGCTGGCTGCTGCGCAGAAGCCACGCTGTGATGTTTGTTCTGTTTTGGTGGGCTCAGTGTTGCAGTTAAAAGCTCAGCCACTTCTGTATTTCCTTGTTCTTCATTGATAAAGTTGGATGGTACATTGGGAGGATTAAGTGAGATTATATGAAATAACATGAAAACTCAGTACAGTGCCAGATGCATTGTAAATGTTCAACCTGGATTAGTGCCCTTTCTCTTTTATTCCACTGCAAGCACAGCGATAAGTTAAAATCCTGTTTCTTTTCTCATATTCTCTTGGGGAAAGTATCAGAAAGATGCCTCAATTAGTTTAACGTTGTCTATCTCAGGCTGTGTTTCCAGCAGAGCCTGAGGCAAAGTTGAGGAGTTCATGCTCTACCTGAGTACATCCCCAGGGTAGAAAAAGTGAAGGGGAAGAAAGGAAGCAAGGCAGCCAAAACAGGATAGCAAATACAAAGTGCACCTTATTCATTTGCAAATATGGCCTTGTCACTAGGTTTGTCTCTGGATAAGCCATATGGAAACACTCATTTCAGAATAGTCTGGTGCAGAGAGGAAAAGAGAATAATGTAACTGTTTCTTCTTCCTGTCTCATGTCTGTCATTGGTCAGCATTTGCCCCATGTCCTACTGGGTTTCTGTTCTCTAGCCCTCTTGACAGCTGTTGGGAAGCCAGATACATGAAAAGCATTATGTGCATATCTTTTAACTATTTTTCTTCTTGGACATTCAGGAGACAGCAATATGCACATAAGTATTTATTCGATAAATATTAAGTAACTGAATATTGAATAAATAAATATTAATCTGTATGATAGATTTTTTCATTTGCAGTTATTTTTTAAATGGAACAAATAGATGAAAAGTCTCAATTCTAACACACTTGAAAACACATGCAGTAATAAAAAATTTACATTGAGAAATGCCATCTTAACAAATTAATTTAAGAATTCCCAAATTTTATAATTTAAAGTCTTCTTACTGTTTACAAATTTCCATTAGAGAATGCATTTCATTTCAGTGAGGTTTCAGTATGTTTAGAGTTTCCTAATTTTTAAAAAATAAGTGGTAATTTAGCAATGTATTTTAACTACTATTATTATCTTGTAGCAAATGGTTAAAAACACAGAATTACCATAGTGAGTCACAATGTAAATTAGCAGTTTAGGTGGAATAGGATTTTAAAGCTATTCTCTGTGTCTCTACACATATCTAGACATTAAACTGAAAAGTTCTTTGTCATAGTTTTATAAGTATGTGTAAATTAGGATATAGGCTGATTTATATCTGCTATATCTCAGCATTTATCTCTGCTCTAACAGAGATCCAAAACATCAGTTCTTGTATGATATGCTAGTTCAGGGTGAAGAGGGAATCTGCACAATCCTGGGGATCCAGGCTTCTTTTATCTTTTCACTTGGTTGTCTTGAGGATATTGATCTCATGCTTACGGATGGAAACCACCATGTTTTTGTTTTTGTTTTTGTTTTTACAAATAATTTATTGTCAAGTTGGTTTCCATATAACACCGAGTGCTCATCCCCACAAGTGCCGCTCTCCGTGCCCATCTCTCCCCTCCCCCCAACACCCATCAGTCCTCAGTTTGTTCTCAGCATGAAAACCACCATGTTTATATTCCAGCAAATACCAGAAGAGGGAGTACATACTCCTTTATTTTAAGGTACTGACCTGGAAGTAGCACATATGAAGTTTTTTGTTTTGTTTTTGTTTTGTTTTGTTGTTTTTGTTTGTTTGTTTTTTAGTCAGAACTCAGTCATAGCACCATATGTAGTAGCAAAGGAGACTAGGAAATGTAGGATGCCATATACCTAGCTAAAGTTTCTGTTGCTATGGAAAAAAGAAAACATAGATTTTGGGAGATGGCTAGCAGTTTCTGCCACATGCACGCTCTCTGCCAACCATGAAAAATGTCCATTTCCTTTCCAAGTGTCATCCTTCTCATAGTTTATTATACCTGGGTGATGTGAAGTCAGTCCTTTCTCTCAAGCTCTGATATTATTTCTTGTTGTTGGTGTATCTGATCTGAAAGCTAGTTTATCGGCTGTCTGCTCCCTGCCTGAATGCACATCCAGTATACGGTATGGTATAGTATGGTAAAGTCAATGCAGGGTAACACGTTCAAAAGATAATGGTAGAGAAGAAGCAGGATAAGACACTCTATTTGGAAAAAGGGAAGATTGGAAACCCAATAGTCACCCCGCAAGAGTCAAATCCCGTGTGTAGGAATCATGAAGATTTTTATCCTGGTAGTAGAAGAAGTTCTTTGTTAGTCCTCCTGGCAAGCTTATCCCCCTGCCCTTGGGGAGGAAATCACTTACTCTCCAAGGTTTCTGGCTTTGTCCTTTGGGAGATTGTTTATTGTCTGTTATTGTCCATGGCCAGATCTAAAGTGGGCATTGAAAAATATACCCTTTTCTTAGGAATGGACAGCTTTCCAAGCCGGCTTTCTGCTGGTGCAGGAAAAGGAGTCCAAGGGGTTGTCACTGGGTTGAGCAATTACGGGTATTTACAAGTCCAGGTGTTATGTGTATGTAATGCATGCCTTCAAAAATGTTATTGGATTTTATCCCTGTTTGCACTAACTAGTCCCAAGGGTGAGTAACCATAGACAAACATTAATCAAGACATAATTGTGTGTATTGGTTTGTTAGTTTTTTCCCAGCTAAGAATGCTGGATTTTATTTTATTTTTGTGTATTTATTTATTTATTTATTTATTTGAGAGGAAGTGAGGGAGCACATGTGCATGAGCAGGGGAGGAACAGAGAGAGAGAGAGAGAGAGAATCTTTCTTTTTTTTAAGTTTATTTATTCTGAGAGAGCACAGAGCCTGACGTGGTGCTTGACCTTACGAACTCTGAGATCATGACCTGAGCCCCGATCAAGACTCAGACACTTACCTGACTAAGCCACCCATGTGCTGAGGGAGAGAGAGAATCTTAAGCAGGTCCTACACTCAGTGAGGAGTCCCACAAGGGGCTTGATCTCATGAGCATGAGATCGTGACCTGAGCCAAAATCAAGAGCCAGATGCTTAACTGACTGAGCCACCCAGGTGACCCAGAGTACTGAAATTTAATTGTTGGCCTTTGTGCTCTGTAAATCCTCCAGCTTCTAAATCAAGGACAGTTACCTTGAGGCTTAGTGAGAAGATAGTGTCCTTAATATCTTGCCATACTGGCTCTGTCTGGCTTATATCAGATTTATCAGTCCCAGGTTTATATCAGATATATTCTAAAACTCATGTTTACCTACGTTTATTTGGAATATAAAAGAATTTGGCTTTTAAACTCTAGGAAGCCCCATTTTACCAGACCCTCAGTCAGTTGACATTTCAAGCTATAGGTGGTGTGAACTTTTTTCTGGAGAACAGAATTCCCTTCCACATCTGCTTCATACTGTGTTACTTAGGCTTGAGCTTATATCTCGAAGGATTTTGTTGAAAGCAGCAGGAAATAGCCAGTATGTGCTAACGTTCCCAATAGCTTCATTCAAGCTAGAGACTTGGTTAATACTTTCAAGGTACTAACACTGGAGATGGCGGTTTGATGAAATGTTTTGCTGTTTCCTCACCATCTACTGTTCAGCCTCTAAGTCAGTACCACATACCATTACTTCTGCCGGAGTGGGCATCAAATTCTACATTAGTTAGGACATGGGTTCAGGCACTCTAACAAAGGCCCTAAATTATAAGGGGTTAATCAAAATAGAGGTTATTTCTCTCCCACATTACAGCCTGGGCAGAAGCTAAGTTCTATTGTGTTGGGAATCTAAGATTCCTCTGTTTTCTTGCTCCACCATCCTTTGCATGTTGCCCTTGTCTACATGATCCGAGATGGTGCACCACTTGTGCACCTCCCACTGAGAAGGGAAGGAAAAAAAAGGGAAGGCCCATCTCTTCCATTTAAGACCATTCTTCACACTAGCCAGAACTTACAGCCACATCTAGCTGCAAGGATGCTTAACATGTGCAGAGTGTCCAGATAAAAATTTTATTAAGAGTGAAACATTTTACTAATAAGTAAAAGGAGGAGAATAGGTTATTGATTGCTGCTAACAACTTATTCCACAAAACATAGACTGTACATTTAGATATTAAAAACAAGAAGAACAAAACCCAAACAAACAAAAGCTGAAAACTTTAATCACTCTATCAAAAATTAGTAGTTGGATAGTATAATTGTAAAGTACAGTACCCTAGGCATCAGTGTCTGACTGCATGGTATATAAATTTAACTGCCTTGATAACAATTTAGTCTGCAGTTTTCCTTCCAGAGGGTACAGTGGATATGCTCATGTGTATTACATTTGAGACTATGTGCTTAAAAATTTATTTCTTCACCTGGGAATTTTTTTTTCTTATTAATACTTAATGAGGTATGAAGTACACAGTAGATCTAAAATAGCACTGAATGTCAAGCATTTTCACCAAGTGTCCCTTAACTTCAGAGAGAGAAAATGTGTCATATATTTTCAAGTGGGAAATTTCTTTGAGAGAGGCCTCAAGTTTTATCTACAAAATCAGTAAAATTTTGTATTTTACTCCATTTCATATGCCTTTTCTATAAATATGCTTGTTTTTAATATAACAATGTGTAAACTACTTACTGAGTTTACCAAAGATGAAGTTGACACTTGAAGATGTACAGTATTTTTCTTGTGTCTTTTACATTGATGCTTACCTCGATGATGTGCATGAAATAGTTGAGAACTTGGGTAATGGTATTTATTTATTTCTTAAATGTTTACTTATTTATTTTGAGGTAGAGAGAGCATCAGAGAATGTGTGAGCAGGGGAGGGGCAGAGAGAGAGGGAGAGAAAGAATCCCAAGCAGGCTCTGCCCTGAGCCTGATGTGAGGCTTGATCTCACGAAGCATGAGATCATGACCTGAGCCAAATCAAGAGTTGGACACTTAAACAACTGAGCCACCCAGGAGCCCCTTGGGTAGTTGGATTTATAAAACCCACACCAAAAAGTTGATTTACAGTAATTAGCAACCATTGATGAAATGAAAAAAAAATAGGTCTACTGGTAGCAGTCATTTTCACGGCTGCCTCCTTCCTTGTGCCCCCTCTCCTTCCTATTCCCAGTGGTTGTCTCCTCAGCCCTCTGCTTTCACATAGCTGATGCCTCATTCTTCAAATCTCTAATCAAATGTCACAATTTCTGAGAAAGAACTTACTTGACCATGGCAAAGAGACTCTAACGTGACACCCAGTGATCCTTACCTCCTGATGTTCAATGTCTTTCTGTAATCCCTTCTGCCTTAGTTCAGGCAGTGCTTGTCACTTCTTGTAGGCAGTAGAGTTTGGCAAGAACAATGGGATGTCACTCCTATGACTGCATTACGCTATATGAGACTTAGTTTTAGCAGATTGGAGCAAGAAATTCTCGTGGTGGTTTTGAAGCAACAAGCTGTCATGTTGTGAGAAGACCACCTGGCTAGGACCTAAGGGTGGAATGTAGGAGCTGAGAGCTAGTTATCTGTTAACAAGAAAACAAGAACTTCATTCCTACAGCTGCAAGCAACTGAATTCTGCCAACAAGTTGAATGAGCTTGGAAGAGGACCTTGAATTCCAGCTAAGAACATTGCCCAGATGATGGCTTGATTTCAGCTTGGTGAGACTGAACAGAGGCCCCAGTCTGGACTTCTGAATGACAGAAACTGAGAAATGATAAGTGTGCATCATCTTGGTCCCTAAATTTATAGTAATTTGTTACACAGCCATAGAAAATGAAATATAGGGGTGCCTGGGTGGCTTAGTCAGTGGAGCGTCCGACTTTCGCTTAGGTCATGATCTCGCGGTTCGTGGGTTCGAGCCCCGCATCGGGCTCTGTGCTGACTGCCAGCTCAGAGCCTGGAGCCTGTTTCAGAGTCTGTGTCTCCCTCTCTCTCTGACCCTTCCCTGCTCACACTGTCTCTCTCTCTCTCCTAAAAAAATAAAAAACAAAAAATAAAAAAAAGAAAATGAAATACAGATGTTCAGAGTCCTGTGTTGCTTGTATATTTTTTTTTTCCTCCACACTCTGACTCCTGTCCTGATGGATGTGGCTATTAGTGTTTGGGGCAGCCTTGGCCAAGGATCGTGGAGTGGGGAATGCAATCCAGAATCAAATTTATAAGCTTTAATATCTGTTGAGTTGAGAGCTGCGAGCATCCCATGAACCATTGATTATACTACCATAGTGTGAAGCTGCTTGTCTGTGCGATGTCTGGAAACCTAAGCTATTAGGAATCACACTTTAATAGAATTCCATTACATCTCTACAGGTAATATGAGAAGGCTGTTTAGAAACAATAGAGCTTATTCTAATAATTATTAGAGTTTATTTTTTTAAGTTTATTTATTTTGAGAGAAAGAGAGCACAAGCAGGGAGGGGCAGAGAGAGAGAGAGAGAGAGAGAGAGAGAGAGGAGAGAATATTAAGAACTCTACACCATCAGTGCTGAGCCCAATCCAGGACTCGAACTCATGAACTGTGAGATCATGACCTGAGCCAAAACCAAGAGTCGGACACTTAACCAACTGAGCCATCCAGGTGCCCCTATCAGGATTTATTTTAAGTGAGAAACACTCTATAGTAGAAAAGCACATGTTTCTTTGGTTGATTCATTTTACCTTTCATTTATTCCCCCTCAAAATCCTATCTACTCAAGACCTTTTATTTTTTATTTATTTTTAATTTTTTTAATGTTTCATTTATTTTTGAGAGAGAGAGAGAGAGACAGCATGAGCAAGGGAGGGTCAGAGAGAGAGGGAGACAGAGAATCTGAAGACAGGCTCCAGGCTCTGAGCTAGCTGTCAGCACAGAGCCCGAAGCGGGGCTCAAACACATGAACCATGAGATCATGACCTGAGCTGAAGTCGGACGCTTAATCGACTGAGCCACCCAGGCGCCCCTCAAGAGACCTTTTAAATATCATCTTCTCTCCCCCTGTCATGACTATCCTTCCTTCCCTTTTCTAACTTGAGGTAATTTCTTCCTCCTATTTTAACTGGTAGGCTTTGAAACTCAAGAGTCCTATATCAGCATTACCTGTAACTTCTTGGAAATTTAGTGTCATCTCCCACCCATACCCTCATCATCAAAATGTGTATTTTTATAAGTTCCCCATTTAATTTATGTATAAAACTTTGAGAAGCTAGGCTTTAAGCCTCTTTTATGGTCTTTAATTTTGGTATATGCCTCATTTCTTGCATTAGGTGGTAAATTCCCAGGTGTCAGAAACCAACTTTATTCATCTTCATTTCTCTTGCGGTGTCTAGCACGTATCCTACATATAGAGGTATAGAAAATAATTTACATAATAAATTATTTGTTAACCTGAATCAACTCTAGGAAGTGTTCTTTTTTCTGAAAACGTTTAATTCTTACAGTTGGTTTCAAATATCTGTTATTTATGATATCATTTTGTAGATAAAATGGAAACCTTCCTAATCTACTTATAGATATTAGGCCTTTGCAGAGAGGAGGAAGCTAATGGTTTACAGAGCTTATTGTGGTTCAAAAATCTCTAATGACATTTTTATTCAATTCCTAACACTCAGATTGTTTCCTCGGAATGCACAAATGTAGTTCCCAGCTCTTTTAGTATCTGTGCTAATGGATGAGATATAGCTATTTTCTCTGACCTTCAATTCAAAGAAAAGGATTAAGTGCATTTATCAAAGATAAATGCATGAGCTAGAATGTCTGAGAGAAAACCAGCTTTCCTATATACCTCTCTTGCCCACTAGCCAGGGACATTTTCTTTTCCCTCTGACCTTGTTCTATGCCCTCTCAAAAAATAAAGGTAGTAGACAAATTAAACTGGTGAGTATTGTATGGGGAAAGCTGTTTGCATGTTTCATTGCTGATACTTCATGAAAAAAAAATAAAGCTCTATGAATGATATTCAGCTGGCTTTCTAAAAAAAAATCTGTAAAAAGTGAAGCAAATCTGTAGAATTTAACAATTAGAAAGATAAATTCACTGATAGGTAATTTCATTCCACATGGTAATGTATGGTCGTGGTGGTGATAGTGTGTGTGTGTGTGTGTGTGTGTGTGTGTGTGTGTGTATGGCTTGTTAACTTTTTAATTTGGGGGGCTGCTAAAATTACTTTTTTAAAAAATGTCTATTTATATCCTGAGTCCCAATGAGACTCTTTCATGGTCAGTCCTACCTCAGAACACTTAGCACGCATGATAGTTTAAGATATTAGAGTTGTTTCATAGAGTGAATCCCATATCTTAGTGTAGGCTGCTGTAATTAGGTAGTGTAGACTGAGTGGCTTAAACAACACATGTGATTATTTCTCACAATTCTGACGGCTAGAAAGTCCAAGATCAAGGTGTTAGAGGAAGGCCTACTCCCTGGCTTGCAGATAGTCATCTTCTCTCTGTGTCTTCAAGTGGTAAGGAGAGAGAAAGAGAGCTTTGGTGTCTCTTCCTCTTCTTATTAAGGACACTAATCCCATTGTGGGAGTTCCACCTTCATGACCTCATTTAAATCTAATTACCTCTTAAAGGCCCCACTTCCAAATACCATCACATTAGGGACTAGGACTTGGGCATTAGAATTTTGGGAGGACACCATTCAGTGCCTAGATACAGTATGAAAATAATTAAAAAAAAAAAAAACAACCCAAGGCTGGGTGCCTGGGTGGCTCAATCTGTTGAGCGACCAAATTTGGTGCAGATCAATCTCATGGTTTGTGAGTTCAAATCTCACATTGGGCTTACTGCTGTCAGCTGCTATCAGTGTGGAGCCCACTTCAGATCCTCTGTCCCCATCTCTCTCTCTATCCCTCCCCTACTCATGCTCTTTTTCTAAAAAATTAAAAAAAAATCTAAAGGCTGCTGAATCAGTTAAAAATGACCCATTGGAATAAAGTCTTTTTTATTAAATACAAGGTGATTGGAAGTTAAGAGACTTTGGTTGACTTGCCCTCTCAAATATGATTCATGTTTTTATTTTATTGGCAATCAGATTAATTGTTCTTAGAATCATCACAGTATGAAGTTTTTAGAATTTTACAGCTGATACACAAGGGAACTTTAGGATTATTTAGTTCATCTCTCACTATATGTAGGAATTTTCTCTATGACATTGGTTTTTAAATTTCTTTTATGAACTCCAACTTATCTTTTTCTTTATAAAATGAAATCTTTAAATAAGGAGCTGAATCTGCCATGGCTTTTAAAAAATGTTTATTTATTTTTGAGAGAGAGAGAGTATGTGCATGTGCATAGGGGAAGGACACAAAGGGAGAGGGGTACAGAGGATCCCAAGCAGGCTCTGTGCTGACAGAAGAGAGCCCAGTGTGGGGCTCCAACTCATGAATCATGATTTCATGACCTGAGCCAAAATCGAAAGCTCAACCGACTGAGACACTCAGGTGCCCCTGAATCGGCCATATTTTTTTTCTTTTTCTTTTTCTTTTTTTTCTTATGTTTGTTTGTTTGTTTGTTTGTTTGTTTGTTTGTTTTGAGAGAGACAGAGCATAAGCAGGGGAGGAGCAGAGAGAGAGGAAGAGAGAGAATCCCAAGCAGGCTTCACACTGTCAGCAGAGAGCCCAACATAGGGCTAAATCTCATGAACTATGAGATCATGACCAGAGCTGAAACCAAGAACTAGATGCCCAACTGACTGAGATACCCAGGCGCCTCTGAATCTGCCATGTTTTAAAGAAAGGGATGAAAGACAAAACTTCTTCACCCTACATCCATACAGCAACTTGAAGCATCTTCAGACAGAGGAACTGAAAATCAAGAAAGTCAATTTATTACAAAGATGATAAAGCCGAACTTAGTACATTAGAGACAAACTCCAAATGCATAATTTTAAAGACATTTGCTTCTCTGTGTAGTTATAACAAACAATGGATGCCTTGAAGCTGCTTACTTCCAATGATGGAGGGCTTGGTTTTCATAGGCCTATTTTCAGAGGAGTCCTGACTTCATGAAGTAGCCTTAGGTAGTCCTATGGGTGGGGAGCCTGGTGGTGAGGAATTCCTGGGCTACTTCTAGTAGAAGTGACTTCATTTTCAGATTTTTTGCATATTGGGCTTTAAGTCTAAGATTGTGTTTGGGAAGAAAGTAGGTAGTAGAGGTAATGGAATTATTATGTGTGTATATGATATGAGAACCCTAGGGTGAGAGGGTCTACTATCAAGTAAAGTATAAATATCACTGCTTATCATTGGTTTCAAAGTTTGATGCTAGGCTGCAGTGTGTTATAATCACTTGGAAATTTAATTAAAAATACAGATTCTGGGCCCTCCACCTTTGGAAATTCTGATTCAGTAAGTCTTGGATGGGACTTGCAATATGAATTAAAATCATAACAAAATAAATAAACACACTGAAACATACCAGGTGATTCTCCCATGAACCAGGTTTGAGAACGTATATTGCCTTTTCTGTTGTCAGTAACCACTGTGGGTACCTCCCTACCTCCTAAGACAATCCATCTGCTCTTTTATGGATTAATGGTTAAAAGACTTCTCCTCATTTTAAGGTGAAATGTACATCTCTATAATTTGACTGAATTCCCTGCTATGAGTATAGCATGACTAGGCTGATCATAAATCTCAGTTTTCCTAGTACAGTTCTAATTTATGACGGTTGTCCTAGTCTGATTGTTAATAATATTCCTTTCAACTTCAAAAGTATCCTGGTTTGGACAGTAAAATTTTATAGTCACTCTGACTATGATACAGGTTTTAGGACTAGACTCTTTATATGAAGCTAAAGGCCATATATTAGTATTGGTGTTGTAAAAATTATCACAAATATAGTAGCTGGAAAAAACACAAATGTGGGGTGCTTGGCTGGCTCAGTTGGTGGACCATGCTACTGTTGATCTTGAGGTTGTGAGTTTGAGTCCCACGTTAGGTGGGGAGATTGCTTAAAAATAAAATCTAACACACACACACACACACACACACACACACTCACTCACTCACTGACTCACACACACATATATTGTCTTACAGTTCTGGAGGTCAGAAACCCTAAAATGGTTTGGTAAAAGTGCATTCCTTCTGGAGGCTCTAGAGGAGAATCCCTTTCTTTTCTTAAGTTGCTTACCTTCTTTAGCTTTTGGCCCCTATGTTCAATACCAGCAATGACTTGTCAAATATTTCCCACACTGCATCATTTTGACATTCTTCTGCTGAGCATATCAGCCTCTTTATGCCTCCTATTAGGACACTTGTAATTATATTGTGCCACCTCAACAATCCAGGATAATCTCAAAATATTTAATTTAATTGAATCTGTAGTATTTACCATGTAAGGTTCTGGGAATTTAGACTGTATTCAGCTTACCATAGGGCAAAACCTATTTCTATTCCCCTGTAGTCGTAGTTTATGCTCATAGGCAGCAAAGGCCACTACCAGAAGAAAAGTATCCAATTTCATAGTAGAAAATATAAACAGAAAGAGAAATATGAGAACTCAGGTTAACTATCATCCTAGAAACAGAATATAAAGTCCTTATTGTAACTATTGTCATATATATATTATATATAATTGCTTCTGAATTGAAAGTCCAGAGAATATTATACTTAGAAGGAGACCATATTTCTATTGGAGTTATTTTTCTTTATAATAATCAGTATTTATTTTAATTTTAAGACTTACAAGAGATCAAGAATATTGATTTATTTGATTTAGGGACTTTTGAAGTAAAGCATAAATCTTAAAGAAACATAGTTGGAGGTTTGTAACTTGGAAATGGGATGAGTTCATTTTTCCCTAAAAGGGCAGATAGATTAGTGGTATCATGTATGGAGCTTCTTTGGTTTATTTCTTACTATCATTGTAATATGCCAGTTGACACCCATCTGATTATTCTGAGTTCAAAGATAGCACAAACAATAGTTTTAATGATTATAATCTTAAAGCAAGAGAATTTAGTATAGGAAAGAGGATAAGGTATCTTCTGTATTAGTGTTCTTTTGTTATATAACACATTATTACAGATTTAGCAACTTAAAATAAAATAACACATGTTTATTCTATCTGTTCCCATGGATCAAGAGTCTAAGCACAGCTTATCTGGATACTCTGCTCAGGTTTCACAAGGCTGTAATGAAGGTGTTAACTCAGGGGTTCAGTTCTCATCTGGGGCTCATGTCTTCTAAGCTCATTCAGGGTGACACACAATTCAGTTCTTTGTGGTTGTATGACTGAGGTCCCATTTTCTTGCTAATTATTGTTTGGGGACCTTTTCTCATTTCCTAAAAGTATCCTTCTCTTTAGGCAGTTCATGACATGATTATAGTAAAACCTTGGATTGAGAGTAACTTGTTCTGTGAGTGTTCCATAAGATGAGCAAACATTTCTAATAAATGTTAACTTGATAAAGGAGCGATGTCTTGCAATACATGACGCTGCAATCACATGATCACAACTGAGGCAGTGGTTCTTGAAATTTGCTTTGTTATACAAGTGCTTTGGATTACAAGCATGTTTCCCAGAAAGAATTATGCTTGGAAACCAAGGTTTTACTGTGTTTGCTTTCTTCTTGTATTCCAGCAGGAGCCTATGTCTTTGATGTTTCACCTTCTTTTAAAGGCTCACCTGCCTGATTAGATCAGGCTCACCCAGGATGATTTCTCTGTGATTAACTGCATATCAGCTGGTCAGTAACTGTTGGAAGTGATACCTCTTTATAATCACAGGCTCCATCACACTTAAGGGACAGGAATTATTTATGGGTGTGATCATTGGGAATCATATTAAAATTATACCTACCATACATTGTCTACAAAAATATATGTATTTCTTGCCTTGACTTTGACCTGTCACTTTGGATTTATTGGGAGATAACAGATTTATGGTTTATTTTAGTACTAGTGATAGAGTTTTTTCTCATGGCAAAAATTGGTATCAACAACTTATGTTTATTAGTTTAGAGCCAGAATCTTTTTTTTTATTTTTTATTTTTTTTTACATTTTATTTTTTTTTATTATTTTTTTTTACAAATAGTTTATTGTCAAATTAGTTTCCACATAACACCCAGTGCTCATCCCCACAAGTGTCCTCCTCCATGCCCATCCCTCCTCCCCCCCACATCCATCAGTCCTCAGTTTTTGTCAGCATTCAAGAGTCTCTCATGGTTTGCCTCTCTCCCTTTCCCCCACCATTTCTGCCCTTCTTCTCCCCTTGGTCCTCTGTTAAGTTCCTCCTAATCCTCCTATACGTGCACACATATGATATTTGTCCTTCTCTGCCTGACTTATTTCGCTCAGCATAACATCCTCAAGGTCCATCCATGTTGCTACACATGGCCAGATTTCATTGTTTCTCATTGCCATGTAGTATTCCATGGTATAGATAAACCACATCTTCTTGATCCATTCATCTGTTGATGGACACTTAGGCTCTTTCCATGTTTTAGCTATTGTGGAGAGTGCTGCTATGAACCAGAATCTTTTTTTTTTTAAAGTAAACTCTGTGCCCAATGTGGGGCTTGAACTCATGACCTTGAGATCAAGAATCACATGATCTACAGATTAAGCTATTTAGGCACCTGTAGAACAGAATCTTAATTTGTACAATACCATTCAGACTTATATTATTTCTATTTCTTTTTTTTTAATTTATTTTTTGAAAGAGAGAGAGAGCGGGGGAGGGGCAGAGAGAGATGGGTAGAGAGGATCCAAAGCAGGCTCTGCACTCATGGCAGAGATTACCATGGGGGGCTCAAACCCACTAACCATGAGATCATGACCAGAGCCAAAGTCAGGTGCTCAAATAACTGAGTCATCCAGGTGTCCCATTCTTTCTGTTTCTAAGAAGCAGAGCTGAAGTGACAAGTCTTTTCCCCTTCCACAGAATGATTGTAAACACAAATAATATATACACCTTGGATTATAGTTATAATACCAGTTTTCTCATGGTGAAATAGTTTTATAAACCTACAGTATTGTCAGTCATAGAAGGGATCCCTCCCCTTTCCCCAGAAACACATGTGGATCCATTTAGAAAGAACTTCCTGGGAAGATTTTTGAAAATACTCCATATAATTGGGATGCAATGAGAAAAATAGAAACATGCTGATTTCAGAATGAGAGTTGGAATATTATCTGGTTATCACAATTCTGATTCTGAGATTGCTTTTTCTCTCTACTCTTACCCTCTTGAGTTATCTTCCACCTTTTCTTCAAGTTTTAAAAACAAGTGAAGTATTAATTCTTTTAAAGTTATAAGAATTTAAAAAGCTAATTCTATTCACCAAGAAAGATAATGCATTTTAAGCCTTCTGTTATTACTTATTACATACTTAACAATAAAATCGATTACATATACCTTGAATCCCATTTCTTTCTAGGAGAGAGAATGGGTCAGTGACTTGCTGGTGAAGGGCTAGGGTATTGTAGGAACCTTGGCAGCTCTGTATTCTAGGTCTATATTTGTATTTGGACTCAAGGGGATGCTTTCACAGTGGTGGTACTAAAAAAGGGTTGTTGTCATTTTCATAGACTAAGTCTGATTTGGTCAGGATCTTGGCAGGAGACAGATAATACATTCAGACAAAATGATTGGGGAAAAAGTAGTAGAGGATGGGTTGCATTAAAGACTCTAAGGGATAGAGCAGCACTCTGATGTGAGCAGCATCTACTCTTGTAGATGTCCTGATAGGAGTTATGGCCTTTGGTAAAGGTACATGACCCACCAACAGGACCTGGCAGGGAAGGAACCAGGTAAATGAATACCTTGACCTCATTCCTACTGTACAATGTCCTACTGGCACCGTCCACCACTAAGCCACAATGGTAACCTAAAGGAAGGGAGCCCATTGTTGTAGCTCATGAAGTTCATTCTCCTAGGGAACAGGGTATGGTGAAGATGGATGAAGAACTGCTCTGGAGGAGAAAACTAAAAGACATTTGGCAGAGATCTGATGTGGCTTTTATGTGCCTTTTGGTGGCATCTTTCATCTTCCAGAGATGAGGATGTTCATTTTAGAAGATGATTTAGTTGGGATGATTACTTAGGTGGTGTCATAACATTCATAAATTCTAGTGATTTTTATTATTATGGTGCTTTCCCCCAAAGAACTATGTTACAACAGGAACAAATGTACTTCCTGTATCGTTGTCTTTGCTTTGCCTGAACTGACCTTTTCTTTCTTCTCAGCCTGGAAAATTCTAATCACCTCTTAAAATCTAGGTCAAATATAATTCCTGCTGAAGCTTTTCCTGTAACTATCGTATTCTCTTCTGACTAATCTTTATTCCATTTCTCCTTTGTATACCATATTCCATTGAGCACAGACTTAATTTTCTTCTAGCTCTTGGGTTTTTTTTCCCCCTCTCTCATAGGTACCTTTCTAAGGTTTTTTGTTCTTGTTTTTGAAGTCTGTGGCTTAAACACTCTGACATTTATTAGGGATTTGTTGACTCAAAGAAGTTTTCTGATGGTCTTGGGTTATAGACACGCTACCACATACAGCCACCAGCAACAACAGAAATTTGATGAGCATTTTGAACAGTAAGTGAGTGAGTCATGTCATCACTTAAAGTGTCCCTTTTCCTTACTCCCTCAGTTTTTTGGAGTAGAAGCTCTTCTATTTTGGGGAGAGAGGCTAAAGAAGAAAGCCCAGATTTTCTAAAAGTATTAATTACAGTGATGTAGAGGATTGGACTTTTCTCTAAATCCAGAGTTTGGCTGCTTTCTTCTTTATCGTGTCATCCTGTGTGCACTATTTCAGTGTAGTTCTCTGAACATCTGGCTGATACTTAACAGAGAAACTGGCATTTGATGCTTTCCCCTGTGAAAGTACTAGTTTCCTCACTTAAGAGAATATTTCTTTCAGTGTGCTGTATCCTTAGTTGAATCATAGGGATGAAAAGGTATAAGATATGGGAGTGGAAGTAGGAGGAGGTCAGTGTCCCATCATCCTTTTGCCTCCATTTTCTTTCCCTAATTAGCCAATGGGGAACTGTACTTGAGGGAAATAAATCCTTGTTTTTCTAAGTGGCATTACAAGCCAGAGATTGAGTAGGTTAGTCTAGGAATCACAGCCCCAAACATTAATACATATCTCTTGGTGTTCCTGAGTGAGAATAAACGAGTCAGGTGGACCACACAGAGATGAGGCTATAGGATACATAGCAAGTTATACAGATTAGGATAGGATTTCTGAGTAATTTTTAAAAGTGATTCATCATTAATGGATTAAAAACTGAACTTCTCTCCATCTCTTCCATTCATAGAAATGTATACTTACTGATGCCGGGTACATACTGCTGTGCTTCATTGTTCTTACGTTTTTTACAGAATAAATCTCTTTAATGGAATTACCGAGGTGTCTTTCTTTCTTGAATGTCTTGGAGAAATACCTTTCTTTCCATCAATTATCACTGTAATTAAAGATCCATTTCAGGAAAGGGAATTTCTTTCTGTGGACCTATGTTACTTATTATTTATGCCATGCCTGATCTCTTAAGAAAATAATTCAGCAAGGCCACAAATGGTGTACAAGTTCCTATGATGTATCAAAAACTCTCTTCTAGAACAAAATGTAGAGGGTTAAAGTAGAGTAGACCCTTTCTTTCTTGCTTGCTTTTTTAAATAGTTTGTTGTCAAGTTGGTTTCCATATAACACCAAGTGCTTATAACCGCAAGGGCACTTGTGGGTATGAGTAGACCCTTTCTTAATGTGTGCGTACTAAATGGAATCGACTAGGAGAAGATCCAAAAAGGGACCAGAAACCCCAGTGGCTCAGCAATGTGATAGCTGTCCTAATTTTTGAGAAATGGAAGGGAGGAAATTAGTAACGTAGAGTTAACAGTAAGATACCAAATTGAACACTAGTGAGTAGCATCCAATATAATGATCATCTAAAACACTGACACATGAGAATAAAAAAGGGGGCAAAGGATCTGAACAGGGGAAAGATTTATTGGTGTCATGTAAGAAGAACAAAGGTGTTAACAAGGTGCCAAGTGGGCTAGTCACAGATAGCTGTGAGTAAAAGAGCTACACAAAGTGGGAATCAGGTCAGATTATTGAGTAAGCTGGAGAACTACCACAATCGCGTGGGGATGAGATCAGAATAACTCAAACAAACAAAAAAAAGAAGATAGTTTACAAAGACATTTAGGTAATGGAAAAATTTGTCACATTTTTGAAACTGTAGATTAAGGACAACAGTGTATTCTGACAGAATAAGAGACTAACAATGGCCAAATGCAAAAAGGAAGACATTTGTGTGTTATTTCCCTTCTGTTTATGGGGAAAAGTCAAAATATCTTGAACAATTTGGAAAAGAAAGGCTTATTTGTTGTGATGCCTTTAATAAAACAGGAACAGAGGGATAGAAGAGGTGAGGGTGTAAGAGAAAGTCTGGAAGGTACTACAAAATTACATGTTTAAAAATATAGGTTTGGGGTTTATGGGTGGCCCAGTCAGTTAAGCATCTGACACTTCGTTTTGGCTCTGGTCATGATCTCACAGTTAGTGAGTTCGAGCCCAATATAGGGCTCTGTGCTGATGGTGTGGAGCATCACCCTCTCTTCCTCTCTCCCTGCCCTTCCCCCACTCACACTCTTGCACTCTCTCTCAAAATAAGTAAATAAACTTAAAAATAAATTTTAAAATGCAAAGGTTTGATTGCCAGCATGCTTGGATTTAGGCTAATGAGTGATGTTAGTTAGAAAAAGAACTGGTGAGGGGCGCCTGGGTGGCTTAGTCGGTTAAGCGTCTGACTTTCGCTTAGGCCATGATCTCGCGGTTCGTGGGTTCGAGCCCCGCGTTGGGCTCTGTGCTGACTGCCAGCTCAGAGCCTGGAGCCTGTTTTGGATTCTGTGACTCCCTCTCTCTCTGACCCTTCCCTGCTCACGCTCTCTCTCTCTCTCTCTCCTAGAAATAAATAAAACATTAAAAATTTAAAAAAAAAAAGAAAAAAAACTGGTGATTGCACAAGTCCTAGGGGATATAAATTATAATGACATGTATTTATTTATGTAATTCAGCATCCCTTCTTCAGTAACTATAAATCATTGATTAGTTACTTGTCAAGATTCTAATCACTATCATTTAATCAAATTTAAGTCAGAAATTTAAGAAGAAAGTGTATTATAATAATTTATTTTCCCCTTTTAAAAATATTAACAAATTTGGGCTTTAAACTTTTTTAATGTTTATTAATTTTTGAGAGAGAGGGAGAGAGAGAGATAGAGTGAGAGAGAGAGAGGGAAAGAGAGAAAGAAAGCATGAGCATGAGCAGGGAAGGAACAGAGAGAAAGGGAGACACCGAATCTGAAGCAGGCTCCAGGCTCTGAAATATGTCAGCACAGCCAGAGTCAAATGCTTAACTGACTGAGCTCACACCTAGGCACCCCAGTTTATTTCTCTTTTTTGAAAGATCTTGTTACTCAGGAACTTGGTTCTCTTACATTCTGTATGAAATTTCTTTATTGGCTATATGGAGATAGTAAAAATGATGGTAATTAAAAGTATAAAAATCCCCCTTTTGACTTCTGCTGTATGGCATGTTAATATGAATAGTAGGATAATGAGGCTTGATTATTTATTGCTATGAAAATGTTAACTTTAGGGTTATGACTTTTCATGGCAAATGGAGGTATAACATTATTCAATTTGATTGTCTTTGCATAGCAATAGATATTTGTATATTTGTATGTATATGTACATGTATATATCCAGGTCATGTTCACTGTTGTATTATACTTCTATTCCTTACCTAAATAGTTTTACATTTAACTGTTCTAAAAACTCAAGGCATCCAAAGGGTATTTTGAAAAATATGGCAATAGTTTGGAGAGCCTAAGAGAAAATCATGCATCCCATGTTGGAAGGCTCAAATGGGTTTAAAATGATAAAGGTGCCTTATAAAGGGGCTGACTTGGAGAATTTTCAGGTGGTGCTATAGCAACAATAAGAACAACACTTTATATCTACATAGACTTTGACACATATTAACTCATTTGTTCAACATTCTTTGATGTGGATATTGCAGTCATAATAGTACCATTTTTTAGATAAGGAAACTGAGGCTAAGAGAGTGACTTGCCAAAAAAGGTCCTAGTTAGTTTGTGTTAAGACCTTTGAAAGTCTGAGATTCTACCCTATTTATAAGTTAACAATCTAGTCTGTTACTGTTTCATGTATAGTGGCAGAAGCAGGGGAATCTAACAAGATTCCTGAGTTAGAGACAGAGCATTATAAGCTTCATGATGATTTGAGCTGCTTCCCAATTCTCCCACTTCCCCAGTTCATGGAGGTAATGCAGGTAGGCCTATTATATGGATGCCTTGAAGGCCCTAGGGCATTGAGAAACATAGACTTGGGGAGTCACTGATTTGATAGTAAGCAGAAGCAAGCTAGCTCTTTGTCAGGTGGAAGACGTTATCCCTAAAGGTTGCTAGCAGTAAATGTGACCTTGAGAAATGAATCTTTTTTTTTTTTTTAATATCATGGGTTTTTTTTTTTTAAACATTTTACTTTATTTTTTGAGAGACAGAGAGAGACAGCACGAGCAGGGGAGGGGCGGAGAGAGAGGGAGTCACAGAATTCTGAAGCAGGCTCCAGGCTCTGAGCTGTCAGCACAGAGCCCGATGCAGGGCTCAAACCCACAAACTGAGGGATCATGGTTGAGCCAAAGTTGGATGTTTAACCCATTGAGCCACCCAGGCATCCTGAGAAATGATTTTAAAAAGAACGATCAGGGTCTTGTATTCTTGGCATATCCAGCAAGTATGTGTAGGGATGCTCTGGTCTCATGGTGGATTGCTCCCTTGAACAGTATGTGGCAGAATTAAATGTTAAACTCCATTATTTTGAGTTTGATGACTAAAATTCTATCTGAACAAGTAGCAACAATAAATCCCTCACACCCACCCCCATATATTTATCTTCTTTTTTGGTCCTATCAAGAATATCTCGAAACTAGTTCTCTTAGCTTATTTGATACACTCAGTTACTAAAAATCAGTTATTGTTATTATGAAGGTAGAACAGAAAACAGCCCAGTATAAGGAAAACACACTGGACTCAGTCTCAGAATCTCCCCTAATCTTTACAAGCTACTGCCATTGCAGGGAGCTGTGTTGATATTTTTATGAATGAAGTTCCTTGTTCCTATGGCACAGGTACATTCGCTATAAAAGTTGAAGGGAATGATAGAAACCATAAAGAAATAAGGAACAAATGGTGTAACTAATGGTGGATATGAGAAAAAAATGGTTGTTTATTGATACTTCTTTTAAGTCAGGATTTTGCTTTCTTTTAAAGTTTATTTATTCTTGAGACAGAGAGGGAGAAAGAGAGAGAAGCAGAGAGAGAGAATCCCAAGCAGGCTCCACACTATTAGCATGGAGCCTGAGGCGGGGCTTGAGCTCATAAACCACAAGATCTTGACCTGAGCTGAAATCAAGAGTTGGATGTTTAACTGACTGAGCCACCCAAGTGCCCTAGGATTTTGCTTTCTTAAAGGAACAATTAAAATAGTTTAAAAGGACCTTGGGAATATTAAATCTAGGCTCCCCATCTTCTAGATTAGAAAATTGAGACATAGGATGGTTGAATATTTGGTCAAGATCAGGTTTCTGGTAACAGAGTAAAGTGATGAAGCAACATTATTGTGATAATCACATGCCCAGTATTGAAATCCGCCCCCCCTTTAACTAGAGCAGTTTATAGAATTCAGTTAGTAAATGCTGAATTACTTTGTTTTTATAATTGAATAAGGTCTATTATCTGTCTTCAAAGATTCATTTGCTAGTAGAGCAACAAGAATTCATTTTGATACCTATTATTCTAAAATCATGTACAAATTATATAGATTAATTCAAGCTTAGAGTGGTCAGGGAAAGCTTTATAAAGGTACAGATGTTTGAGCTAGGTCTTGAAAAATTACAAAGAGGTTTCTGTGCAAAGAGATGAAGGTTTGACATTCCAAGCAAAGCAAGAACCACATACATTGGAATGGTGAATAAAAGTATGTAAGTTGACCAAGAAATGATCAATGGTTGGATGTAGCTGGATGTAACTGGAATTCAAAATGGAATGACAGGTAGAATATGGATTAGGAAAATATTAGATACCATGCTAAATAATTATGTAATTTTGAGGAGAAAACTCTGACATTTTCAGGGAAGTTGGCATATGAGGTACAAAAGAAAAAGAGTGGTCCAGAAATCAGAATGAGTAAAAAAAGAAAGGGATGTCATAAAAGCCAATGTCAGATAAAGATTTGAGAAATATGATAAAAGAAGAGTAGCAGAATATGCCACCCCAAAATATGCCACTTTGACATAAGGATTATTTTGAGTGGAAGGCAATTAAAAGAAAAGATACCAGGAAAGATCTCTGCCCTTCTATTTGTCTAAAGGCAGGACATAAATTTGTAATGATGTTCCCCCTCCCCTCTGGAACAGGAACAACAGAAGTTAGTCACTAGAAATGGTATCAGAGGACCCTACATAACAAACTTCACTAGTTAGGCCTTATCTTGCATTAGTTTCTCCAAACCCTCCCACTGTTTACTGTCCTAGAAACTCAGTCCTTTTTCTTTTTTTTTTTTTTCTTTTTGTTAATCTGCCAAATAAGTCCAAGTTCTAACCACTTTCTGAGTTATTCATCACTGGATATTCCCATGTATATGCATAATATACATGTAAATAAACTTCTGTTTGTTTTTCCTTTGGTAGTCTGTCTTTTGTCAGTCTAATTTACAGAGCTGCAGCCAGTAGAACCTAAGAGGGTAGAGAGAAAAAATTTTCTCATCCCCTACAAGTTGTAAGTAGGGTCAAATGCTGAAGAGAGGTTAGATAGGATGAAGACTAAAAAGGATCCACTTTACTGGGAAACGAAAAGTACCTCTTTCTGAGCAGTTTCAGTAGAGTGTGAGGGCAGAAGCTAAAAGGCAACTGTATGTCAAGGAAAGATTTAGAGGTGAGAAAATGGAGACATTTGTTCATGTGTTTTTATCTTAAAATTGAATAATGAATATTTGTATCATATTCTGTTTCAAGCCTTGAATTTTTGCAAACTAGATACAATAAATTACTTTTCTATTTTCTGGATGGCTCCTCATGGGTTTTCCCTTTCAGACCAACCCAATGGTCTTTGGTCCACAAAGGATAAAGGGTCTGTACTTCAGGCTAAAAAAAAAAGCACATTCTCTAGCAAAACTGTCACTATTTTCCATAACTGCCTCACTCTGCCTGCATTCATTTCCAATGTAACATTTTTTTAAAAAACCTAAGTAGAGATAGATCATCTGTATTAGCAAATTAATATTATAAGTAGAGCCCACATGATTGTTGGCGTTTATAATATAATATTGCTATGTAATATGAGAATATCTTACTCTAAATATTTATGACATAGATTTTATGCATAATAGTTTTTCTTTAAGAAGCAGTTTCAAATGTTATCTACTTGTATAATCCACATTTGGAAAAACCTGCAAGGCCTTGTTACTATTTATTATTGTTAATCTTAACCGAAATGTTAACACTGATTATGTCTTAGTGTTGGGTTTAGATGAATGTGTTTAATGTTATTTTTACATAAAAATACTTAAAAAGGAGGTATTTCAAAATATTTAATAAGTGTCAGATTCTATTTTTAGTCTGTTATTTCCCAGAAGGGTTGATTATATTTCATCTGTATATAATTTCAAATTATAGTTTTGAAATTGAATTTTGTAGCTGGGTAAATTTCAGACTCTTCACATTATTAAAGCAGGTGAATTGGCTTGGGTTAGAACTTCATGTGAGAATTCTTAACTTGAGTATAAAGTTAGGGAGTTGTAGAGTTTAAAATACTAATATTTGAAGGGGAATTGAAAGGGTGAATATATTTCCAGCCTTTGAAATATAGTCAACCTCCAATTGTCTACATGTGCAGGAGACCATCCCCTTCTAGGTGGGAGTTTCTCAGACTTTCAGGGAAACTGCCATTGCCTAGATCCAGTTGAAAAGAATTCCACCCATCTTGCTGGTTTTTAAAGCCACTCCCTCTCCCTGCCCATGCAAATGGGTGGAATTGCACATCATCCATGCTTCAAACACAATCCTCCTTGCCATTAGCAAGGATAAGAATCAGATGAATAGAGGTTAGGAGATTAAGTTCTGAATGGCATTGACATTCTAAAATTGATTTTCATATCTGCAATTCAAATGGCATCCACTTTTTCTTTGTTATGTTAAAATGAAATTAAAAGTATCTTAATAGCCAAATAAGTTAGCCTATGGTTATAATAATTTACTTAAAATTAATGAGGCACTGATTTCAGATAGTAACCCAGTACTCATTTTCATTTAGACGGTTTGTGTTTATTTTTATGTTTTATTACATGGGATTTGTTAAGCTTCACAGAACAGCTATAAAGAAGGTAGAGAGCAGAATCCTGGGGGCATGAGGAAGAGAGAGAAAGCCTGTGTTCAGATACGACTTTATGTTGGACTGCAAAGAGTAAGAGCTTTTTAAAGATAAGAAATTTAAACAGAGACTGAAAACATGAGATATTCAGGCTGGAAATGGAGTTGGGAATTGAGAGGGTGGAGAAGCGTCCAGAGGAAGAGAGCAGTATATTTGAAGGTACAGAGAGCATAGCTTATTAGAAAACTGGTTAAAAATAAGACATCCCAACCACCATTATCGACAATCAGATCCTTTATTTCAGAGATGAAGCATGGCAAGATGAAAGACTACAGAGGGATTTAGGAATGCACTGAATGATTTTAAGCAAGGTAGTGACCTGATCAACTTCATATTTTACAAATATCACTGACATTGCAATGTGTGGAACAGGTTGGTGGGGGCAAGAATTGACACAGGCAGGCTAGTGAAGAGATTTGCAATAATCCAAGTAAGAGATAATGGTGGTTTTGATGGGGAAGGAAAGAAATTGGTGGGCTCTTGACTATTTCAGAGACAGTTAATAGCTCTTGAAGATCAGTTAAGTAGATGGAATAGGAAAGGGAGAGAAATTGAGATTGACTCTCCTGTTTTTAGCTTGGCAGCAGTCAGGATGGTGATTTTCCCAAGAAAGATGAGAATTTTGTTATAGTTTTCATGTCATAATTGGATGAAGTAAGATAGGAAAAAGGGAGTTTGAAAAGAAGACACCACTCATCAAGAAAACAGGTTCCTTTGGAACCAGGGAGACAAAGCTACTGCTACCATTAGCTGTTTCTGTAGTCCATGGTTGTAGCTTCATCTAAGAAACCCTTTTTTAATTTGTTATATCACTTTAGTTTTATAGCAGTATATAAATATTATTTTACTTCCCCCTTTTTAATAATACAGTACCTTGCAGGGGTGCCTGGGTGGCTTAGTCGGTTAAGCGTCCGACTTTTGCTTAGGTTATGATCTTGCGGTTCGTGGTTTCGCGCCCCGCGTTGGGCTCTGTGCTGACTGCCAGCTCAGAGCCTGGAGCCTGTTTCAGTCTGTGACTCCCTCTCTCTCTGACCCTCCCCTGCTCACGCTGTCTCCCTCTCTCTCTCCTAGAAATTAATAAAAACATTTAAAAAAATAATACAGTACCTTGCAGTCAAGTAGTGTTAAATCTAAAAGGAACCTTGGAAATTATAGTTTCTATCCCTAGGTGAGGAAACTGGAGCTCTGAGAGAAAGACTGCATGATGGCTGTGGACTGACAGAGCTAGTTAAACCCAAGTCTTCTAATGGCTACTCTCTTGCTCTTTCTACAGTATCTAGCCAGCTCCACATTGACTATTGTGTTCCATTAAAACAAGTAAGTGAAATTGAAGACTTGATGAAAGAAGAATAGCGTTATCACAGAGGAAAGAAAAAATACATAAATAAATGTATTGTTAACACATTTTTTTGGTAGTATAAAATTCTATTTTAGATAACCAGGGTTGCAGAAATTCTGTCCCTTTTCAGTATCAGCTTCATATCCTTCCATTCACCTATCCTGATGAATCTGAAAGGGTTAAAATTCAGGCATTCTGGACTTAGGTTTGGTTTTATCTCTGTCTAATAAACTGATGAACCCATTCCACTTCTATTGACCCCATTAAAAAAAAACTAGATCTCAAAAAATAAAAACATGGAACTAGATTCCTTTAAAATCCTTTATTTTGTCTGTACTTATTATTTTATGTTTTCCGTCACTGGTTGTCTTTACTCTCTTCCTTAAACTGCTGCTGCTTTTCATGGCAAATAGGAATCTTTTAAAAAGCCTAGGTACAGTAAGTCAGTGATGTGTATGTCCAAGATAGTCCCTTTTATTGATTAAATATAATAAGACAGTATTTGGGTTGGTTCTCTTAGCAGTGTATCACCATATTTACTTTTCTTCATTGAAAATAGGCCTTGAAATAAAAAAGAGAAGCAAAAGCAGAGGGTCCTAGAATCTGGAGCAGATGGAAGTGGATGTAGGGTGGGTGTAATGCTGTGGTTTTCCCAATAGTTGGAGGACACCCTAGGAGATGTGCTTAACGATTCACTGGGTTTTGGAGAGAAAATACTGGAACTTCTTTTTGTATTTATTTTTAATTTCTTCCTTTACAAAATTCTGCTTTTGTGTATATCGCAATACATGATATATCAATAGAGTATATGCATATCATTTATAATGAATACATCTACATATATATTATGGGAGTGTGCTTCAAGATGTAAAGCTGATAGAAGGAAATAGTTAAATAAGTTTGGAAACCATGGGTGAAGAATTTGCTAAAAAGACAAGTCAAGGGCATCAAGATAAAGATGAAATTTTTAATTTTTCACTGTTGGGTATTGTCTTCCCTGGAAATAAAGAGAAGAAATTTAAAACAAAAACAACAACAAACAACAGTATTTTGGTGGCAGAATTTACTTAACTGAATCTTTACCTGTTACAGAGTGTGGAAAAGTATCCACCCACAAAAGTATTTAATTTTAAGATTAATTTTATTCTTGTTCATGATTCTTTCAGATTGTCAAGTAACTTATACTGAAATAGACTCAGTATAATTTAATTTATTTAAACTTTTCAACTGAAGCAGTAGTAGATTACATTAGTGTTTTAAAAACATTTACCTAGGGGCACCTGGGTGGTTCAGTGGGTTAAGCGTACAGTTTTTGGCTCAGATCATGATCTCCCCATTGGTGAGTTTGAGCTCTGCATTGAGCTCCGAGCTGTCAGCACAGATAGATCCTGTCCCCCTTCAGATCCAGTGTCTCCCTCTCAGCCCTCCCGCCTGTGCTCTCTCTCTCTCTCGTGCGCGCTCTCTCAAAAATAAAAAATCAATCAATCAATCAATCAATCAATCATTAAAAAAAGTTTGGCTAGGAATTTTTAAGTCTTTTTTTCCAGTTTTTCCCCATTTATTTTATTTTTTTTCCCAATTATTTCTCACAGAATAAGACCACAGCTTGCCAAAGAGAAGATTGAAGGATGCCATATATGTACATCTGTCACACCAGGAGAACCTCAGGTCTTCCTAGGGAAAGATAAAGCTTTCACTTTTGATTATGTGTTTGACATTGACTCTCAGCAAGAGCAGATCTATACTCAATGTATAGAAAAACTAATTGAAGGTTGTTTCGAAGGATACAATGCTACAGTTTTTGCCTATGGACAGGTAAGTACCAAATTATTTTCACAGAAGCTGTAACTTCTCAGAAGTTCGTTTTGTTTCTTTAAGTTGTATTATTACACTAAGCATGCATTTTTATTTGTTCTGTTCTTTTATTCAGACTGGAGCTGGAAAAACATATACAATGGGAACAGGATTTGATGTTAACATCATGGAGGAAGAACAGGGTATTATTTCTCGTGCCGTTAAACACCTTTTCAAGAGTATTGACGAAAAAAAACACACTGCAATTAAAAATGGGCTTCCTCCTCCAGATTTTAAAGTGAATGCCCAATTCTTAGAGGTAATAGTCTAATTGTGTTACTAGTTTCCTTTACATTTTATCCTTAAGACCATAGCCCTTATGATATTATACTCCCAGTTTCTAGTATAGTTTTGGCCTTAGTGCTCAATAAATAACATTTGAGTAAATTAATAGGTTAGTAGTAGCAATAGATAATAAGTAATAAGTATTCTTCTTGTAAGTATTAAAAATTATAAACACTTGAGCAATGTTCTAATGTAGGTAGGCTGACAAAGCTCTGGGAACTAAATGACTAAGAAGGAGCAACGGTGTGTGGAATAATAGAATGAAGGCTGTAGTACTGACTGGGCTATAAAAGCTAGTATTCCTGCTAGTATGTCCAAAGATCAGGGCAGATTTTGATTAATTTAGGGCAGTGCAGTGTGGTGGGAGGAACATGACAGTAAGAGGGCATTTAGGATTTGAGCACTATTGCAGTTAGGTGGATGGCAACATTATAATTCTAGGTGCTCAGTCCAAAGAAGGTTCTAGTCTAGTTCTAGTCTAGATTACCTGAGCTAGTCATTTTGATCATTAATAAAATTTTTCAGCATTATATAACACAAAATAGAAAACATAATTCAAATTAACATAAGTTATCTTCCTGCTGGTTTTAATGGACATCCCAATTTAGTAGATACTAAGAATGATGTAACTGTATATTTCTGCCAAAAGAAAGGTAATTAATGGTGGAAATGAAAAGACAGTGTTCTTGTGTCTTCTCTTTCATCCTCCAAAATGCTGTTAGGCATTGTGACTTTAAGCATGTAGATAGAAAAATAGGTGTATGCACCCTCTTCTAAGGTGGTGCTTCAATCTTCTTAGCCACTATTGACAGAAACACTAATATTGTTGAGCTTGGAAAAATACTAAGTATTAAATTTTGGATACATGAGGAAATGTGGTAAGGCAAAGGAAATATTTTTAGCTAAAGGAGTAAAAATTCTTAAATTTTCCCCTAAGCTTAGGATTTGTCTGCATTTGGTATTTACACATTTCCTTATATTTATCAATATTTGTTTATCTCTTACAAATGATTAATAGATCAGGGGTGCCTGGGTGGCTTAGTCGGTTAAGCGTCCGACTTTCGCTTAGGTCATGATCTCGCGGTTCATGGTCTCGAGCCCCGCGTCGGCTCTGTGCTGACTGCCAGCTCAGAGCCTGGAGCCTGTTTCAGAGTCTGTGACTCCCTCTCTCTCTGACCCTCCCCTGCTCACACTGTCTCTCTCTCTCTCCTAGAAATAAATAAAACATAAAAAAAATTTTTTTTAAATAAAAAAAACCAAATGATTAATAGATCATGTTAGCTAGTTTTCAACTCATTAGTCATGATTAATTCATTTGTTGTTCTTACTCTTATAAAGAAATCTGGCATTTATTTGTATTTGTAATAATAATACAAATTTCTATTTGTTTTATTTTTATTTTATTTATTTGTATTATTTTTATGTTATTTTGTTTTTAAAAAAAATTTTTTAATGTTTTATTTATTTTTGAGAGAGAGAGAGAGAGACAGCATGAGCAGGGGAGGGTCAGAGAGAGAGGGTGACACAGAATCTGAAAGAGGCTTCAAGCTCTGAGCTGTCAGCACAGAACCCGATGCAGGGCTTGAATCCACAAACTGTGAGATCATGACCTGAACTGAAGTTGGACATCAACCGACTGAGCCACCCAGGCACCCCTTTATGTGTTATTTTGGAGAAATGTTATTATGAAGACATTTCAAGATATGTTTGAAAGATAATATTATGCAGTGTATGTTAATAGCCATGAGGTAATTTCTGCTGAAATTAAGCTTATGATATTTCTTTGTTATAGCTATATAATGAAGAGGTCCTTGATTTATTTGATACCACTCGTGATATTGATGCAAAAAATAAAAAATCAAATATAAGAATTCATGAAGATTCAACTGGAGGAATTTATACTGTGGGAGTCACAACACGTACTGTGAATACAGAATCAGAGGTGACATTTATGTTAAAGTTAAAATAGAGCATATTTAGTTTAATTTAGTATCAGCTTTACTGCTAGTTTGCTTAAGATCAAGATATGAAATTTGTATCATTATATTGAATATGGAGTTAAAATCTTGTCTTCTTCCCCCATATTTTTCATATCAGGATTTTATTATCTAAAATGTCATAACCCTGACTTTATGATAAAGTCAGTACATTTATCATAGCATCAAAAGAATCTAAAATGATGGATGTATAGTTTTTTTTTTCACAGATAGAGAAAGGGACTTAGTTCATTGAAGGTGAAGGATGAGACCTCAATTTTTTTGTACCTTTTGCTATTACATATGCCGGACTATATCATGGTTCTTAAAGGGAAACTGTTAAGAAAAGTTACAGAAAAATATTTCAAGAGAAGATACAGAGGGCCTAAAAAATTCATGTTGTTGCTCAGTTTGTTCCAAAGCGTTCTTCTGTAACAGTTTTGGAATGGAAGTTGCAAATGTCAGCAAATGACAAACAATGGAATCTCAGTGTTTTCTCCTATTAAAAAAATAATACACTATTATACCGAAAAGTTCAGCTTGAAAAGGGCCGGTAACTGAAATAATATGAAAATCTACATCTTTTACAGACCCTCATATGGTGGGTTTGGGACAGTAGCTCCGAAATCAGATCGTATGGTATTGTGTTTAAATATTGTTCAAATAAATCTTTCTTTCCCTTTCCCAGATGATGCAGTGTTTGAAGCTGGGTGCCCTATCCCGGACCACTGCCAGTACCCAGATGAATGTTCAGAGCTCACGTTCACATGCCATATTTACCATTCACTTGTGTCAGACCAGAATGTGTCCCCAGATAGATGCTGTGAGTTTTTGGTTCTAATTTCTTAAACTTGCAGGCTTCGTTTTCCTAAAAAACCACGTAAATCCAAGGAGAGTATATTTGAACCAAATTTAGTTTGGCTAATCGTTCCTTTTCCTAATGAGATGTCTCTGATCCTGTTTAAACTGAAGCTGGCCAACCATGTAAGATTTTGAAATAAAACATTAGTAAGTGTCTGCAGCAACCATAAAGCAAGCTGCAGCTTTGTGGTGATGGATGTAGTCATCTGAGACCCTTTCCTATTGAGGACTGTGTACTATAGCTTTCTCTTCATCATCATAAACAAAGCCTCAGTTCATATCAGCTGGTTTCTGATTGTCAAGCTCCTTTCTACTTTTGTCTAGGCTTCTAATTGCCAGAAGATTTTTTTTGCACTTACATTTATTTGGCTATTTGCCTATTTTTGAACATTATATGTATTAGACATATTTACTTATATTTAATTTATTTAATATATGTTTATTAAGGGCAAGGTAGGGTTGGAGGATATTTAGTGTCACATTAATAAAATATTTTTTATTGTTTTCCTCAATCGCAGGAAAATGTGACTGACAATAAAGTGATTTCTGAATCATCGCAGATGAATGAGTTTGAAACCTTGACGGCAAAGTTCCATTTTGTTGATCTGGCAGGATCAGAAAGACTGAAGCGTACTGGAGCCACAGGCGAGAGGGCAAAAGAAGGCATTTCCATCAACTGTGGGCTTGTAAGACAAAGACTACAGCTTTGTGCTGAGAATATCTTAGAGCTTTTCTATTGTCCTTTCCCCTTTTTGTAACGTACATAAGACACACCTGGAAATCCTTCATTCACTGAGCTGAGAAATGAAAGTTACAGTAAACTTATAAACTTAGGAGTAATGTACTGAATTTTGATCTCCTCACATTATAAGCGTTTTTTTCTTCAAAACATTGCTAATTTTCATGTGTGAAAATTTGGTTGGATTAAATTTTATGCTATATATGCAAAAAATGATATATTTATTAAAAATGATTTTTAAAATTCTTCCCTCCGTTAGGGGTGCCTGGGTGACTCAGACAGTTGAGCGTCCTACTTCGGCTCAGGTCATGATTTCACATTTAATGGGTTCAAGCCTCATGTCCAGCTCTGTGCTGACAGCTCAGAGCCTGGAGCCTGCTTCAGATTCTGTGTCTCCCTCTCTCTCTGCCCTTCCTCGCTCATGCTCTGTCTCTCTCTGTCTTTCAAAATTAAATAAATTTAAAAAAAGTTTTTTAGTTCTTTCCAACTTTAAAAATATATTGTCAAAATTAATATTTTAATATTCAGTATTAAAGTTTTTGCTAACATTTATGACCATCAGTTTATTTTGGGAATTATAATCAATTTTTTTTAGAGTAATGATTGTTTTAAAATGGGAATTTTCCTAGATTCTATAGGAATTAAGCTTAATACCATGCCACCTAGTGGTGTTATGTGGAAGAAAGGTTTTAAGGCTAAGTTTTTATATAATAAATCTTTTCCTATTGACTTCATTATAAAATTGGACATTTGTTTCTGCATAAAAGTAACGGCATCCCTAAATTTCTGTGATGTATACAGCATTGGGGCCTGTGCTTTCTGCTTTCTTTCTTTCCTTCTATTCCTAGAGCTGGGGACTCCAGTCAAATGGTCCTATTTTGTAATTGTCCAATAAAATTTGCTCCTAGTGATTGCAACCCTTTAGTGTTGAAATTAACAACGAAGGCTGAGTAGAGAGAGCCAGATCTCCCAACTCCAACACTCAGCTTGATGCTTCCACCATATGATTGAATGTTGTGTGAAAGGGAGTCACCTGGATCCTGGACTTTGTGTATTGATCTGAATTGCTTAGGAGAAAAACATGGTGGAATCGCCATTTGTGCTTTCAGGAAAAGACAAAAGCCATTGATCTCTTTTCCTGTTTAGGCCACTGAAGTACGTTCAGATACATCTGGTAGAGTTTCAGTGTGGCCAGTGGTTAAAACTGAAGCTTCCCTGGTCAAGGGCCATCTAAAACTCAATGTAATGCTGATGTTGGTCTCTGCAGGATCCACTGGCCCGACAAAGGCTTGGTTATAACTGTTTGCCTTACTGAAGGCGAGTGTGAGTCGGGTGCAGGATAGTGCTTATGCTGTAGGTTCTAGTTTAGTTCAGTAAGAAAAACAGGAGTGGCAGGAGGGACTAGACATTCAACAATTTGACCTACTTTAAAAATATTGGATGCTTAGCATGTAGATTCATTGCATTTCTTAAGACAGCTATTCTTGTGTTAGGAACACTTTTTCAATGAAATCATACTGATATTTTTATTATGGTTAAAGAAGATTTTGTTTTACCATAAGGAAGCTATATTGTAATAAGAAAGTTTCATGAATCTGCTAAACTAACAGCATTTTATTTCTTCATTGAGTTGAGAAGAAGTTGAAACATGAAATGACAGTTTTCTGGAGATACAACCTGATACTCATACAATTCTAGGGATGGTTATTTGTCACCAATTTTATAGCATTTCTCTTTTTACAGAAAATCTCTGAGTAGAAGTTTAAGTATTTGTGAGTGATAGGTATATTATAGTACTAAATTTTGAGTGGTGTCAGTTTTTAGTAGTTAATATAGAAAACTTTGAAGTATATTTCATATTCCAAAAATACAAAACCAAACACAGGTGTTCTCAATTCTGTCTCCACATTATTTTCTATAAGCTTTTTTATTTAAAGGTGTTATAATTGCTAAAGTTTTATCACTTTCTTCCCTCTGTTTCAGTTGGCACTTGGCAATGTAATCAGTGCACTGGGAGATAAGAGCAAGAGGGCCACCCATGTCCCCTACAGAGATTCTAAGCTGACAAGATTGCTACAGGATTCCCTCGGGGGTAATAGGTATGCATCAGTGATTATCCTCCAGACTCCTGAATTTTATTTTATTTTATTTTATTTTATTTTATTTTATTTTATTTTATTTTTTATATTTTTATTTATTTCTAGGAGAGAGAGAGAGAGACAGCGTAAGCAGGGGAGGGTCAGAGAGAGAGGGAGATACAGACTCTGAAATAGGCTCCAGGCTCTGAGCTGGCAGTCAGCACAGAGCCCGACGCGGGGCTCGAACCCACGAACCGCGAGATCATGACCTAAGCGAAAGTCGGACGCTTAACCGACTAAGCCACCCAGGCGTCCCTACTCCTGAATTTTAATTACTCATTAAGTTTAAAGTAAATTTAAAGTGATTTATGAGAATTGTTTTTATTAGAAAGCAAATTAATAGAATGAGGAACTAATAATTTGTAAGTACCCAAAATGTATGAGTCCTTTTGTATATGGTTATTTCACAATATCCTTAATAATATCTCCTGAGGTCAAGTTATTGTTCCTATTTTACAGAAAAGGAAATTAATTCAAATCCTGAGAGGTTAAGTAATTCATTCAAAGTCACTTAGTTTATAAGCCTAAGAGAATTTTGTTGAAAAGTAAGTGATGTCTTTTAAGTAATTAAAAGTAATTAAATATTCATACTTTTTACAAAATCTTCTAAAATTTGGTATTTCTTTACATGTGGAAAAACTTTTTTTAAATGTTAATTGAATGAAATACAGGATGTTTGCTGTTTATTAATTTTGCCGATATCACTGATAGTCCTCATTTTCCATACTTTGCATCACTCTAATACGTTTCATCAGCTAAACTCATTCTTTTGATAATTCATCCCTTTTTATAAATATCAACATGTTTGCTTTACAAGCGGAAGCATTTTTGGCATTTAAATTTAATCATAGTGCAATTCAACAAGTTACAGACAACCACAGTGAAGCTTCAATGTTTTCAATGGCCTGACACATTTTTTGGGAAGATCATTAGATACTGTAAAATGATCTGGTAATTAGACTTGCAAACTTCCTTTTTGAACAACTGTTATTCAAAGAATTTTGATAATGTAAAATCTACTTGGATTTAGGAGTAAAGTTTTGTTTTATAGACTTCAATTGTTTTTATGATCTTATTATTTTTATTATGTTTTCCTTTTATGTAGTGTTTGTGTTGTCTTAACTCATCTGTCTCCAAGCATATTCTGTGTATAAATACAATATTGCTTCCTTTGTTGCATTTTTCTTTTCCTTTATATTATTAGGCTGACCTTCAGTATCATTCCGGGTCTTATTATAATAAGACACCAGTTTTTGTTTTTTAAGCCAAATAGAAGTTTTTCAAGTTTGCTAAATTGGAGTTCTTTCCTATATTTATTTCCTAACTATAAAACAGAGATGATAAATGTCCTCCCTTTGTAATTTTCAAATATTTCAGTCCTTCAGTTTGCTTGCGCTGTAAGCAATCTAAGATATTTGCACTGTGGGTCTTGAATTTCCCTGGAGTTTCAGATTGGCTGCAGCTAAATACAGATTGGCTACAATCTCCGATATCCCCCACCCATTTCTGAACTGATGCTAACTCTTCAGCAGAAAAGACCCCTTCTAACTCTATCCTAGTGAGCCTCAATTCCTGCTTAAAATTTTGAGGTTGAACTTCTAGTAAAGGCATTATATTTTGTATAAGGCTTAGTGAACAGAATACCTTTGTTTTGTAAAGTTTGTATAAATTACTCTTTTTAAAAAAATGTTTATTATTTATTTATTTTTTTTTTATTTTTTTTTTCAGTATTTCAAAATAGCATCTAGCTATGGTTTATTTTGCTTATATTACATGAGCACATAGGGTACAGTATCATCATGTTATATGATCATATTATCAGCATTACAACAAAACCAAACCCCATAGAAAAGTTCTTTTTTTTTTTTTTTTTTTTTTACAAATAGTTTATTTATTTATTTTGAGAGAGAGAGAGAGAGTGCATACAGAAGTAGGGAAGGGGCAGAGAGAGAGAGAGAGAGAGAGAGAGAATTCCAAACAGGCTCTGCACTGTCAGCCCAGAGCCCTATGTGGGGCTGATCCCATAAACAGTGAGATCATGACCTGAGCTGAAATCAAGAGTTGGATGCTCAATCAACTGAACAACCCAGGCATCCCTGTACAAATTACTTGTAAAAAAAATTAGATCAAAGGTATTTGGGGGAATGAGCTGCATCTATTTATGTTATAATTTAGTGACTTTTATTTTTTTTAACCAAAGATGGCTTTCATAAATTTTAATGTTTAATATAACATTACCACAAGTTTATAGGAAAATTTTTGAAAAATACAGAAAAATATAAAGCACAAATGAAAAAAATTATATTTCTGTTACCTACAAGTAACTACTGTTAACACTGTGATCTATTTCCTAATAGATATAACATAAAATAATATATAGGATTTATTAAAAAAATAATCCATTTAAGTGATATGGTTTCCTTTAAAACGGAGTTGTGGTTTTATATAAACTTTAAAAATAAACAGGTTTAATGTTTTCTTTGAAGTTTTCATAAATACAACCATTTTTGAAATTTGTGTGTTTGGTATTTTATTTAATATGTGATCTTTTCCTTATATAATAGATCTTAGACCCTCTCATTACGGGCTTTCACCATTCTTCTTAATTAAGCACTTGATCCCAGTGCTTCTTAAAATATTTGTGAAGGGGAAATTCTTCTATCCCATCCTCAGTTTATGGTGGGTTAGTATTGTGCATGATTATACTCAGCTTGCCCATTTGTGACTTACCATGTAAGTTTGAAGACACTTGAACTCCATTCAATATACAGTCATTAGTACAGCAAGTTCAAATGTTGTAAAAGTCTAAAATGTCTACTCTCAATTTTGTTATGTATTGTGACCGTGTAACGAACAATTTTCAGACTGGCCCTGAACTGGGGACTGTACTTTGAGTAGTCCTGTTCTCTAATCAGTGTCTCCTACCATCTCTCTCACTGGATTACCTTATTTTCTTTACCAAAAGAAAGAGCTAGAGATGCACGAATTGTTTTAACTTTCTAACCCCCAATAAATAAATATTATGTATATGTGACACACCTCACTATTACTAATGACTTACTAGGTTCCAAATATTGTGTCACACATGTATACTGACAAACAAAACTTGATGAACCTTATCCTCCAGCAGTTTAGGGTCCAAGAGTTGGGGTCTATCAAATTTAAATAATAATAATAAAATCAACAAAAAAGATACACAAAGGACATGAAGAAAAGAAAGAGAGTAGGCAAAATGAGGATTGACTTTTTGGACTAGATGATTCCCGAGTTGAATCTTGAATAAGAGTAAATAAGGATTAACAAGCATTGATAAAGAGAAAGAGATGGATGGAATGGTACCCCTTTTAAGAGGGTTACAATGAATGCTATGTTGAGATTACTAGGAGAAGTTGGGAGTGGAAGCGACTAGGAGGCTACAGATTAGAACTGATAGTCATGAATTTCCTACCTGAGTGGGTAAAGTAGCTGCTTAACTGCAGTTCCTGTACATTTCCCATGTTGATTACAGTTGCCATGTCTGTTTCATTGACAGACATAATCGCTGGGGCATACCAAGCATTTCACTATCCTATTATTTGGTTGGAAAGTAATTCATCATGACCATAAAGTACAATTTTCAATTTTTTTCTTGTGTAATCTAGCTGAAAACTCAAGGAACTTTTGACCACTCAGTCACAAATGAGATTTTACATTATAAAACATGTGGATGTACTAAATACTGTTCTTGTTCAGATGATAGGATTTTATGTAAATTTCTTTACTAATATAAAAATCAGTATACAAGTGATTAACTTAAAAAAACAAAAATGGGGCACCTGGGTGGCTCAGTCGGTTAAGCATCTGAATCTTGATTTCGGCTTGTGGGAGCCTGACAGTGACCACAAGAAAGCGTGGTTAGGGATGCAGAGATGTGTCTGCACATGGGACTCTCTGCCTGGGCAGATCATGCCTGCAAACAGGATGTTCTGCCAAGGGGCCTGCACACAATATCCAGGGTTAATGATCCGCTCGCACACGAGGGAACATGCCCTCCTTAGAAATAAGGAGGAGGCTGGAATTGTGAGCAAGCCTCTTAGTAAACATGTTGTGGTCGCTTCCTCCCTTTGCTACCCCTGTCCTTGAAATGTGTTTGGCTACTTGCCCTTATTCGGTAAAGGAATGCATCTTGTAGATTTCAGTTTGTATCCAGTTACCAGGGTATAAAATAAACCGCAAGAGGGGCTTGCGTAGAATTGTTCCTCCGGCCAGAGTTGTGTCTTTGTCTGTCTTTTGTGTCTGTCTTGTCTTTGTGTCATTTCATCCGCAACACGGCTCAGGTCATGATCTCGTGGTTCGTGAGATTGAGTCCCACATAGGGCATTGTGTTGACAGTGTGGGGCCTGTTTGGGATTCACCCACTCTCCCTCTCTCTTTCTCTCTGCTCCTTCTCCACTTGTGCTCTCTCCCCTCTCTCTCTCAAAATAAATAAATAAACATTAAAAAAAACTACAGGTAAGAAAAAAGGAATAAAAATATAAAATCCTAAAATATAAAGTAGGTAATGAAAGAAATGATTTTTGAATGTAACTTGTCATATTATGGGTAGATTGACTTTTAGAACTATTTCTTTGCATTGCTTCATAATTGTAAAGAAGTGCAAAATATATGCAGTGTACTTTCTCAAAGTACTTTGGGTAAAAGAATGATAATATAACCTCATTTCCCCCAGTTTTACCTAAGTAAAAAATCTTTTTCCTTAAGATAGTCTTAAAGCATGGGGGCTTTTAAATTTGCTTTTATTTTTAATGTAGTAGTATCAATCTTTTGGTATCCTGAAGAGAAGATACTATTCAAATGGCAGGATATTAAAAAACGCTTATTTCAGCATTTAATTTTATCTGTAAAGCTAATTATTCTTTTTAACTTTCAGCCAAACAATCATGATAGCATGTGTTAGCCCTTCAGACAGAGATTTTATGGAAACCTTAAATACCCTGAAATATGCCAATCGGGCTAGAAATATCAAGAACAAGGTGATGGTCAATCAGGACAGAGCTAGTCAGCAAATTAATGCACTTCGTAGTGAGATCACACGCCTTCAGATGGAACTCATGGAGTACAAAACAGTGAGTGAATGGATTTGACTTCACATTTTGTGGTACATCTTGCAAATGCAGTGATGTCTTTTTGTGATGGTTTATACATATATGTTTCTGAAGTTTCTTGTCTATCAAAATAGTGACTTCCTTCCTTTTGGAGATCAAATCCTCTAGATTTCCTTGTGGGTGACCTTTATTATCATTCAGCGTATCAACCTGACCAAGCTCTTGTTTCAAAAGGCTTCTTGTTCCATCACTTTCTTTAGTGACAAATACACCACAGAGGGATGTGGTAGAGGGTTCTAAAACAAAAGGGTTCTTGGTTGTGAAAGTGTTGTATCCTTAAACAAAACTCTTGTATATTTAAGGTCCCTCAACAAACAGGGAAATGTTTTCCTTTTGTAGGGTAAAAGAATAATTGACGAGGAAGGTGTGGAAAGCATCAATGACATGTTTCATGAGAATGCTATGCTACAGACTGAAAATAATAACCTGCGTGTAAGAATTAAAGCCATGCAAGAGACAGTTGATGCATTGAGGACCAGAATCACACAGCTTGTTAGTGATCAGGCCAACCAAGTTCTTTCCAGAGCGGGTATGTTTGTAAGATGGGATGAATGAAGGATTAACTCTTAGAGGGCAGGGAACATTCTTTGTAGTCTTTAATTTCTTGGAATATTTAAACTAGAAATATCAATCTGTGTATATATAGTCTGTTATTTTAAGGTACATACTTAATTTGTAAATAATACAAATACAAATTGTTTCTTGAAGAAACAAAACGTGGCCTTTTCTTTAATAATAATATTATATTGTGTGCTTATGTCATTAAGAGTAGGAAATCTGCTGTATGAATTGTATTTTAAAGCATTATTGTTTTGTTTCCATAACATTTTTTCTCCTATTCTGTTTTGTTGAAGTTTTACTTTAAAAAAATCTGAAGTTTATATTTTATCTTGCAGGTGAAGGGAATGAGGAGATAAGTAATATGATTCACAGTTATATCAAAGAAATCGAAGATCTCAGGTGCAGTTCATGTTCTTTAATATGTAATGCACATGTTTTGGGTTCTGCAGTGTAGCAATATTGCTGTGTAATTATTGCTAGTAATATGCTAGTAATATTGTTTAGTAACTATTCACAGTGATATTTCAGCTCTTTGATGAGGTTAAGTTTAGGGGAATAGGTACTTAACCTTTCCCACGGTGTCACATTTCAAACTACTTTTCTCCATTCTCTTCTCTTATTATCTTTCTATATTATCCTGTTCTCATTGAGAGCTTATCCAACCTGACATACAGGACAGGCAGAGTTCTTATCTGTGAGGTTACCTTTGGTGGCTCCCTCCCTGTGCCTTTTTCCCTGACATTTGGGAATGGCCAACATAAATAAGTCATTTCTAATTTCTTAAATCTCTCATTACTCCTGTTCTTTTCTACTTTTCCAGCTGTTCTTTATGTGTGACTCATTGAATTCTGACCAATTTTCCTGCCTCTTTGATATACACAGAGGCTCCTCCAACACTCAGTTCATACAACATAGTACAAATGCTCACTGTATGTGAGGCAACATGCCATGGACTGAGCAACTGTGACATAAATAAGGAATTCACAGTTTAGGTGGAGTGACTTACATAAATAGTATATGGAATGACAGAAATCAGTCAAAAGAACATCCATGCCTGGTGTGGGAATGTGGAGAAGACCACTGAATTCAGGCTGGGGTAATACATGTCAGAAAGCAGGTCAGGGACACAATTCATTTCTATAATATTTTCGGGTTCCATGGTCTGCTGTGATGGCTGAGCTACTTTCTCTTGAAGTAGAGCTACAGGTCCATGGGGAGCATCTAAGGCACTCAGATCTCATTTCTGCTGCCCACGTGCAGAAGATAACCAAGTGACCAAGTGGATATCATCTTTCACAGCCGCCCTAACACTGCCCCATCTTGTATTGTGTGCTCTTTCTCTCCTTTGAGCTGTTTTAGAGATTCTCAGACAGAGGCAAGTAGTTTCCATTGCTTCTGCCTCCACAAAGCACAATGGATCCCTTAAATGTTTTAAAGAAGTCAAATTAGGAGCCCCTGTGTGATTCAGTTGGCTGAGCATCTGACTCTTCATTTCACCTTGGGTCATGATTCTGGGGTTGTGGGATTGAGCCCCATGTTGGGCTCCACAGTGAGCATGGAGCCTGCTTAAGAGTCTCTTTCTCTCTCTGTCTCTGTCTCTCTCTCTTTCCATCTCTCGCCCTCTGCCCCTTTCCTCTGCTTGTGCTCTCTAAAAACAACAAAAACAAAAACAAAAAGTGAAAACAAATAAGATATCTGATGTGGTTGTAAAGTTACTCAAATAACTGTTACTTTTATTTGGTATATATTTAGGCTTTACCTTTTTGGTGGAGACTTTTGGGGCATTGAGTCCTGGGTCTAATCAGTAGCCAATCTGGACTATAGTTTCTATCCTGTGTTGGCAGTGCTCTTTCTTGCCTATTTTCCAAAAACTTATTCTTTGATCTCACTCTGTAGATCCCATCTGAACCAGTCCTTGAGACATAACTGATAATCTCTGTCTTTCAATCCTTGAAGATTCTTCCTCCTCCTAGGTTGCTTCTCTTTATCTCTTTTATTTCTTTGGCACTCATCAACTATTAAGGCTGATTCTAAGCTCTGGTTCTTATCTCCTGTTTCTTCTTCTCTTCCTCTTCCTTCTCCTCCTTCTTTATTTAAAGGTTTTTTTTTTTTTTTTTTTTGAGAGACAGATAGCACAAGTTGAGAAGGGGAGAGAAAGAGAGAGAGAGAGAGAGAGAGAATCCCAGAATCCCAGACAGGCTCTATGATGCCAGCACAGAGCCTGATGAGATGCTCAAACCCACGAAACTGTGAGATCATGACCTTAGCTGAAATCAAGTCAGACACTTAATCAACTGAGCCACCCAGATACCCCTATTTCTTCTCCTCTAAGGACATATCTAAGCTTGATTTCAATATAAGACAAATGGCTTGACTAGTGTCATTATTTCCTACAAAACAGAATCATTTCTACTCCATCTACTGGCTAAATACAACCTCTAATATCTTCCTTTTTCAGACCGTTCTTTAAGCCATTTAGAAAACAGAGATGACTCTTGGGCTCTGAGTTCAGGGATCGAAACTTTCTTGGTATAAATTAATAGTTTGTTGTGTTTATCCAAAAATTCTTTGATGGCTCTTTAATTAGGTGTATCCTACTCAGAGGGTAGTCTCCTAGGATTGCAAGACTGTGATAATGTATGTGTGGAATAAGCATAAATGAGCTTTGAATTTAAATCAGATTACCTGGATTGATATTTAAGCTTCTATTTATTAATAAGTGTGTAATTTTGGGCAAGTTACCTAATGTCTCTGATGTTAGTTTGTTCATCTATAAGAATGAGGTAATATTGCTAGTCTCAAGGAGTTATCATAGGTCTCAAATGAAAGAACAGGATTTCACAGTCAAACATGGTATTATTAAGTCCAAGTTCTCATACTGTGATTTTCCTACTAAATTCAACTCCAATTCATATTTCCATCCAAACTGTTTCTTCAGAAGGCATTTATTCACAGCTCCTTTAACATAATGCACATTTATGTTGATGCATTGCCACTTGGGAATGTTTATATTTTTAATTTTATTCTAATTATAAAACAGTACTAATTTCCTTTTAATAAGTTTTCATGTCTCGTTAGTTCTTGTGAAATAATAATGAGTACTAATTAATTAATTCTTGGTTTTGGGAGGTTTAAAATTTTTGTGGAAATTTTAGGAAAGATAAGAAGCAAGTATAAAAAAATTAAAGTCATCCATATTGGTACCATTACTAGATCTGATGTTAACATTTTGGTATATCTCTTCAATATTTTTCAATTCATTCTTTAGCAAAATTGATATCAGAGTGTATATACTCCTCTGCTGTCTTTTCTTTGAAATGTGACAAGATATTATGAGCATTTTTAAGTGCTGTTAACTAATTTTCTAACATGATTTTTGCATGATTCCATGTGGTACTTGTTTTGTCATTGTAATTGATTTATTTAACTAATCCCCTCCTGTTAGATAATTATATCATTCCCAACTTTTTGATAAGAATAGTTATTATTAAATACATTATCAGTCTGGTGAGTTTTAAATTCAGTATATCACTGATCCTCATAATAATAATAGGGAAATGTATTATTTTCATTCCCCTTTTACTATGAAAGAGTAAAGATTTTTAAAGACTAGTTGGCCACAATCAAGTGAGTGGCAGAGCTGACTGAGATGCAAGCCCTCAATCTGCTCCTTCCTGAGGACATCTGTATACTTCCTCTCATGACTGACTGCTTGGTCTCCTATTAAATGAAATGCAGGCAGCAGGGTGGGTTGGTGAGTGGGAAGAGAAAGAGAAGGAAAGAGAGACTTGTTATCAAAAAAGACCCAAAAGAACTTCTGCTAATGTGTCTTGGGCTTTGTGGAGTTGATCCCTAAAGATTTCAGCTTTTATCAGTACCAGCATTGAAGAAGCATTGAATATGTGCCTACTGATGCAAACCCAAATTATTACAAAAAATAACTTGTCCGATTATTGTAAGAATGAACCAGTACAAGACAGGACATTATTGATAACTAATTTAATATATTTTCATTTATTCCTAGCATTCATTATTATATACCTGAGCTATATTAAAAATACAGAAAATATAAACTTTGACTTTGAGGTTTTATAGTTAAGCTGACATCTTATAGTTAGTTAGGTTATGCTCTTGATTAAAAACATGACACCATCATATTCAGAATTTTCTTTAAAATAACTTTGAAATCATTTAACCTGGAACTTTGTACACAGATACTTAACCATTTTAAAATATTATATTGTTATTCTGCTCACATATGATTCCAGACATATAATAAAACAATTCCATTAAAGAATGTAGAGGACACTGATTTGAAATATATATTCACTGACTTATGATACACTCTGTTTATAGCTGAATTCAGCAGTCTCATGAATTATTTTAGCAGACAGTGAAAAAGCACAGAGCTGACTATGTCTTCTAGAGCTTATAACTGCAAATTAATCTAGCATCTTTCTCTGAAACACTTGGACATATGAGAAAAGTGCAATATAGTTTTGACACAGATATAGTAATAGTATGTTCTTATAGCCCCGTGTCAATCACCCTTGTGCTAAATTGACCTTGGAAATCTATTATATTGAAGTAGATAATTGTATTTTTGATCGTTTAAATCAAATAGAAATAAAGTACTGGTCTAGTGGACTCTGAATCCCTTTTTGTTTCAAGAGTCCAGCTCTTTTAGAATCTCATCATTCTGTGTTTTTTGCATATTACTGACAGTACATACATTATTCTCCTGTCATTGTTAGAACTGCTTGAGCAAACAAGAGAATGTTTTCAATTATCAAACTCAGGTTTCCTTGGAGATAGCATCTTTTCCCACACTATGTTTAGGAGCCAGATGTCTTTCAGCCAGTTATGGGCAAGTTTGATTAACTATTCCTTACAAAGATTTGGAAATGCTATTATAGCATGATGAATGAGGAACTGAAAGAAAGGGGACCATGCTGCTTGTAGATTTCAAGATTAAATGAAGGATTTACAAAGCAAGATCTCTAGTGCCTATTGGCCAGAATGCAACTAATCTAATTACCATTGGCACTTTTGAGCACTAAGAATGTTATTTCAAATTTATAATTATTCTGGGAATTAAAAAATTCCTAAACATTAATGTTTGTGAGCATATTTATTTAAAAAAAAAAACAACCCTACCTTGTAGCAGTGTTGGAAGTACATTTTGGAAAACTTTTTGGCATAGAAAACAACATATTTAAAACATTCCCCATTTATTCCCAGAGTAGTCAGATTTGTAGAGACAAAAAGTATAATGGTAGTTGTGAGGGGCTGGGAGGAGAGGGAAATGAGGAATTAATGTTTAATGGGTAGTTGAAGAAAATGAAAAAGTTCTGGAGGTGGATGGCGACCATGTTGGCATAGCAGCATGGGGGTACTGTGCTGCAGAGCTATACACTTAGAAATGGTGTGGGTGGTAAATTTTATGCTATGAATTTTTTACGACAATAAAAAATGTTTCCTGTTTAAATATATTTTTATTCACCAGGGCAAAATTATTAGAAAGTGAAGCAGTGAATGAGAACCTTCGAAAAAACTTGACAAGAGCCACAGCGAGATCGCCGTATTTCAGCGGATCATCGGCTTTCTCTCCTACTGTACTGTCCTCAGACAAAGAGACCATTGAAATCATAGATCTAGCTAAGAAAGATTTAGAGAAGCTGAAAAGGAAAGAAAAGAGGAAGAAGAAAAGGTAATGTTATAAAATCACTGCTATATAAATCCCTGTTTTTCTTGCTTTTCAGAATATCTTAATTTGCAGTTATAGTGAGTATGCATAGTCTCACAGTATATTAATGAAGAAAATTCATTTAAATTAACTAACAATTGCAGTGATGTACTTTTAATTGTTTATCTCTACTTGTATGTAAGAAAAATAATTTTAATTATAATAATATGGTAGCAAGATTTTTAGACTATAAAAAGGTTAAGTTTCTATTAGAAATTATTTTATTGTTTTTGAAATAGCTGCTTTTGCATTTCATTCATCTTTTCTGCAAAGCTTGCTCTACCATTACAACTCACTGTTTTCATTTCTTTCCCATTTTCTAATGCAATTAAGTAGTCTCCTGGATATAATCTGATTCCTGTCTAGATTAGTTTAACTAAAGGCTAAACTAATCCATCAGACTGTCATTTAATGTCATTTGGTCTCTTCACTATTTTTTGCAGGGCTTCTAATTTGATTATGTCAAAGTCATTTTTTTTTAGGCTTTTTGAAAATTTCAATAAGGAGTTACTCAGCTTTTCACCACCGTTCTAGGCTTTCTTTTCCTTGCATCCTGATAATATCTTCCTCTGAAATCAATTGGGTGCAAAGAAGAGGAAAATAAAAATTTGACCACTTGTATTGTGTGAGTGGTTAAATGGTCACAAATTCTTTACATGTTTACGTACTGATTATGTGGTGCAGTCACATTACCTACTAAACATATTTTGGACATGCCAGGCAAATTAATTTTAAGCATTTTTGGCTAGATATTCAAAAGGGGGCACAACTATCAAATGGTTTGTTACAAGAGGCTTGCTTTGTAGAATTATTATTGACATTTAAACTGCTTTGCTCAGTTTATTTAGAAATTTATTTAGGCAACCAGGCATTTCTTCTTTGAATAGTCAGTTGACTAAACTAGTTGGAGGTTTAAACTTTTGAAATTAATTCTGCTATGTGTCCTTGAGTTAAAAAGGAATGAAAAACAAGGAGTTACACATTTATGGTTAGGAGGCATTGCAACTGAAATTGCATTCTTAAGATACTAATGTCTTAATAGGTGTTTTTCATGGATGACTGATTATGGCAGCATTAAGATACATAATGATTAGCTTTAATTCAGGGCAGTTAAAACCAAAACAATGATCACAGAATTATGTGATCCAACACACTACTTGAATGAAAATGGGGCTTTTGCACATGACTATTTTCTTGTATAATTCAATTCTGTAGCTGGTCAAAGTATCAAATGGCTTGACTTGTTTTTACGAACAAAGGTTGGTGGTTTGTGTTCATGAATAGTTAAGCAGAAGCAAGGGTACATTTCTTAAGATCATGAGCTGATTCTGCTCTTTTGTTTTGAGGTGAATTTAGAGATATTACCATAATCACCCATTTGGTATGAATAATGAAAAATAGGGACTCCAAATAGAAACCTATGCTGTTTTTGACATTTTTATAGTGATGATAGGTACCTTAAAATAATACCTCTGATGGAGGTTATTTTGTGACAAAGCAGGGTGGTAAACATTTTGATAATAGTACTAGAAGAAAAACATTTTATATTTACACCTTCGCTATTGCTTTTAGTTAGAAAAAATTAAACAGCTGTTATTTCAAAGTGAAAAATTACTTCAGAGATTTTGAGAGATGTAATAATTATTATGATAAAATAATAGCAGATATTAATGCTAAGAAGACCTCACTGAACAAATGTATTTAAACATAAGAATTCAAGTGAAAAAATGAGTTATTTTTAACAAAAAGTGATATGAGATTAAAAAAAGTATTGATGAGGAAAAAAACTAGATAAAGTAAATTTAGAGATACTGCTTTAATCACCTTTGAAAAAATGAATGATAGCTTGGAATGAGAAAACCAAATTAATAAGTCATAATATGATACTTTTAAAAGTGCTTTATAAAGCATTTTCATATAACGCTATCATGTGTCTTTGTAGAGCTAAAACCTACATAATGTAGTGTGAACCTAGAAAGGAAAAATGTTCTTGCATACTGTAAACTGTGTGAAAGCCTTTAGAACCAATTTACGAATTTATATTACTCCATATGTACATTTGTAGGATTTAATAGTTTTTCTTACCACACTCTATTCACACCTTGTTGGGGATTTAAACATGAAAATGAATACTGTTTTACTCAGCTTGATTAGAGCATTTCCTTCATCATTGTTAATTTTTTGCTGTAGATCCCAGTATTTTCTAGACCGTATGTAATGTAAATCCCTATTTTTAAAATGTAGGTAAGCTGTTATTTTAGCTAATGGATTTGCTACAGGTTAAAACAAATAATAAAGAGTTCCAGAAGTATTTAGAATGGCTGCTACCTTACTATAGTTAGTGTCTAGTCTTCCACAGGAATTCTTTGGAGGCAATAGTTCCTATTTAGGTGTATTGCTTCTGGTTGAGTTATTTTACATCCCTCATATTTACTGATTTTATTCATCAGAGAGGGCATTGTAAAATTTGGGTTCTGCCTCAACCTTACATACAGAATAAGTTTATTTAAAAAATTCTTTGGAATTTGGAACTAATTTTTCTCTAGAAAATGTTATGAATATGTAGTGTCCAGGTTTCCCAGCTGACTCACATAAAGTGACTTTTATCCATTTTGTAGTGTGGTAAAAGCAGTTCAGAAGGGAAGAGGAAAAGGAAAATAATGGAAAAGAAACTTCCTTTTCTTTCATGGATGTCCAACATTTGGAGGAAAAGTATAATTTCTGCCTTAGCATTCTTTTTATTCCATCTGCTGACCCTGTGTCCTTATGATGTCTACCAGTTAGCGCTCATGTAATTCTAACCCATTCAGGACTACTTCCAGTTCCAAAACATCTACCCCTTCTCTCTTCTCCTTAAATTCAAGGTAGCAAAGCCATCTGACTAAAGACATCTACGCCAGTGGAGTGACTTATAATCAATAAGCCTTTTTTCTAAGGATGTTTGTAATTTTGAAAGAGGACACACTAAATAAAATGCTAAAATTTTGGACAGCAATCCCATGAGGGGGAAAAAAAAGGTCAAGTTATCTAGGGAAGACTTTTACTCTCTTTTAGCTGAGAGTTTCCAAGCTCTATCTGGGGATTCACTTATGGGTTCAGATTTCCTACACTGTCCTCATTCTCATAACTGCTTCCTTTCCTCCCCACTAAAGCCGCAAATTATTTAGTGGCTCCATTTCTTTTAATTTACTTTGTTTTATATCTATCAGTTTTTGGTTGTAGTGGCTATGGGGACTCTGACAAAAGTAAGTGTTGGTAGGAAGAGTAGCAGCTGGGTCACTTTTATGTCAGAAACTGCATTTGTGTTCAAGGAGGATGTCTCAAGTGCTGTTTTACACGGAAGTTTAACTTTTTCTGCATCAAAGTCTTTATCAAAGCTACAATTAGCTACTATCTGGAAGTTTAAGGTTAATTCTTCTACCTGTCTGTGCATATTTTCTATTGAGCTGTAAAATCATCCATATGAATAGACGAGGGAGTGTAACAAAATAAGGTGAATTATTGAAGAGACTGTATTACCTATTTTTCAGTAACATAAAAGTTAAAATTGTTGGCAAGTTTTGTCATTCATCCTCTCTCCTCTTTTTTTAAGGGCTTACTTATTTTTGAGAGAGAGAGAGAGAGAGAGAGAGAGAACATAAGCAGGGGAGGGGCAGAGAGAGAAAGGGAGACACACAATCTGAAGCAGGCCCCAGGCTCTGAGCTGTACAGAAACTGACACAGTGCTCAAATCCATGAATCGTGAGATCATATCCTGTACTGAAGTCAGACGCTTAACCTACTTAGCCACCCAGGCACTCCTCTCTCTCCTCTTTATAGAAAGGGAGAATTGGAGAATGGAAGAGAAATGGAGAATGGAGAATCCTTCTCCATGTGATGGAATGAAATGAAGTAAAAATGGAACTCCTTTAAATGATGGAGAAGTATCAGATTATTATTTTTTCCCCTTCACTTTCTTTTAAATAATTTGTTACAATGTTCTTTAAAGTAACAATTGAAAAAGACATCCAAAGCTTATCTACTTATTAGCTCATGTCATCCATACATTTTAATACAACCTTCTTGTGTAAGGTAAACAAAAATTCTGCATATTAAAATAGGACATTTAGCCTCTTTGACAGGAAACCATATCCTTTGAGCAATGGTTGCTCATTTTCATCAGTATAAGACTATATTAGGCATTAATCCCCATGTTTTTGGATATCTAGCTTTAAATGACTTGAATTATAAAAATAAAACTTTGCTAATTCATCAGACTGCATTATATTTGTGTTTAGTGGTGCCAGGCTGAAACTCTAGAAATATAGATTTCTTAGGTGATGGATTAACTTCCCTTTTTCTAGCCATTATATTGGACCTTTTGGTCCCTGGTGAATATCACTCTAGAATTTTTTCCCAGAAAGATTGCTAGTCTCTTCTTTCAATAGCAATATATAAGTTGATTGTGAAAAACAATCAGAGGCACAAGCACATGAAAATAACTGGCTTGATGGAATAATTTATACTGAAGACTCAGTCTTTTCATTTAAAAATATTGATCATTCTGAAGAATATATTTGGAATTCTGGTCAGAAATGTGCTCTATCAAGATTCCTATGTGCTTAATTAGAGCCTAGCATATCTATCTTTTTGTTTATATGACAAATATTGGTATTCAGTACATTCCATTGAGTAAAGATCCCCAAGTCTGTGTATAGAGTATTGTTTAATTATATTCCAAAGTCTTTAAGTACATAGTTATAGTTTTTATTATACTTTTCTGATTGAGAAACAATCTTACTAATGGAAAGTGCTACATTTCACATTTTATTGCCACTTTTGCCTTAGTCCTTTGGTTAATTTCTAATTATTAGTATAGTGATATTATGAAATTTTATTTTCATTTGATAAAATTACAGTTTTCACTGACATCATAACAACCATATTCATTTGACTATAACACCATTTCATATATAATTTTGAAATAGAATTTTTTTTTAGATTTAGTGATGTTCACATGTAGTATATTAAAAATAGAAAACAAGTTTTAAGAGTAGTATGCTAGTATTCAGTATTAATGATATTTTCATATTATGGTAGAAAGGCATTACTTTTTGACATTCTTTTAATGATGCCATGGAAAGGTCTTCTGTGAAGATTTAAAAGGAAGAGAATATCATTGAAAGTAGGTTTTTTGGGGAAGCTGAGAAAATTGATCCACTTCAGGTCAAAAAAAGCAATGGCATCCAAACACTCTTACTACTTATTAAGTTATATAAACTGAAACTCTGCATTTAACTGCTGAATAATTTCAACTGATAGTCTGTATCCTCTTCTTAGATATAATGCTGCTTGTTTTTCTACTTACTTTATATTCATTCAAAATGTATTGCCTTTTTACTGTGTATTGTCCTTTGATGATATCTTTTAAAATTTATTTTAAAGTCTTCAAGCTCATGTATCATTTTTACCTTCTTACCACTTTCGCTTTTTACTGTCTGGTTTGTCCTTCATTGGCTTGGCCTTCCAATACTGTGCCTCGTGATTTTGAAGGCTACAGAAACTTGAGGAAAGCAATCGAGAAGAAAGAAGGTTGGAATATTTCCCAGGTTTTTTATTAAAATGTCATTTAAATACTTAGTTGCCATTCACAAGGAAATGTGTTATAGAATTATAGATTGTTTCAGATTAGATTAGCTTGGTGCTCCTAAAATTAATGATGATTTTATAACTTGACAAATACACCAAATACATTTTTAAAAACTGCTTTTTAAGAATAAAACCCTCACTAGTTACATGGATTAAAACTAAGGCAATTTCATGTGATTCCAGAATAAACTATCCTAATTATGATGGCAGTTATGACTTACCTTTTTTAGGCTAAAAATGACCTCCCCCCTAAACCCACCATTGATTTTCAGAATGTATCTTCCAGAAACTTGTGAGCAGACTGGGAGTTTTTAATTGGGTAGGAATTGAGATTTTGTTGTAGCCCATGCTAAGTCACAGGTGGGTTTTTCTCTCCCTCATTCTTTATTTGGTATAATATTTGTATATACAAATGTATATGTATGCAAATATAGATGTATTTGTACATACAAATTATTTGTAATATTTGTTGTTGGAACAGAACATTAAATGGCAACAAAACAAAAGGAAACTGTGGCCTTACTATGGATAAGATATCCAAGACATTTTTAAGTTGAGTTAGAAAAACAAGTATTGCTTTAAAAATATATTTGAGGTGAGAGTCAAAAATGGGGTATTTTCTTTTTTTACTTAAGTTTGAGCAAAATTTAGAAGCACATTCCTGAGCTGTTTATATAATAAAAATTTGCATTTTAGTCATTCAGAATTATAGTTATTTAAACCAGGATCAAGTAGTATGTTACTTCTTATCAGAACTTCTCTTCATAGATTTTTCTAAATAAACCTCTAGATTATATAATCAAAATGATTAAGAAAATAATATTTAAACATTTTAGAAGCACCAGTTTAGAAATTTTATCTCTTACTTAAAATAAGCCTTTTGAGAACTTTTACTATGTAATAATAAGTTATAGTAATATTTTAAATATGAAAGCTTAAAAATTATATTTTCTTGAAATTATTTAATAGTTTACATTCCACAATTATATTCCACATAATATAGTATTATGAATAATATATATTTGAATATATGAATAACATATATATGAATAATATAGTTTTCAACAATATCTATAATTTTATTCTATAATTCTATAACTTATTTAAAGTATTTAATAATGAGAATGTAACTCTAGCAACTAATTAGTATATATTTAGAACATTATATTTATCATTAGAATTAAATTATGGCATTAAAAATGTGAGATTTTTTTCATGTCAAAATAAAATATATAGTTAAAGTAGTATATGGAAGCACTCTTCCACATTAAATTATTCAAGTCCTTTAAGTGTCTTTAGTGAGTAAAGTTTGCTTCCAATTTTTATATCATCCATAAAGGAGAGCAAAAGCAGAGTAGTTTTGTGCTCTAGGATAGGGCTTTTCGAACATGAATATATGTACAAATCACTCAACTAGTTTCATAAAATGAAGATTCTGATTCAGTTAAAACCGAAGTAGAGCCTGAGATTTTGCTTATCTAACAAGCTTTTCAGTGATGCTGATACTTCCCTGAACTTGAAGCGTAAGATTCTAGAATATTGACCTAGGAGGCAAGACACTGATTTTAGTCCCCTTGATTAGATTAACTCTCCATAATACAGCTGCTTTTTAGGTTGTCAACAAAACTGTTGACATTGGTTGTCCAATGTCAAACCACTTGAACACTAGTGTTCTTCCAACTCTAAGATTCTGATTCTATGTAACATTCAAACTTAAATATCTTTCATTGCTGCTTAGTTATTTTAGATATCAATTTATCCTACTTTATTGAGGAAAACTTGAATATTTGTGGTATAATAATTATAAAGTATAAACTTGTATTTTAAAAGCTTAAGTCTTAAGTGGTATATAAAGGTAAATTAATAATGTAAAGTTACAACTGCGAATCTTTCTGCATCAGAATTGGCATAAACAGCTTATAATATACGAATCAACTTTATATATAAGTGAAAAGTAACATTTGATGGACACTGGTGACTTGGAGAAAATAGGAGGATTAGAATAAAGTAGTTATCTAGCTATAAGCCTGAGTAAAAGAGAATTTGGGTTGGAGCTTAAGTAATGAAGCAGCCAACAATAACAAAAATTGTGCACTAGGTTACAGGTAAGGAAGGAAGGATGCCTAAGGGAGAGACTCAGGAATGCTGATGAGAAAGATCTTTCCAAACACATTCTCCTGTCCTGACCTTAACCTTAACCTCAACTATAGTCTGTTTGAGTACATGGTACTGTCCTTTGAATGGGATGATGGATGAAGGGGAGTTTCCTTCTAGATTTTCAGTTGGAGCGGCATGATGGAAAATCAACAGTCCTAGTAAAATACAAGTGATGTAAGAGAAGCATTCAGTATCATCAGCATTTTTCTCTAGCAAAATGATTTAAAAACATTCATGGAACCCTGTTATAGTTGATTTCTTTCCAGCTAAGACTGTTTTATTGATATCTGATTGATATTGATACTGATCCAGCTACTGGCAGTTCCTTCTCACTCTAGTGACATGCTGTCTTCTGTGCATCTTTAAGCATCTTTCAGTTTGTGCCATCAGATTCCAACATAATTAGTGCATAAGATACATAGAAATGACAGAGCTTCTCATGTAGAGTCATAGAGATTAATATATTTAACAAATACTTACTGCACATTTATTATATACATCCCCTGGGTAAGTGGGACATAATGCTGAGTCAAACAGAAATGATCCCTGCCCTCACAAGGCCCCCAGTTTTGTGGAGAAGGCAGAAATTAAAGAGATAATCACATTTAAAAAATATAAATTAAGAACTCTGAAAAGTGCTTACAAAGGAAAAGTATTTGTCTTGTTCTGAATACAAAAGTATTTGTGAGAATTGAGACCTAGGGTTAAACATTATAGTTCAATAATAACATAGCTTAAATAAAATTAAAATTTTAGCCTAGAAGCTGAAAACAAGTCCAAGTATTAGGGCAATTTATTAATGTAGAAGAATATCTGAAAGAAATTATAGCTGTTACAAAGTTATTTTACTTCTTTTTAAGCTGTTTCAAGGAGAATTTTATTTGGAGAATATTGCCTTTTTGAGCATTTTTTTACTCTTGATTTCAAAATATTACAATAGCACAAGAAGAAATCTTTCACATATAGATTTATTTAAAGTTTACTTTCTTAATATTATTCAGTTTGATTAAATGTATGAGTCTAATGAACAGAAGTGTAACTTCTGTGCATAATTGATCATGGTTGTTAGGCCCTAAAAGAGAGTGAGTTAAGTGTGAAAAACGTTGCCCACTGTAGTGTATGCTGTCTTCTCAGGGGATGAGGGCTGAGTTACTTTAGCTATAAATATCACCTAACATCAGTATGTAGTTAGAGCTTTTTAGTACCAGAGGACTGAAGAGGAGGCTTCCATTTGTAGGGCCAATCTTTTGGCAGAACCTGGAATTTCCTGTTCAGTCAAAGTTCAGGCTGAACTTTAGACAGTTTTGATATGCAAAGACCCATTTCGGTGGGAACATTTTAGGAAGAGTCCTGTGCTGTAGATATGCCCTACAAAAAAAGAGCCTGTGCCATTACTAGAGGATGCAGCCAGTGTAGACAAACTTCAGTGCATGGGTTTATTCTGGATCTTTAAATTATTCTTAAATGTATTAGGACACCAATAAAAATGCAACTTCTGTATCATTGTACTTAGATGGAAAAATTCATATATTTAGATGAGAAAAGCAAAATATTTGTTTCGATTTCCTTTGAATTTAAATCATCTACATTCTAGTCCATGGACTGTTACTGTGACTGGTTCTTAGCTGTCTCATCAGATCTCATACTCTAGTGGATAATCTATTGCTCAGTGTTTCTAGAAAATAATTTTTCCCCCAGTGATATAAGTCACTATTGCTGGAATGGCAATTTCTACTTTCCTCTCAAGCAAATTATAAACTTGCTTGCTCAGTCAAATGATAAACGCTTAGTTTATTTCTGTAAGTAATTGATGGTTTTTAAAATATGGGAGCAAAAGTTAACACTTTCCTCTTAAATACTGTACCTTTTTGTTCCTTTTTTTTTTTTTTAAAGTGTGGCTGGTAAAGAAGATAATGCAGATACTGACCAAGAGAAGAAAGAAGAAAAGGGTATTACAGAAAGAGAAAACAATGAAGTAGAAGTGGTAAGTATGAAAGAGTGAACTTGTAAATTTAGGTCCTTGAATTTAGCTTGTTTATGGTTGCTGATAGCTACTAATTTATATGTGGAAAAAGGAAAGAGTTGCTATGCATTTTAAACTATTTGTTTGAGGATTTCTTTTCTTCAGAAATGTGAGCTATAAAATACTGGCAACTCTCAATTTTGTGTAATGTGAAAGCATTGTGTGTGGATGGATAGACTACTAAGAGAGAAACACTATTTTATTACCTTACAAGTGTGGAATGAGTTTTGAATTTTTGAAAGCTGAAATTTGTGAACTTCTGTATTTTGTACTCCAGCAGTCTCTCTTAATGAGGTAGTCAGTGTGTTTGGCTGATATTGGGCTATTAATAGTCACAAATCCCATTTTAGGAAGAAAGTCAAGAAGTGAGTGATCACGAGGAAGAGGAGGAGGAGGAGGAGGAGGAAGAAGATGACATTGAAGGGGGTGAAAGCTCTGATGAATCAGATTCTGAATCAGATGAAAAAGGTACTTGCTGTTTAGTACAAGAACAAAGATTCATTTGGGGAATATGTTTAAGATACGGGGAGAAAACATTCTCCATTTCATTCTCGACGAAGGCAGCTTTTACACCTGCTGACCTGTGTGCCCCCTCCCAGCCTCATATTTCTCCCATACTGGATTTAGTCACTGTGTGATTTCCATTCTTATTTGGCACCAATAGTATCTGTTGTCACTGCCCAGTGTGAACACTGTTTATCTTATCGCTTTGTTTTCAGTTTTGAGGTTACCCATGACATTTTCCTTCTAGCTGCTAAGTGAATGCCTGGATGTAGATGCTGGTTTTCATGCTCTCGCTTGAAAGCTAGAATTATGATATTGTGGCCTATTGCAGTATGTTTATTTTCTTCCTTTATAAATAGCCAATTATCAAGCAGACTTAGCAAACATTACTTGTGAAATTGCAATCAAGCAAAAACTGATTGATGAACTAGAAAACAGCCAAAAAAGACTGCAGACACTGAAAAAGCAGTATGAAGAAAAGCTAATGATGCTGCAGCATAAAATTCGGGATACTCAGCTGGAGAGAGACCAGGTGCTCCAGAATTTAGGTAAGAATTACATTTAATTCTAATTAAGGTTCCAACTAAATTGCCAAGATGGGTTTTTATCAGTGCGTCCCTTAGAAGAAAGAAATTACATTAGCAACCACATTAAATATGAGTTTGTCTCATGTTAAATATTACTTTTTTTTTCCCGTTTTGATACGTATCCAGGCTGTTTAATTATTTTGTCCAAAATTGTGGCTAATTGTTTTACTATCTTAATTAATGCTGGAAACATTTTTTAATTAAAAAAATAATTGTTAAGTAAGTTGAGAGTAGGTAGTAAAAGAGAGAGTAATTCAAAGATACCCTGGTCTCTTGAAGTTTGTTTGGGGAGGTAGTTTTTCTCTAAGGTCATAAATTGTAAATCTGTGAAATGAAAAATCTGTGTCTCACAGAAACAAATACAAATATTCTTTGGTCATTTAGGCTCAGTGGAATCTTACTCAGAAGAAAAGGCAAAAAAAGTGAGGTCCGAATATGAAAAGAAACTCCAAGCCATGAATAAAGAACTGCAAAGACTTCAGACAGCTCAAAAAGAGCATGCAAGGTTGCTTAAAAACCAGTCTCAGTATGAGAAACAATTGAAGAAACTGCAACAAGATGTGATGGAAATGAAAAAAACAAAGGTACTGATTAGATTTTGCATTAAGGTCTGATGTTGAGGATATTTGTTTCATTTGGGACAAAAGAATTATTGTAGTTCTTTCCATATTCAATAAAAAGTAATCCAGCCTTACAAATGATGCACTTCCTTTTGGCAATTAGAAGTTGCTTCCTGCACTCATCCGTTATCAAAACCTTTCTTCAGAGTAGCTCAAATCATGTGGTTCAAAATAGGGCTTCTTTAATCTGATGGATATCTCTTCTCCTTAAACACATAAAATATTTCAAACATGAAAAAAAGGATTAAAAATTCCCAAATGACCACTATATCCACTATCTTAAACATTACAGTTATATACAAAATCTCCTATGTATTCCTTTTTGATCATATTCTCCTCTCCCAAAGAGGTAACAACTGTCTTGAATTTAGTGTTTATCGTTCCCATGCATAGAAGAATACAAATTGTCTTCTCTTGACAAAACAGAGTATGTGAATCCTGATCTGTTATCTGTTTTTGTTGTGGGATTAATTTTTCTTATTAACATTGTTGTGAAAATCAGCAGTGTGGAAATGATTTAGGAAGTTTTAGATTCTTACGTTGTGTCTTTGCTGAAGACAACAATAGGTAAAATTATTAGGTGTTTACTATATGCCAGCCATTATTATAGATACTCCTCAGGTATTACTCATTAAATTCTTATAATAGTCTAATGCCATAGAACTGTTATCTCCCTTTTATATATGAAAAAATGAAAAGCTTAGCAAGGTAAAGTAATTTGTTCAAGGTGACACAGCTACTGGTAATAAGTACCAAAAATTCATTCAGGTTATAGAACAATTGAGTGTTGAATATAAGAAGCATAGAGCACTAAGCAATTTGATAGAAGCATATTAGAAAAGTATTAGAAAAAGAAATGTAATAATTTCACAAAAATAAGATTTGACCATTTAAAATCTGCAACAAAACTCCACTTGTTTACATATTAGGTATTCAGAATTCTAACTGCTTACTTCCATAGGTGTATTAATTTAATAAATGTTGTGATAGGGTAACTCCAATAGATGTGTTTACCTAAATTTTTTAGGTTCGACTAATGAAACAAATGAAAGAAGAACAAGAAAAAGCCAGATTGACAGAGTCTAGGAGAAACAGAGAGATTGCTCAATTGAAAAAAGATCAACGTAAAAGAGATGTGAGTGGAGTTTAACTTTCAATTATATAGAAATCGTGTACATTGAACAAGCTTGTTTAGTTAATGGAAGAAAATTTTCTGGTAACTAAATATTAAATGCAGGGTAAAGATAATAAATAAGCATTAATTTAGTAATATGGCATTTATTATATGGATTATAGTAATTACTATAGTAATTCAACATACAAGCTTATGGAAAACACTATAATGTTATTATAGATTTTACTAGAGGCTTATTCCTAGATGGTGAGATGGGAAAAAATGACAAAGATATATTGGTTATCTCTAGGGTAATCAAGGAACTACATATAGTATTATTATAAGATAGTGATTTTAGTATGGTTCCAATGATAGTTTCACCTAGAAGTCTTAGAAATATTGCTGGAATAATAATCCAGTTTCACTAGAGGTGGCTTTACTAAGAGCTATAAAAGTTTTCATATTCTTTGCATACTTTATATGCATGCTTGATTACATGAGGGGAAAATTTTAAGGATATATACCAGCATGCTAACTGTAGTTGTGTCAGGTTTTAGGTTACGGTCGATGTGTTTTTTCTCCTTTCTAAATTTTTGGCAATATTTTTTAATGTTTATTTAGAGAGAGAGCATGAGCACACGTAGGGGAAGGACAGAGAAAGAGAGAGAAAGAGAATCACAAGCAGGCTCCACACTATCAGCATAGAGCCCGACAATCTCACCAACTGTGAGATCATGACTTGAGCTGAAATCAAGAGTCAGAGGCACCCCAACAATTTGGTTATTTCATTTTTGATTTTTTTTTCCTTAGAAGAGTCCATCATGGTCTTTTCTCCATTGTTGGTTAGGTTGCAGCTTCTGTTCCTCTTTTCTTGCTCAACTTTTTCTAAATCCTCCTTGGAGAAAATGTGGGCATACTTCATATTTTAGAAAATAGAAATCTACTTTGGGAAATAAAAAGAGAATTTAAGGAGATAGAAGAGAGTAATGACAGAGAAAAGTAGATATTTTTACAAGATGACTTCTGTATTAAGGCTATATTTCTTTTTTTTTCTATAAAAAATCGCCATATATTCATGAGCCATAAAATTCACTCTTTTTAAACTATACAATTCAAGGTTTTAGTATATTCACAGAATTGTGCAATAATCATCACTGTCTTATTCCAGAATATTTTTTATCAGTCCAAAAAGAAACTCCATATCCATTAGCAGTCACTCCCTATTCTTCTGTCTCCCTGGCCCCTGGCAGCCATTCTAGTATACTTTCTGTCTCCATGAATTTGCCCACTGTAAATGGAATATATGATATATAGACTTTCGTGTCGGCTTCTTTCATTTAGCATGATGTTTTCAAGGTTCATCCATGTTATTGCATGTATTGGTAGTTCATTCCTTTTTATGGCTATATGGATAGAGCACATTTTGTTTATGCATTCATTAATTGATGGGTATTTGGGTTATTTCTACTTTTTGGCTCTTTATTTATTTTTAAAGTTTTTACTCAAATTCTGGTTAGTTAACATACAGTGTAACATTAGCTTCAGGTATACAATATAGTGATTCAACACTTTCATATAATACCCAGTGCTTATCAAGTGCATTCTTTAATCCCTATAGCCTATTTCAGCCCCTGCCCCCAGCTCTCCTCTGGTAACCATCAGTTTATTCTCTACAGTTAAGAGTCTGTCTCTTGGTTTGCCTCTCTCTCTCTCTTTTTTTCCTTTGCTCATTTTTGTTTCTTAAATTCTACCTATTACTCAGCCATAAAAAAGAATGAAATCTTGCCATTTGCAATGACATAGATGGAGTTAGAGAGTATTATGCTAAGTGAAATAAGTCAAGGAAACACAAATGAAAACTTTTAGATGATAGGAATAATTTCCTTATAATGTACACTACTTATTTCTTTATAACTAATTCATATGAGATGGATTAATATTGCACAATTAACCACTAGTATGGAATTTTTGAATCTTATTCCACAACATAGGATCATATATGATATAATATTCTTTTATAAAGATATGAGCCTGGCTAATCACATACAAAGCAAACATTCAGACTCCTTTGCCCTTCTACTTATTGCTTTGTGTGCACATTGACTCCATTTCTAAATTATTTCTTGTCATATTCATCTTCGAACCCTGTGTACCAAAAATATGAATGAACTTGAGATTTGAGTTTGAATAAGAAAAAACCTAATGTAGTAACAAGTTTCAAACTATATGTTATTTTAATTTTTGGAAGTTCATTTATTCAAAAACATTTATTAACTTTGCCTTTATGTCAATCATTGTTGTAGGCAATGAAGATATGGCAGTGATAAGATAGTGTCAGTTTCTCAAAGAATTCTCATCTGATGACATAGGACTATGCACAAACATGAGATGAATGGTCTGTTTGAATTAGGGATAAAAAACATGAAGGTTATTTGGTATATCACAGAATTTAAGTCCTAGAAGTGATGTTTGTGATTAAGTCCAATTCCTAAGCATTGCCCAAGATCACAGAATTGAATAAATGACAGAACCAGAATTAAGGTCTATGTACTTTTTCAGTCCAATTTTCTTTCCTAAATTATAGCCTTATAAAATAAAGTTATTTATAATTAACTGACTTTATCATATAGAGTACCTAAAAGCAAATTTGTAGAAAATACTGACATTTTTTATTGTTCACTTACTTTGCCCAACATAATATTTCTGAAGTTATTATATAGCGCTAATACAATTAACATATATTTTCCCTGTATTTAAAATGGAGTTAACAATTACTGATATATATTTTAAAGTGCCTTTATTGAAAATATTCTAAGCTATGTTTCTTCCTCTTCATGCCTCAGCTAGCAAAATAAAATGTCTAGCAAAAATGAAATGATACAATATTTATACAGCATTTAGAAAAGTACTTGTATATAGTAAGCACTATGAGTGTTTCTTAAATAAAAGTATGGCACAGAGATAACTTCATTTTATAGAAAGAGATGGCTGTATCTATATGTATTTTTGTTTATTGGAATAAAATATTCTAATCTGCATTGTTAGTTCATATTCTGCTAAGAACTATTATAATTCCCAGTGGGATGGGTCAGATGTTAATGAAGGAGTAGGAAGCATTGTATCTTTCAGTTTACTGTTTTAACTTACTCAATATTATTTTATAGCATCAACTTAGACTTCTGGAAGCCCAAAAAAGAAACCAAGAAGTGGTTCTTCGTCGCAAAACCGAAGAGGCAAGTTTCTGATTTGGAGGAAACATCTGGCTTTGAGATAGATGATGTATTTCTGTAGACTAAAGGAATGAGTCCATCTCTGTTGCACTTTCAGGTTACAGCTCTTCGTAGACAAGTGAGGCCCATGTCAGATAGAGTGGCTGGGAAAGTCACTCGGAAACTGAGCTCATCCGATACCCCTGTTCAGGACACGGGTTCCAGCGCAGCTGCTGTAGAAGCAGATGTATCAAGGGCAGGAGCCCAGCAGAAAATGAGAATTCCTGTGGCAAGAGTCCAGGCCTTACCAACACCCACAACAAATGGAACCAGGTCAATACAATTCTTTTGTTCCTTCTGACATAATCTTTGTGGCATTATTACTGAATGTTGGACTTAAATGAAGCACAGCTTATTCTTTGGCAGTGTACAGTGAAATAAGCACATAAGTGATAATTATGTTTATCTGTTTTTATATGATTATAGAAAGAAATATCAGAGGAAAGCGTTGACTGGCCGAGTGTTTACTTCCAAGACAGCTCGCATGAAATGGCAGCTTCTCGAGCGCAGGGTCACAGACATCATCATGCAGAAAATGACGATTTCCAATATGGAGGCGGATATGAATAGACTCCTCAAGGTGTGGAAAACAGAACATAGATATGTTCTTCCTTAGCTGATTGTTAATTTTAGGTTTCCAAATTTGACCCCTTGGTAAATTAACATTCACCATTTTTTTTCTTTTTTCATTTTTGTGGGTTTTGATCACATTATGTGTGAATAGATGAGCATCATTTCTTTTGTGCTTTGTTTTGGTTTAATTGTGGTAAGAATAGACAGCATGAGATTTACCCTCTTAACCCATTTTTAACTACAGCATTGTTAACTACAGGCACAATGTTATGCAGCAGATGTCTAGAACTTACTTATCTTGAGTAACTGAAACTTCATAGCACCTCCCCAAACTCCCTTCCACCACCCCTCCCTTGCCCCTGACTAATCCCCAGTCCCTGGAAACCACCATTTTACTTACTGCATCTATGAGTTTGACTATTTTAGATTCCTTATATAATGGAATCTTGCTGTATTTGTCCTTCCGTGACTCACTTATTTCATTTAGCATAATATTCTTAAGGTCCTAGATGAATATCATTTCTTAAAATCCAATCTGTTTTTTCAACAGCAACGGGAAGAACTCACAAAAAGACGAGAGAAACTTTCAAAACGACGGGAAAAGATAGTCAAGGAGATTGGAGAGGGAGATAAAAATGTGGTTAACATCAGTGAGGAGATGGAGTCATTAACTGCTAATATAGATTACATCAATGACAGTATTTCTGATTGTCAAGCCAATATCATGCAAATGGAAGAAGCAAAGGTTTGTAACTGTAAAAAATTGGTTAATGGCTTAAGGAAGATATTTTTGTATTTTTAATCATTAAAAGCACTTTGAATTTTTTATCAAGGAATTGTCAATTTATTGGTTTAATATGATTCTTAGGTTTTGCATAAATATCACTCCCTACTTCCTCTCCAGACTTTTTTGCTGATTTTGTGATATTATTTATTGTTTGTAAAATTAAAAAAATGTAAAAATGTATATCATTTATTAACCCATCTTGAATTCTAACTACTCAAGTGTGTCTTTTCAACTAGCCCATGTGTTTCTTGGAGTAGGGATCATATTTCACATTTTTCTGAGGATTCTTATTAGCTAACCCAATACTATCAAATAAATAAATGAAATAGTAGGCTTTTGCCTCTATTTGAATATATTCAGCTCAAAATAATGTTCATCATATGCTGATTTGCTGTAGGAAGAAGGAGAAACACTGGATATCACTGCGGTCATTAATGCTTGCACGCTTACAGAAGCCCGATATCTGCTAGATCACTTCTTGTCAATGGGTATCAATAAGGTATGATCTGACTACACCAGTATTGAAAATCATGATTAATTCATTTTGTTCCTCTTTCACCAGTGACCCTTTCCTTTATAATAGGTAAGAGGGGTGTTTTTTCCTTTTTTATAGAAAAGTATTCTTTTACCTTTCTTTAGAGTTAAGAAAAGTTAGGACTATTTAGATCAATTCTATTAGCTTGTCACCCATTGTGCTTGTGTGTTAGAAGAGACAACTTAAACAAGAAATAATTCATCTTTTGCTTTAAGAAAGAAAATATGAAAAGAAAAATCTCTTGGAGTACAAAGTTGATACCATAACGTTGGTTTAGTATTGATTCTTTAAAGCTCAAAAAGAAATCAGAAAATAAAAATTATATTAGCACTTCCCTCCTCTTTGAATGTAAATGCATTAACCTGTCACCTGTAAGAATCTTAAATGTTGCGAATGATAATGATTTCTGACTCCCTTTTTTTTTCCTGCCATGTTGGGATTGTGCTAGACCCTTTATTTTATGTTCTCCCTCTTAATCTTCACATGTGCTAGGAAGTAGATATTATTCATATCATTTTGCATATGAGGAAACTGAGGCAGAAGATAAGGTAATCATATGGTAATTTGCTCAAGGTCACCAGGCTAGTAAGTAGAGGAGCTACAGTTAACCGAGGTCTATGTGATGTCAAAGTCTATATATCATAAGCATTTGCTATGTGATACACATCTTTGTATGGAAGATTCTTTTATGTATGGCCTGAGATAATTGTTGTTGTTTTTATTATTATTGTTATTATTATGTTTTGATGTCATTACAGGGTCTTCAGGCTGCCCAGAAAGAGGCTCAAATTAAAGTACTTGAAGGTCGGCTTAAACAAACTGAAATAACAAGTGCTACACAAAACCAGCTCTTATTCCATATGTTGAAAGAGAAAGCAGAATTAAATCCTGAGTTAGATGCTTTACTAGGCCATGCTTTACAAGGTAATTTGGACTAAATTTCAGTTAAACAAATTGCATGGTAGCTTTGCTCTTTAAGAATGCTATCCTATACCTCTTTCCCCTATTGCTTGACTGAATAGATGCTATATTTACTTATGCTTTTAATAATTATTCCTTCTTTAATTTGCATGCATAAATTTGGGGGGATGTAATTATTGTCATTCCAAGAAATGGTTACCACTTTAAAAGGCTTATTTAACCCTCTTAAGCACTTAGTTTTTGTGGATAAAGAGGATCAACCAAGTTTCTGAATTGGTTATTTAAAATATTAACCACATTTCATTACTTTGCTCTGCATATCTAATTGCCTTGAAAAATAATAAGTGTTTTCTATGGCATCTATTCTATATATCTTATAAATGGTGCATAATCTTGTTTTATGTGGGAGTTCTTAACATTGGATCTGTTTTGATTGGAGTATTGCTTTTTGTTTCCTTTTTGCTGTTATTTACACAGATCTAGATAGCGTACCTTTAGGTAAGTATGTTTAGCTTTCTGTGTACCCTACAGCTGCATGAATTACTAATTGTTCATGTACACTAATTGTGGTACATCTTATGTTTAAAATTTTTATGGCAGCCAACTGGTTTTTTGCATGATCTTTTTTGAAATGTATCTGTGACCACAAACATACTAAGTCTTTTGTCTTCCCTATACATTCCTGATTTAAAACCTATTAGAATTTTAAAGAAGTAGGCTTTAGTTAATTTTCTCTTTTAGTTTTTGACCTCCAGCTGTGATTCCAGTTTCGTAAGCCCCTCTTTCTGTTTCTTGTAGGAAAAAATGGAGTATACATTTCTTCTTAATTTTTAAATATATCTGTTAACTTGCATCTGTTGTTTTAACCTTATAACTTTCCTTAGCATATATCTCTGGTAGATGTTTGTCTTTGGCATATATTTGCTGGATTCTCAGCTATTCTTAATTTCTGTAAAATTAAATACATATATTTTAACATTGTAAATTGAATAAAACCATTCAAAGTATTCTGTATGAACAGATTGAAACATTATTTATGATTATAATATTTTCAGATTAGAAGTGGTTTTAGAGATGACCAAATATAGAGATTTTCAAATTTTTCCCCTCGCTGCTACAACATTCACATGGACTACACCCACCCATTAATAATCTCTGCTCCTCTTAGTGATGATACATATGAAGGACCAGGAGTATTGGGGCAATTTTATTACTTGTGATTTTTCTGAATGATTATTTTGGAGCAGTTTTTATTTAATTAAACTTTTTTTTTTCAAAATCTGATCTGATCTTTTTTTGTGAGCACACAGCTGCCAAAAGTTTTCTAAATGCTTATCCTTAAAGAAGAGGAATGTAACTGAGAGATTAAATGTACTTACCTGTATATGTAAATAGAATAAACATAATCTATACATCTGAATTTGTTCTAAATAATATATTACACAAATAAAATACATGAGCCATTTGCTTTTTTTAGCTGTTTATACTACATGTTAATCTCAAAGTAGTGTTTCCTTGAAATCAACTGCATAATATAGGTATGGAAAGACTGATACTCTTAAGCTGCCCAAGCTATAACAAGTACAAGTAGAAAAAGTAGTATTGGTTACGTCCTAACCAAGACTGCCAGGGTTCCTGGATTATAACTAGAATTTTTGCCATTCCATTTGTTATCAGACATGTATCTTCTCTTTCTGTTCTTCTTCCTCCTTTCCTCTTCCTCTTTGTTCCTCTTTGTGTCCCAACCTATAGTAAAAAATAATTTCTCTTTTTTGTTTAAACTTTATTTATTTATTTATTTTGAGAGAGAGAGGGGGAGGGAGGGAGGGAAGGAGGGGGAGAGAAAGAGGGAGAGAGGGAGAGAGAGCGTGGGGGGGGGTATTGAGAAGGGGAGAGAGAGAATCCCAAGCAGGTTCTGCACCAACAGCACAGAGCCCAATACGGGGCTCAAACCCACACCATGAGATCATGACCTGAGCTGAAGTCGGACACTTAACCAGCTGGGCCACCCAAGTGCCCCTAGTAATAAGTAAATTGTTATTTAAGTCCATTGTCTCTTTTAACTTGGAAGAAAAATGCAAGTGTCCTTCTTGATATCCTTTAGTGCAGTAGATATTGAACTGCTAATTTGATGAGCAGCATTATTTTTTTCATAACTTTCAAATAACTTGAATTTGTCTATGGCTGGAGAAGGGTCTGAAACAGAGTAGAAACCCATTCAGCTGATGTAACCTGTGTGTCATGGCTGAAACCTGCGCTAGGGATGGGATCCATAGTCTAACCCAGAGGCGCTTGGAGGAAAAACACAGGAAGCGGAAAAAAAATGGAAGTTAAATCCACAGAAGCTAGAGAGTCCTATATACATTGATTTAAAAAACATTTACTTCACTCCAGTTTTACCTCAAGCATTGGACTGAGTGTTGGGATTCAAAGATGAATAAGACACGAAATCTTTCCCTCATCGACTTGATGCCTTACTGAGGATGACTGACAGAGTATGATACATTCAGTGAGGGCAGTGATTGACATATGTATTGGGAGTTATAGGAAGATACAGTGGGGTCACTCAACAAGAATGGAAGAGGTGATAAAGGCTTTTTGGAGGAGGTGACATTTGAGCTGAAACATAAAGGAAGAAAAGGAATTAGCTAGGCAAAAGACAAGGTGGAAGGGGACAGAGAAGAGTCACTTTGGGCAATGAGTAAACTAAAACATGGGGATTTAGCCACAGTGTTGTGTGTCTGAGGCCTTCAAGCAGGTTAGTACCCTGAACAACAAGTACATAGCATAGAATGATAGAACATAAGTCTAGAAGGTAGAGCCTGGCCAGCACCCCTTGCTCATAAGGTTGTAGTTTTGTAGCCTTTGAAGAACATCTTTATTATCTTTTTCTTTTTTCCCAAACTGTATTAGGATCCCTAAGATCACCCCTATCTTTGGGACTTGCTATGAAGACTCATGGGGCTTAGCATGTAGTTGTATTCATGGCAAAGATTCATGAAAGCAGTGTAGGAAGGATACACAGCTGGATCATAAGGCAAAAATTACAGATGTAGTCTGGAGGAATCCATGTCCAGTTTTCCTTATGATCTTTCCCTTCTATGGGACATAATGTAGAGTATTCATTTCCCTCTGGAGTGAAAATGCAGCAGAAGGTGCACAATGTTTATGTCCAGGGAAGTTCATTGTACACTTAGCACCTAAAGTTTTTCCTGGGGACTGGTCACATAGGTACCATTTGTCTAGTAGGTACTAGGATTCAAGACTCCCAGAAGGAAAGCAGGAGTTTGGCATAAGCCATATTGTTTGCCCAAATAATATAGGTACAATAAGTACCTTAAGTAGTTAACTAGTAACTGGGGACACTCTGAGAGTCAGGTTTCCAGATGCCTGACAAAATCCAACTTTGTAAGCAGGCCATTCTAAGGATAGTGGTGTTTGGACTGCTATGTTCACTCTTTTCTTTACACTAATATTTAGAACTTTTAATAACTGAAAAAAAAAAAACGACTTAGAAGTGCTTGGTTAACTTCCAGTGAAGTGAGATTGTGCAACGTTACACTGATACAGATAAACTTCAAGGCATTAGTGAGTTTCAAGTCTCTGCTTTTAGCTTTAACTGTGGTGTTGAGAAAAGAAGCCAGTAGTGGGCTGGATGTGTATTCTCAGAGTTAGGAAAACAGCAGTGAGGTGATGGTGTGTCCTATTGCCCAGATGACCATAGTGCTCAGACTAGCTCAGTCCTGCAGAGGAGTCCGATCTGGTGACTTTCCTGGTAGGGGCCTTTATCCTCCGGCCAGGTTGGTTATGTCAAACCATAATTATCTCTAAATAAAGCATACATGCATAAACAGGAATTAAGTTTTTACTAAGCACTCATGTGGTGTTTACCATACTAACTGGTTTCCTACTAACTGATTTCTACAAGAAAAACACTAGCCAATCTTGTCCTGCCTTGATACATGGTAAAATAAAGACTAGGTTTGTCATTTCTTTATAACCTTATGTTCCATATTATCAACTAATGCAGTCACCTTAGCCCTCAATTATCCTACCTGTGAAGCAAGTCCTTGAGCCTCCCTCTAGTGGAAGGCTTTGAGATACACATTGCCTTCAATTATCTTATCTTTATCTTCACTTTAGAAAGTAAATTCCTCTTGTACAGATCCTAGATGGGCTCCATTTTAGATAATACTATCATGTATCAAGTATTACTGAATTTCTATCAAAGTATCTGCTAAACAGTGAGGAAGAAAGGGAACATCAGAGAAAGGAGTTAGTTGTCCACAATCCACATGTACAAAAGTAAAAGGAGATGAATCATATATATTTTTGATCAATATATATTATTTATAACGTGTTTGCTTTTGGAGAATTATTTTATAATAAAATGTGTATAATGTAAAAACCTGCACCTATATTAGGGGCTCACTGACATTTTAAATTGTTTACTTTCAGTGGCTGTGATTTATTGACTTCCTACTAGTTTTACTTGTTTGCTTTTTCTCCTCATTTTTTACTAGTCTGTTACAGTTGTTCTGAAATAGTGGTGATTTACTTGTATTTATTTACAAAACCGTTGCATGCAATCCTATTGTTTTTGTCTTTTATGTACATATGAATGAGCTGCATGCTGATGTGTAACTCCTGAATACCTTCACACACACACACACACACACACACTTCTCTTACTCTCTACTTGAAAACAAAAAGAAAAAAAGAAGGAAAATATTTAAGTAGATTGGCATACTGATTAACATCTAGCAAGTGTGTTTACACATATAATTTTTGAAGTTGGCTTAGTACATTAAAGGGAGCTCATACGTTTACTTTCATCTTGTATTTTACTCAGTGGAGTCTTATATGTTTGGATTGCATGGCATAAATACATACTCTGAAAAATATATACAAACTCTGATAAATACATATTCTCATTTCCATCCTGTGAATGTTGTCCTTCTGTGTTTTATGATTCAACCTTGTGGTTTTCCTATTTTGAAAACTTTTTCCTCATTTTAGGACACAATAAGAGTTTTCTAGAAATATTTTTCTACATTTCTATTTGGACTGACTCAGCTACAAAAACCAAATTGCCCAGATTGATATGTTGATGTTTATTGTGGCATGGGGTTTGCAGTCACTCAAATTGTGACATGTGGATAATACTTAGATTTTGACTTTTTTTTTTAGAAAATGTAGAGGATAGTACTGATGAGGATGCACCTTTAAACAGCCCAGGATCAGAAGGAAGGTAAGAGAGCCTTTAGAAACTTTATAGATTTTATTTGTTTCTATAATATTTTAAATACTTTTATTGCTTCAAACAGTTACCATGAAACAAATAATTTTAAATTTTATGGCTAAGTGAATAGCAATAGAAACAGTATTATGGAAACCAAACTAAGTCATACTTAACCACCACCAATTTTAAAATAAAAAATAGGATATTTAAGGAGAAAATGATGATTTTTTAATACATTTTGATTTTAAATATTGTCTCCCCCCCATAGACCTGAAAGATGTTTTCTATAGTTATAAACATAGAAGACATAGAGTTTTCTCTAATAAGTCTGCTTTTAATCTGTGGTTAATTATTTATTTTCATCTAGCACTCTATCTTCAGACCTTATGAAACTTTGCGGTGAAGTGAAACCTAAAAGCAAGGTAAGGAGAATTGAAAATAACAGGTAAGCATCCTTCCCCACAGTTTTCTGTTATTACTAATAAACACATAGGCCTCAGACCCTTAGTAGGTTAGCAAGTTGGCATGCTTTTACCAGAGCACCCATGTGTAAGAACTTTAGTTCTATAATTACCATATTCTCCTTTGAAAAAAAATTATATCGAAAATATTTCTCCTTTGTGGAACTTGTGCTTTACGATATTATTGCATTTTTTTCCTCTGAAGAAGGTATGATTATGGAGACCAATCTTTTTTTCTTCTAGGTTTTTCCTAAAAGTTTCATTACCCATTAAGGAAGTTATTTGGTAATTTATTAAGGTCACCTAAGTTTCCTAATAATTATATAGGAGATTGTAGACCCTGTAGTGGCATACAGCATAAATTTGCAAAATTTGTAAAGTGGCAGGAGATTTTTGTAATTTTAACATTCTGGTATGTTCTTAAGTGTATCATATATATTTTGTTAAAGTGGTATCCTGAGGTGGCTTGAATAATAAGCCAACTTTTAATCATCATATTGTATTGAAAATTAATGAGGCTATAATGCCTATTTGTTAAATTTTTAAAAAATATCAAGGGGCACCTGGGTGGCTTAGTCGGTTAAGTGTCTGACTTTGGCTCAGGTCATGATCTCACGGTTCGTGGGTTCGAGCCCAAGTCGGTCTCTGTGCTGACAGCTAGCTAAGAGCCTGGAGCCTGTCTTCGGATTCTATAACTCCCTCTCTCTCTGACCCTCCCCTGCTCACGCTGTCTCTATCTCTCTCTCAGGAATAAATAAAACATTAAAAAAAATATCAATACCATATCCTGTTAAATGTGTAAGATATATTTGGTATGTTTCATATTGAGTATTGGTAGCATTTGATACTAGATGAATTAACTAACCATCTTAAGATGTTTAAAAACAAAGAATTCTTATAGTCCTTAGTAAGTATTTGTTAATGAAAAGAAGGAGGACCTGAAAGAACAACACTGCAAATGAGTAAGACAGAATAAGGCCCATAGTGAATAGTCAGGTAATGCAAATGAGTAATTGGCTGGATGTAAAATAATGAGGAGGGGTAGTTGTGTTTGTCTAAAGACAACATGCCTCATCTAAGCAAATAAACACCATCAACTCTTGCTCTTTTTTGCCAGGAGGAAAATAGGCCCAAGACTACTAGGTCTTCTATTGTTTTCTAAAGAAGACTTAAATATAGATTTTCATGTAGAATTTCCTGATCTTTAAGACACTGGTCAAGCTTATCTTACAAAACAAGACAAAACAAAACAAAACAAAACAAAAAAATATCTCCAGGCTCTGTGTATGATCCCTGAGCTTGGTAACATGGTTTTATTATTCTAAGTGACTAAGCAGAAGTTACCCACACTCAAAGAAAACATTCCAGTATGGTTTGGATCCAGTCTTAAGTAGAGGTAAGAATCTCTTAAGGTCCTGAATGTCTTTCAGGCCCTGTGAAAGCCTAGATATTCATGCGCTTCTGGGACACCAGAGAGAGAGGTGTAAAGCGGTGCCCTAAACATTATCTAATGAAGGAACCACTATAGTTAGGAATTCCTAAGAAAAGGATTCCTCCCAACCTTAGGCTGTTGGCAGCAAAGAGATCTGATAATGTAAAAAACTGGCTGGAGAGCTTTCTTTTTCCAAAAATGTTCTGAGGTGCTATCTACAACTCCTTTTGAACTTCATTCAAAGATGCCTGAATGGATCTCATATCATTTTTTCTTTTTTTTTAAGTTCATTTATTCATTTATTGAGAGAGAGGGAGGGAGGGAGGGAGGAAGGGAGAGAGAGGGAGAGAGAGAGAGAAAATGCACCTGCTTGCACGAGCACGGGAGGGGCAGAGAGAGAGAGAGAAAGGGGATCCCAAGCAGGCTTTGTGCTGTCAATTTGGAATTAGATACAGGGCTCAAACTAATGAAGCGTGAGATTGTAACCTGAGCCAAAATCAAGAGTCAGTCACTTAACTGACTGATCCATCCAGTTGCCTCTCATTTATTTTTCATCATTGAAAAAGTAAATTGTATACGTTAAATGGGTATGTACTAGCACTATGCTAAGTACAGGGGATATAAAGATGAATAAAACAGAGTGTTTGCTCTTTAGAGGCTTATAATCTGGTAAATACCTTGGTTATCCTTTAATACCTTAGTGATAATAGCAATTGAACAACAACAGGGTATTCAGTTCATTTTCAAGAGTAAGGAAAGGAATTTGTATAGTGAGTTTAGATTATAGGAAAATAACCTTCACCTACCTCACCATGATACTAAAGCTCGTGCAGGCTGGTGCTGAATTATCCGGCAGGCAGGTTAAAAACACAGCTAATGCATCAGGAGAACAAGGTCATAAAAACTGAGAAACAGATTTAAAAATCAATATTAAAATAAAATTTAAAACTGAAAGTGATATTAAATAAAGCAACTAAGCATGGGAAAAATCAGAATTTAGTTGAGCTTCCCTGCAGTTAACTTTTGGTTTAATTTCTTCTTTCTTTTTAAAAATATTCTATGTTGAGGGAGCTGGCCATGAGTTGCAGGATAGCACACTCATATTGGTGGCAAGTTGTTTGTTTATGAATCTGGCTTTGCCACGTACTAGTTGTGTGACTTTGGGGTAAATTACTTAGCGTCTCTATACCTTAGTCTCTTCATTGGTGAATTGGGATAATGATAGTACATGCTAATATAATTAAGTGTTTGAACTTTGCCTGGAATACAATAAGTACAATATAAATGTTGGCTATTATTATGACCTCTAAAGGTCTTATCTGGCTTTATAGCTCTGGCATGTCAGTATCTTACATGCTATGTTTGACACACTGGCTAGGAAATGACACGCTAAATGTTTTTACCTATTTCAAACTAATATTAAATCTCTATTCCCTAATCATCTCTGCAAAAGTTTGCTTCTGATTGCTTTTCCTTCCATTCTCTGACTAGGCCCGAAGGAGAACCACCACTCAAATGGAATTGCTGTATGCAGATAGCAGTGAACTAGCCTCAGACACTAGTACAGGAGATGCCTCCTTGCCTGGCGCTCTTACACCTGTTGCAGAAGGGCAAGAGATTGGAATGAATACAGAGACAAGTGGTACTTCTGCTAGGGAAAAAGAGCTCCCTCCCCCATCTGGCTTCCCTTCTAAGATAGGCAGCATGTAAGTCTGGCCCCGCTATACTAACTTCCTTTCCTTTGGCTTTCTTTTTCTTTCTTTGTAAAAAAATTTTATATGCATGTTGCTAATTTCTTATTTCTGTTTTTAAAATTCTGTGAACAAGATCTCTGGATTTCAAAGCAATTTAAATTAGGTGTTATCTGCCCTCATTTTTTGACATTTGAAATCATTTATGATGAGATGTTCTTTGCTCGATTGTATTGCTTGTTTCTAAGTTTTAGGGTCATTCTTCAGGATTATAATTTTCATAAAGGCTGAGTTATGAATCATAGACAAAATTTATTTAGAAACACCTTAATCAGATAGTTATATCTATGAAAGCATCATATAAAACAGAAACTTTAAAGCCTTTTAAATTTGCTTTAAATGAATGTATGTCTTAGTTCTAAGAGTCTGGTCAGGATAGTAAACTTTTGCTAACCCTATAAGGAACAAGAGATATCAATCACAAACTTATTATTTTTAAGCCTTCCTAATTTTTTGCCTTAAAATACTTGTCATTGCATGTCTGGGATGAGTGTATGCACAAAATCTTTTTATTGATACTTTTAAAGCGTTAAAGGAGGTAATATTCTCTTTCCCATTTATGTAATATGAACAAAATGCATTCTATTCAAAACAAAAGTTATTTAGAATTTTCACTATTGTCTTGAGGATGAAGATTTCCCTACCCAGGCTAGTATATGTATATATGCTATGTGTACATGTGTGTTTGGACAGTTATATTAAGATTAGATCAGTCATTCACTGGTTAAAATTTTTTAATGTTTATTTTTTATTTTGAGAGAGAGAGAGAGAGATAACATGAGCAAGGGAGGGGCAGAGAGAGAAGGGCAAAGAGAATCCCAAGCAGGCTCCATGCTGTCAGTGCATGTGGGGCTCAAACTCATGAACTGTGATATCATGACCTGAACTGAAATCAAGAGTCGGATGTTTAACCAACTGAGCCACCCAGGCATCCCTAGTAAAGATTTTTAAAGACATTTTTTTTTTTTAAGTAGCCCTCACATATGCTCTAGCAAATGATTTGTGGAATGAACACATTACTGTGTTGAGGAATATTGCCCAAAAATGGCACATGCTACATGACTCTGCAAATATTAAATATAATAAACTTTTGCCCTTTGAATATCTGTTTCCCATAATTTCCTTTTTTTTTTTTTTTTTTTACCCTTTCTTAACTTCCTTCATTTTATGAAGATATTTCTGCCATCTTCCATCGAGTGAACCCATCTGCTACCTTTAGGTCCAAAAGTAATTTATATGATGATAACTTTCTTGCATGTGCTTGATGTGACCTATGTAATTAACGATTAGATCTGCTGATAGAGATTGCTAACCAGTATAGCTATGGCTTCAGTTCTTTTTTGATAAGATGACTGTTAAAGAAATGCTTTTGGTGAAGGTAATGATATAAACAGAACAGATTTTAGGAATAGATTTGAGTAGAGACTTTTGGAACTTCAAGACTAAATCTATGGCCTGGAATCCAGATTCAGGTAATACCTTCTTTTTGCCATCCCCTCCCCTCTTTATTTTCATTTTTAAAGTGTATCCTTTAAGACAGATTGTAGAATATATGCTTTGGACTCTTTCTCTTCACATGATTTCTTCTCAGGTTTTCATAAATTCAGATGCTTGTATAAATCTGTATGGTGACCTTAATAAGTCATTACTATATGACTTTAATTGCATCATGTAAAATAATTTACTCAAGTGGCCCTTAAGATTTAATTTATAAAGATGGAGGATTTTTGAAATGTGATTTCTTTTGGTCAGAAAAGTCAGAGACATGAAGTTTAAATATTTAGTTTTACCATTCTGGTAATCTTACATTCTAATTCCTTAGTGTTTTCCTCTTATTAATATAACTAGCCAACGATAACAAAAATTTATTTTTTAATCAGAATTTAATATCACATACACAAAAATAATAGTCTTAAATTGTTAATTACATAGCCAATATTCAACATTTAAAATTTATAATAAGATAAGAATGTTTTTATTACTAAAATGTATATAGCTACTAGTAACTAAATACTAGTTAGGTAAAATTAATGTGTGTCATTTGTGTTTGATTACGACATGTCTAAATATTTTGACTATGTCTAAATATTAATTCATTGAATCTCATTGTTTCTCATATTTTGATAGTCTAATATTTTGTGTTCTTGTAAGATTATAAGGACAATTTTTTTCCAACTGAAACAATTATAATCAACCTAATGATTTATGCTTAAAATAAATTCTTGATTTTGGCCATTTGGCAGTATAGCATTGATATTTACAAAGATAATAGGTTTACATATATTTAATAAGATTGCCAGTTTAAAAGTTAAATATACAGGTATCAAACTTCCATCAACTAAAATTATTCATGTAACATATTCCTATCATAGTTTTGCTTTTTATTCTCAAGTAATATTCTTTCTCAAGTTCCAATGATTAATATATTAAAATTTTTGGTTGAAAATCTGCCAAACAAACTTGTATGTATATATTTAAAATTTGATGATTAAAAGTCTTTTTCTATTTTAGTTCTAGACAGTCATCTCTATCAGAAAAAAAACTACCAGAGCCTTCCCCTATAACCAGGAGAAAAGCATATGAAAAAGAAAAATCAAAGGCCAAGGAACAAAAACAGTAAGTTACTTATACTTTTTATTGACTAGATGTATAAAATGTCTACTGCACTTAGATGCTAAAGGACAGTAGTGAAATTATTTTCCACATGTAGGGTGACTCTGATTATGAATGATTTGACTAATCAAGATGATCAAGTCAGCTGTTGGTTTGGCTAAGTGTTTCTTGGTCGCACACGTATCTGTAAACATATTTGAACACTTGTCCCTAATCATGTACTCTTATTTATTTTTCAGTCCTTTGAGGATATCATTGTAAAAAGTTTACACTTGAGAGGAAGCTTAGTGGTCTGTATTTTAGGTAGTTTTCTAGAAAAATTTGAAATTGATGTGACTGATAAAACTGACATTTTATTTATTTATTTATTTATTTATTTATTTATGTTTATTTTTTTTTTTTACAAATAGTTTATTGTCAAATTAGTTTCCACATAACACCCAGTGCTCATCCCCACAAGTGTCCTCCTCCATGCCCAAAAACTAACATTTTTTAATCAGTAAAGTAGCTGACAGGAGACTAGTGTTCGCCATAGGGTGTGTTGTGCCATTTTCTTACTGTTCTTTTACATTTAATTTTTTTTTTGAAATCTTTTAAAAGCTATTTGTGTGTTTTGTGAGGGTTAATTTACTTAACAGTACATAGTATAATCTGATGATCCACTTAACTGGGCATTTATAAATTACAATGTCACAACATGAAGAAAGTTGAGTGAATGGATGAGAGCCACTGTCAGCTCTCTTCCCTGTGGCACACCTACTCCTCCCCCAGGTCACCTAAGGTGCTACATGTGACAGGTACATCTCTCCCATGGCCTTGAGGGAGAATTTTGGTGTCAGTCTCCATTTAAATATTAGTAAAGCTAATTTCTTTAACATGTAAGTAAACATAAAAAGTAGTTTTCATATATTTTCTGTACCCAAGTGGACAGTCTTATACCATCCCTCTCCTGTGCCAACATGCAAACTCTACTTAGACCACTGGGTTAGCTGACTTGAATGTCATGGACATTCTCCTTCTAATCATCCTTGCTTCCTGTATTTAAAGATGTAATTTTCCTATTTCTACTGGATTGAATGTCTCAGGGATAATTGGGAGATGGGGGATGGAGCAAATAAGTAATGTAAAAATAAAAGTGAGTGAATCTTTGAAAAGGCAAATCAATTTTAAACACTCTGGCTCTCTTTCCCCATCTGTAAAGTGAATAACTTGGTTTTACCTCTAAAACTGTGTAATTTTAAATTTGGCTTACTTTATTTGTGTTGACTGTAGATTTCAGCAGAAAACTTTTTCCTTAGTGCCATCTTGTGGGCAATGTAACAAAATCCAGTGGAAGAGTTTTTTGTTTTTTTTTTTTAATTAAATTGTTCAGAGTGTATTTTATCTTACAAAAAAGGAAGAGAGGAAGGACGGAAGAAATTCTCTAATGAAAAGCTTTTTAAAAAGCATGCTTCTTATAACATTCCTAACAAATCATAACTGATTAAAACCACCTATTTAATGTTCTTTTTTTCTTGTAGCTCAGATTCTGGAACCTCAGAGGCTAGTCTTTCACCTCCTTCTTCCCCACCAAGCCGGCCCCGTAATGAACTGAATGTTTTTAACCGTCTTACTGTTTCTCAGGGAAACACATCAGTTCAGCAGGATAAGTAAGTCTTTATGGAAAAGAGCCCCTCTATTTATTATAGTAGTCTCAACTTTTCAATACAGTCTGCAGAACACATTTAGTCATCTCTTTGTGTGGGAGATGAAGTCTGACTTGTGAACTCTGGCCATATTTGATGTGTTTTTCCAATAGGAAATGAACCATATAGAAAAGATTAGAGAAAATTATTTCCCTGCTGAACATTTTTCCCTGTTGTAGATTTGCATTGCTACACTTTCAGCACTTGTCTTGCCTTCTTTGTTTCTATGTAAATTAGAATCGAAATATCTTTGAGACCACTCTAAGTTTAAATTTCTTGGATACTAAAAGCCTCTAGTCCAGATAGCCTGAGTTGAATAGAGGCAGTTTATTTTACCTTCAATGCATATAACAGCTTACAAAGTCCATTGTTATATGTGTAAAATGTTGTTACCATTTGGTTGTTCGACCCAAATCCACCCCAGAACATCAGTAGTAAAATAAAAGGATAAAAGACAGTTTCTATTGGGGTGGAGGGGATTAGGACTGAGGTGGGTTGTGGAGGAAGAGAAGTTGGAGGGCTGTGAAAATTATAATTTGCGTTAAATTTGAAGTGAAAACGTATTCCCACATTGAGCCAGAATCTCTCTTGCAAGAATTCAATACTAACGCTGCCATGGGCTATTTATTAACTCTGATTTGTCTGCTTTGATTTTGAATGGTAACATAGTGGATGTATGTACTTCATATCCAGTCTCCCACCCGTTGTTTTCAAGGCTATAATCTCCCTGTGTAGATCAATAATTTCTGAGATCTGTAGGATGCTGTTTAAGATCTGTCTGGCATGTTTAGATCATGCCAAATGTCTCTGTAGACTTAGAGAAGCACACATTTTGAAATAATTTTTTTAATGTGCTTAATGTATGGATAAAGTTTTTAAAGTTAGATTTTAATGTAATTTAATCAGTAAATAATCTATCCTTCAAAATGCTCTAGATAGATAAATATTATGTGTTATTGAGGTTATTTTCTATTTAATTGAGAAAAGAATAGAAGAACGTTAAGAATGTCTTTCAGAAGTCCATTTTCACTAGTGATATGAAGGATTACTAAATTTTGTCTGTCATACATTCACAGTCATAAAATTTTCTGTCAGTCTTTTGACAATCTTGACAATCTAGTCATAGTTTTATATTTTCTACTGAAATATTTTACGAACTACCAATAATCTGACACTGTTGTCATCTCTAGTAAGCTAAAACTCAGAATACATGACTATACTTTCAGAGACTCACCTACCTTTTGAATCACTTTCTTTTGGGCTCTTTTTTGAGGGTAGCATATTTCACCAGCTAGAAGTAGATCCCATACATTGTTTTTGGTTATATTCCATGTCAGTATTTGTTCTCCTTTTTCCCAGGCCTAATAAACGAACTGAATAGATTTTCTTTTTTTTAGAAATGAGTTCATTTATTGTAAGAGAGAGAGAGAGAGAGAGAGAGCAGGAGCAGGGGAGGGACAGAGAGAGAGGGAAAGAGAGAATCCCAAGCAGGCTCCATGCTGTCAGTGTGGAGCCCAATGTGCGGCTCAATCCCATGAACCATGAGATTATGACCTGGGGCAAAATCAAGAGTTGGACACTCAGTCGACTGTCCGAGCCACCCAGGCCCCCCTCAGTAGATTTTTATAATAACCCAACTTCTTGCCAGTCTTGGAGGTATCAGGGTAGGGCTGACAGTAGTGGCTCACCTATTTTTAAAATTCTACTAATGTCTCATATTACTAAGGGACTCTCTCAACAGGAAGCTCTGTTTTTGAGATAAGCCAAAATCAAAGATTATTGCATTCTGGGTAGTTTGCTTTCCATGCAAACACAATATGTATTTGTGGAACTTCCACATTAGAATCTAAATCCAAAGTAATTATCAAGATGGGTGAAATTCATTAATAGCTGTTTAAATGGGAAAAAATGTTCTAGTACTAATCAAATTCTATTCAGTCAAATAGAAGGAGTCTTCCTCTTCAAGGACTTAATTTTAGAAGTGAGGAATGATTTTCTGTGGATCAGCAATAGAAAGGTTTTTTTCTTCCAAAACATAAGAATCTCAAATACTTTGCCAGATGTAGCTGTACATTGCATTTGCAGATATCCAGTGCAAATAAAAACGTGAGGCATTCACAATAAAGGAAATGTTTGCTATATTTCTATTATTCATACTGTCAGTTTTCAGTTCAATCTCATGTCTACCTGTTGACATCTGTGTTCCTTCTCCTCATAATTCTAACTCTTTCACTGTAGGTCTGATGAAAGTGATTCCTCTCTGTCGGAGGTACACAGGTACTTTCTATCTTTCCTACATTCTGGCATTTCATTAATGTTCTAAAATGCCTTCTGAGAAACTATAAGCATATCTCACTTCTGTATGCATAACCAGTTGTAAACCATATAAGCATACTAATATTTTTAAACATTAATTTTAATATATATTTGTCATCCCTTTTAGACCAAGAACCGGCAAATGAATTTGTATAATAGCACAGACAGTTTTGATGCTTGTTTTCTGCCTATAATCTAAATCCTTTATTTGAAAGAATTTAAGTTCTATGAATATTGATATCATTGCTCCTCAATTATTAAATGTTTCAGTCTTTCAAAGTGTAGGATATAAATAAGGTATTTTTGTTGGTGGTGATGGTTTAACAGTTAAAGTTTATGGAAGGTTTTGTGATGAAGAAAAAAAGATATGCAAGGGTGGGGGCAAAAGATACTATGATACCTAAAATATAAAAAGAAATAGAAAGTAAAGGAGCTTTTCTAAAATAATAAACATATTTTTACTGATAGATGCTGTTTTAAAAATAACAGTGTTGAATTTTTTCATAATGTGGGGTTATTTTGGACCCTTAATTTCTCTCTTTCTATCATTTCCTCTTTCCACTTATCATTTTCTCTCCTCTCTTTTTGCACTTGTTTCCCCTGTTTATGGCCATTTTGCTGATCATCAGTAGATCTTCCAGAAGGTAGGCAGAGGAAATTAATCTCATTTACAGTATTACAAGACTTGACTGATTTGCATGGAACAAAAATAAACATTTTTCAAGCAGTTTTACAACTTTGCAATATGTAACCTTAAACTATTTTAAAGTTGATTTCTATATTTCAGAATGTGAATAGATTAATTTTAATATTGAAAGAAATACTATGGATGTATGTTTCCAATTTCTGTACTTTTCTATTATCTTTGGTACAAGGTAATCTCTATAAAATATTAGTGTTAATATTGTGAATGCTGTAGATACTGAAAAGTATCTAGTAAAATGCTCTATTTAATTATGAGATTATTTTTCTTCAGAAGTCTGAAAAATCAATGACATTAAAACATATAAAAATGAAAAAGAGGCATCTTACCCTCAAATTGTGTCATACATAAGTAACTGGAGGCAAATATTTATTTTTGTAATATTACAAACTTTAACATGACAGACTCTTATGCCTTAGGCTGGTAACATGAACTTTTTCTTTATAATCAGCTTATTGGAATATACATACATATATGTTTTTGTTTGAGAAGTAAATGTAGCAGCTGACTGTGCATTAGATCAAACTTTTGAACATTTGAAGCTATAATTCTAATTCGATGGCTTCAGTTCATAGATATGAACTGATTTCAAAACAGAGATTCAGACTTTTGGGGAAATTTTGCTTCTGTTTCAGTTTTAATTTGATTAGCTTCTTAGATTACAAACAAGTTACCGAGCATTAACTTCAAGAATTGACACATGTATGCAAATAATACTTTGAACTTTGTAATTATATATCCAATGACAGCAATTCCTGGTGTCATTTCCAGTGACGATGAACAACTTCCACATTTTGAAATCATTATAACTAGACCCTAAAAATAAAGTTTGTTTGTTTGTTTTAGCCTTGAGCTTAAATTTATCTCCTAATGTTTCTATTCATTAGCCCTCTTGACCTCTGCCAGAATTAATCTTCTATAATTAATTATTGAATTAATCTACGCACATCTCTTTGTGTGTTTGTGACAGCCCTTAAAATATTCAGCTCCTTAACCTACTATTGAATCCTCTCTCCAAAGAATGTTTTCCTATCAGTTCAGTAGGTCTAGTTTCATTATCTGCTCCTTATATGATATAGTCTTCAGATCCTTCATTCTCCTTCTACTATTTTGGAAAGTGTCCCAATTGTTCAGTGTTTAAAATCTAGCATAAAGAACTCAATCTCCTTACAGATGCCTCAGCAAAATATAGTAACTATTATATTCTTTCTCCTGACTTATTTACTTCTATTGAACAAGTTATTGAAAGTGCTTATAGAGGAACCATATATTGTTGATTCATTGATCTTCTATTAAAAATATCTTTGGCTATTATGTATATTATATATCAATATATATAATTGATATATACATATATATAAATTGATATATATACATACGTATATGTACATTTATCCTACCTCCTACCTCCCACCTTTAGCAATTACCAGTCTGTTCTCTGTGTCTATGAGATTAGGGTTTTTTTAATGTATATTTTTTAGTTTGCATGTGTAAGGGAGATAATATGCATTTATCTTTCTCTGTCTTGTTTCACTTAGCATAATGCCCTCTTTTAGCTTTTTAAATCTAGGCTACTATTAGGGCTTTTCCTACTTGGAGCATTCTATTCTCTCTTCTACTTAAATTTTATCTTTAAATTTAGTATCCAGTGATTATTTTAGTGTTAAGTGGGTACTTAAAGCAAATAAATTTTGTTTGTCATTTTCCTAGGCAATACAGTCCAGTGTCCAGCTGTTTAATATATCAGATTAATAAATATGCCAGCTCTGTTTTCCATGCTAGGGAAATATTGACTAGATATTGAAGACTCCCTTTGAAATTGACAGGAACATTGAATCCTTCGATATGTCTCTTCAGCAACTGATGGAACTACCTTACTCCAACTGTTCTGTTCTTACCTACCATGTCCACAAGGATATCATTTGAAAGGCTTAGTGTAATGGACCTTTTTGGAGTCAACATATATTGTGAATATGATATTCCTCTAATTTGCTATTAACCGTACAGAGAACTTCCCCTATGAGATTAGTGTTACCTCTTATTGATGGGCATTTATTTTTAAGTGTTTATAATGATTTGTCCAGTATTTCCCTTTGTGAGACTCAACAAGAAGTTTTACCCATCTGTAATTTCTGAAATCCACTTTTTTCCCTGCTATTTGGAAAAATGGATCTACATGGTTTGTACCCTTTTTTTGATCTTAGTGTACCAACAATGATTTTTGCCTCAACAATAGTGGATCCTTTCAAAACCCTGTGATATCATGATTTAAACACAGAAATACTTGAATTCAGTGAATAAGTCTCTATTATCAGTTCTAATTTACCTTGGACTTACATTTCTTCTTAATCATTTTTGCCCATTGCATCTTGAAGATTGTTCTCTTTCATCGAGAAGATGGAAACAAGCACTTTTATTTTATTCTTATTATTCTGATATTATGCCATCTATTTTATATAATGGACATATTTCTACATAACAATTTTTCTTCCTGCTCTGAGCAAAGATATGTCCAATTTATATATTTATTATGTTATAATTCACTCTCATCTTTAGTCTTCTCAATACAACTATTTCAATTCAGATCCTTTCTTAACCTCCTTTAGGATAAAGACAGTGTTTTGATAAACTTTGCATCTCCATAGTGCATAGCATAAGGCATAAACTCCAGAAGTATTAAACTTATGAGAAAGCTCCCTAAACAGCCTCACTGTTCATTTAAAATCCCATTCATTTTTTTTAAATCTTGTTGGAGACCGTTAAGAGTTTTTTCTTTAATTTTTTGTTATTTTTGAGCCATTTTCCCTTTAGAATTTATGTGTATGTGATTGTTCCTATCTTTTCTCAAATTCATTTGAACTTTTTTTCAGTATTTTAGGTGATATGTGTTACACTTTCTCCAGAATGTTCTTTTTGACATAGTCATATTTCAGCATGACAAAGAGTCACACTTTCCAGTTATCCATCATTTGCTTTTGTATTTGTCAGAATTCACTATACTCAAACAGCTCCCAATACGGCTTCATTCAACTTTGAAGAGAAGAATTTGTTGATAAGATCAGTGTGCCATGAGCTTTGCTCTTTGTAGAGTGCTGCTGTTGACTGATGCCTCATTAGTTGATGCACTCCGTCACTTCTATTATTATTTCACATTTTGTCTCTGTTCTTTTGCTTTAAAAAGAGACTAAGGAGCGTTTGAAATTTCTTATTAATTACTTAGAAAGGCTTCTTAATGTCAGGGGAAAAATAAAATTAGTCTCATGATATAGCTACTAAAGTAAATCTCATTTTTCCCCACCTCAGGGGTATAATCAACCCATTTCCTGCTTCAAAAGGAATCAGAGCTTCTCCACTGCAGTGTGTTCACATAGCTGAAGGGCACACAAAAGCTGTGCTCTGTGTGGATTCTACTGATGATCTCCTCTTCACTGGATCAAAAGGTACTAGTGGTTGTTCCATGTTGATATTTAACAGATGGACAAAATTATAATTATATTTTAACAGGCTTTAAAAGAATAGTCAAACTGCTTAAAACCCATAAAAACCTGAGAGATAATTTGATTGAATTCCTGAATTATACAAAATCATTGCCTAATTGGAAAGAAAGTAAAACCTCTGTTGATGTTATGAATAGAATGTTGAGAAAATAATCTCCCTTCAGTAACGGAGCACTTAATGTGTACAAGGTCCCAAGTTTAGTAATGTGGGTTATATAAAAATTGACATAAGGCCATTACAATGTACATACACTGTGGTAAAGAGAATAAGATGGGTAGGAACCATCATTTCTTGAGCACTGAACTAAATGTCAGATTTTATGCTAGATGCTATACAAATTACATCTCATTTAGTTCTTATAGTAACCCCAGTGAGTACATGTTGCATCCTCATTTTATAGATGAAGAAACTGAGGATTCAAGAAATGAAATAATTTTCCCAGATAAACTTAGTATTAAGTGGAAGAACCAGGATTGGAAACCCAGGTCTACTCATCTCCAAACCTTCACTCTTAGTCCCCTTTGGTACAAGCGTAGGCAACTAGAAATGAACAACAAATGCTTTGAAGAGTTAAATACTAAGAGTTTTTTAAGGTTTCATAAAAGGGAGAGGTTATGACACCTGTGAGATATAATAAGACTTTGACATAGAGGCATTTAGGATGAACATTAAGATGATTTGGATATTGACAGGTAATGATTGACAACCAAGATTATAGAAGCAGAGACATGGAGGGAAACGTGGTGTATATTTGGAAACTAAATCCAATTGGTTGAAATGTAGAATACAGTTACTCTTGAACAACATGGGGGTTAGGGATGCCAACCCCCCACACAGTCAAAAATCTGCGTATAACTTTTGACTTCCCCAAAACCAAACTACTAATAGCTTTCTGTGAACCAAAGCCTTACCAATAATATAAACAGTTGATTAATAAATATTTTGCATGTTATATGTATTACATACTATATTCTTACAATGCAGTAAGTTAGAAAAAAGAAAATGTTACAGAGAAAATACATTTATAGTACTGTACTATATTTATCAAAAATTTTGCATATAAGTAAACCCTTCAAACCCATGTTGTTCAAGTGTCAACTGTAATCATAAGAGAAAGTAAAGCTAGAAAGGAAGGAAGCAAGTACAGGTTTGGGGAAGCTACTAAACAATTTTTAGCATTTAGGGATGTTACAAGACTCAGTTTAACTAGCAAGCATTTATTGCTCATTACATAGAAGGAAGTATAACATATCTAGGTAGAACTTATGAATTGTGAATAATGGCAAGCTATTTTCCAATTAATAAAGAATCTGCATGTGAAAATGTACTTTTTTAATTCAGAGTAAATTTATCTCTAGAATAATTACTTAAAAACAAAATAATTAGTTTATAATTATGTTTTGGGGTCAAAAATAAAATCCATCAATCAGTGAAAACTGGAAAAGAAAGGTTTATGTGTTTATGAGTGTAGAGTGCTGTGAGAAGGTGGGAGTGATCAAAGCAGGATACTTGAAGAGCCTGATTTGGGAACACCATTTTAAATACAGGGGAAATTTGAAGTAAGACTCCCGTGATATGATGATTTCAAAATTTTATATATTTTTTTATTACCACACAATACATACATCAGCCATCCCTCGCTTTCATCCAATCTTTTATATGTACTTTGCCATTGAACTTGATGGAGAGGATCAAGGATAGAGGTGGGATGTCTGTTGCAGCTAGTGGAATAATTACTGTTTTCTTATTTCATTCTTTTAAGGGAAAGATTGTTTAAATAATTTTCATTGTTAAGAGAACATAATTTAGTTCATATTGACAGTATTTTCCTTTTCTTTTTTGTCTTAGATCGTACTTGTAAAGTATGGAATCTGGTGACTGGGCAGGAGATAATGTCATTGGGGGGTCATCCCAACAATGTTGTATCTGTAAAATATTGTAATTATACAAGTTTGGTCTTCACTGTGTCCACATCTTACATTAAGGTGTGGGACATCAGAGATTCAGCAAAGTGCATTCGAACACTGACGTAAGTAATTTAAAGACAAATAGTATAAGGGCAAATAGTTCTTATGTATAACATATATGAAAATATAGGACTATGAATGTATTTTTATTTATTTATAACTGTGCAATTCCAGAAGAATATTAAAGTTAGAATGTAGATAATATAACGGGGAAGAACTATTGAAAAAATGAAATAAAGGAGCCTGATATTAAACAGGAAGGAATAAATTGCATTTGATCTGTGACTAAGTATACATTTCATATTCCTCCCTCCTAAATACTAAGATATTGCATTTTCATAGTATTTATTACTTGATGTAGTTAAATGCTTTACATTACTTGCTTCAAATGAATACCTTGGAAAATGGCTAAAATCACCATTTTAGATAGTTAAGAAGTACCTGTAAGCTTTAATTAGCAAGTATTAAATAATTGAGAATTTTTGTTTGTTTGTGTTAGAACCTATATTGCTTTTGTGTGAGCACAAATTCAATAACTGTAGGTTAGATTGGATAATTGGAGGATGAGTTTGTTTTCTGTGTCATTGTATGTGTCTTTAAAATATAGAACAAATAATGATTCTTTATTGCGGTAAGATCGATGAACCGTTTTACATAATTAAAATTGGAGTAAACTCTTGGTTTAAATAACCAAAGGATGCATAGGAAAGGGTATTTTTTATAATTTGTAGAAGAAATATTAATACAAGTGGTAATTTGTATTTTGAGAACTACTTATTATTTATTGTACTAAACACAAGTCTTTTGGGGGAAATTTCATAGAAAAAGGAATACTGTATCTTAGAAATCTGCCAGTTCAGTTGACTCACTAAAGTCAAATTTAAAAAGACTGATTATATGGGGCGCCTGGGTGGCTTAGTCGGTTAAGCGTCCGACTTTCCGACTTTCGCTTAGGTATTGATCTCGCGGTTCGTGGGTTCCAGCCCCGCATCAGGCTCTGTGCTGACTGCCAGCTCGGAGCCTGGAGCCTGTTTCAGTCTGTGACTCCCTCTCTCTCTGACCCTCCCCTGCTCACGCTGTCTCTCTCTCCTAGAAATAAATAAAACATTAAAAAAAAAAGACTGATTATAATTTGATATTTTAGAAGTTAGCTGAGAAAATGTTTCAAAATTTAAGAATATATTTATCATTTAGAATTTACCTGAGGAAATAGATATGTTATGTATAAGTCTTTAGCACTTGGTAAATACTCCATGCATGATTGGGTTAGAGTAAGCAAAAACTGAGAATGGTTTGAAAAATCCTCATTGTCTTTAATTCAAAAGGCACACTTAACAGACGGTAGGTAGGCCTGGCCCTCAGAGGGCTTCTGGAAGCTGTAGGAAAATGAATTACCTTTGTGGCACTGTATCATTTGTTGAGCTTTTTGTTCCTTATCTTTGACATCTAATCTTTTTTTTAATGTTTATTTTTTTTATTTTGAGAGAGAGAGAGGAGAGAGAGCCAGCATATGAGGCAGGGGAGGGGCAGAGAGAGGAAGAGAGAGAAACGTAAGCAGAGCCTGAGTTGGGGCTCGATCTCACGAAGTATGAAATCCAAATCTGAGCCAAATCAAGAGTCAGATGCTTAGCCAATTGTGCCAGCTAGGGCCTCGATATCTAATATTTTTTTAATGATAGTCTAGTCATCCCAACTCAGGGCCTAGAATTCTTAGGTTTATAATAGATTTACAGATTAAGCATTTTAAGGCATTTCATCTTGTTTTAAGTCATTCATTTATTCACTAACTCTTCAAGTGTGTTTCTAAGTGCCAGCTATGTGTGAGCGAGGTTCCATGCCTGGCTGTTCACACAGTGACCAAAGGGCACAGAGCTTGTTTTTGCCTGCAGCCAGTTTCCTAGGAATTCAAGGAACTGTAAACTGAACTCTTAACAGGATTGTGACTTTTCCCCTTTGTTTTGCCTCTGTTAAGGTCTTCAGGTCAAGTTACTCTTGGTGATGCCTGTTCTGCGAGTACCAGCCGGACAGTAGCTATTCCTTCTGGAGAAAACCAGATAAATCAAATTGCTCTAAATCCAACTGGCACTTTCCTCTATGCAGCTTCTGGAAATGCTGTCAGAATGTGGGATCTCAAAAGGTAGAATTTTTAAGAAAATGTATTTTTTATATATGGCAAATACAATTTTCAGGTATTAATAGCATATTAATGCATGTAAAATCTAATTTTTATAATCCCAGAAGTTAATATAAAATAATAGACTTTTCCATTTGGCCCAACACCCCTAACTGTCTCTTCTGATCTCATTAGCAAAGTCAAAAATTTTCTTTCTTTTATTCTCCATCAATAGAAAGTGTATGAAGGAAAATAGCTTCTCTTCATATTTGTCTATAACTTGTGTTGTTTACTAGGAAGAGATCAACATTCTCATTCTGTTTCACAAAGACCTTCGAAAAAGTTTGCTGTTGTTGTTTGTTTGTTTTGTTTTTTGTTTTCTTTTGGAGGGCATCATCACTTAATCATCTTATAGCTCAAAATTTTTAGTTTATAAATTTAATTGAATAACTTTGAGCATAAAATCATATAGGGTTTTTATGAATATACAATATATATAAAAGATAGAGTATTAAGATAAAATGGGTAGGAAATGAAAAATTGAAATGTAAGTCATTATATCTCTGATTTTATTTGCCATGAAACATGAGCTTTTATCCCTCAGTTGAGTGTTTATTTTAGCTTCTTTTCTAGTTCTTAAAATTTTAGCAGCAAGGGAATATCCATTTGTTAGTTAAGTATTTTTTTCGACATCAATTCTGCCAGGCACTGCACCAAGACTGGTGGGTGCTGGGAATAAAGGCTGAGCAAGGCACATGTGGTATCTACCTTCTTAGAGCTCATATTGTAATGGAGGATAATGGCCATTAAACAGGTAATTATAGGATACAGAGTAAAGTTTGTAATTCAGGTAATACAGGGTATCTCCCATCTAGAGGGATTTGTCAGTGGTAAATTAAAGGGATATTTTAGAAACTGAAAATAACTAGTTATAACTTATACTGTTTTAACACATGACTGAGAAAGAATAATAAACATAATTTATAGATAAATAGATGAGAGAGGAAGAAGAAATACAGTTATGAGTCTGTTTTAGAAATAAAATGTAGAAAATTGAACACAGTGCTTGTCTGAAAAAATGAAAAAAGGTGAATACTTGGTTTATTCTTGAAGATGTTAAAACTTGACTCATAGTCAAAACACCATGGAGGAAGATACTCAAAGTCATGACATGAGGGAGAAAAGGTAACAACTTTTAAAAATCTTTTACACTTTCTATTTTTGCTGAAAAGTTAGGTCCTTTGAAAGCTGCTGATTTCAGCAACAAGATTAAGTGTAGATTTATCATTAAAAAAAGTAATGAAGAAAATAGTTTTCTAGAAACTAATATTCTACAAGTAAAATATATCTCTATATTACAGCAGCTTGATTGAGGTATAGGACTGTGAAACAAAGGTTCATTGTCACTCCCTGACAATTAACATCACATATTTTTCTACCAGTCAGCTGTATGTTCTGGTCATTTTCAGTCCTTATAATAACTGGTTAAATGGACCACTTACTTTCTGACATGAATATACCCATGCATGTGTGCATAAGTGTGTGTATATATGTTTGTGTGAGTGGATATGTGTATATATGATTGGTGTACATATTTGTGTATGTGTATATGTGAGAATATATGGGTTTTATATAAAGTAGTCTTACTTTTTCTGTATTTTTACTGTGTAGTCATATAAGTGACACAGTTGTTTTAATCAAATTCCAAATAGGACCTAATAACATTGGTCATATATTTTTAACATGTTCGAACATTTAATAGACTAAGGTTTACCTGGACTTAGGTTGTATTTAAAATTAGTCTGTAGCAAGTTTTGCTGCCTTTTGTTTACTTTCTGAATGACATCGGTCACTTTGGAATAACTTATTTAGGATTCCTCACACTTCAGTCATAGAATAGGTTAGGTTGGCCATTTTTTGACTCTTACTTTGAAGAAAGTTGCATAGAAGTAGGGCTAAAATTTAAAAAAAGGCATTAGTGAACAGTTTAATCAAAGAATGTAGATTATTTATGTTGAGGCTTAACTTCAACCCATTAAGAAATATGTTTCAAACAAAATTATTTTTCTTTCTTTTTAAAGGTTTCAGTCTACAGGAAAGTTAACAGGACACCTAGGCCCTGTTATGTGCCTTACAGTAGATCAGATTTCTAATGGACAAGATCTAATCATCACTGGCTCCAAGGATCATTACATCAAAGTGTGTATAATAGAGTTGTTGAATTATATTCTCCTACTAAATGATAAACTTGAAGTATCAGATGCTCCTAAGACCTTTTGCTCTTAATCAGTTTTCTTTTTTTCCAATCCTATCCTTTTCTTTTACTTCTTGGTCTTTTTCCTCACTCATTAGTTCCAGATTTTATTGTCTTGTTATTCAATCCTGTATTCTCGTTTTTCACAGAAGATAGTATAGGAGGGATTTTAATGATCTTTGGCTCAGTCATCCAGCTAATGCTTAAGTCTTATTGTCACCATTTTTTACACTGGATTTATTATGGTCTTCAGCTTTTATGAAATTAGCAGATGGGGGAAGATGCAGAGTTTGACTCTGGAAATATTAAATTTGAGATACTAAGTAATAGAAGTCATCCTCCTATAGGTCAGTGGGCCATTTGAAAGACAATTCTAGAACTCAGGATAAGTTATGACTAGACATGCAGGTTTGGGAGGCATTCAGATAGAAGCAGATGTTCAAGGAGTTAGAGTAGTTGATGTAACCAAAGGACAGAGGTTGACAGGATTCAGCCTTGGGAATTCCTGTAAGATCCAATAGGCGTAAAAAGAGAGTGCAGTAACAAGGAAAGATAGGAAAAATGTAAGTACTCTTTTTAGAACCTGAGATTAAGAGATATAAATGGATTTGTGACATGAAAATAGAATGTTTAAAAGGAGAGGACTGTATATTTGGTAGACTTGAGTATACCTGTCTGCTTAGGAGGTGGACCCTTTGGAGAGGGAAAGTGAAGGGGGAATTGGTGGTAATTGAAGAAGGTGGTAGGAGGTAGAACCGAAGCAGTGATGTGAATTCTGGGAAGCAGGAAGCACACATGAGCATTTAAAAGGAAGGGAAGGGTAAGAGAATGTTTGAAGATAAAAGGAAACTTTTGGAATGAAGGGAAGAGTCCAAAAAGTTTATTTCTGATCATGGTACCCTTTCCAGGAAATCACAAGGTCGATAGCTAAGAGAGATGACAACTGAGTGGAGTGGAAGGTTTGAATAGCAACTCTGGAGGAATTTGAGAAGACCACAAGGATTGGAGAGCTACATTATAGTGCTTAAATAACAGTCATATCATTTTTTGACTTTCAACTAGATTGATATGTAGTATTTTTATTACTGAACATAATTTCAAAAAAATTGGTTGCCTTTCTTAAAAGCCTACAGACATATAAGCATGTAACATATAAGCAAAAGTAGCATGCAAATACGACCTGGGTTCTTCCTGAGTCATTTATATAAGGTTAATTTGGTTAATTTAGTTAATTTAGTAAAATATGGTATCAAAACAGGTCACATCTTGTTAATATACATGTGTATGTATTTCTATGTATGAACACACATAGGTGCTTATTTGTAAGTTAAATAGGATGCCCACTTCCTCTCTTCTTTTTCAGATGTTTGATGTAACTGAAGGGGCTCTGGGAACTGTGAGTCCCACCCACAATTTTGAGCCCCCTCATTATGATGGCATTGAAGCACTAACCATACAAGGGGATAATCTATTTAGTGGGTCCAGAGATAACGGAATCAAGAAATGGGACTTAGCTCAAAAAGACCTTCTACAGGTAATGCAGAACCTTTCATGGAATGGAGTGGGTACTTCAAAGCCAGCAGTAGTCTGTGTAAAACCTTGAAGAGCCTCTCAAAGAGTGTTTCATCTTCAGCCACCAGAGTTGCTAATTATGAGAAGGGCAACGTTCAATATTTAATAATACCTTCTAGATAGGAGTAGATGAAAATAAAATGAACAAGTAGCATGAATGTCAATAGAACAAACTTGGCAACAGATGCATATATTGCATTCAAAGCTTTCTTTTATTAAAGAAAATTTTTAAATATTTATTTATTTTTGAGGTGGGGAGGGGCAGAGTGAGAAGGAGACACACAATCTGAAGCAGGCTTTAGGCTCCACTCTGTCAGCATAGAGCCTGACACAGGGCTTGAACTCACAAGCTGTAAGATCATGACCTGAGCCGAAGTCGGACACTTAAACTACTGAGCCACCCAGGTGCCCCTCAAAAGCTTGTATAGGTATACATTCATGGTTATGACTTTTATGTTATCCATACAAATATATTTATACATAAATATAGTCATGTAATATGAGTTTATATTGTTTTTTCATTATGAAATATATGTGAGCTCTACTTTAGTTTTCTACAAAAGCCTTAGGCCTACATGTTCTTTACTAAAGGTTGAAGGCAGTGATTTTATGAGGCAGTCTTTATTGTCTACTTACCAGCTGTAGTTTTCAAATTGTTGAATTAAATACATTTTGGAGAAAGGTTATATACTTAACTCCCATGAAGAGAATGTGATGTGAAAAATTCTGTATACTTTCTGGGTCTTTTAGATTCTATAAGACTTTTAACATAAATTATAAGTTTTAGTATTGATAATACTGAAAATAATTGAGGCAAATTGGGAAGCAAATTGCAGATTTATTTCTTTAAATCACTAAGAATGATTGCATAGAAAATGATTTTGGGGGCACTTGAGTAGTTCAGCTGGTTAAGTGTCCAACTTCAGCTCAGGTCATGATCTCGTGGTTTGTGGGTTCAAGACCTGCATTGGGTTCTGTGCTGACAGCTCAGAGCCTGGAGCCTGGTTCAGATTCTCTGTGTGTGTCTTTCTCTGCCCCTCCCCTACTCGTTCTCTGTCTCTCTCAAAAACAAATAAATGTTAGGAAAAAAAAGAAAATGTTTTTTATTGCTTCCAGGCCATTCAGTGTTCCAAATATTGTTTTGTCAACAGAAATGTTCAAAACTTACTTTAGTGTGAAAATGTCATTTTGGAAGGTTCCTCTTCAGCTTCTGATTTCTCTTTCTTTCTCTCAGCAAGTTCCAAATGCACATAAGGATTGGGTCTGTGCCCTAGGAGTGGTGCCAGGGCACCCAGTTTTGCTCAGTGGCTGCAGAGGGGGCATTTTGAAGCTTTGGAACATGGATACTTTTGTGCCAGTTGGAGAAATGAAGGGTCATGATAGTCCTATCAATGCCATATGTGTTAATTCCACCCACATTTTTACTGCAGCCGAGTAAGTTTTTCCTATGTGATGTTTTTTGTATATTGGTTGTTTGTGTTCAGATGTAATAAATATTATAAGTTGTAAATATCTGGAAATATAGAGCAGTTGTAACCATTTTATTATAGTCATCCTAATGTCTATTTAAGATCTCTTATTCATATTTTCTGATATGCACTTTGGGCATTGCGTTTAATCCCCAGATTACATAACAACAGTGTTACTTCTGTATTCACCCTCTGCTTATACTAAGAAGTCTGCTGCTAGATATTCCCCTGGTGATTTTAATTAAAAAAATCATTTATAGGTGATTAATTTCTGAAGATTTTTTTCCAGAAAGGAAAGAAACTTGCCCTTCTTCTCATTCAGAACAATTCATTTAAAAAATCTTTGTTCCCCTTCTACCTCTGTTTATAGTACAGTTGACCCTTGAACAATGTGGGCTTAGGGGCCCTGACTGCTGCACAGCTGAAAATCCAAGTGTGATTTTGACTCCCCCAAAACTAAACTACAAATAGCTTACTATTGACTGGAAGCCTTACCAATAATATAATTTGTCAATTAACACATATTTTGTATGTTATACGTATTAAATACTGTATTCTTACAATAAAGGAAGCTAGAGAAAAGAAAGTGTTATTAAGAAAATCATAAGGAAGAGAAAATACATTTATAGTACTGTGCTGTGTTTACTGAAAAAATCCACATTTAAGTGGACCTTCATAGTTCAAACCTGTGTTGTTCAAGGCTCAGCTGTATAAGTACAAAATAATACTATCTGGCTCCTCCCTCTCAGGAAGGCTGGATTCATTTACTTATTTTTTCATTCATGATGAATCTCCAAAGTCAGGCATTGTTCCCAGACTCGAGGAAAGAGCTGTGAACAAAACAGATTCAAACCCCCAGTTTCATTCTAAGGAGAAGAAAAGAAATAAGTACAATATATTACATGGTGACAGATGTTATAGAGAAAAATAAAGCAGGGTACACAGAAGAGAGTATCGTGGGGAGGGGGTTACATAATAGGGTGGTTGGTGAAGGCCTCGCTGAGTAAGTGACATTGAAGAAGATGCATGAAGGAAGGGGAGAGTTGTTGTGACCATAAGAATGACATAATATGTACATAAGTACTTTGGAAAGAAAAAATATATATATACTAATGTGAAGCATTGGTTCATTCAAACAAAATATAATGTCTCATGAATATCTGTCTTGAAAAATCTCCTTTGGTCATTTTTGCACTTAATGTAATCAGAGCACCTTCTTGATTCATCTATCTAAAATGTATGATTACCCTGATTTTATTTTGAACCCTCTGCTCTATTTCTATGACATCTCTTCTTATTTGTGCTATTTCCACCAAATCCCTCTTTTCATTTAGATTTACTTTCTCATATCTCCAAAGTACTTCAAAGTTGATTTATTTTGTGTTTTTCTAAGGTGCTTACCATTGGTGCTTCATTGATATTATTTGTAAGACGCATTACTTTCTCAAGACTCACCACTTTTGTTTATTCTCTTGAAAACTGGCTGTGTCCTTGGTAATTTATGGAAAATAACTTAATACCTTTCAAAGTTGTGGTACATACAATATAAAACTATAAAAGTATTATATATCACTGAGGTCTGGTGAGTGAAGTATGATGTTACTGTAACAACTGTCTTTCACAATATAGTCTTATTTTTGAAGAACTGAACTTTTTCTCAGTACGCCCATGGTGCAGCAGGTACAAATGTATTTCCTATGTACCTTAAAAATCAGGAAAATAGCCAATAAAGTCAGAAAGCCTATTTTTAAATTAGTTGCACTTATTTGTTAATTAGCACACACTGTATAGTGCTTAGTATTTACGAGGCATTGTTCTAAGTTCTTTCCAGGCATTAATTCATTTATCTTTATAAGAACTCTAGATGGTAAATATGATTATTATCTCTATTTTACAGGTAGGAAAACTGAGGTACTATATAACTTAGTCCTTATATAGTAATTCCAACATATCTGATATTTCTAGATCTGTTGCTTTTTATTTATATATATATTTATTCATAAATCTGGATCTATAGTATTGATTAATTTTTCTTGTGATTATGGGTCTCATTTTTCCTGCTTCTTTTTTGTCAAATAATATTTTACTGGATGTTGAACATTATATTGTGTTTTGAGGTCTGGATTTTGTTGTATTCTTCTATAGAGCATTGGACATTGCCAGGCAGTTAAGTTACTTGTAGTTCAGCTTCATCTTTTTGTGACTGGTTTTTAATTCTTCTTGGATTTCTGCTGAATATTATGGGTGTTTGGTGATATCTCCTTACTAATCAGAACTTGAACAGCTCATAGCCCTCTGTGGGCTCTGGGAATTGTTCAACTTACACCTCACTAGTAGGTGTGTTTTTTGTTTGTTTTTGTTTTTGTTTTTTGTTTTTTGGGGGTCATATTTTTTGGCCTAGCCTTATAATCTTACTCTATTCACGTGTAGCTTAGTGTTAGTCAGAGACACTAGGGGCCCTTAGATATAGATTCATGGAGTTCTTTTTTCCATAGCTCCATAGTTTTTTCTGCATAGCTCTCTCCTCTTCTCTACTTGATCCTGAAAGTGACAACTACTTCACATTCTCCAGGTTTTAATTTCTAGCTCTTCAACTCATTGCTTCTGTTGTTTTCTGCTTGAGTTCTCCATTCCTGTGCTATAGTCTGGAAAGTGTTTCCAGGGCAACAGCCAGGGCTGTCACAGAGCTCACCTCTCTCCCTTTTCTCAGGGACGACAGCCCTGCACTCCCCCATGGTCCAGTATCTGAAAATAGTTGTTCCATATATTTTGTCAGGTTTTCAGTTTGTTTGCAGTAGGAAGCTAACCTGCTTCAAATTACTTGGTTATGACCAGTGGTAGAAATTTGATCATTTCAGACTTAATATATCCTAAACTGAAATCCCAACTTTCCCAGGAAACCTGCTCATCCTTCAGCCTTCTCACCCTCAGTTGATGGCATCTCTGCCTTCTCTGTTGATGAGGCCAGAAATTTTCGTTCCTTCCTTTCACACTCCATAGCCAGTCCTTGAGCAAATCCTGTTGGTATTCTACCTTCAAATTATATTTGGAATCTGACCACTTCTCACCATATCTTCTAATTCACTGATCTTAATTACCATCAGCTCTTGGATTACTACAAGAGCTGATTATTACTTGTAGCTCCTAAACAAGGTACCTTGTTCATATGTAGTCTACTCTCAACACAGGAGCCAAAATAATCCTTTTAAAACACAGATCAGAGCATACTTTTTCTCTGCTCAAAACCTTGCAGTGGCCACCAATTTCACCTAGAGTAGAAGCCATACTTGATGTGACCCTGTGAGTATCTGTTATTTCTCTCACCTTTCCTTTTAGTATTTGTTCCTTCTAGACTTGCTCTTTGTTTTGCTATCCCCAGTAACCTCTCTACTTGTGTCCTTGAACACACCACCCTCATTTCAGCCATAATTTCAGCCATAATACATTTGCCCTGGCTGCTCCCTTTGCCCATAATGTTTTGCCTCAGAGACTTTCTTCCAATGTCCTTCTTCTCACTAAGAGTACCTTTGGCATTTTATTTAAAATTGTAATCCCTTCTATCACCTAGCACCCCAGTTCCCTTTACCATGCTGTCTTTTATTTTTCTATAACATGTATTACTTTCTGATAAACTTCATAATTTAATTATTTGTTATGATTTACGTAGTCTATCTCCTCTTGCTAGAATGTATAAGCGACAACAGAAGAGGGTTTTGTTATTTATCTGTTTCTTTGTTTCTTTTTTTGTTTTTAAGAATTGTCCCACGCACTGAGAATAGAGCTTAGAACATAGAAAATTCTCAATAAATATTTGTTCAGTGGATGGTTAAATAAAGGACTGGGTAGTTAGTAGGTGGATGAATGAACGTATCCCCTTGCTGTTACCAATGTACATATGCTGTGTGGGTTGGTAGAAGACTATTATTTTCCCCCAGTTTTATTGAGATATAATTGACATACAGCATTGTATAAGTTTAAGGTATACAACAAAGTGATTTGACTTACATATGTTGTAAAATGATTACCACAATAAGTTTAGTTAACATCTATCATCTTATATAGATACAAAAAAAAGAAGAAAAAGTTTCTTTTTTACTTGTAATAAGAACTCTTAGGGAGAAAAAGATTATTGATTAAAAACTAGAAAGCCTAGATCTGAGATTCACCGCTGCTCTTTACTATGTTACATTGGACAGGTAACTAAACTCCCTTTATCCTTGAAATGGACTGCATAATCTCCGAAGTGCATTTTAATTATGAAATTCTATAGAAACTTTTTCTTTTAGCTTTGAGTTTTTTAGATAATTGGAGAAAATAAAAGTATGAGAAAGATAGTAAGAAATATGATTGTTTAATGACTATTCCCCCGTACCCACGTGCTGGGTGAACAAAAACAAGTTTTTTTTAGAAACACTTTGAATCTTCTTTGTCCCATTATGGTGGAGTACTAGTCTACTTCTCAGTAGTCTCCTGCTTTTTCTGTGGGCTTATGCTGATTTCATGTGATCATAATTCTGACTCTTGCCAGATCAGCTCTCTGGACTCCCTGCCCCAGTCTCCTCACTGTAACCTTCTTCAGAGCTGTTGTGTCTGAAAATCTCTGACCAATGTTGTATTCCATATTGTTTTTTGAAGTAATGGGTGCAGATCCAGTGTAGCGATTAGGAAGTGAGGCCCTGGAATCAAACTGCCTAGATTGAAATCTTGGTTCTGTCACGTACCTTGTGATTTTGAGCAAATTACTTGAGCAAATTTAGGTCCAAAGAGGTTAAGTAATTTTGCTCATCAATATAAAGGGGATAAGAGCATTATCTATCTCTATGGTAGTTAAAGAGAATTGAATGTACTTACATATTAAGGGCACATACTAACAATGCCTGCCATAGTAAACCCTTGATAATATAAGCTATTTTTAATATCATTATTATGGGTATCTGTTTGATATACTTATGGGACAAAGTATATTTTTACTTACATCTATTAAAATCCTCTTCAGGAAATGTTTTCACAGTAAGTCATTCTAAGAGTTATTTCTTTATCTTTTGGCCTCTTTTCATGTGTTCATTTTTAATTTGTTCCGTAGTGATCGAACTGTGAGAATTTGGAAGGCTCGCAATTTGCAAGATGGTCAGATCTCTGACATAGGAGATCTGGGGGAAGATATTGCCAGTAATTAAACAAGAGTGAAGATAGTCATAAACTGAATACTGTGATAATACTCTGTACGTTCATCATGGAAATGTTGCCCTGTATTTATTAGGTGAAAACTTATGAATGGGATTAACTGGAAAAGATATCTGAATCCAACTGCTGAATATAAATGGTATTCTAATAAAGCTGTGTACTAGCCTTTGTGCTTAATTTTAATATCTGCCAATACATATATATCTTGCAATTGGTATACTGCTTGATTCACACTTTTATTGTGGCTGGATTTTTGTGCCTAGCTATTAAAAAAAACCTAAAAAAATATTTGAATTGTAAGATGTCTGCTTTTGTGACAGTCAGAAAATACCCAGAATACAATGCAACCCACTGATAATTCGTCATATAGTCTGTTCAGGTGATTTATATATTTAAGCATACTGGGAATGTTAGTCATATTGTGGTCCATTTGTCTGGTATTTATATCAGTCTATAGAGGGTTCCCAAATTTCAAAGCTCTTTTAATGTAATGGAAAAAATAAGATAGGAGAATATGATTGATGATTTTGCATAAGGTGGAATTGACCGTCCCCTACTAACAGAAAATGTTAAACAGTTTGCGTTAAATGTTGATGTTTACTTGTATTGACCAAAGTTTTACAGCTGCGCTATATTCTGTGCTCAGGACTAAAATGCTGTTAAATTGTTTTATTAGTGCTGTGCATACATTCTGCGATGGAAGACCATTTTGATGTCCTACAGAAATATATTTTGATCTATTTTCCTATGGAGTTGTTTCTATCACCTTTTAATTTCATTTTTATTTAATAGTAGTATTTCCTTTCACTTTTATCTAATTTTTTTATATGCTGCTAAATATATTTTAAATACACTATGTTTGCAAACCTTGGTAGTTATGATGAGAGCTCTATCATTTGCAGTGGGAAAAGCTATGTAAATAAGTAGATTGTAAAGAATGTCTTACATTGTAACTGTATGAATTTTTAAATGCCATAGACTGGATTTTGCAAAAGGATGTATAATTTATCTGTCCTCACTCAGAATATTAATTTGTAAATTCTGCAAGTTTAATTTTATGTAGATGGTATAACATTTGAAAATATTGTCTTGTGATTTTCCCCCCCTGAGTATTATATTTGTCTTGTAAATGAAAGCTTAGCTAGGGCTTCAATAAACGTGTTGCTCTGAATTGTTTTTATTCTCTTGTCCTTATTCTAATTTTATGAAAATTGTTAGTATTTGTAAAACTTTGTTTTATCAATGTGTGATATAAGGAATGAATTTTTTTGGTTATCCACCACTTCATATGCAATCCTATACTTATTAGATATGAAATACATATTCTTGAATAGTTTGAATCATAATCTAATCTTGATGAAACAAGGGAACTCACTATTTAAAGAATTAAATCAGGGGTGCCTGGGTGGCTCAGTCGGTTGAACATTCAACTGCAGCTCAGGTCATGATCTTGCAGTTTGTGGGTGCAAACCCAGCATTCGGCTCTCTGCTGTCAGTGCAAAGCCTGCTTCAGATCTTCCGTCCCACAATACCTCTGCCCCTCCCCAACTCTCTCTCTCACAATACATAAATAAACCTTTTAAAAAAGTAAAGAATTGAATCAAACTATATAATTTAGGCATGTGAACATAGATGGTAAAACAAAAACTATTCCCACAAATATTAGGACAACAGTGACTTTGGTTCCTTGGAGAAGAAATAGAGACAATGGTCACTGGCAGGTATTTCAGGAGGTGAGTTAGGAGTGTAGAGGTGGGTGTGGAGGTGTTTTTGGGCCAAGAAGTGTTCTATTTCTCCACCTGGGCCCTAAGTCAAACTGTACACGTATGTCTCTAATTTTATGTATGTGTGCTATATTTCACAAGGAAATATATATTTCTTTTGTTTTAACGAAGGGATTTTCCTCTAAAGAGGAACTCAGGTACTTTGTAATTTTGCCTCCTTTCCTGGAGGAAAATGGTAAAAGACCTGAGAGACACTTTTTGTACTAGTTTGAATTTCAGTACCCTTGGAGTGTTTTTTTTCACAGGACTATTGCTCAACCATTTCATTTGACAATTAATTTATTCAATAAATGTTTATTGAGCATGTCCTGGGCCACGCACTAGGGACGAAAAAATAACAAGACTGCGTTGACACTAGCCCTCTGAGTGGAGAGAGAGAGAGAATAAATCTAGCACTTACATAACAGTTTGGTAAGTGCTCTGACAGGGAAGACCTGGGCGTCTTCACACTTATTAGAGGCATCTGACCCTAACTGCAAGTCCAATTAGAGGTCTGTTATATGGTCCTGAGCGCTGTGTTTGCTTGTGCAAAACACAAAGCCCAGTGTCTGTTTTACCTTTTCAAATGCTGGAGGCTCAGCTAGAGTTGATCTGGTTTAAATAATTCAACTGAATATGTAAAATAGGCAGTCTTTTGAAAGACTTAACATTTTGAAAAATGTTGGGGGAGGTCATCTAGAGGACATGACCTAAGGTCGACCCAGGAGCTAGATCCGGGCAATCAGAGGCTCCTCACCCGCCTCCCAGTCCTTGGAATGTATGTTCTGCCTGCGTTCCCACAGCCGGAGCTGTTTCTGTGTTTCACGGACAGAGATAGCCTTGAGAGAGTAAAGTGTTGTTGAGACTACCTACATGATATGGGAGACTGAACCCGGGTAAGTCTTCTACGTAAACTTAGGATTCTGGCAGGCAGGTGTGGAGATCTACTAGGCAGGTGTGGCCGGCGGAGACAGGCCTCGTAAGTAAGTCCCCTTGCTTGTTAAACCTGCTACCTGCCAGTTTGGAGGGGCCTGCTTCTTTCTTCTGTCCCTCCCTGTACCGTGGCTAGTTTACCAATCGGGGGAAAATACCTTTAATCTCTAAAGATCTCGTCCAGAAAGGTTAACAACAACTATTTTTTTTTTTAATGTTTATGTATTTTTGAAAGAGGCAGAGTGAGAGGTAGACGCAGAATCCAAAGCAGCCCCCAGACTGTGAGCTGTTAGCTGGATGTGGGGCTTGAACCCCGGGAACTGTGAGATCATGACCTGATCAGAAGTCCGATGCTAAACCGACTGAGCCACACAGGCACCCGTTAGCAGTAACTCTTAAAACGGTTAAAATAGTTCTTCTAAAATTTAAAAGTGGATTACTTCTCACTGCGTATGAAATACATGCCATGTCCCTCAAGAATAGTGTCTTCTTTTTTTAGAAGCTAACATTTATTTCTTCTTTCAAATTCAAATCTTTTTATTTTAGCTAAAGAGTAATGACAGTGTTTTGCATACTATGTCCGCATTTATTTATTTCCCAGCTGATGTGGAATTTTTTATAAAAATTTAAAATTACTAATATGTAATGGGTTGTGCTGTGCTGCTATTTGTAATTTTTCCTAAGCATTTCCTGTACCTTACTTCAAAATCCATTCAGATTCTCTTTTTAACCTCAGAATTGGTTGTGTTATTGCTGTGTTGTTGGGGATTTGATTTGCCAGTTACTGTGCAGACCCTGGTGGTTGGGAGTTTGTATTTGCAAATCATGGATATAAAATGTACAAATAGCTCTGTATGAGCATCAGGGTACAAAATAAGAGTTATCTATCCTATTTTCTAACCATAATGAGATGCTCAACCAGTTTTAAAATGTCACAGCTGCCGTTAATCTCCCTCTTTTTAAGTGAGGTTAATAACTGTAATAGCCAACATTTACTGAACATTTACTTTCCCCTTTGGATGACCCTGAAATGAGGGTAATCTAAGATGCCAGTGAGAGTCAGAAGCATCTGATTTCAGAGATATTTAATTGTGAAAAGACAGTGTGTATCCTGGAATTTGTGAAGTACAGTATTGTGGGGGAATTTGCCAAAGTAGTGACAAATGTGCAGTACATTGTATATGGCAGATAATATGACTTCAGACCCATTTTAATATGCTTTTGTGTACGTTGGATTTGGGAAAAGCAAAGACCACATTTGTCAGACTTTCTTTCTCAGCTTGGGTTGCACATTTTAACCTGGCTCGCACTGAGCATACGTAAGGTGGCGTGAGGAGGAATCAGGGCCTCTGCCCTACAGTTACAGAAACCCTCGTTTTTCCAGTGGCAGCAGTTCACAGGCCCCCAGCATCTGGCACTGGCTGTGGGTGTTGAGAGGCAGGGCACGCAAACTGCTCCAGCTGAGGCGGGTCCTGGAGTCTGCAGCTGGGACAGTGGGTCCCTTGTTCAGTTCCTTGTCTTCCTGATTGTAGTGGAGGTGGTAAGTGAGTGGACTATTCCTGGGCAGGGGGTAATCTAGCACCTACTCACAGTTTTGTGAGCACCCACTTCCCTCTACGAAATCCCTTTCTGCTTAAACTAGCTACAATGGTTTCTGTACTTGCTACTGAATTCTGAAAGATACACTATCTCCTTTTCTTTGTAATCTGTTTTTTAAAGTATTTATTCCATTATTTTTTTCTGGACACTAATTCAATTCTTAAAAGTGACTGTATTCTCCTCTCATTAACCTACATAACTGTTTTTATCTTTATTTTCATTTATTTTTATTTTATGGTTGCCTAGAGGTTTTAGGTGTTAATGGAATCTCCTTAAGGGCTATTGTTATTATTTATGAAACTCATGGTCTTTTCTAGTCTGGCAGTTCTATTTTGCTGGGAGCCTCCACCAATTACTCTGCATTGTCTTCCTTCTTCCAGTTGCTTGGTCCCCCTTAGGTGTGGTGTGCTGTTAACTTTGCCCACTCCGGGTTCTGTCGACCCTGGGTGGTCAGGACAGGCTAGTGGTGAGGACAGCACTCTGCTCTGGTAAGCCTGCAATTGACAGCAAATCATCTGTCCTCTCTTGGTGCCTGGGACACCCCTGTTCTACCAGTCTCTAGGTGTTAGCCTTCCCTCCCCGCTGTCTGCAGCCACCCCACGTTTGCCTGGCCTGGAAGATTTAGCATGCCTCCCAAGGCGACAGGCATTCAGAGGTGTCACTCCTCCTCAGGGGAATCCACAGTTTTCCTAATGTCTTCAATAACCCGATTAGACAGATCGGCTCTTCAGGCTTTCAGACCTGTCTGGTGTTTTTCTGGAGAACCGAAGCAGAGAGTAGTAGAGAGACAGTTTCATGCATCCTCATCTATTATAACCATTTAACACCATCACTGAAAAATAGCCAACAAATAAAAGTAGTGTGTTGGGAAGCCTGATTTCAATAAGGACTGGATTCACCTGTATAAATCAGGAACCTGGGGCGCCTGGGTGGCTTAGTCGGTTAAGCGTCCGACTTTCGCTTAGGTCATGATCTCGTGGTTCGTGGGTTCGAGCCCCGCGTCGGACTCTGTGCTGACTACCAGCTCAGAGCCTGGAGCCTGTTTCAGAGTCTGTGACTCCCTCTCTCTCTGACCCTCCCCTGCTCACGCTCTCTCTCTCTCTCTCTCCTAGAAATAAATAAAACATTAAAATAAATAAATAAATAAAAAATCAGGAACCTGACTAGTGTTTATTATTCTCTGATTAGACTCTTAGGCCATTCTTCTATTTAGTAGTCTCTGTTGGAGGCAGGCAGCTAGGAGTGTCTTCACCAGTCTCAGGGAAGACAGGAAGTGGCTGAGGATATAATAATCTTCAGCTACTTTGGCCATTTACTGAAGGATCCTGGAGCACCTCCCTTCTTATTTGATGAGTGCTTGCCTCTGTGTGTGTGTGTGTGTGTGTGTGAGAGAGAGAGAGAGAGAGAGAGAGAGAGAGAGAGAGAGAGAGAGGCAGAGAGAGAGAGAGAGAAAGAGAAAGAGAGACAGACAGACAAAGACAGAGAAAAAGCTGTTGGTTGTTGACAGGAATCCCCACAGAGGAAAAATACTCCATGGCAATTACCCTGATACATGATGTGGATAAGATGGAAGATCTTAACCTTTGGAACCACTCAATGCCAACTGAGGAAATCAGGAACTCTGGGTAGAATCTGTGGCACAGACTTCTAATTTCTCCCACTACCAGTCACTCGCCCGCTTACATTTAGTAATAAAAACCTGACAATTTCAGCTGAGCATGTGACTGCCCAGCAAGAGGTTCCATTTCCCACCTGGTCTTGCAGTTATCCATGGCAATACGCTATGGTTCCAGCATGTGATTTAAGGGGAAGTGATGTACCAGTCTTACTGTTTTAAAAACTAGAAGTGCTTGGCTTTCAGTTTGTCTTTCCCCTTTCCACTGACTAGGATGTGGAAGTGGTGACGATGAACCAACCTTGACCGTGCGGATGAAGAGAACATCCTGGGTGAGTGATGGTTACAACAACATGATTGAATGAACCTGTGTCCTTGATGGCCTTGTGGAACAGAGCTTCCCTTCTGTCTTGGACCACCTTTTGGCCTTTATGCCAGGGGCTGGCAATTTTTTTTTTTTCATTAAAGAGATAATATTTCAGGCTTTACAGGCTACATGTTGTCCCTTTCACACATTCTTTGTTTTTGAAATAACCATTTAAACTTATAAAAAATCTTTCCTAACTTGAGGACCAATGCAAAAACAGGGTGAACACTGAATTTGGCCCAAAGAATGTAATTTGCAACCCTTGTTTAAGATTGTTACGTAGGAGAAAGACAGTTGTTTTGGGTTTTTTTTTTTTTTTTTTTTTTGAGGTACTGAACTTTAATTTCTTTGGTTAAAGTGTTAAAGAAGTTTATCTGTATGGCATATATATCTATGTAGTTAATGATTTAAGAAAACATACTTTAGAATAGATTTGCTGGAGAGAAGGGTGGCTACCAGGGCTATCGTGTGTGGTTGTGCACACTGTGTACTGCACAACCCAAAAAGATAACATTCACTTTTAGACATTATAAATGTATATATTTGTTACAATAAATTTAGGGCAGATGGCAGTAAATTATTTTCTTTTAAGGATATAAGAATACAATGATAATTTTCAGCACATGAAAGTAAAAAGTGTATTTAGGAAGGCCTTTATTCTAATTTGAACAAGGTTGTCTGTGGCCTAGTAATAGACAGCCTTTGGGGTTAATTATTTAACCTCTGTTGCCTAGGGTTAACACGTTTCTTACTAAGTAATGTCAATTTAAAAATAATGAATTTCTTCCCTTAAAAATATCTGTTGCTCAGGAAACTCTGGCTTCATGTTAGTCTTCATTAAAAATTACAAATTTTAGGTTCCACAATGTTTTCTGTCACATATGCCTTTCTAAAAATAAATAAATGTGATAAAAAATAGTAACTATTTAAATGGAAGGATTTGGACAAGATTCGTTGAAACCTTTTCTCTAGAACTAATAACCGATTAGTCTGTGAATAATTGAAATTTCTGTTAAGTTTTTGCTATTATAGAGATTGTCTTATGTTGTCCTGGGGCTGGCGAAGTAGCATGGCCACACTGGGCACACTGTCATGTCTCATGCTTTCCATCATTCCATCCATAAGGATGGTAAGTCTACAAGTGTGCGCTTGGACAGTGTGTGATTGCTATACTTCTTTGCCTGCTCCAGCCACACCTGATGGCAAAAAGCGAAATGAAGGCTGAGTGTAAACGTATAAAGGATCCTAAGTCCGGATCTAGTGGACAATTGCCATTCTTTTGGATTTCTTCGCATCTTGGAAGAATTTTCTCTGTTGGGGTATTCCCACCTTATGAATTCCTTCTCACTTTATTTAAAAATTTTTTTTAAATGTTTTATTTATTTTTGAGAGAGAGAGATAGAGACAGTGTGAGCAGGGGAGGGTCAGAGAGAGAGGGAGAAACAGAATCCAAAGACAGTCTCCAGGCTCTGAGCTAGCTGTCAGCACAGAGCCTGACGTGGGGCTCAAACCCACGAACTGTGAGATCACGACCTGAGCCGAAGTTGGACGCTCAACCGACTGAGCCACCCAGGTGCCCCAAATATCTTCTCACTTTAGATACCAGTTACTTATTTCCCCTCCCTCCCTTTGAGACACATGACTTAGATTTGGCTCATTAGAGCCACTGGCAACAGACTTTGAATTGGAAGCTGGTGACCCAAAACAGCTGGCACCTGATGGAATCGCTGTGACAGAGGTAATGGGAGCTAATGCCATTTTCCATGGAAGTAGGGGAAGAGGTTATCAGTATCGGTGATACCAGCCATGGGGTTTGTGTCTACTGGAGAAAGAGACAGCCATGGTAAGGTTTGACTCCGGACATTGTTCTGGTTCATATCTTCCAAGCCTCTGACTCCTCTGGAATTTGTACATATTAACTAATAACCTCCAGTATATTCCTTTTCTATTTCAATGAACAGAGTTGGTTGCTATGATTTGCAGCAAACAACCCCTACTTATAGATGAGGTCATAGCCCAAAACAAATGATGATCTCTTGGAAACTGAGTTTCTACTTTCTGGAATTGACATGGATGTCAGCAACAAAGAACAAATAACTATAGACCATTTTTCCTTTTCCTGACAAGTTCACTTTAAACATCTCCCAGGATTAAAGTAGCCTTGCCTATTTCACATTCCAATGGAAGACTCACAGAGAAATCTCCAGAAAGGGCCTGAGATTCCAGGTCCTTCAGTAATAAGTGGTTTTTTTTTTTTATGTCTCACAGATTATTAATATGTTTTGACTATTTAAGCAGAGTGTGTCAAGATCACGGTGTCTGTTTCTAGATGACTGGCTGCTTAATTGAGAAGGAATGCAATCTCTTGCCTAAGTGCCTTTATTTAGTATGGTTGCTCATTTGCAGTAGTTGATAATTCAGTTTTCTGTAAATAAGTCCAGAAAATCTTGTCCTTTTGTATCCCAAATGAGCCAAAAGTTGTAACTGGATTGTTCCTTGAGCATTTCATTTCTACCTTACAGAAAATATATCATAGGCTAAGATACTGTTCCCTGAAAGTCCTGGTGGTCCAGATAGGGTGAGAAATAGCCAACTGTCCCCATCACTGTGTGAGAAATAACTTCGTGAAAGCTATTTGAGTAATTAAAGCTTCTTACCTTCAGGTGGAAAAAAATGTAATATCTAGAAATTGTTATGCATTGTGTTTGATAAGGAATACTGGGCACTTGAAAACTCTTTGGCTAGTCTTTATCTCTTGGTGCCCTGAAAAGTTAGTCTTACTAAATTAAAACAAAATTAAGTACAACTTAACTTAGAAAGGAGAGGTGGTCTCAAACTGGGCAGATGCTAAGACATACACACATTAGATTTTCTCAAACTCTAACTCAGGAGTTCATTTTACTCTGCATAGTCCATGTGACCCAGGGAAACCCCGTGTCTAGTTCTGATTAGTCTAAGCTGATGCTTCTGCTTTAACACTTGCCAATCAGAATCATCTGGAGGGCTTGTTAAGGCACACATTGCTTGGTCACACCCCCAGAGTTTCAGACGCAAAAGAATCTGCATTTTTAAGTTCACAGAAGATACTGATGCTGGTGTAGGGCCACTTTGAGAAGCACTGGTCTAAGTTGCATCTATTCTTTGTAGTGATTCAGGAACCTGGGTTAGACTCACTAAAACCTGGCATTCTCCTGGCAATGGTCATTGATCTTGGTGAGGACTGCTGACTTAGTTCCTGGGTCTGTTGAGGGGAAAGGTTAATGTGCCGTGACTGGAGAAACTCACCACACACTCCTGCTGGAGTGATTTAGTAAGCCTGTCACTTCACCTGCTACTGGAAGCCATCTTGGACTCTGAGGTCTGACATTCATACCACTGTAGTCATTCCACAGCTGGAATAATACTCTTATTGATAAATGTGTCTGAGGAAGGATTTATTTTCCAGCTCTTGAAAACACCCTAAGTGAAAGAGTATTATCCAGGCGCACCTGGGTGGCTCAGTCAGTTGAGCGTCCAATTTTGGCTCAAGTCATGATCTCATGTTCTGTGAGTTTGAGCTCCACATCTGGTTCAGTGCTGACAGCTCAGAACCCAGAGGCTGTTTTGATATATGTGTCTCCCTCTCTCTCTCTCTCTGCCCCTCCCCTGCTCACATTCTGTCTCTCTCTCCTTCAAAAATAAACACAAATTTTTTTTTGGTAAAAAAAGTGTTATCCAGGAGAAATGTTAATTATGCAGTTAATTTTGAAGCCATTTGAAGGAATTTGAGGAGTGGATCAAATAGAAACTTCCATAAATGTACTTTGGTTGAATGCCTTGAATTTGCTTTTATCTACCTTTATCTCAAGTAAGTAGGAAATGGAAGATTGTTCTCTCTTTCTCTGAGAGGTAATGCTTCAATTTCAGTTTAGAGAGGTAGCAGTAAGGAATAAAAATAGGAAGGAGAAGGAGAAAGAGAAGTCCAGACAGAGTAAGGAGTGACAAACCAGGGGCCAGATCATAATAAACCTTGCTTATCGAGTTAAGGAAGTTGAACTTTCGTCCTCCCTGGTGAAACTAACGAAGGCTTCTAAATATGGTAATGACAAATTACTCTGGTGGTGCTGTGGAATGGATTGAAAGGGATAGACATTGCAGACAGAGAAACTCCTGGGAGGCTGAGGGAATAATCCAGGTGAGATGTTTTGAGGGCATGAGGTAGGTAGCAGCTTTGAAACTGGAGAGGAACTCATAGACATGAGAGATAAAGGTGTCTGTAAAGAACCATTGGGATGTGGGAAGGGGAGAGGCAGGGAAAAGTAGAGGTCCACAGATCTGCTACGGGTTAGTTGGATGGATGTAGTGCCAGGATAGGACAGAGAGAAGAGTAAAAGCATGAAAGTCACCCTTGACACCATGCTTCCCCATGTGTCATGTCTGCTCTTGCACCCAATCTCTCACACTTCGACTTTCCTCCATCATTGCTGCTCGTACCCATCAACTCTCTGATGTAGGCTTCTTTTATATCCCCCTCATTTGTTTCTTCTCCTCCACTCTGATCACCATCCAAATTGCTCTCCAGAGGGATAGTTTCCAAATAAAATTTCACCTCAGTCATGTTCTGCTTGGAACAGCTCAAAGGATTTCTGTGATTCTCTGGACTAAGACCAAGGGCTTTGGTGTTCTCTATGATCAAGCATCCAAGCACACTGGCCTTTGTTCAACTATTCACCAAATCTTTACACATGGTGTGTCCTCCATTTGCTCGATTAACTCCAATCCATCCATCAAATCTTATTATAAGCTTGAGTTCCTTAGGAAGCCATGGTTCCTGACTACAGAACAAATTCCTTTACAACAAAGAGCTGTACCCCTTTCTTCATATGACTTATGTGAGTTTGTAATTACTTACTGTACTTCCCCTCTCGACTTACAACTCTTAAGAGAAAGATCTATCTGATCTTGTTCACCTTGTGTCTTCCACATTTAACACAGTGCCTGTCCATAATTGGAGCTCAATAAATATTTGTTGGATGAAAGAGTGACTTATCTTGGGGGCAAGAGTGTGAGTTTCTTTTTGATATCAGAGACTGGGATGCTTGCAGGAAACCAGAAATAGTGCCTACCAGCTAGTTTTACAAGAGGGCAGGCTTATTAATTTTTTTTAATGTTTTATTTATTTCTGAGAGAGAGAGAGAGACAGATAGCATGATCAGGGGAGGATCAGAGAAAGAGGGAGTCACAGAATCTGAAGACAGACTCCAGGCTCTGAGCTAGCTGTCAGCACAGAGCCCTACTCGAGGCTCAAACCCATGAACCGTGGGAGATCATGACCTGAGCTGAAGTTGAATGCTTAACTAACTGAGCCACCCAGGCACCCCAAGAGGGCAGGTTTAAAATACCAAAAGTGGGGGCACCTGGATGGCTCAGTCATTGGGCCTCTGACTTCGATGTTGGGCTCTGTGCTGATGGCTCAGAGCCTGGAGCCTGCTTCAGATTCTGTGTTTCCCTTTCTCTCTGGTCCTCCCCTGCTCACACTCTGTCCCTCTCTCTCTCAAAAATAAACAAATATTTTTAAAATTTTAAAATAAAGTAAAATATCAAAAGTTAAGTTGATAATATTCAATTGAATATTGGAAATACGGCTTCATGGCTTTGCTCACAAATGACCAGTTAGTGGTATTCGCCTAATTGACCAATGAGATTTTTTTTTACTGAAGTAATGAAAACAAGATTAATTGAATATTTTATAAAGAAATATGCTACTAAAGTCTGATATTTCATACTACTTAAATATAAAGGGACACTGTACTTCTGTCTTTGAAATGCTTAAAAATATGATAAGAAAAAAGTCGTATTTCCAAAGAACTGCAAAAATGATTTCAAAATGTGAAAGCCAAACAGTAAAAAAGAAAAAAATAACCTTATCCTCTTACTAGAAATTATTAGTGTAATGATGGGGAGAACTTCAAATGAGTTAATTTCTTCTATTCCATTAAGTTTAGTGTGGTTTTGAGAAGCATCAAGATGACGAGGATGCCAAAAATCAGGAGAATGACTACCAGAGGATAAAAGCATCATGAAATGGACACTTTCCTGTTTGCTCATGTAATATTCATAAGAAATTAAAAAGTCAGAAAGAAAATGTTATTTTAACATTACTGACAATGGATATAAAAGACTCGTCAACATTTGAAATCTTTAAAAGTTATTTTATGAAAAAAGTGGATTTTTTGTCAAACTCATTGCTTGCACAACCCAAGGAGCACTAAGAAAAGTTGGCAATGGAGGAGGACATACTGAAGTAAATTAAGAAAAATAGTGCTGATGGAGTGTCAACACATTCATCAAGGATTTTAGTGAAATTTCCACAAATCAGTGAATGTCATTTTAGCAATGCACTTTGCACGTGAAGAAGAAATAATATTCTCACAGATGAGGCATGTGCTATTGGTTAGTATCAAAATAGTTTCCTGTGTTATAAAGTGGAATGGCTAATAATGAAATAGTACAGAAATCCTAACTACTCTGTGGATGTCCCATCACATGTTAAAGTGTATATTCAGTCAAATTCTTTAAAAATTTTGGAAATCCGGGGTGCCTGGGTGGCTCAGTCGGTTAAGTGTCCGACTTTGGCTCAGGTCATAATCTCATGGTTCATGGGTTCGAGCCCTGCAACAGGCTCTGAGCAAACTTTCAGCACAGAGCCTGGAGCCTGCTTCAGATTCTGTGTCTCCTTCTCTCTCTACCCCTCCTCCCCTCAAACTCTGTCTCACTCTGTCTCTCAAAAATAAATAAATGTAAAAAAAATTAGAAATCATATCCTTTGCAAAAAAAATGGAGAATAGAAGATGGATTAGGAAAAAAGACAATGTAGAGAAGTTGTGTGGTAGATATCTAAGGACTAAAATATTAAAACTTAAAAAGTAACTAAAATTTAAAAAAAAACCAATATGTAATTTTAACATAGATTCATTTAATTCTACCATAAAACATTACATACTTACAAGATGTCAATTCTATATAATATTTTTATTGGAGTATAGTTGACATAAAATATTATATTAGTTTCAGGTGTATAACACAGTAACTTGACATTTACATTATGAAATGATCACCAAATAAGTCTATTACCATTTGTCACCATATAGAGTTATTACAATATTATTGACTATATTCCCTATGCTGCACATTATATCCTCATGACATTTTTTTGTAACTGGAAAATTTGTACCTCTTGATCCTCTTCACCTATTTCACCCATCCCTCTACTTCCTTCCTCTCTGGCAACCACCAGTGTTTTCTCTGTATTTATGAGTCTGTTTCTGTTTTTCTTTTTTGTTTTTTAGATTCTACATAAAAGTGAAATCGTATGGTATTTGTCTTTCTTTATCTGACTTCTTTCATTTAACATAATACCCTTTAGGTCCATCCGTGTTGTCACAAATGGCAAGATTTTATTCTTCTAACAGCTGAGTAATATCCTGCTCTGTGTGTGTGAGAGAGAGAGAAGCTCAAGCAGGGTCCCCATTGTCAGCACAGAGCCTGACGTGGGGCTCCAGCTCACGAACCTGTGAGATCATGACATGAGCCAAAATCAAGAGTTGGGTGCTTAACTGACTGAACCACCAAGGCGTCATGTGCTTAAGTTTATCTTTAATTGTGGGAAATTAATTGTAAAATACATGTGGGAGCCAACACCACTTCTTTATCTTGTCATACTGTCACCATTCTCCACAGTCCACCTGATATGAGCTAATGCATATTAAGGAATACAAGTTGTACCAGAACAGGTTGCAGTTGGTATTTTCAACCAATTTTATTACTTTTCTCATAATTGCACTGCTTTACTGAAAGTCTTTTCAACTATGGTTTGTGGTTATTCATGGTGTAATTTTGTTTCTTTCTAAACAAGTGATTATAAAGTCTATATTGGATGCAGAATCTTATATAATGATAAGAATAGTATGCTTTGGCCTCAAGATTGTTAAACCTTCCTGCCAATATTGGCCAGTATTTTGAATACTGGTTTCAAATGAATTTATTATGCTATTGAGATTTTAAAAATTTTTTATTAAGTTTTTTATTTTAATTCCAGTATCGTTAACTATAGTGTTGTATTCAATTTAGGTGTACAATAGAGTGATTCAACAGTTCTATACATCACTCAGTGCTCACCGTGATTGTGAACTCTTTAATCTCCACTACTTATTTCACCCACCTCCCCTCTGGTAACATCAGTTTGTTCTTTATGGTTAAGAGTCTGTTTCTGGATTCCTCTCTCTTTCCCTTTTATTCCTTTTTTCCCCTTTAAGTTCCACGTATCAGTGAAATCATGGTATTTGTCTTTCTCTATTTCACTTATATGCTATTGGGCTTTTAAAGTTCATATGGGGCACCTGGGTGGCTCAGTCAGTTAAGCGTCTGACTTCGGCTCGGGTCATGATCTCACGGTTTGTGGGTTTGAGACCCATGTTGGGCTCTGTGCTGACAGCTCAGAGCCTGGAGCCTGTCTTCATATTCTGTGTCTCCCTCACTCTCTGACCCTCTCCTATTCATAATGTCTCTCTCGCTCTCAAAAATAAATAAAACATTTAAAAAAATTAAAGTTCATATAGATTTTCAAATCTAATCACCTTATTTAATTTAATCCAAATGAGTGATAGATTACTAAAACAGGGGTTTTAAGCCAAGCTTAGCTAACTACTGCAAAGAGGAATGCTAAAAATCCTTATTGAACACTTTTAAAATAAATTACATTGGTTTGTGGTCTTTCCTTTTCAATCTTTAATATGATTGATGTCATCTCTTTGCAGTTTAGGAAAGAACTCATTGAAATTTTCAAATATATCTGAAAATATATACATCCTATCAGGTTATAGTGTAAGTTTTGATTTTTAACTGATTGAAAAGATTAATAATAGTACCAAATGGTAAGCAAGGCATTTTTAAACAATATTCTTCGGAGAGCTATCTTACTACTATATTCAAAAGTTCCCTTGGCTATTATAGCCAAGAGGTAGGTCAGCAGACTAGGGTTGTGTTTTTCCAACAGTAGGTTCCAACACTTAGGGGTTCTGGAGTCATGTCAGTGGCTTGAAAACAATTTATTTTTTAAAAAGAAACTGGATAACATGTTAACAGCATAGAAAACATCAGAGAGCATCTTCCTTAGTAAAAGTAATTTTTAAAAAATGTGTACTATGTATGTCTGTGTCTGGGCAGAGGTAATATATGAAAGATATTTCTTATAATGGGTCATGGTCAGAAATTTGTTGAGCTTTGGGCTAGAGGATACTGTGTATAGAACCAAAGATAGAAATCAGATTACCTGGAAGAAGAGGAGACCTAATCAGAGAACTTACTGATGATATATCTGGTGAAATGAGGATTCTCAGCTGTCTGACTTAGAGACTTAGCCACCCAAGGCCCAGGTCATGACCTCCATATCTGTGGGAGCTGAAATGAGACCATCTTCTCTTGAGATTTCCCACTATAATGTGCACTGGTTAGGATATTAAGGCAAAGTCATATGATACCTATGCTGCTGGGCAGTAATGAAAATACTCTCACTAAACCACAATTTAAAAATGGTTTGTTGGGGGTGCCTGGGTCACTCAGTCAGTTAAGTGTCTGACTCTTGATTACAACTCAGGTCATGATCTCATGACTCAGGAATTCAAGTCCCACATTGGGGCTCTACACCCACTGCATGAACCTCCTTGGAATTCTCTGTCTCCCTCTCTCTCTGCCCCTCTCCTGCTCACACTCTCTGTCCATCTCAAAAATAAATTAACATTAAATAAATAAATAAATAAATAAATAAAATGTTAGTCCTATCTAACAAGGAGCCTATTCAGTATCCTTGATTTATGAAGTCATCAAAATATTAAAATGTCAACATGCAAGGACATTATCAGTGACATAATTTGATTAACATTATCCAGAAAATGTACTTGACATTCACCTGTGAAATGTGATACCCTTGAGAGTTATCTAGCATGGAAATATATGTTCCTGTCAATTTTTCTTTTTATCAAAATCAAATAGTCCCCTGGGAAATACTTACCAGGTATATCTATTTTGTAGTTTTTCTGTTTTTTTAAGACAGGAAAAGTTTATTGCTGAACAAAGATTATGACACCAGATTATTAGAGTAATAAAATGGCATCTCCCTATATAGGACAAACTTGGTTTGCATATTGCCTTATTTATATTATCATTTGAGAATACCAAGTATTTACCTATCATATCTTGCCACTGAGATGATTTGTTGTATCTGCAGAGAAATATGGCAAGAGATCCTTCATTGGAGCTTGTTATTTTACTTGAGGCATCTGCCTCTTTTCTCTCTAATAGCCCTGCTACTTATATTACATAATGACCTTAACTGTACATGTAAACATGCCTCAGGAGAACTCTGGGATGCTGATGGAAAACTGAGGCCAATTACAGAGATCTGATCTCTGTGAGGAAAGTTCTGCTGTGGTGGGGTCAGGTGGGGAGGTGGGTGAAGTATGAGGGAGATCTGGTTTAACTCACACATCTTTTGGAGATTTTTGTTTTCTTTTTCTTTTTTTAATTAAAAAATGTTTATTTAGCTTTGAGGGAGACAGAGAGAGAGAGAGAGAGAGAGAGAGAGAGAATGTGAACAGAGAAGGGACAGAGAGAAAGGGAGAGACAGAATCCAAAGCAGGCTCCAGGCTCCCAGCTGTCAGCACAGAGCCCGACGTGGGGCTTGAACTCATGAACCACAGGATCATGACCTGAACCAAAGTCGGACACTCAACCAACTGCACCACCCAGGAACCCCATTTTTATACTGTTTTAAAAATCTGGCTAATATTTATACCAACAGCACATCTGAATTCAGATTTTAAATTTTCACTAGAAATTGCTTATCTGCATTTTGGCTTCATAAAGCTTATAGTTGAAAAAGTAAATTCACAGGATGCCTGGCTGGCTCAGTTGAAAGAGCTTGTGATTCTTTTTTTTTTTTTTTTTTTTGATTTATTTGATTTATTGCATCCATAGTATCAACAGAGGTGGAAACTCTAAAATTATGTACATTTTGTTTACCACTAATTTTACAAACTTTTCAGTCCAGGCTTTAGAATATATTCAGTTGAGCAGGCCGGTTGTGATTATAAACAATGCCCAGTATTCCAGGACTTAACACAGGACAGCTTATTTCTCTCTCAGATATCTCTCAGATGTCCATACAAGCTTGTGATTCTTGATCTCACGGTTATAAGATTAAGTCCCAAGCTAGGTGTAGAGATTACTTAGATAAATAAACCTTTCAAAAGAAAAACTAAATTCATGTATCCAAGTTGTTGCAAACATACTTAAAAGTTTTCCATTGAATTCAGTATCAGTTTTTCAACTTAAATTAAATTAACTGAAAACAAAAAGTCAGTTCCTCATTTACACTAGTCAGATTTCAAGTGCTCAGTACCAACGTGGCTGATGGCTACTGTATTGAGACAGCGCAATTATAAGCAATGGTGACCTTGAATTACTCCTCCAGGAATGGATTCCTCTGTTATAAATTCACAAATAAAAATTTAATTTTATGAATTTTTCTTTTAGAAACTAACCTAAAAAGACAAGAGATGAAGCTTCCTACTCTCTTTGACATGAGGAAGGCAGTGGAATTAGAGGGAATTAGGTCTGACCTGGGTCACTGGGGCAATTAGTTGATCTACATATCACTGTAACGGAGACTATAAAGGTCCCTACCTCTTAGGTGGTTGAGCAGATTGACAAAGTATGTGCTGAAAACACAGTTTGTTGTTGTTTTGTTTTTAATTAAATGGATGGCTTTGTAGATCAATCAATTTATTGAGCATATAAATGTTCTTCTTTCTTCCTTCTTTCCATGTTTTTCTTTGTAACTGAAATCTAGATCTAGTTGTATCATAGAAATTAGGAGTTATTTGATTTTCTGCAGAAATTATTTTAGGAATAGAGATATCAGAGAACTATTCCAGTTGTAGATGAAGAAAAACAGCTGCATTTTCTTCCTGCCTATATCGATCTTTTTTTTTTTAACTCTTTTTTTCCCCTTTTTTGCCAAGGGAGATAGAGATATTAAACTTTTCTTGATCTGCTTTTCATTTATTTCAATATACCTCACTGCCAAAGACTGATCACCTAAAGGATGAAAACCTGAATTTATGTATTTAATAATGAGTATGTATGTATGCAATTGTATCTCAGTATAAATAAATGCATTATGTTCCTGTATATTTAGGAACCTGAGGGGGCAACATAGTTGTTTATTATTATTATTATTATTATTATTATAACTATTTGATGTTGAATGCTCAAAATGTTTCTTATCAGTTCTTTATTAGAGTAGTATAGGTTTATAAATAAATTTAATTTACCCATCAGAGGGTCATGTGATAGTTATAATTAAACTGAAAAATGTAAGTATAATTGTGATACAATGAAATGATATGCCAATGATTTATTAATCAATGATTAAATATACTCAAAGCTTGAACTGATTTAAGCTCTTACAGAACCTGAGGGCATGGGAAGGAGGGCATTCTTACGGAATCTGAGGAGCAGTGGCCTCTCTCAAGGTCTAGCTGCTTCTGTTTGGGCTGATTATGCCCAGCTGTGTGTGAGCCCACATTGTGACCTATCAAGTGAAGGGACTGCTTTTACCTTCCACCTGAGGAAGAGCTCTTGAATTCTGATTATCTTCTGAGGTTTGTTCATGTTACTCTACACAGAGCTTTTTCCCATCTGTCAGTGGAGAAATGATAAACTGAAATTATGCACACATTAGGCATCTCCATTCATCTATTCGTTCAACAGTAATTTTTTCTAGGGATATAGAAAATGACTCTCACACAATCCTCTCATTCTCACAGAAGTTTTAGCTTTCCAGAGGGAGAAGAACAAAAAAAATATAGTAAAGCATTATAGGTATGATAGCCAAGTCTACCTGGGCAGAGGTGGGGTGTCAGAGAAATGATTCATAAAAAAGGGGACCTTGAGAGCCTTGAAACATTATAAATGTTAGTCCTACAGAGAGGGGTAGGCGTGAGGGGCAGAGCCTTAGGCCAAAGCCGAGAGACCTGAAACTGTGCTGTGTGCTCTGAGGAGCTGTAGGGTCATGGCTGAAGCATAGCTTTCACATATCATGCCAGGAAACAAGAATTTTATCATGCCCAGTGAAAGAGCCAACGAAAGGTTATATGCAGGGAGGTAGTAGGATCTAACTGATGTCTAGAAATATCACTGAGAGAGAGGAGAACATGGATGGAAAGTATATCTGTTCCCATAAGACACTATAGCCATTGCAATAGCCCAGGCACAAGAGGCTGGAGATGTATGAGTGAAAGTCGTAGCAATTAGGAAACAGAAAAGGGAGGTAAGTTTCACGGCATCACTTATGGAAGAAATACAAAAGAAATACTGTTCTCAAAAGTTTAAGGTTACTTAGAGACTTAACTCACTCATGAAAAGTTTGGTTCTCTAGTCTCTGAAATCCTGATTCAGTAAGTATGGGTGGTGCCTGGGAACCTGTATTAAGCAATAACAGCAACAAACTCTCCAGATGATTCTGATGAACAGCCAGGATTGACATCCACAGGGCTAAAAAAATAATTCTTGAAGTTTAAAGGAGTCATGTCAGAGTCGTTGGAGCAGGCTTCTTATGTGAAAGTGGTTCTTCTACTTTTTTTATGACGTCCACTTGGCAGAGGAGAAAAGGGACCCTGGGGTTCTCAGGAAAGAACTAATAGGTATTTTGCAAATTGGCTGAATTTGTGCAGAAGCCAGCTTTTTGTAGATTCATGAATTAGAACTCCCCCAAAAATTTTAGTAGTGTATTAATTTTAGTTTATGAATACAAACACTGGCCTTGTCCTAAAGTGACCACCGGTGTTTTGTCTAAGCCCATATTAACTGAGAAATGTCACTCTCTCTGGGTTACTATCCTGAAGACATCTGATGAAGAATTCTAGGTGCCTGAGGCTGTTTGAATCATGAGTTGAAAGATTAGGGAGGGGAAAATTACATAGGATAATAACACAGTCCCCAGATCCCATGACCCTTCTCCTTGCAGATTTCTAGAAAGTTAGAGTTGTGCTTGATAAAATTTTGGCAATAGATCTTAGTATTTCCACCAGAGGGCAGTGATGTCTTCTACAATGTTAGTGTCCGTGGATAAGAAAATTTATCATTCTTTTTTTGGACTTGGAGTGGGTGTGAGTAGGAAGAACTGATTAATTCTGACTGCCCATGGTCATTGGGGTGGATTTGAAGCCAAATTCCAGCAGAAGACAGAACAGGGAAGGTTAAATAGCATCTAGAACTACAGAGTCTTTTAAACCAGAGTGACTACTTGATTTAATCAGTTAACACCATTGGTTAAATTGAGTAACTATCTTAAGACTCTGAGAATTCATAATTCTTGAAGCTCCTGTTTAGTAGCCTTAGGACTCAGATTTCGCAGGAATTATGGGTCCCATGAAACCACAAGGAACAGATTTTTTTTACAACAAAGGACAGGGGAAAATTGCTTCTGAAGAACTCATATTCTTAATGGCTTCAGGCTCTGTCTGTCACTAATTCCAACTTAGCTTGTTATGAGAGATTCAGCTTCTGGAAGAGTGAAATTATATTTCCACTGGGGTAATATTAAGGGGTATGGCCTTTAGCAAGACTGAGGAGCAATCCAGTGTTATGGTAGAAAAATGGTCTCAGAATCAGGGGTAGATATTTGAATCCCGGTGCTTCCCTTTTAATGATAGAGGACCATCACTTACTATAATGGATGTGGGTTAGGATCCTACAGTGTGTGTGTGTGTGTGTGTGTGTGTGTGTGTATGTGTGTATGTGTGTTTGTGTGTTTTCCTGGCTCTGCCACTAACCGTGTAATCTTGACTAAGTCACTTGGCCCCTCTGGTCTTCACAGTCCACATCTGTAAAATGAATCAGTTGGTCCAGGCAAGCTTTTAGAGAGAGAGGGAGGCAAGATGTCAGAGAATTAGGGAGCGCCGTACATTTCTCTCGCCCCCATCTCTCAAACGAAGAAGGCCTGAAGCCGTAGGACACTGAACTGCAGGAGTTTGGGAACTTTTAGAATCATCACAGCTATAAAATTTTAAATTCTGTGAAAACACAAACCCATTCCTTTGTAGGATTTAGCTACCATCTGGACAGCTCAGAGTAGCTCCGTGGAAGAGTCTTTTGAGTATGGACATGAAGGGGGGACCCTTTACCAACTTTATCTGGCAGCACAGATTTTGAATGTTATTCATAAAAGAAGGCAGCTCTTTGCTGTATTTTGTGGGCAAAAACTGGAAGAAATGGGAAAAGTTTTATCTAGAAGGCATTAGTACATTTCTTTCCACCCCATTACTTTACAAATGAGGAAGAGGAGTCTAGCCAAGTGTCTTCAAGATTCATTCATGCAAACACTGTTCTAGGTGTAAATACAGTAGTACACAAAGCAGACAGAGTTCCTGCGCTCTTGAGCTTAAATTTGAGCTGGAGAAGAGCCGAGTGTACAGTGTTGAGAATAGTGAGAGATTGGACGCTGAAGTAGAGGAAGAAGAAGGTGAGTGCAAAGGTGCCATTTCATCTAGGTTTTCTGGGAAGTCCTCTCAAGAAGACATTAGAACAGCAGCCTCAGGAAGTCACCTGGGGAAAGATTGTTTTATTCAGAGAACAGTGATTGCAAAGGCTTGGAGGCAACCCAAGAACAATGGGCAGAGCCAGGATTTGCTCATTCCCTGGTAGATTCATTCACTCATTCAACAAACACTCAGTGCTTGCGCTGTGCTGTGCACCGTTTCCACCCCAGGATTAGAATCTTGAATTAGAATTTGAAAGCATTTGTATTCAACCACTTCAAACACTGCCTCCCTGGTGTAGTGTACTTTTGTTCAGCACCCACTCTTTGCTGGGTACCATGTAGGCATCTTGTTGGAATTAACCTTCAAAACAATTCCATGAGACTGTTTTATAAAGAATAAAAATAAATATACTAAGAAATGAACAAAAATGGAACCTAATGTCATTTATTTCAGTACCTACTACATTAGGTGGAAAGATTCACTCCTTTGCCTTGTGAATAACTGCTGCAAGTTATCAGAGTTACTCCATTGATATTACTTAGCTAATTCATGTGAACATTTACTGAGCCTCCACCTTTGCCTGGTGTGGTATTGGAAAGATGAATAAAGTAGGAAGTCACACCAAGAATTGCAGTAAGTTGATAAATCTTCTAAGTGGCAAAGGGAAGTAAGAATGAGCACGGTGGCAAGAAGACCCGAACGAAGATCTGAGTCTTCCTGGGGTAAGGCAGGAAAAGCTTTATAAATCAAGGAAGGCTTGGGCAGGGAACTGAAGGCATTGTGCCAAGGGGCCATGGACACATACCTCTAGCAGTGCGAGAAGCAGATACCTTAAAGGGTTTACTACGGGAAAACTTACAAGCAGAGAATTAGTAAAGTATACACAATCTTCTGCTCTCTCACTGACCTGTAGTTTAGTCCAGTCTAGGCTGCATACATGATGGCCTATGTTCCAGTTGAAAGGGTTCCAACCCTGTAACCCTACATATTGATAGGGTCAGAGGAACGGAGGACATGCCTGTGACTGTGTAACAAGGGGTGAGCAAATGGTACTGTTAGAAAGGGAATGCTTCAGAGGCCTAGCAGCTCTTACTATCCAGATTTTTTTGTATGTAAACCCAGACCCCCTGAGTCAGCTCTCTGTTAATCTATCTGAAGGGGAGGGAGTGAGTCTGCAAGCCCATCAAGATCTATCTGTTTTTGGCCCTTTGACGAAGATGGTGCTGAAGGTGAAGGAAGCCTTCTTTGGCTTTGAAGGCCAAGAAAGCAGTGCTGAAAGTTATCCATAGTCACACACAAAAAAGAAGATATGCAAGTTATCTACATTCCAATTGCCCAAAATACTGCATCTCTGAAGCCAGCCCAAATATCCACGAGAGTAGGGCCCGGGGAGAAACAAGCTTGACCACCATGATATCAAGTTTCCCCTGACTACCGAATCAGCCATGAAGAAAATAGAAGACAACAACACACTTGTGTTAATTGTGGATGTCAAGGTCAACAAGCCTCAGATCAAACAGGTTGTGAAGAAGCTCTCTGACACTGACATGGCCAAGGTCAACACTCTGATCAGGCCTGATGGAGAAAAGAAAGCACATGTTTGACTGGCTCCTGAGTATGATGCTTTGGATGTTGCCAAAAAAACTGGGATCATCTAAACTGAGTCCAGCTGGCTAAATCTAAATATAATTTTTTTCCACCATAAAAAAAAGGATCTGTCTGTTTTTGGATGGATGAGTAGGAGTGTAAAGGGGCAGGAGGGCATTCCTGAAAGAGGGAACAGTGAATGTAACTGGAGGGAAACCAGAGACCATGGTATGTTTAGAGAACTGCAGATATATTGTCATGATTATACAGTTTGAGTCTGGTGGGAGATGTACCTCAGAAGGTGAGGGGCATCTGGAAAGGGGGATTCTAGAAAGGTCACCTGCAGAAGCATATCCAGATGGTTTTATAAGTCACATTAAGGTATTTGAAGTTTGCCTTTTAGGCCAGCAGAGCCAGTCACATAGCCTATGTGAGTGATGTGAGCAGTGGTAGACTGTGGTGGCCTGGAGTCCAGGGCATCACCATCCCATGGGAAGTAGGTGGCATTCAGCTCCATGTGGTTGCTGAATGTGGAAATTTGTGTCCAGTGTTGTCAGAGCTTTGGAGTTTTCAAGCTGCGTCATACATTTAAATTTGTACACCATGTATTCCCATTTTGATGTTGGAAACATTCAAATTTACTTAACAAATAAATGGTCCAAACTGAACATTAACTAGATTGGTCTCTGGTTTCTGATTCCTGCAGAGGAGTGAAAGGGTGCAATATGAAATCTTAATAGAGTAGCTCATCAGTGTTGCTTTTTAAAAGGATTATTCTAGGGGTGCCTGGGTGACTCAGTCGGTTAAACCTCCAACTCTTGATCTTGGCTCAGGTCATGATCTCATAGCTTGTGAGTTTAAGCCCTGACTTGGGGTCTGCACTGATGGTGCAGAGCCTTCTTGGGATTCTGTCTTTCCCTCTCTCTCTCTCTGCTCTCCCCTGCTCATGTTCTCTCTCTCTCTCTCACTCTCAAAATAAATAAACTTAAAAAAAAATACAAGGATTATTCTGTAAACAATAAGAATAAGTTGAAGAAGAATAGGATAGAGCCAAGAAGAGAAACAATGAGGCTTTTGAAATAAAAATTGAGGAGTTGAACTAAACAAAGGTAGCAGAGATGATGCTAAAGGACGTTTAGAGGAATTGGCAAGATTTGGTGACTAATAGGAAGAGGTGTGAAAGAAAAAAGGAGTTTAGGATGACTTTTAGATTTCTGATTTGGATGGCTAAGTAAATGATCTTTGCATCCATTGAAATGAGGGGCTAACACTGGTTTACAAAACAACATGCAGAATTCTTCCTGCATATGTTGAATTTGAGGTGTCTGTGGGACATCTAAATGAAGACCTCATGGCCAGTTTGGTGAATTCCGAAGCTGGGGAAAAATCAGATTGGGATTACATAACAGAGAGTCATCAGTGAATGGCTCATATGCATCCTTTCAACAAATATCAATATTTTCCTTCACCACGTCAGGCCTTGTGCTAGATGCTGGGGTAAACAACACACTGGTCTGTGTGCTCATGAAAGGTTCAGTATGGTGAAGCAAGCAGAAGGTCAACAAAGAGGCATACAAATACAATAAATACAAATTATGGTAACTGCTATAGAGGATGTATGGCTCATATGAAAATCAAATATGATATGGGAAAGAAATAGAAGTCACATTGGTCACCCTAAGCCTGTGACTGAGAGGAAGTTAATGTGAAAGGAAAAATAGATGGTCCTTTGTTCAGAAGAGCTTGAAAGGAAAGGAGAGTGAGAACAACCTGGGGATCGCCCTTGTATACTAACCTGGTAAACAGAGAAGAATTTGAAATACTGGAGTGACCCAGAGCTCAGCCTTGGGGTGTTTCTCTTTTCTGTCTTCACTCACTTTGTGATCATCTGAATTCACAGCTTGAAATACCATGTATGTCTTATGATATCCAAATTTGTATCTCTCACTCAGACTTCTCCCTTGAATTTCAGACTGCCTATCACCCAGTTGCCACGCACACATCCGTATGCGATAGGCAAGCTTCTGACATTCTGTGATCCTCTCTCATTTCACCCTACCCAGCCTGAGTCTTCCCCATCCCAGCAAATGACGACTCCATTTTTCAGTTGCTGTGGCCAAAGTCAGTGAGTCTTGTCAGCTCCAGCTAAATATCCCATCCAAAATCGACTTCTTGTTAGCTCACTGCCGCCACCTTAATCAAGACCACTGATTTTTTTCATTCGGAATATTGCAATGGCCTCCTATCTGGCCTTCTTGCTTTAATCCATGAGCCTCTTCAACCTATTTCAGTAGAGAAGCTAGTTATCCTTGTTAAAATACAAGTCTTGTCATGTCACTTCTTTGCTACCTCCGCCTCCCCCCATCATGTGTTCTCACCTCAGTTGGGGTAAAAGCCAAGCTCCTACGAATGACATCCAAAGTCCTATATGATATATTCCCAGTTACTTGTCTTTAGTCAATTCCTACTTTTCCCCCATGCTCATTTGGCACTAATCACCCTGGTCTTCTTGAAGTTCTTTTTCTTTTTTAAGTTTTTTTTTTTTTTTAATTTTAAAACGGGGGGAGGGGCATGGGGGGGAGGAAAGGAGGGAAGGATAAAGAGAGACAGAGAGAGAGAGAGAGAGAGGGAGAGAGAGAATCCCAGGCAGGCCCTACACTGTCAGCACAGAGCTTGACTCAGGACTTGATCTCACAAACCGTGAAATTCCTGCTTTAGGGCCTTTGAAATTACTTTTGAAATTTCTCTTCCTGGATTGATACGCCCCCAGAAATCCATATGATTTACTCCCTACTTCCTTTAAGTTTTTAATCGATATCCAATATCAACTTTTATGGCTACTTATTCTAAAATTACAATCCAGTCTGCTTTAACTCCGTATCCCACCTTCCCTGCTTTCTTTTTCTTAGCTGTTCTTTTCTTGTATTCTAAATGTTTTATTAATTTTTCTTTACCCCCTTTATAATGTAAATTCTGTGAGATCAAGGATTGGCTGTTTCATTGACTGTTGTATCCACAGAGCCTATAAGAGTGCCTGGCACATAAAAGACCTTCAATAATGATCTTCCAAAGGAATGAACATAGGGTTAGAGGCCAGCATGAGAAACCATTTCAAGGAAAATTCATTTTCAAGGAAAACATAGCTGATAATCTCCAGCGAACAGAAATACCAATTAAGATAAGGACTGAAATATAGATTTCAGGTTGTCCAGCAAGAGGCTACTAGGAGCCTTAATGAGAGTGGAGAGGATAGAGGTTATTTGAGTACCACAAGCAGAAAGGCCATGAGGAAGTGGAGGCAAGGCAGACAGACCTTGCCTGTGAACCAAGGTGGACAGTTAGGGCAGTTGTTGACTAGTACAGGACAAGACAGTCTTGAGGTCTTAATGTTTCTTGAATGTGTGAGCTGTTGTTTCTCAGGGTTTTAAAATATCCTTATATTTTTGGGAGAGTGCACGCAGGGGAGGGGCACAGAGAGGGGAACAGAGGATCTGAAGCACTCTCCGAGCTGATATGCTGACAGCAGTGAGCCCTGTGCGGGGCTCAAACTCACGAACCTCCTCAAGGTCATGACCAGAGCCGAAGTCAGCTGCTCAGTTAACTGAGCCACCCAGGCACCCTGCTTTCCTTGGTTTTGATTGTCCTGGATTTTATGATTGTCCCAAATCTCCAACTTTTTACCTATGGTAAGATGCGAGGGGTATCTCTGAGTGTTTTCAAGGCCGATCTCTCTCACTCCTATTTCTTATTGAATATTTCAGAAATATATTCATGCATCCCAGGCATTTTGAGGCTTGACTGTGTTCAGTTTAGTGCTTCAGTGTTTCATTAGCCTCCAATTTTGTCAGCATATAAGCATCAACTTTTTGATAATGTTGTAGCCCCTCACGCTCTTGTCATGTTCCTTTGGTGTTTCCCTTGGTCAGGGCTCAAGGGTTTTGCCTCTAGAGTTCTCTTTTAAACTGAAGGACCTGACTTGGGTTGATTCAAAACCTGAAGTTTTTAAGATATAAAATCAGTTACCTTCTGACAGTTGCTTCTCAATTTCTTCTGCTAGAATTCCCCCTCCCCCATATTGGCCATTAAATATCATCTCCTAAACCTTGATGTATTAAGATGCACACTAAAATGTGATCAGACTGCTTCTGTGGTCTATTATACTTTCATCGGAGAATTTAATTGACTTTTTTGTTTATTCTTTTATTTTCTTTATATATCGAATACCTCATCTGTGTGTGCTGTGCGGTACTGCTTGATAATAGGTTCTACATAATAGAAATCCATTATATCCCTCAAAGGAAATTTAAAACCTGTTCTCTAAGGAGTAGACGGAAACCCAAGTAGGAATTCAATCTCTAAGAATCAGCATGCATGTTTTTTCCAAAGAAAGAAGGAAGAAAATAAATAAGAGGTAGAAAACTAGACCTTGGAAGTGTAGTTTCGTGCTGCTGCGTAAAACAAAACCCATATGGGAGAAGACAGCCTGTCAGTAATCCTATGGAGCAGATGGATTTTGTTCTTTCAAGTGAGAAAAGAACCTGCATCTTTATTCCCAAAATATCTTGAAGTTGAGGTAAGCAAGGTTTATTTTCACCATCATCATTTTCTATTTCAGACTGATATTTCTTTTTTTTTTTAATGTTTTATTTATTTCTAGGAGAGAGAGAGAGACAGCGTGAGCAGGGGAGGGTCAGAGAGAGAGTCACAGACTCTGAAATAGGCTCCAGGCTCTGAGCTGGCAGTCAGCACAGAGCCCGACGCGGGGCTCGAAACCACGAACCGCAAGATCATGACCTAAGCGAAAGTCGGACGCTTAACCGACTAAGCCACCCAGGCGCCCCCAGACTGATATTTCTAACAATCACTAGAAATCAGCAGGAAACAAGAAAATTAGCATTAAATGCAAAAGTGTGTCCTCCAGGGCGCCTGGGTGGCTTAGTCGGTTAAGCGTCCGACTGCTTAGGTCATGATCTCGCGGTTCTCGTGGGTTCGAGCCCGCGTCGGGCTCTGTGCTGACTGCCAGCTCGGAGCCTGGAGCCCGTTTCAAGTCTGTGACTCCTTCTCTCTCTGACCCTTCCTGCTCACGCTGTCTCTCTCTCTCTCTCTCTCTCCTAGAAATAAATTAAAAAAAAAAAAGTGTGTCCTCCATGCCATAGGAAACACAATATATTTAAAAAGTACATTTGCTTTTGGTTTGCTTTTTTATTCCCTCAATTGATTTGCATTTGCTTTTCTCCTTCTAACTGATTTCAAAATTCTTAAATAACGAAAAGCAATAAACTTTGTTTGCCCCTGACTGCTATCCAAACATACACCTTTGGGACAAGCTCTTTTCCTAATTTGTTTTTATCTTTTGGTGATTACCTCAATAAAGCAGAAAATATGCTCTATTTTTACTTTATCAGTATATATTTATCAATTTAGATAAAAGTATAAATTGATAACATGGATCGGTTTCCACTGTGAAAGTGGAGGCTTAGGCTCATTTTTATTCCCTTCTACCTTTTTGTCCTGATTTTGCCTTGAGGTTGTATTTGCCTTAGTTCCTTAATTCCTTAGCTTTGTAACTTTTTATTTTTTTGAGTTTATTGATTTATTTTTGAGAGAGAGAGGAACAAAGAGAGAGAGAGAATAAATGAATGAGAATCCCAAGCAGGCTCCATGCTCAAAATCACGAGCTGTGAGATTATGACCTGAGCTGAAATCAAAACTCAGATGATGCTTAACCAGCTGAGCCAGCCAGCCGCCCCAGCTTTGTAACTTTGAATAGTAACTTTAATGCCCTGTCTCTGGTTCTAGTTAACTTCCAGAAGGTATTTCAATGTCCGACTAGGTAAGATGAAAACATTAGCATGCTCTTCTATGATCTTTGTGTCAAGGAGGAGTTTGCTTTTATATTGTCAAGGTTATTAAAATTTGCTTTCTGTACAGAAACCACGCCTGAGTCTTCCATCTTTTGTCCTTATGTTAAATCTAACACTGGACAATGATGCAGAAAATATTATTTCTATAACAATAAAAATAAAATTCAATTCTTGACTACAGGTTGCTAAGAATTACTTTTATTCTCTCCTATTACAAAGATGTGGTCCCAAATATTTAAAATAATGCTGCATTTTAGTTTTGTTTTCCATTTAGACCTTGACATTTTTATAGTGCCTTTCCTCCTTCACTTTTTGGGGTGTTACTAAATGTTCTTTTTCCCTAGCATTCACCTTTGTCATAGGCTTCATTGCATCTGGTTATATTTTATGGCAACTCTGTTCTTCCCTAGGGTCCTTTCTCTCAGAGCTCTCTCAATTCCCCTTGCTCTCTGGTCAGCTTGGGACTTCACCTCTCTAGCCTTCCCAGTTGCCTTGTTTTCCAGCATCCTTTGAATGTCTTTTCATTTATTGCTTTACTATCTTCTTTGGCTAGAGTAAATCCTCAAGTAATTTTTTTTAATGTTTATTTATTTTTAACAGAGGAAGCCAGGGCGTGAGCAGGGGAGGGGCTTAGAGAGAGAGGGAAACACAGAATCCGAAGCAGGCTCCAGGCTATGAGCTGTCAGCACAGAGCCTCACTTAGGGCTCAAACTAGTGAACTGCGAGATCATGACCTGAACTTAACTGGCTGAGCCACCCAGGCACCTCTCCTCAAGTAACTTTTTAAGAAAAGGTGAATAGAAAGTAAATTTTCTGAGTCTATTCTAACCATGGCTATCACACTTGTTCATTGAATTGACTTCGTACAGAAGTTTTAGTTGAAAGTATTTTTTTGTCAGAATTTTGAAAGTATTGATTATCTTCTTATCATATTTTATTGCTGACAGGAAATGTAATGTCTGTTTAGTTATTGTCACTGGAGACAACTCCTATTTTCTTTGGAATATCACATTATCCTTGATTGTTGGAAATGTCTTTAAAATGTAATTATATTCTTCATTTCTATTTAGAAGCTATTTTACTGTAACCATGTCTGTCTTCTTCAGCTCTGGATATTCTCATCTATCATTTCTTTGAAAAATTACCCCTCCTTCATTTTGCTATTCTCTTTTTCTGAGACCTCCCTTAGTCCAGCGTTTAGAACTTCTTGCCAAATCCTATATCTGTTTTCCGTATATTAAATGTCACTTTGTCTTGTTGCTATGTGTCCTCGAAATGTTCTGGGACTCTATTTGCCAGTCTTTGTTTTTAATTTTTCACTTGTTACTTCGTGCAACTTACAGTATTCAGGAACCATAATCAGATGGCTGTCAAGGATGTTACTAAGACTAGAGATCATATTCTCATCTCTCATCTCTCTCCCTTTACAAACTACACTGTGTAGGGACATTCCTTCTTGTACTCAGACTATGAAATATTAGGATTCCTGGTTCTATGAGAGGGAGGACATTTGTAGGCAGTGGGAGAGGAATCTACATGTATCCATTAATAAATGTAATATCTCTCTGGAAGCATTACATACCATATGCAATGACTTCTACCCATTTAAAAATGACTTTCCTAAAGTCCAACAAATAGAACTATCATCATTCATCCTTTTTTTTTTAAAGCAAGCTAACCATGTTTTTCTGATTATGGTTTGTATTTGCTAAGCATTCAATTTTCTTTTAAAGACATAAAATAGGGGCACCTGGGTGGCCTAGCTGGTTAAGTGTCTGACTCTTGATTTTGGTTTAGGTCATGATCTCATGGTTCATGGGATCAAGCTCCACGTTGGGCTCTACGCTGACAGTGTAGAGCCTGCTTGAGATTCTCTTCTCCCCTCTCTCTGCCCCTTTGTCTTCTCAAAATAAATAAATTTGAAAAAATAAAGGCATTAAAATATAAACAAGGCTTTTATATTTACCCACATGGTTACCATTTCCAGTTCTCTTCATTCATTTATATAGATCCAGATTTCCATCTGTCATCATTATCTTCTGTCTGAAGAACTTTCTTTAAAGAGTGCTGTAGTGCATGTCTGTTGACAATAAATTCCCTTAGTTTTTGTTGTCTGAAAAAGACTTCATTTCACCTTTATTTTTTTTAATTTTTTAATGTTTTATTTATTTCTGAGAGAGAGAGAGAGAGCATGAGCATGGGAGGGTCAGAGAGAGAGAGGGAGACACAGAATCTGAAACAGGCTCCAGGCTCTGAACTAGCTGTCAGCACAGAGCCCTATGCAGGGCTCGAACCCACGAACCATGAGATCATGATCTGAGCCAAAGTCAGAGGCTTAATCGACTGAGCCACGCAGGCCCCCATCACCTTTATTTTTGAAAAGCATTTTTGCTGAGTAAAGAATTTGAGGTCAAGTGTTCTCCTTCCCCCTTTCCCCTTCATTATTTTAATTTTAAAAATTTTTATTTATATTTGAGAGAGAAAGAGATAGAGCGGGAAGGGAGAAGGGCAGAGGCAGAGAGAGACACAGAATCCCACGCAGGCTCCTGACTCTGAGCTGTCAGCACCTAAGAAACAGTGAGATCATGGCCTCGGCCACAGTGGACGCTCAACCAGCTGAGCTACCCAGGCACCCCAATCCCTTCATTAATTTGAAGATGGTTTCTCCAGTGTACTCTGGGTTGCATGGCTGCTGGCCAGAAGTGTGCTATCATTCTTGGCTTTATTCTTATTCTTTTTTGTTCTCTAGCAGTTATTGAGGTTTTTCTTTGTCACTACTTTCAACAACAGTGTGATGATGTGGGGTTCTTTTTACATGTTTTGTGTGGGTTTCTTTGATTTTTTTTTCACTGTGGGCTTATAAATTTCACCAAATCTGGTAATTTTCCAAATCTGGACAAAGTCCAGTGTTTTTTTCTTCAAATATTTTTCTGTCCCACCATTCCTTCTGGGACTCCAACTACACATAGGTTATACTGCTGTATGGCCTAATAGTTGATTAAGCCTCTCACCCCATCCCTCCAGTTTTTTCTCTCTGTGCTTTATTTGGGATAGTTGCTACTGACAATGGCTTAAATCCCACTGATTTTTTTTTTTTTTTTACCCACACTGTCTAATCTGTTTTAATTCCATACAGTGCAGTTTCCACTTCAGATATTTCTTCCCATACCTAGGAATGACCTTTGGGCCTATTTCATAGCTTTCATTTATCTTCTTACCATGCTTATGTTTTCCTTTACCTTTTTGATAATAAGGATCATACAATAGTCCTTTTAATATCCTTTTCTGCTAATTTCATAATTACTATAATTTCTGGATATGTTTCTATTGATGAACTCCCCCATTTATGGGCCATATTTTCTTACCTTATAATCATTTTTAAATCGAATGGTAGACATTGTGGGTTTTAAAGTCTTGATTGCCATATTTTGTTGTAATCTATTAAATACGGTGTTGGCTTATTTTTTCCCCTTTCATAACAATTTAAGTTAATTAGAATCAGTTACATCCTCTCAAGACTTTTGAGCTTTATTAAGGTCAGTCCAGGGAAGCCTTTAGTCTAGAGCCAATTTAGCACCATTACTAAGGCTGTCTAGTTTTTAGGATTATGCCCAATGTGTAGCTTCCAGAGATGTTCTGCCTCCTCCTTTTTAGTGATTCTTTCCCTCGCTTCAGGTACTTTCTTCTTATGCACACACAGGTCAGATGAAGACTTGCCCCCACCCCTCTGCAGGTCTCTGGGTCCCTTTCCTTACAGTTCTTCCCTCTGTTTCATCGCCCACAACTTCTAGCTTCCCTGAGGTTTCTGAACTCTGATCTCTGGATCTTCAGTTCCGTAAGATTATTGGGGTCTGAGTGTCTTCATTTACTCCCTGATCTGGAAACAGACCCTAGGCAGGAAATTGATGCAGTTGAAGGGCTTATTACCCTTGTAGATTTGCTTTCTCTCAGGGATCGCTGTCCTGGGCTGCCTGTTTCACATATCTGAAAACTGTTTTTCATATATTGAGTCTGTTTCCTGATTGTTTTAGGTGGGGCCATTTGTTTGATCTCTGTGCTTTCACCCTGGCCAGAGCAGAGGATCTTTATTCCCCCTTCTTAAAGCTACTGGGGACATGGGGTGCCTGGGTGGCTTAGTCGGTTGAGCGACCGACTTTCGCTTAGGTCATGATCTCACGGTTCGTGGGTTCGAGCCCCGCGTCAGGCTCTGTACTGACTGTCAGCTCAGAGCCTGGAGACTGTTTCGGAGTCTGTGACTCCCTCTCTCTCTGACCCTCCCTTGCTCACGCTCGCACACTCTCTCCTAGAAATAAATAAAACACATTTAAAAAAAAAGCTACTGGGGACAGCAGAGATTGTGTTTTATCCCCAATTTTTATTTCAAGCCAAACCTGCCAACAGCCCAGTTAGAAATTGATGCTGCTCTTTACCCAGACTTCTAGAAAGTCCTTGATACTTTTATACAATTGATGGATAGTGCGATGGTCTCCAAGCATATGGTTACCCTGAACCAGAAACATTCAATGTTGCCTAGAGAGACTGCTGTGTGATAGTCACATGTTCCATCTGTGTTATTCTGTTAGTTCAAAGAAGACGCTGTGGATACCATTAGATTTCCATCTCGGAAATGTACAGACGAGCATCCTCATCTAGGAGCCCCTCAGGAAACCTATACAGTGAGTGCCAGGGTTGCACGGGGCTGGCCGGCAGGTCTCAGGGCTTTCCAGCAGATGGCCAAAGGGCCAGCCCCAAGAGACTGCAAATGACCCGATTTCAGAGTTTTTATAAACAATTTGTCGTTGCAACATTTTTGGCTTCAGCCTCAGTTTGTATTCCTATAGTTTTGTTTTACTTTGTATTTTTATTTCTGTTGTGGTCACTCAAAGCAAAAAAAGGGAAAAAAGTGATTTTTTTCCCCTTCACGCTATCATTTTTATATCATAATCACTTGATCAAAACTTGACAGTTGCACAGAAAGTTACAACTATTTTTTCTCCATTAGTTGTAACATCTCCTGCCTGGTATCCAGATATGCTTATCACTTTGCAGTGAGGAATTTTCTTGTGAACCAGAAATAAATAAAAATCTTATTGGGAAAAAAAATCTAGCGCCTGGGTGGCTCAATTGGTTAAGTGTCCAATGTTGGCTCAGGTCATGATCTCACAGTTTGTGAGTTCGATCCCCACATTAGGCTCTGTGCTGACAGCTCGGAGCCTGGAGCTGCTTCAGATTCTGTCTCCCTCTCTCTCTGTCCCTCCCCTGCTCACACCGTGTCTCTCTTGCTCTCTTTCAAAAATAAATAAATATTTTAAAAATTTTTAAAAATCAAACTTCAAAGACATACAGATACCTAAAATTAATAGAAACAATAAATGCTATCTGATTTATAAGTCTGATGTTCCTCTAAGGAATCTCAGGAAAGAATAATTATTTTTCCTATGTATATATTTGACATTTGATTCATTTTGGGGGATATGATTCACCCGTAGAGGCCTGGCAAAGACTCCAAACAGCATTCGTATCTGCCACTGGCACTTTAAGCATCATTGGACCTACTGGGATCATATGGCCGATATTGCAGAGAATCTTGCATGATAGCCTGGACCTGCTTTAGAGCCTTTTCTTGTTCAGGCCCCATTTAAAACTAACAGCTTTTCAAGTCATTCAAAAACCAAATCTTGTTTAGAAATGTTCCACTCTTTGATTGCATCACACACAAAAAAAGTACAAGAACAGATTCTGATTTAAAAATGCACATCATCAATGATCTTGGTTATTTTCATAGATACAATGCATATTAATGGCAAGCTTTAATTGTCATAGTACTCATTGATTAAATACCTCTTAATTTCTTGTCCTAAAGTTAAATACAATTCTCATTTCACTGAACAGCAAGTTGAGAGTCATGCCATATCAATGAATTCAAAATAAACCTTTTTCATTTGTTTCAGATTGTTCATTGATTTGAAATTTCATTTAAAACTTCTTCCAGTTGCAGCTGCTGACCCCATATAAGAGGTGAAGTTTTTTTTCATTCCTTTTTGTTAATTGAAAAATAATTGGTATACAATATTATTTCCAAGTATACAACACAGTGATTTAATATTTATATATATTACAAACTGGTCACTGCAATAAGTCTAGTGACCGTCTGTCACCATACAAAGTTATTACAATATTATTGGCTATATTCTCTATGCTTTACATTACATCCCTGCCTTATTTATTTTATAATCAGAAGATCGTACCTCTTAATCCTCTTCACCTATTTCATACATCTTGCCATCTCCTCCTCTCTGGGAACTGTCAGTCTGTTCTCTATATATGTGAGTCAGTTTCTGTTTTGTTTTGTTACGTTTTTAATTTCACATGTAAGTGAAGTCATACAGTATTTGTCTTTCTCTGTCTGACTTATTTTAGTTATCGTAACACCCTCTCGGTTCTTCCATGTTGTCACAAATGGCAAGATTTCATTTTTTTAATGGCTGAGTAATATTCCAGTGTGTGTGTGTGTGTGTGTGTGTGTGATTATCCAGATCCTCTGCTCATTTTTTAACTGGTTATTTTTAAAATATTGACTTGTATGTGTTCTTTATATATTTTTCATGTTAACCCCTCATCAGATATATCATTTGCCAATATTTTCTCTGATTCAGTAGGTTGCCTTTTCATTGTATTGATGGTTTCCTTTACTGTGCAGAAGCTTTTTAGTTTGATGTAGTTTCATTTGTTTCGTTTTGCCTTTGCTGTCCTTGCTTGATGAGATGGATCACGGATCCAAAAAAAATGTTGCTGAGAAAAATGTCAAAGAGCTTACTGCTACGTTTTCTCCTAGGAGTTTTATGGCTTCAGGTCTTATATTTAATTCTTTAATCCATTTTGAGTTTATTTTTGTATATGGTATAAGAAGGTGGTCCAGTTACTTTCTTTTTCATGCAGTTGCCCAATTTTCCCAATACCATTTATTAAAGAGACCATCTTTTTCCCATTGTATATTCTTGCCTCCTTTGTCATAGATTAATTGACCATATAAATATGGGTTTATTTCTGGACTCCCTGTTCTGTTCCATTGATTTATGTATTTTTGTGCCAGACAACAAGTTCTTAAATGGTTTATTTCATCAACTGAGAATTGGAAGTAATAACTAAAGAATAATGTTGTGCATTTGAATTATTCTTTCTTTAAAATATCTACATTATTATGTTCTTAATTTGGCCATTGGCTGTGTCATATGTCTGGAGAAACATGTAATCTGAAAAATTGAACTATGAAAATATGCAGCTAATTTTTCAATGAGGTTAAATCAGTAGAACTTTTAAATTAGTTCTGTATATGTGGAAGATTTGGGTTGTGGTGATTTTTCTTTCTGAAATCTTAGTTAAAATGAGTGTGCTAATATTTTCATTGATATTTGAGAAACTTAAGTATTTTATCCCATATTACTAAATATCCTAACATCCAAAAGTTATCAAAATAATAATATCACTAATATATAAATGGCTAAAATAATATTGTTCATTCTCTAGTGCTTTTTATAATATATTACCCATTCATTTGTTCATTCTTTTTTATCCATCTATGCCTTATTGATTGCCTGCCTACATTGTTACTAAGTGAACTAAGGAAAATCTACTGTTAACAGAACTGACATATCTTCCCAAATTTCAGCTGCTCCTAGGCTGATCAGATAAAATACAAGATCTCCAGTTAAATTTGAATTTTAAACAAGAAATAACATTTTAATTTTTTTTTAATTTTTTAAAAATGTTTTATTTATTTCTGAGAGAGAGAGACAGTGTAAACAGGGGAGGCTCAGAGAGAGAGGGGAGACACAGAATCCGAAACAGACTCCAGGCTCTGAGCTGTCAGCATAGAGCCCGACGCAGGGCTCGAACCCACAAACTGTGAGATCATGACCACAGCCAAAGTTGGACGCTTAACCAACTGAGCCACCCGGCGCCCCAAGAAATAACTTTTTAGTATAAACATTTCTCCAAATATTACATAGGACATGGTTATTCTTTTTTTTTTTTTTAATGTTTTATTTATCTCTAGGAGAGAGAGAGAGAGAGAGACAGCGTGAGCAGGGGAGGGTCAGAGAGGGAGGGAGTCACAGACTGGAACAGGCTCCAGGCTCTGAGCTGGCAGTCAGCACAGAGTCCGACGTGGGGCTCGAACCCATGAACCCCGAAATCATGACCTAAGCGAAAGTCGGACGCTTAACCGACTAGGCCACCCAGGCGCCCCAGGACATAGTTATTCTAAAAATATTGTTGTTTATGTGAAGTTCAAATTTAACTCAGTATTCCATATTTTTATTTGCTAGGTCTGGCAACCGTCGTTGGTCCCATTATTTAGGTCATCCGCGACTTTTAGGGAAGGCTAGCTTCTGGGAGGCAGGTCAGCACAGTGACTTCGAGTTTGGATCAAACCAGATTCAGATTCCAGTAATGTCTTGGAGTTTTTGAGTTATGGTAACTTGAGGGAAATTACTTTTTTCATATATATCAAAAGTGAAAATAAAGATGTTTTTATAGGGTTGTTGTAATGGTAAAATGATAGTTTATATAAGAAGCTCATCCCAGTGAATTCAATAAATGATGATTCTGTTATGGTTGCTCTAGGCTTATGATTGAATCTACTGAAACACATACATATATATGCGTATGTATATAAATAAGCAAATCTAAAAAATCTTTAATAATTGCATCTTTGTTCTCCTTTTGTTTTACTCACTGGTTTTTCTCTTGGCAAAGTCCTGGTTTCCCCCCTAGAACTTACCCCTAAGCTGTATGTTAAGCTCCAATTTAACAATTTAGTCCAATATTTTCAACTCCTTATTGGATATCTTTCAGGATTTTTTAAACAAGGATTTTAGACCCATCATATCTAAACTCTAGTTACAATAATTTCCCAAAAGAACCTATCTTATTAAATTTATAGCTTGTTACTTCCACATACATATCTTATATTCCAGTAAAACTAATCAATCTGCAGTACGTGTCCTGTCCTTCCCAAATTGTTTCATCTTTATAATCCACTTTAACTCCAACTTTTCCATTAAGTGTTTCTCCATCTGCTCAGTTGGAAGTTATCTCTCCCCCCACTGAACTCCCATGTACTTTGCATATGTCTTCATTATGACACATCATTTGTATTATATTTATTGAACTGTTTGTGTCTCCATTCAGTCTATAAGCTCTCTAAGGGACAGAATCTATGTTAAGTTAATCTTTTTATCCACAAAGGGGCTAATGGAGTGTCTTTTACATTGTAGCTATTTAATAGATTTTTTTAAAAAAAGATTTATTTTATTTCATTTTTGCAGAGAAGGAGAGAGTGTGAGCAGGAGGGAGAGGGGCAGAGGGAGAAAGAGAGAGAGAGAGAATCTGAGCGTGGAGCCTGATGCAGGGCTCTATCCCACAACCCAGGGAACCTGACCTGAGCCGAAATCAAGTCAGTTGCTCAACCACCTGACCCACCCAGGTGCCCCTTAATAGATGTTTTTTAGTAAACACGTAGTTATCAGCAGATATTCATGTAATTGAGATACAAGATATGGAAACTCCACCTCAAGATTAAAAATGAACAAATATAGGAAAGTGTGAAGAGGAGTGCTATCTGTGACACCTTCTCGCCCCTCTCCGTCCCTTGAGCAGAGACAGGAAAGCTGGCAATGCCTTTAATTATGGCCATCTGTTCCATGGAGTATCTGAAGCTGAGAGAAAAGTTGGGACTTTATTCTCCTTTGGGTTTAACAGAAACTGAGGAACTACTAATGGAGGGGAGGCCTCAGGAGATAACCTGGCTTGTGTGGCACCTTCCACATAGTGCCACCACACTGTCTTTTCAGTTGAATTTCCACCTTCTTAATTATTTTCAATTCTTCAAGACCAACTATTTTTGTAGATGAGGTCAATGTAACAGCAAAAGACACCCACCTGCTTTCCTCGGTGCTACAGGCTGCCTTCTGTATTAGCCACCTTCTTCCTTTGCTTGGCTATTATAGATAGCTGGAAAGACAGACTAATACCACCTGCTCTGTGACTCATGGTGGGGCATGCTTGCATCATCAGCTTTATGAACCTTGCTTTCCCCACTGCTGAACTTAGAAAATCACTCTTTATAGAGAAAAGAGAAATATCTTTCCCAACAGGGATTACCAGTTATTGACTTAGATTTTACTTGATATTTATGTCCTTTGGTCTCCATGGCAGCCAGCACTATGATGTAGAACCTATAGTCAACAACAAAAAAACCCTTCATTTATAGCAGAAACATTTTTTATTGAAAAACTAGAATTTTTCAAGAGCAATTCAATATTTTAACAGAAGTGTGGGTTTAAAACAGAGCTATAAAACTATTCTGCCACAATGCAGCTAGAAATTATAAGCTATATGTTATTATTGATTAAATTTCTTTCTCCCTAGTTCTAAAGTTCAAGATGATTACTTTGTGGAATAATCTAGAATTAGAGAATGAGAAAAAAAAACCCCACTCTTGCCTACCATTTGATAACTTGATGTTTGATTTGGGTTTCTAGTACACACTGGAGATAGAAGCCTTTGCATTGCTCAACTGTACATTTTAGAGTCTTAGAATCATAGAGAATTGAGGTTGGGGGCACCTGGATGGCTCAGTTCATTGAGTGTCTGACTTAAGCTCAGATCATGATCTCATGGTTTGTGGGTCCAAGCCCCAGATTGGGCTTTCTGCTGACAGCTCAGAGACTGGAGGCTGCTTTGGATTCCCTCTCTCTCTCTCTTTCTCTCTCTCACCCTCTCTGCCCTCCTCCACTCACACTCTGTCTCTCTCTTTTTCTCTCTCTCAAAAATAAAAATTTAAGAAAAAAAGAATGGGGGTTGGAGAACTCCCTTTGGAGACCATTCTCATTCAGTCATCTTGAGTTACAGATATAAACACCAGGCCCCAGAAATACTAAGAGAAATGCTGGCCCAATTAGTGAATTGTTGAAATAAGTCTAAGATTGAAGCCACCTAACTTCCAGTATTGAAAGAACTTCCACTATGGCCTCAGCCGCCATCTGACCTTTGGAGAACATCCTAGTTGAGCATATGTATGTTATTTTAGCCACCAGGTACTGCCAGTTTCTTTTGGTTAAATGGGGCTTGAGCCATATTTGTATAGGGGTTGAGTGTTCATGTGATGTCATGTTGGTCATGAGCAAATGCCAGAGACATTGTCGTGAATATCATCCCTTTCCAAATTGGAAAATTTGGCTTTCTTCCATGTATTTGTGATTACCCACTCACCACAATGGTAGGTGGAAGAAATGGGCTTCTGATACACTGCAGACAGCTCTGTCCTCGTGGAAGTAACCTCATTAATACTGGCTGAATCTCATGGCTTACTGGCTTACAGTTCAGGAATATGTTCTGTTGTGTTTGGTTTGAAGAATAAGTTCAAAGATTCCATATGGTTCCTGCTCTGAAAAGGCTGATTTTAACATGGGATAGGATTAAGAAACTTTCAAGCAGAGGATGAATAATGTGCTTAGGTAGCATGGAGGAAGAAAAAAAGATTAACTGTGAAGAACTGACCAAGAAAGCCTTAGGCATGGTGAAGGTTTTGGAGCTTGGAGATGCTCAAGTTTGAAAATGATTTTCAGAGGGGTAAAAGAGCTCATTTCAGTTTTGGGAAATACTCAATAAACAAAAATTTGCGCATTTTTTGGCTAAAGGGCAATAAGATCTATGCGGCAAATAGAGGGGGGACACACACACACGATACTTACATTCCCTATATCAGCTCACGTATAGTAGAGAAGCAGTGGAGTGGTTGAACTAACCTTTGTGGCTTGTAAGAGTGGTTGTTCAATTTTTAGGAGTTTTCTAAGCCAGTTGTGAAACACAGCCATTATTAAAAACTATGTAAATATATAGAAATTAATTATATTAAAAACAAAGATAGCATTTACTCAAGATATATCAATTCCCAATGATTTTACTACATCTTGCTAGTATCCATACTTCTGAAGTTATTTGTATCTGTTATGTCTGTATAGCTGGGGAAATACTGTGTGATGGTGTGCTATAATGCATCTCTTCCCAACTCCATTTTCAGTGATGTCATGTTGGCAGCTTAAAATCTGCCCCAGTAGGAGTATTTACACCATGGAAACTGACAAAACTAAAATCAGGGCTTGATTTATTGTTTCGTTGATCTAGACCTAAGAAAGTAATAGATAAAATGTTACTAATGCAGATTAAATGTGAAAGCACGTTGTGTCTGTCTCTACTATTGTGTTGTGAACAGCACAAAACTTGAGGAAATATTTTCCCAGTTTTTGAAAAATGTAGTTCAATTCCACAAAGAAACTAATGAAATGAGTGTAGTTCCAACATACATTATTGTTTTACTTTTTCTTACCTTTAACAAAAATGAAATTATATATATAAACATATATATCTCCATGTGCTGAAATGGCTAGTAATCAACTATTTACTTGTAATTTGAGTTAGTCAAATCATGGATGAATTGCAAATATAGGCCAGCTATGAAATCAAGATATTAGCAAGAGTCATCAAAAACATTCTTTGAGAATCAAATGGCCTTATAGAGTTTATAAATGTATAACTTATTATTTGCAAATTGTGTATTATATCCTTTACATCAGTAGAATTTAAAATAAACTATGTATGTTTATGTATACATTTTTATTTTGGAGAGCTAGTTAAACATTTACCAGTACATCACTGGCAAAAAAGAATTAGAAGAATTATGTGTTTTTCCTTTAAATAGTAACCTTTCAGCTTTTGTATGGGTCAATCAAACATTTCAAATACTGGCAGAAATTTCTCTCAAAATATAGTTTTAAGTCATTTACACAATATTTTGACTGGCTTTTTAAAGACAGAAAATTTTCATTTATTTTATGAAATAATACATGAAATCAGATTGTCTTAATAAGATTCTTATTCATATTTAGTAATGGAGTTTTCTTTATGAGGTGTAGATGACTCTTCAGTAAAGAAATGGAGCCTTACAAATGACAACAATGTACTATCTCAGCATTTTGTGGTAACACCTGTGTGAATTTTGGGGAGAGATTTTTGGATGCATTTGCAGAACTTTGTTAAGAAAGTATAGTTTCTTAAACATTGTCTTATCTCTCATGAAATTGCCAGTAGAACTGATTAGGCAGACAGGACCATCAAACACTGGTTTTTAGAGAAAATGCATTTTTAAAAAATCTATTTTTTTTTTTTAACATTTATTCATTTTCAAGAGACAGAGAGTGACAGGGCATGAGCAGGGGAGAGGCAGAGAGAGAGGGAGACAGAGAATCTGAAGCAGGCTCCAGGCTCCGGGCTGTCAGCACAGAGCCTGATGCGGGGCTTAAACCCATGAACCATGAGATCATGACCTGAGCCGAAGTTGGATGCTTAACCGACTGAGCCACCCAGCCGTTCTGAGAAAATACATTTTTAAGGAAAAATTTAAATACATACAATATGAGGCAGATTAGCACAATGATTCCACTACCTTTCCATTATCCATTCTTCACAGTGATGAAACGCATGGGCAATATTGTTTCTTCTCTACCCTATGCTCTATATTAGAGTAGTTTGCATAGCAAACCATGGATCTCTTCTTTTTTTTTTTTTTTTAATTTTTTTTTTTTTTTTTTTTAATTTCTAGGAGAGAGAGAGAGACAGCGTGAGCAGGGGAGGGTCAGAGAGAGAGGGAGTCACAGACTTGGAAACAGGCTCCAGGCTCTGAGCTGGCAGTCAGCACAGAGCCCGACGCGGGGCTCGAACCCACAAACCGCGAGATCATGACCTAAGCGAAAGTCGGACGCTCAACCGACCAAGCCACCCAGGCGCCCCACCATGGATCTCTTCTACCATCTTACCAGAGCATAACGGAGCATTTTTCAAAGTTGGGATATTTGATAAAAATAAAAAGATTCTTAAAATGCTTTCTGATATATCTCTATTTTTTTAAGCCAATGAAAAATTATAGCTTAGCAGAATTTTTTAGCCAGTTCTTTGGATTTCAGAATCCTAACACTTAAGGGAAATAAAGAATAAACCACTCTAATTTCGTGGGTGCTCCATCCATACTTAAGAGTCCAAATACTGCCTATTTTTCCCTTTATAAATGTTTTCTTGTCACCTTTTAGGCCAAAGTTTAATTCTGGCATATCTCATTTTATTGAGCTTTGCTATATTGTGATTCATAGATATTGTGGTTTTTTACAAACTGAAGGTTTGTAGCAACCCTGTGTTAAGCAAGTCTACGGGTATCATTTTTCCAAGAGCATTTGCTTACTTGATGTTGGTGCCTCGTTTTGGTAATTCTGGCAATATTTTTTCATTATTGTTAATTTATTATGGTGATCAGTGATCTTTGTTATTACCATTGTAACATCGTAATTGTTTTTGGGTGCCACAAACCACACCCATATACAGCAGCAATTTCAATTAGACCAGTTAATAACTATACAGTGGCCTCTAAGTGCTCACCATGAAAGAAAGAGTTGCATATCTTTCTCTTTTAATCAAAAGCGAGAAATGATTAAGCTTAGTCAGGAAGGCATGTTGAAAGCTAAAACAGGCCAAAAGCCAAGCCTCTTGCACCAAATAGTTAGCCAAGTTGTGAAGGCAAAGGAAAAGTTCTTGAAGGAAATTGAAAGTGCTGCTCCAGTGAACATATGAATGATGAGAAAGCAAAACAGCCTTATTGTTGATATGGAGTGGTCTGGATTGAAGATCAAACCAGCCACAACATTCCCCAGCGCCAAAACTGAATCCAGAGCAAGGCCCTAACTCCTATCAATTCCATGAAAGCTGAGAGAGGTGAGGAAGAAACATTTGAAAGTATCAGAGGTTAGTTCATGAAGTTTAAGGAAAGAATCCATCTCCATAACATAAAAGTACAAGGTGAAGCTGCAAGTTATCCAGCAGGTCTAGTTAAGATAATTAATAATGTGGCTACACTAAAGAACTCATTTTTAATGTAGATGAATCAACAGCCTTCTATGAGAAGATGCCATATAGGACTTTCATAGGTTGAGAGAAGTCCATGCCTGCCTTTGAAGCTTCAAAGGACTGCCTGACTCTCTTATTAGGAGTTTAATACATCTGGAGATGTGAAGTTGAACTCAGTGCTCATGGACTATTCAGAAAATCCTAGGACCCCTAAAAATTTTGTTCATTTACTCTGTCTGTGCTCTATCCATGGAACAAGTCCTGGATAACAGAGCATCAGTTTACCACATGGTTTACTGACTATTGTAAGCCCACCATTGAGACCTGCTGAGAACTAAAGATTTCTTTCAAAATATTACTGCTCGTTGATAATGCACCTGGGTACCTAAGAGCTCGGATGTAGGTGCCCACTAACACAACGCCCATTCTGCAGCCATGGATCAGAGTAATTTTTAATTTCAAGAATTATAACCTAAGAAATAACTTTCATAGGGCTATAGCTGCCATAGGTAGTGATTCTTTTGATGGATCTGGGCAAAGAAAATGGAAAATCTTCTGGAAAGGATTCACCATTGTCAATGTCATTAAGAACATTCATGATTCATGGAATGAGGTCAAAATATCAACATGAACAGGAGTTTGGAAGAGGTTGATTCCAACCCTCATGGATGACTTTAAAGGGTTTAAAATTTTAGTGGAGGAAGTAACTGCAGATGTGAACATAGCAAGAGCACTAGAATTAGAAGCAGAATCCAAAGATGTGACTGAATTGCTTGCAATCTTGTGATAAGGCTTTTACAGACAAATAGTTGCTTCTTATGGGTGAATAAAGAAAATGGCTTCTTGAGATGAAAACTATTCATGATAAAATGCTGTGAAGATTTTGGAAATGATGACAGGAATTTAAAATATTACATCAACTTAGTCAATAAACCAGTGGCAGGGTTTGAAAATACTGATTCCAATTTTGAAAGAAATTCTATTGAAGGTAAAATTCTATCAAACAGCATCACATGCTACAGAGAAGTCATTAGTGAAAGGAAGACTCAGTTGATGCAGAAAACTTCCTTGTTGTCTTATTTTAAGATATTGCCCTACCTCAACCTTGGGCAACTACCATCTTGATCAGTTGCCAACAGTCAACATGGAGGAAGGATCCTCCGCCAACGAAAGATTACAACTCACTGAAAGCTCAGATGATGATAGCAGTTGTTAGCAATAAAGTGTTTTTAAATTAAGGTATGCACATTGCTTTTTTTGACATAATGCTTTTGCACACTTAATAGACTATGGTTAGTGTAAACATAAGTTTTATATGCACTGGGAAACTAAAAAGTTAATTTGACCCATCCTACTGTTGTATTTACTCTATGGTAGTATGTAACTAAACCCACAATACCGCTGAGATATGCTTGTATTGACACTGAGCTAAATTAGTAATGGAATACTATAATCATTTATGCTCTGTCTTTGTGTTTTAATTCATAATAGTGGCTAGTGACTACATGGCATGTTTTAATTAATTATCAAGTGGTCATAAGTACAGATTTTGAAAATCTGAGAGAGAAGTCATAAGAAATGTTTTCAATAATACCAGAAAAAAATTAAACAAGTCTTACCATCTATTTACATTTTTTTTTTGCAAATAGTTTATTGTCAAATTAGTTTCCACATAACACCCAGTGCTCATCCCCACAGTGCCCTCCTCCATGCCCATCCCCCCTCCCCCCACATCCATCAGTCCTCAGTTTTTGTCTGCTGACAAAAACTCAAGAGTCTCTCATGGTTTGCCTCTCTCCCTTTCCCCCACCATTTCCGCCCTTCTTCTCCCCCTTGGTCCTCTATTAAGTTCCTCCTAATCCTCCTATACATGCACACATATGATATTTGTCCTTCTCTGCCTGACTTATTTCGCTCAGCATAACACCTCAAGGTCCATCCATGTTGCTACACATGGCCAGATTTCATTGTTTCTCATTGCCATGTAGTATTCCATGGTATAGATAAACCACATCTTCTTGATCCATCTGTCCGTTGATGGACACGTAGGTTCTTTCCATGTTTTGGCTATTGTTGAGAGTGCTGCTATGAACTGAGTATATTTATTTTAAATCAGTTTCTTTATTTATAGTTCTGGTGATCTTTGTTTTATTTTTTGATGAGGGCATCATACAATTTTGGGTTGATTTGTTGCAAACTCTAATACAGAGACCTATTATCATCTCATCAAGATTTACAAAAGAAAAACCGCTCTAGCTATTGCAACATTTACATATGTGATTGGGGTAGGGTGACAGATAGAAAACTAGGTTTTAATTCTTGCTTCATTATTATTAATGACTTTGAATAAGTTACTTAATGTTTCTGAGCCTTAATTTTCTTCTTTATAAAAAGACAATACTACTTCATTGGCTTGAGATAAGGATTAAGAGTACCACATGCTAAGAGCCAAACATAGTAACTAGTGTTGGAAGGTGCTCTAAATACTAATCTTTCTGATTGTTTGTTAAAAAAGATTTTTTTTTGAACTAAGGCTTGTCTTCTCAAACTTGACTGATCTAGGTGTTTAATTAAGGGCTGGTATGTGTCAAGATTCATTTTTTTAAAAGTTTATGTATTTTGAGGGGGGAGGAGCAGAGAGAGAGAGAGAGAGAATCCCCAGCAGGCTCTGTACTTTCAGCATGAAGCCCCATGTGGGGCTTGAACCATAAGATCATGCCCCAAGCTGAAATCAAGTCAGACGCTCAGCATACTGAGCCACTCAGGCCCCCCTTAAGATTCATTTTTGAGATTTACATTATTAGATACTGTTTTGAAACTTGGTATATTTATTGGACTTTTTTTTCTACTCATCTTGTAAAAATAAAGAATTCCATACCATTTACTCTGATACATGAATTTGTGAACATGACTGTTTATTATTTAAGCAAGCTATGGATTTGATTAGATGTAGATTTTTTCCAGCAATTCATCACCAATGTTATGTATTTAGTAGAGAGCTTTGTTGTGGAACTTTACTTTTCAAATTCCACTCTTAACAAGGGCAGATATGGCATATGTGGCTGTGTATTCAACCAGCAGCATTACTCTTTTCTTGTGAAGAGAACTCCATTTTGTTTGAATTGTAGCGTACGAGTCTCATCCCTCCTTGGCAGTGACTTAGAGGGGTTGGCACGTGACCACGTTTTATCCCAGAATCTCTTAGAGGAAGCTTACTAAGTGCTTCTGAGAAAGATTTTTTTCTCCCAGTAAAGGGATAAGCTATGCAAGGAAAGGCCTGTTTGCCCTTGCCTTGTCCTTCCTGCCTGGGATGCTGTGATTTGATGACATTTTATCTTCACCTTCGGTAGCCATTTGTCATCATAGCACAGTAGCCAACAAGATTAAAAGCAGCAGAATAGAAAAGTCGAAAGAACAAATGTTTCCCTAAGCCACGGAATCACTTTCAGAACCAATAACCTCCAGATATCTCATAAACAATAAAGGTGTTTGTAGTTCATTGTCTTTGACCAATTTTCTCTCTTTCTCTCTCTTGGTACAAAAGCAATACAGTCTAACTGCATACCGCATGAATGACGGAAATGTGTTTATGAAAGATGCCAAGAATTTAATGCCAGGAGGCATTTTGCTTAAGTGTAAATGTATTTAATCAGCCATGGTAAAAGTTTTGGAAATTCCACTAATATTTTCTAGTGGTCTGTACTCAGACCATACACTCATGCTCTTTATGTTCTACTAAGAGTTGGTATTCAAATAGACACTTTCTCCTTTGGAATTAATACTGGACCTCATTTGAGTGGATATTTAAATGATAATAAACCCTCAAGTAAAATCTTATGTAGGTGTTGCAGACATTTGATAGCTCTTCTATTTTATATGTGTCTGAGAGAGATTTTAATATGCATGTGGCCTTCTGTTGAAGAGCAATACTGAGTGATATAATTTCCTTGTAAAAGTGTAAAAAGAAAGCAAATTTATATGTTAATTTTACCTTTTCCCCATCTATAATTTTATTAATTAAAACACAGAAATTTAAAATCATTTAATGGTTTGCATTTCATTTTGAAAAGGAGACTTTTTCAGTATAACAACATATTAAAAATGTTATAATTTTCTTCCCATTAAAAATAACACATTAGACTTCTAGCTAGGATAACCAAGGGAAAAAGAGAAGATACAAATTATAATATCATAAATGAAAGAGACCCATTATTACTGATCCCATCAGCATTAAAAGTATAATAAAGGAATATTAGGAACAACTCTAGGCCCACAGGCTTGATAACTTAGATGAAATGGACCAATTTATGAAAAATAACACAAGACTAGGGAAAATAGCAGTCACTTGAATATACCTGTGGCTTCAGAAGCACACAGTAATTCAGTAGTTTGTCCCTACTTTAATATTCAGTGCCTGACCGGCACGGTTGCCATGGTCACACATTTGTGTTAACATAACATTTGAATTTATGAAGCGAATAGAACCGGACTCATGTAATTTATTTCTTTGGTAGGTTTTCTTACCTGTGCTTAAGAGAATTTTGCACAGTTGAGAATGTGACATTAAACACATAAGATGAATTTAATTTTATATGCAACTTATAAATGGCTACATGAAATCCTTTGGGAGAAAAGCATTGACATTACTGTATAGTCAAATGTCAGTAGAATTCCTGGACACCTGAGATGTTGGGATTAGTATTTATTGTTAGTAGATCAATCAGTTAGTTAACATGTGAATAATATAGAACTTAAAATAGAGTGAGTTAGTGTTACTGATTATTTGTACTTGTACTTAGATTATTTTTTCCCATTGTCACTGTCTATCCATGTCTTCCTTTGACCTTTTTGACTGTTGAAGGAGTCCTTCCCTTTTGCATGTGTTGTGGTATCACATCTAAAAGTATTGTCCAGCTCTGGATATAGAAATATATTTATGGAATTTGAGCTTAAATTGTCTTCATGCTGCTGAAATGTCTAATTAAAGCACAGAGTAAGGGGGAACAGTTTGGAAATGCACAAATTGTGTTCTAGCCCTTGAGTCTCAAGTTAATCTTTCCCCTAGTCTACTGAGCTATAATTGATACATAGCATTGTGCAAGTTATATGATGTGACCATTTGGTAGTTGTATATGTTGCAAATTTATTACAACAAGACGATTGGTTTAACACATCCATCAATTCACATAGTTACCTATGTGTGTGGTGAGAACTTTTAAGATCTACTCTTTTAGCAACTTTCAAGTATACAACACAGTATGGTTAACTATAGCCATCATGGTGTACATCCGATCCCTAGAACTTAATCATCTTATAACTAGAAGTTTGTTTACCCATTTTCCCAAAACCTTTCCTCTGGCAACCATCAATTTACTATCTCTTTCTATAAGTTTGATTTTTTAGGATACCATATACAGGTGAGAGCATATAGTATTTGTTTTTCTCTGTCAGACTAATTTCCCTTAGCATAATGTCCTCAAGATTCACTCATGTTGTCACAAATAATAGGATTTTCTTCTTTTTAATGGTTGAATAATATTCCATTATGTATATATATATACATTTTCTTTTCCATTCATCCATTGATGGACACATAGTTCTTTTTTCCCCATGCCTTGACTATTATAATAAAGCTGCAATAAACATGGGAGTGCAGATATCTCTTTGAGCTCCTGATTTCATTTCTTTGCATACATATGCATGCCATATATATAATATATCCAGAAGTGGGATTCCTGAGTCCCACGGTAGATCTATTTTTAATTTTTTGAGGAACCTCCAAACTGTATTCCATAGTGGCCGCACCCCCATTTATGCTCCCACCAACAGTGTACTGGGTGCCCTTTTCTTCACATCTTTGCCAGCACTTATCTTCTCTTGTCTTTTTGTGATAGCCATTCTAACAAGTGTGACTGAGATCTCATTGCAGTTTTAGTATACATTTCCTTGATGATTAGTGATGTTGAGGATCTTTTCATGTGCTTATTGGCCATGTGTATATTTTCTTTGAAAAATGTCTGTTCAGGTCCTTTACCCATTTAAAAATTGGATTATTTTCCTTTTGCTATTGTAGGAGTTCCTTATATATTTTGGACATTATTCCTTTATCGAATATATGATTTGCAAATACTTTCTCCTATTCTATAGGTAGCCTTTTTCTTTTTTGTTTTGTTGCTTCTTTTGCTCAACAGAAGCTTTTCGGTTTGATACAATCCAACTTGCTTATTTTGACTGTTGTTGCTTGTGTTTTTGGTGCCATATCCAAAAAACCCTTCCTGAGGGGCGCCTGGGTGGCTCTGTCAGTTAAGCGTCCAACTTCATCTCAGGTCATGACCTCACGGTTCGTGGGTTCGAGGCCCGCATCAGTCTCTGTGCTGACAGCTAGCTCAGAGCCTGGAGCCTGTTTCAGATTCTGTGTCCCCCTCTCTCTCTGACCCTTCCCTGCTCACATGGTCTCTATCTTTCTCTCAAAAATAAATAAAACATTAAAAAAATGTAAAAAATCCTTACTGAGACTAATGTCAAGGAGCTTTTTCTCTGCATTATTCTTGGAGTTTTACAGTTTCGTGGCTTACCTTTAAGTCTTTGATCCATTTCAAGTTAATTTTTGTGAATGGGTGTAAACTAGGGGTTCAATTACATTCTACTGGATGTTACTATCCAGTTTTCTCAACACCATTTATTGAAGAAGACCCCATTCTCCAATGAGTATTCTTGGCTCCTTGGCCAAATATTAGTTAATTGTATTTGCATAGATTTATATCTGGGATCTAGATTCTGTTCCATTGGTCCATGTGTTGTTTTTGATGCCAATATTGTACTGTTTTGATTACTATAGTTTTGTAGTATATTTTGAAATCAGGAAATGTCATACTTTCAGGTTTTCATCTTTCTTGAGACTGCTTGGACTGTTTGAGATCTTTTGTGGCTCCATACAAATTTTAGGATTGTTTTTCTATTTCAATGAAAAATGCCATTGGAATTTTATAGAGATTGCACCGAATATATAGATGGCTTGGGGGTAGTAGGGACATCTTAACAATATTAATTCTTCCAATCCATTAATAGAGGATATCTTTTCATTTACTAGTGCCTTCTTCAGTCTCTTTCATTAATGTTTAAGGTTTTCAGCACGCAGATCTTTCACCACCTTGGTGAAATTTTGTGTATAGTAAGGTTCTGTATGTTGAGTATGTTTGTAAATGTTGTAGTAAGTCATTTCTCCTGTTTAATATCAGGGTTCACGTTTGCTTCCACATTAAGGTAGGAATGGGACTAGATGATTTTCAGGATTCTGGAATGAGTAGATTAACAACAATATTATGACTTTGCATGACCAACAGAACAGGAAATAACCAACATAATGGGTTGGTCAAGAATTTGGGGAAAGAAAATGAGTTTACTTTTGAATATGCTTCGTCAGAACAGTGATTCTTAAAGTGTGATCTCTGGACAAGCAGCATTAGCAACTCCTAGGAACTTTTTAGACAGATTCTTGGTCCCACAATAGACCTACTGACTCAAATTCTAAGGATGAGCTCAGCAATCTCAGTTTTAACAAACCCTCCAGGTGATTCCGAGACTCCCTCAAGTTGAGCACCACTGTATTAGAATAATCTATCGCTCATCCCTATGTATATATTTTTGGTAGTTGTTGGAAATAAAAGTTTAGAGCACTGGAGCAGACATCATGTGGGAGATTTTGGAGTGACCAGCACATGGGTGGTAGCTGAAGCCATAGAGGTTGTTAAGGATGTCTGGGGACAGTATCTGGGATAAGGACAGGGTGCGAAGAGAAGGTAGCAAGAACTGCCCCGGCACAAAACATTAAGGGATGATGAAAGTGAAGTTATTTTTACATGAGGGCTGGACAGCGATGTCAGAATTTCTGTCTAGTTTCCTTTGGGGTCTAGTGTCCCTAGTCTTTTTTCTTTCTTTTTTCTTAATTAATTAAAAAAAAAATACACATCCAAGTTAGTTATCATATAGTGCAACAATGATTTCAAGAGTAGATTCCTTAATGCCCCTTACCCATTTAGCCCATCCCCCTCCCACAACCTCTCCAGTAACCCTCTGTTCTCTATATTTCAGAGTCTCTTATGTTTTTGCTCCCCTCCGTTTTTATATTTGCTTCCCTTCCCTATGTTCATCTGTTTTGTATCTTAAATTCCTCATATGAGTGAAGTCATATGATATTTGTCTTTCTCTGACTAATTTCACTTAGCATGATACCCTCTAGTTCCATCCATGTTGTTGCAAATGGCAAGATTTCGTTCTTTTTGATTGCCGAGTAATACTCCATTGTATATATACTACATCTTCCTTATCCATTCATCCGTTGATGGAGATTTGGGCTCTTTCCATATTGTGGCTATAGTTGATAGTGCTGCTATAAACAGTGGGGTGCATGTGTCCCTTTGAAATAGCACACCTGTATCCCATTAGCCTCCCTAGTCTTCACTGCAGCCTTACCTCCTAGACCCTAGAATCTAGGAAACTACAAATAAAGTAATTGTGAAATGAACATATTTGTATGGGAAGTTTTTTTTTTTCCATCCTAAAAAACTAGGTATGAGAAGTCCATTATGGTTTGTACAGGGAGAAAGAAACGGTTCTATTTTTTTTTCCCCGTGGTTTTATCCACATAATGAACCATTTGTTTTATTTTTGTAGATATACTTTTCAAGCCTAGTTTTATTGGTTTGTTTTGTTTCTATGGTAATGTTTCAAAGCCTCTGGAATCTGAACTATTCTTCATTATTTTTCTAAAACTGTCAAGCCAATAAATAGACTCAGTAGAAACAACTGTGAAGAAGTGGTATTAATTAAGTCTTAATCATTCTCCACTTGCTTTTCTTGTGAAAATGAATCTTTAGCCATTCAGTATGCTCATTACACTGGAGTTTCTTATATACTCATACTATATTATAGTCATGTATATAGAAGAACATTTATGTTTTTATAAATTTATGTTTTATAAATATGTATACAATGTAAATATTCTAGATTATTTTAAGTGAGATCACTGAGCATGTTCTATTGCTATTTATGTATCTTCTTCAAAATTTAATTTTCATAGGAACCACATAGAGATAATATTAAAATGCAGATTCTTCATTTCTAACAAACTGCTAGGTAATTCTGATCTTGAGTCCATGGACAACACTTTGAGTAGCAAGGCTTCAGATAATATGCATTAAATTGAGATACATCAATAGAATATTTTGAATCCATTAAAGAGAATGAGGCCAGAAATGAAAAGATCTGTAAGATCTACTGTTTAAATGAAAAAAGCAAAGTGGAGAACTGTATATATTATGACTCCACTTGTATGTCTTCAAGGAGGACATATATTCTATATAAAGAATATTTCTGAAAGAGTGTCAAAGATTATATTTGAGGAGGAGCAGTGAGGATCTGGGGTAGGAGGGATGCTTTCATTTATGGAATATAACAGCATTCATTTTTGTTATAATCAAGAAATATTTTAAATGCACAGAGGTGTATAGAGCATACTATAAAGAAAATGAACATCTCATATAGAAAAAGGAGTTTTTTGGGGGGCCATTTTTGGGGGGCATATTTGTTTCAGATTTACCCCTTAGAATGCATCATATTGATGAAACAACTGAACATGCTTCTTAACCACCATTTAATCCCAATCCTGAGGTACCAGTCTCCTTAGATTGTATGGGTTTTTCCCATCCACATTTTTATGGGTTCATTCCATAGAAAACCTTAAAATATCTGATGGTTTCGTTTTAAATTTTTACATAATGGGGTTATATATTTATTTTTAAATTATTTTCCATGTGAGTTATAGCTCTTTCAACAAAAGGAAAAATATAATAAAAGGAACAAAATCACAATCAACAAAATAGGAGTCTCAAAACCATGTGCTGTAGCGATATTGTAGGAAGTGCACTGGATCAGGAACCACAGTTACAACCTTAAGGTAAGTTGCCACTAGGCACGTTATGACATTGAGTAAGTCACTAGATCTCTTTGGACCACAGGTTTCTAATATGTGATCTAGCTGCTTCCAGGTCCTTTTAGTAGTCCAGTTATAGAATATTCTAATACATACTTTCTCTAATCTCACTTTACAATTGACTAAGACCTCACACTGTCATTCAGACTCGAGGGAGCCAGTTGGGTGCTGATTTGGCTTCAAGGATTGTAGATTTTGACTGAAGCTCTCACCTTTGGTTAGGTGACAATCATCAGTCAGACAACAAAGAGAGGATACAAATGTGAGTGACAAATCTGCCTGACAAAAGTGTTGGAAGTGATGTCTTCCAATCTAGACCCTTATGTTTATTACTCATGGATGGAGTATATTTTCAGATTGAGCTATGACAGATTTCAACAGTGGCAGTCAATACTTTGGTTATCACTGGTTTTATCACTGTCAGAACACTGTCACCTTTGTAAATGCTGTCTTGGCTTAAATATGTTGAGGATGTGAGACAAGAGGGTCAGTCACCCATGGAGGGGGGCGCTCCTGCCTGCCTTGGCTGGAGGGGTAAGAAGAGTGATTAGAGGGTCCACAGTAGCTTCTCCCCTATTGTCAGCATTCAATTGAAAGGCATGAAAACTGAGAAATGTTCAAAGCCAAGATTGTGAGAGCAATAAGGTTGCTAAGTGAATGTTTTGGAGGGCAGCTGGAGATCTGAAAAGGAATGATAACATTTATTACTTTCTGAAATGCAGATCTTAGAGTAAACGTTTTCTGAAAATTAGCTATGGAAGACGAAGTATTTTATAATGTCTTTGCTGGAAAGAACCTGAAAGACTTAACCTCCCATTCAAAATGCAAAAGTTAGACTCACAAAATGGAGAACGTATTTTCTTGAATAAAAGAGTTAGTAACACCCATTTTATGGATACAATATATCTATTAAATGTGACCAATCTCTTTGTAAAATAAATGTAAATTTAATGATGCCAGATACTTTTCCTTGTTATGATTTGCACAAACAGACCTTCTTCCCCTTTCTCTCTCTCTTTTCTTCTGGGACTCCTATGATACAAATACTATTATGCTTTATGGAGTTGCTGAGTTCTCTAAGTCTACATTTGTGGTCTAATATTTTTCTTAAATTTTTCTTTTCATCTTCATTATTTTCCATAATTTATCTTCTTTTTCAGAGTGTGTGTGTGTGTGTGTGTGTGTGTGTGTGTGCACAAGTAGGAGAGAGAGACAATGGAAGGAAGAGAGAGAGAGAGAGAGAGAGGGAATCTTAAGCAGGCTCCATACTCAGCACAGAGCCTGAAATGGGCCTTAATCCCACGAATTTGGAATCATGACCTGGGTCAAAATTGAGAGTCAGATGCTCAAATGACTGAGGTACTCATGCACCCTAATAAGAATTTTTCGATATAATTAGTTTTTTTTTTTTGCAATTCTATGTATTTATACATTTAAAATCTCTTCTAAAAAGTGGTTGCAACACCAAACAAAGTCCCCACTAGGAGAATTATAGGCCAATATCTCTGATAAACATGGATGCAAAAATTCTCAACAAGATACTAGCAATTGATCAACAGTACATTAAAAGAACTATTCACCATCATCAAGTGGGATTTATTCCTGGGCTGCAAAAGTGGTTTAATATCTGCACATCAATCAATGTGATACACTACATTAATGAAAGAAGGGATAAGAACCATTTGATCCTCTCCACAGATGCAGAAAAAGCATTTGACAAAATACTATTCTTGATAAAACCATCAATAAAGTAGTTATAGATGGAACATGCCTCAACATCATAAAGGCAATATTTGAACGACCCACAGCTAATATCATCCTCAGAGGGAAAAAACTGAGAGCTTTTCCTGTAAGTTCAGGCACAAGACAGAGATGTCCACTCTCACCATTACTGTTTAACATAGTACTTGAAATCCTAGCCTCAGCAATCAGAAAACAAAAAGAAATAAAAGGCACCCAAATTGGTAGGGGAAAGTCAAATTTTCACTCTTAGATGACATGATACTGTATGTGGAAAATGCAAGACTCCACCAAAAAATTTCTAGAACTGATATACAAATTCAGCAAAGTCACAAGATACAAAATCAACATAGAGAAATCTGTTGCATTTCTATACACCAATGATAAAGCAGCAGAAAGAGAAATCAAGGAATTGATCCCAATTACAATTGCATCAAACCCCACAAGATACCTAGGAATAAACCTAATGAAAGAGGTAAAAGATCTGTTCTCTGAAAGCTATAGAACACTTCTGAAAGAAATTGAAGAGGACACAAAGAAATGGTAAAATATTACATGTTCATGGATTGGAAGAACAAATATTGTTAAAATGTTGGTATTACCCAAAGCCATCTATGCTTTCAGTGCAATCCCTATCAAAATAACCCTAAAGCAAACGATCCTAAAATTTGTATGGAACAACAAAAGACTGAGAATAGCCAAAGCAGTCTTCAAAAAGCAAAGCTGGAGGCATCATAATTCTGGACTTCAAGCTACATTACAAATCTTGCCATTTGCAACAATGTGGGTGGAGCTAGAGTGTGTTATGCTAAGGGAAATAGAGAAGAACAAATATTATATAATTTCACTCATATGTAGAATTTAAGAAACAAAACAGATGAACATAGGGGAAAGGGCAAAAGAAGGAAGCAAACCATAAGAGACTCTTAATGATAGTGAACAAACAGGAAGTTGATGGAGAGTTGGGCTAAATGGGTGATTAAAGAGGGGACTTATTGTAATAAGCACTGGGTGTTACATACAAATGATGAATTACTAAATTCTACTCCTGAAACCTATATTACAGTACATGTTAACTAATTACAATTTAAATAAAAGCTTTTAAAAAAAGAAGGGAGGATTTTCAAAGACTTTGTGGACATAATTTTAAAGTACCACAATGGAATATTACTCAGCTGTAATAAAGAATGAAATCGTGCCATTTGCAACAACATGAATGGAACTAGAGGGCATTATGCCACATGAAATAAGTCAGAGAAAGACAAATGCCATATGGTTTCACTCATATGTGGAATTTAAGAAACCAGAAAAAAAAAAAGAACAAAGGGGAAGAAATGGAAGAGAGTAACAAACCAAGAAACAGACTCTTAACTATAGAGAACAAGAGATGGTTACCAGAGGAAAAGTGGGAGGAGAATATATTAAACAGGTGATGAGGACTAAGGGGTACACATATTGTTATGACCACCAGGTCATATGGAAGTATTGAATCAGTATATTGTACACCTGAAACTAATATTACAATGTATGTCAACTAACTGGAATTTAAATAAAAACTTAAAAAGAAATAGAATACCATAATAGTCAATTAATCAAAGAGGTCTAAGATTTATAAGATAAATTATAAGACTACAAGGAAGCATAACTTTGTTAAGCTGTCCTTTAATTTATATTACTTTCCATAGAAAATCACTAATAATAACTAGTATTGCTTTAGGACTCCATGTACTCGGTACTGTGCTTGGCCCTTCACATCACTGATTTTATCCTTTGCACAATTCTAGGAGGCAGAACGACCTATTAACATGTTTCAGAATTAAAATACCATAAATTATAACATGCATCCTTGTTTTATGTATGATTAAGAAAAAAAAAACTGCCAATTAAACTACATCAGAGTGCCTCACTTATTTGAATTTGTACTTTGTACTTATTGGAAGTACTGATTCTAGGCTTATTTAGAACCTGCCTGACTTTGGTCATATGTGACTCCTGTGCACACATAAAATTGGAAAATGTAAGTGAAATAAGTTGGGTGTTCCTGAAATGCTTTCACATTCGTAGTTCTATTCTTCTGAAACACTGACATTGTCACTTCCTTCCAGAGGACTCAGCCTTGTATTGAATGTAGGCCCCATGTGTGCAGCCTCATGGCTGTTACTATTTAGCTTGGAGGTTGTAGCCATTGTATCAATCAACCACTTTGTGTCAGATTAGTATAGGATCTTAAGTGGTATTTCCCATGTCCTGTTCAGATACATATGCAGTATTCTCAGGCTCTGAACCACAGATTCTCTTTTTGGGTCTTAGATCCTATGTAATTAGCCTATATATTGCACCTTATTGGATAAACACAAGTTCTCATTTAATCTATTCTGATTTATTCTATGGGTTTTCATCAAATGGTGCCCTAACATTATATTAATTAAATGTATAGGAAATTTTCATTTTCATACTATATGTTTGTTATTTTTCTAATGTAGGGCCTTTCCCTCCTTATGAAGTACATTTTCTTTGCTCTAAACACCCATATAAGGTAGCTTTGCCTTCTGGTTTGCTAATTTTGCTTTAAGAAGGAAAAGTCCCAAATGCTTCATTTGTATTTAAGTTCATCTCTTTATGGTGGGCATTCCCCAATACATCTCTTTTAGTTAAGGAATTATTCTATTTTTAGAGAAGAGGATAGAGCAGGGAATTAACACTTCCCAACATTCCATTAAGGATGACTCTTAGATGACTAACTTTGTCTGATCATTAGTCCTTCTCAGCTTCTGGTTTCTCCAAATTTTGCTATTTTTACAACTAATCAAATTCAAAGATAGTTACTGCAAGATATAAAAAGTTGTGGTCATCAAATAGAGAAATAAAATTTTCATGCAAATAAAGAGATTTCTTGTAAAATTGTTTTCACCATTTAGTTTAAGCAATTATAGCTCTTTACATTTCCTAAGCAATTACAGCCATTTGCATGTTCAGCTATTCAGTTCCCACTGAATCATGATGAAACGGAAAGCAAAAATGAAAAGAACAAAACTAAAATTCTAAAAATGGTGAGCCATCATGTTTCTCTCAGGCTTTCAGAGGTCTAAGGATGCTTGTGTCTTCTCATCAGATGATCCTGAGCACCAAGAAATGGGATATGAGAGCTAAGCTGTGTCCTCCGAAAGCAAATCGTGATGGAGAGTGCAGTGCACTGGAAGTGAGTGCCAGTAGACATAGAAAGTTAGCTTGGCTCTCTAAAGCCCCTGGGAGTGGATGAAGACTTACCAGGTACTTACAGCATTGTTCTAAGAAGAAGCTTCCAGTAGGAGGGTGGAGAGTGGCATAAAGGAAAAAAGCACAGACTTGGCAGACAGACATACCTGGGTTAGATTTTCCCTCAGTCATTTTCCAGGTGTTTGAGATAGAACAGTCTTCTCAAAATTTCAAGTGTATATGCATCACCTGGGGACTTAATTAAAATGCAGATTCTGAATCAGTAGGTCTGTTGGTGGGGCTTAGAATTCGATTTTTCTGTCTAATAAGCTCCTAAAAATGCCAGTGCTGCTGATATGTCAACCACTCTTTCGGAAACAAAGGGCTAGAGCAAGCTGCTTTATTTCTGAATTTTAGTTACCTCTTCTGAAATTTAGAGAAAATGGTATCTGATTAGACACTTGTGGCTTTGATTATAAATAGTATGTGTAAAGGATGACACAGAGTGCTTGGCATATCATAAGTGTTCAAGAAATGATACTAATGTACCCCATTTGATCAGCATCGAATGTTTTGCCAATCTAAGCCAATGAGCAATTATACCAAAGACATTCCTATCAGTGTGATAATAACAAGATTTAGCTAAGGAAACTTGCATTTTCAAATACATCATTGGATCCATCTAAAAACGAGTGGCTGTTCAGCTACCGGAAGAATTCTGGCTTTCTTCCTACCCCTCTTCTCCCTTCCCCATCCTTCTCCCTCCCTCCCTTTTTTGTTCTTATTTAAGAGCACAACATAGAGTCAGAGAAAAAAAAAAAGCATGGATCAAACAAAAGACAGAATTTTAACCATTAATAACACTTTGGGCACTTTTAGAAATGAAGAAATAAAAGTGGCTACGACTTTAGATGTGTTCTTCTAACAAGTCAATGTTCAATGCATTAGAGAAATTTACTTGAAGTCAGTGGTGCTGACATCCTGAGAAATAGACACAATGAAGCAACAGAAGAATTTCCAGATTCTCAAGGCTATTTATCTCTGTTACAAAAATTCTTTGTATCTCTTTTGCATTTCAATAGTCTAAAGTTTTGCCACTTTGTGCCATTTCTTTGGTAACTGTTTCTGATTTTATAAAGTTAGGCTTTTGACATAATTAGGAGTTCTATTCTGGTTAAAGAACAGGAGTCCTGCAATTACCCACTGCATTCCATGGTAATTATCTACACTTGTGCCTTTTCCCCCTGTGTGGAGCCAGCGGCCTTGTTATGATATGGTAAATGCTTAAAATGTTCTCTCAGGATGATGTGGCTACGATGAGGCCGGCTCCCCTTCACCAGAAGATTAATATAAAATGTCCAGATTTTTCTGTCATTGTTTGCCCTTGTTGGACACATCCCGCAAGTGGCTTTGAGTTGAAGATTTTGTGAGTAGATGAAAATTTTAGTAAAGAAAGTCACACACGGTAAAGTGATAAGGCAATGTGTCATACATAAAAGATGTAAGAGTTACGGGACACCTGGGTGGCTTAGTCGGTTAAGCGTCCAACTTTCGCTTAGGTCATGATCTCGCGGTTTGTGGGCTAGAGCCCCGCGTCGGCCTCTGTGCTGACTGCCAGCTCAGAGCCTGGAGCCTATCTCAGAGTCTGTATCTCCATCTCTCTCTGACTCTCTCCTGCTCATGCTGGCTGTCTCTCTCTCTCTCTCTCTCTCTCTCTCCTAGAAATAAATAAAAAAATATTTTTAAAAAAAGATGTAAGAGTTACATATTCCTTGAGCGGATAGTTTTGAAAACTAAATAGGTTAAACTTTGATTTTTCAGAAACAACTTTTCTTAAAATCTAGTTAGAGCAACTCATTTTCTTTGCAGATAATCTTGAGGTAGGTTCAATGAAGTTTGTAATTAATATGACACAGCATCCCTCTCCTAAGTAGCTCAAAGCAATTTTGTAAAATGGGTGATTCACTTTCAAAACTTGAGATACAACTAGAGAAAGCCCATTATTATTTCTATTTAGAATGTGTAGAAGAAGGAGAAAAAATTTATTCTGGCCCAGATTCAAACTAGATTTAGATGCATTTGTGCCCTGGATCCTTCTAGTTATTTCACTTTCTTGTCAATGAAGAAGGTTGGCATGACTAAAGCTGAGTGGTGTTTGTTTGTTTGTTTGTTTGTATTTTAGAAACCGTTAACTCTCTTGATCCTAATATGGCCAAGAAGTTAAATAAATTAACCAAAAAATATTAAATAAGCATCTTCTATGTTTCGCCATCATGTTGGTGTTGGGGTGAAGCAGGCCAGCAGGAAACCAATATGAGAACCAACACGGTTCTCATCCTCACGGACCTGGTAGTCTGGCAGAGCTAGAGATGCCAAATTATCATGGATTGGGAGCTTCTTCGGTTTTGGATTTAATACAAAAAGTAATTGAAGCTCTGGGTATGAATGAGACTGGCTGGGGCAGAAACCTTTAGTTGCACGTTAGAATAATTTAGGGAGCTTTTTTTTTTTTTTTTTTTTTTTACAAATAGTTTATTGTCAAATTAGTTTCCACATAACACCCAGTGCTCATCCCCACAAGTGTCCTCCTCCATGCCCATCAATTTAGGGAGCTTTTAAAGAATTTGGAAGTTTAGGCCCTTTTCCTCAGACCATTTACTGGGCCTTGAAGGTTTTTTTTTTTTAATGTTTATTTATTTTTGAGAGAGAGAGAGAGCATGAGTGAGGTGCAGAGAGAGGGAGACAGAGGATCTGAAGAGGGCTCTGTGCTGACAGCATAGAGCCCAATGTGGGGATTGAACTCACGAACCCCGAGATCATGACCTGAGCCAAGGTTGAATGCTTAGCTGTCTGAGCCCTTGATGTTGGTATTTTTAAAAGCTCCCCTGGTGGTGCTAATATGCAGCCAGAATTGAGAACCCTTAATCTAGAGAGAGATTTAAAAAGGCAGAGAAAAAAGAAGTAATGGAAAAACATAAATCTCAGTTATTAATGATATTTAAAAAATGTTTTGTAGGAGCTGACATATCAAGTCTTAAGTATTGAGAAAAATTATTTGATCTTTAGGAGAAAGGAAGGATTCCATGCCACATCTTGTCTTCCACGTTGCATTATATGTCTAAGTTGGAATTTTGACATTCTTTCTCAAGCATCAGAATGACAAATCAGCCTCATTGGTCCTAGAATGAGCACTGTTTAGATGGCACTGGGTGATGTTGAATTTTGATCAGTGTAAGGATCAAAACAGTCATAGAAACATCACAAGAAAAAACTTCTAACTACAGATGGTGATGGATGTTAACTAGACTTCTCATGGTGATCATCTTGTAATATATATGAACATCAAGTCATTCTCTGTATACCTGAATTCATATAATGTTGAATGCCAATTGTACCTCAATAAAAAATATACATGCCTGACTATTCCTGCTCTTCTACTGCAAGAGGGTATTTGGATTTGCACTTGTCTGATTATAACATTCTCTTCCCCGGTGTGTTCCTTCCTCCTTCACATTTCAGATTTTATACCCATCCATGAAAGACTTTGCTGGTATTTTATTTCTGTATTAATAGGTATTATTACCTATGTACAAAATCCACAGCAGGGCATAATTCGTGACTGAATTTAAAGAACTCCATGTTCAACTTGATAAGTATCTTTTATTCTGAGTGTTTACTACTGTAATAAGTTCAGGAAGTGGAGAGGGAAGAGGGAAGGAAGGGAACATTCTGACTCCCACTCTGAAGTACTGATTAAATAGCAAATATGTATTGCATGTTAGAGCAAATAGTGTTTAAGAGTTATAATGTATGTGAAGAAGGCATTTTTCCCTGTGCTATGGGAGCAACTTAATTCAGAGGGCAGAGATGAGTGCCTGCTTTTCACTTTGAGCAAAACTAAGGGCTTAACACCCCATCTTATCTCCTAAAAGGGTCTGTTGTTTTCCTCCTCTGTGCACCCATTTAGCTTTATCCAACAATGGTGGGCTCTGCCTTGTTTCCCTCCAGGGTGCTACCACTTTGATAAAGCATCTCTTTCATCTATTTGTTCCAATGCAGAATGAGTCTCTTACTCGGATTCTACCTCAAAGAAGTCCCAGAATGCCATGTAAACACACTCGAGTATTAAGTACTTGTTCTTCTAAGTTGCTTTTTTCTCCACAACAGAACTTGACCTTTTTCTGGCTACATGTAATTAGCAGCTTTGCTTCAAGATGTGAGTGGCTGGGATCTAGGTTGTCAGGCAAACTGGAGGACAGAGACAGAGCCCTAAAGGATGGCTCGACCTGTGCAAGTTGGACAGAGGAGTCCAGGGAAAGATGTTCACCTCCATCTTTTTGTTCACCTTACCAGGCCTCGTGCTAAGTCCTTCTTATACATTGTACCATGAAATCCTCTCACCATTTATGACAAAAGTTCTCTTATAAATTCCAGCTTAATCATGATCAATAAAAAAGATCATGATGCATAAGGTCCCATAGCTTCTTCATGACAGAGCATGGATTCAAGTCTAAGCCTGGCTCCCGAGTCCATCACACATCTTACAGTCAGAGCTTGTCAAGTCGGTGTACAGAAACCTTGCCTGAGGGTAGGAAACAGGATCCATGGCTGGAACTTGTGTTGAAAAATTCAGAAGTCATGTGCCGATAAGTTTAGACAATTAAAACATGCTTATCTTCTATTTAACACAAAAATATATTTTCCCTTTACAGATTGAGAGCTCCTTCATTCAAATATTTCAGGAAAAATACAGGACAGATGCATGCATCCTAATCATATAACACTTGGTGCATTTAGGTTAGCACTGAGTATAACTGAGGCACAGGAGAAATACAATTTTAATTTAAGTAAGGAATGATAAAAAGAATTTTCCTAAATAATTATTTTTGTAGGTGCCTGATAGCTCAGTCAATTAAATGTCCACTCTTGATTTTGGCTCAGGTCATGATCTTATGGTTTGTAGGTTTGAGCACCACATCAGGGTGCTCCACACTGCTTCAGATTCTCTGTCTCTCTCTCTCTCTCTCTGCCCCCAGCTTGTGTGTGCATGCTCTCTCTCTCTCTCAATCTCTCTATCAAAAATAAACAAGCTTTTTAAAATAATCATTTTTGTGGTTTCTCTCAGGAGTCAGCTTATAGGAAGATTGCTTTTGTGATGATCAGTCAGTAGTTTACTACTCTTCAAGTCTTGAGCATTTCTGTGACTATTTTAGCTCATTAAGTTCACTTCAGACATTAAACCAAATATGGGTATCTTCTCCAATGATGACTAGTGTGTACTGCCATCAATAAATACAGTCTGGTTAAGTGGCAAAATGTTGGGGCCTATTAGTTTGTAGGTCTGATGTAGATAGAAATGATTTTGGTCTAAATAGCCTTCATAGTAATGTCCTAGTTAGTGGTGGATGCGTTGAGTTCCATGACAACGTCCTTTACTCTATATGACAGTCTCTGCTGTAAAGGCTTGTTGTAGTGAAATGAATGAAATAAAAGTCACTGATTTTTTTTCTCTAGTTATGATCCAGTTGTATATGCCCATAATAACTGCAATTCTTCTAGACCATTACAAACCGTGTTCTTTAATACTCAAGGACTCTCTGGAATTGTTTTGTTTTGTTTTTCCCTGCCAAGTCATGGTGGAAATTTTCTGTAACAGATAAGAATCTGTTCTGTAAGTGAATTCCATAGTAAGATTTTACTTAATAAAAAATAAATCTACAGTAGAAAAACTTTGACACCCACAGATATAGATCACACTTCCCCAGATCATTATAATATTTCATATGGAGCACATTTTAAAAAATATTTGTCATAGACAGATGACAGTCCTCATTTCTCATTTACCTAGATGTTTCATTGTTTTGTCATAAAAAGAGATTATTGTTACAGTAGTTAATACTATGGATTAATATGAAAGACGTAAAAGTGTTTCTGTTCTTTATGAGTATACATATTGAGAGGGACAAACTGAATAATAAATTTTGATCTAATATATGTTTTTAAAATGAGAATTGGCTTTTTTTTTTTTTTCCTGTAAAGGACCAGGTAGTAAATATTTTAGGCCTTGTGGGTCATATGGTCTTTGCCATAAGTATTCCATTCTGCTGTGTTTGTATGAAAGAAAAGTGGCTCTTAGTCAATAGTAAGCAAATGGGTAGGGCCAGAATGGGCCTGCAGGCTGTGCCAACCTAAAAAGTCAATGTTAATGGAATATACATGGGGTAGAATAGAAACAAGTCATCATATTTGGTGATGATATCTTTTTTAAAAAATGCTACAAGACAGATTTTAATGATTGCACATAGAATTTTATAGAGCAATTCTCAGTTAATGTTTGGATATCTTGTGATTTTAGGTTATTTTAAGATTTCCAAGATTTTTTTCATGTCTCTACAACATGTTGCATACTAATTTACACATTAAAGAATTTTTGAAATGGGTATTCACTTTCATTTCATCTTAACTATCACTGATCAATATTTGTCTGCACTGACATTATGCCCAGGGTTTACTTGGAAGGGTAAGAAATTTTTTATGTTTTTCTAGTCACAGACATAGCTGTTTCCTAAAGTGTAGTCATTATAATTCAGCTCAAATACATTTTGATTATTTTAGTGTCTTTATTTAAGATGGTGGACAGAGAAGTGGTAATTTATTGCTTTTAGATAGGTGTCTAGTTTTCTTACTTTTTCTATGTTAAACTTACAAGGTCAAAGGAAAATGATTTTCCTCTCTACTATTTTACTTTATTTACTAATGTTATACATATTGCCTGTGACTTTAAGTATTTTCAAAAACTAGCTGAAACATTTCAAAAGCATATTAAAATGACCTTACTAGAGGATTTAAAAGCTTATCTATAATTACAGAAGCTAAAGCCTTGCTTTTTAGTAAATGTCAGAATTACTGGGAAAGAGTATACCAAGGAGCAAAATTATCAATGAACTCTTCAGTTATTAATAGACATTCAGTAGTGCTTGGAATATTAAAGAATATTTGTGCTTTAAAATGTTTTAAATTACTCTCTGTCCCCTTCTGTCATACCGTCAGCTTCAAACAGAGCTATTTTCATGCATCAGTAAATAAGAGACTATATTATAGCCCTTCTCACAGACAGTAATAAAGAATGACCTGGGCAGTGTTTTTACTAAGTGCCATACAGAGCGAGATTGTGGAGATAATCTCTGCTTGATATTATATATCCTCAGATACTACTAACTGGGGAGCTGGAAGCATGGTTGATGATGGGCTTTCTGTGGTTTGCATAATGTTTCTAAAATTTGTTATGACTTAAAAATCAGATAATTTGAAAATCAAGTGATCTAAAAATTAGGTTAATCTGGTACAGATGGCTTATATTTCTGCATGGGATGTAGCTGAGTAATTTCTGTTCCTTTCAGATGGTGCTTGTTTTCCCAGGCACTGTCATTCACACAGAGGTCGCCTTCACTCCAACATCCGTTCCTCTTAATCCAGCGAGGCCTTCACACGACCCTGTAGGCATGTATGTTGTCAGCCTCTTTTTGGGTCCAAATCAGAGACCTGGTTAGTTCAGCATCAGCTGCTGTCTTACGCAGCCCCAGCAACCCAGGGATCTACTTGTTGGGTCGCTCTTTGGATGCTTACTGAGTGCCAGCACCATGTAAGAATCCTTATGCCAATCTCGGAAGATGAGCTTTGTCACTACCGCGATTTCACAGAGGCAAACTGAGGTACCTGGAGGTAAAGCAACTTGCCTAATGTCACTGGGAAGTACGTGAGGTGGCCAGTCTAGGTCTGAGACATATTAATAACAGTCTTAGCAAAGTTGGAAAGAAATTTCTGTTTTTCAGTCATTTCTTTCCAAGACCTACCTTCTCAAGCTCTAACTACCTTGAGCAATGCAATTTTACTTTCTGTTAACACTGATTCCATATGAAATGTTGTTCATAGAATTGATTTTTATTTACTTATTTTTTACAATATAGAATTGATTTTTACACTAATCAAAGTAATGTATACACATAGCTTAGAAATAAAATTTCCACTCCCTACTACTGAATGGAAATTGCCTCAGATATTTACATATCTGAATTATTGACTTCCTTTCTGGTAATTGAGGATTGAACATTTACTGGATCTGATCCTCATTTCCTTCATCTGTTTTCCTAAATAATTATGTCATATTTTCAATTATAATGTTTACCGGGGCGCCTGGGTGGCTTAGTCGGTTAAGCGTCCGACTTTCGCTTAGGTCATGATCTCGCGGTTCGTGGGTTCGAGCCCCGCGTCGGGCTCTGTGCTGACTGCCGGCTCAGAGCCTGGCTCCCTCTCTCTCTGACCCTCCCCTGCTCACGCTGTCTCTCTCTCTCTCTCTCTCTCCTAGAAATAAATAAAACATTAAAAAAATTTTTTTTAAATTATAATGTTTACCTTTTTATGACAGCAAACATTGCTCATTAATAACTTAGCACTGTACTGTGATCACACTTTCGTTCTCTTACAATATTCTTACTCCTGAAGTAATAGTGCCAACTATTCATTTGATTAATTTTCTGTACACTTGGGTTTTTAAAAATATTTATTTTTGAGAGAGAGAGAAATAGTGCGTGTGCATGCAAGTGGGGGAGGGGCAGAGAGAGAGAGAGGGACAGAGGATTTAAATCAGGCTCTGAATTGACAGCAGCGAGTCCGATATGGGGCTCATACTCATGAACCCTGAGATCATGCATGATCTGAGCCACAGTCAGATGCTCAACTGCTGAGCCACCCAGGTGTCCCTGTTATTTTTTTTAAAACTCCAACACGTCTTTATACATTTATGAACTCTAAATTTTTTTTAAAACTTTTAACGTTTATTTTTGGGAGGGAGATCTTACATTTTAATCTTTCTATTGAAATATTTATTTTATTTGCCATATTTTACAAAATGATTGCTCTTTCTTACCTGTTTCTTTTTCATTCATCCCTGTTCTAGTTTTATGGGAATGATACCTTCTCATTTCTCCAGTGAGATGACAATAGGCTTCTCTCTTCTTGAAATGTTCTTCTTCTGTATTCATCACTGTTATTTCTTTATTCATTGCTATTATCTCCTTCAGGACTATTTTTTTTCCCTTTTTGTTTTGGCTCTTCTCTCTTAAGCTAAAGACTTTTCTCAAGTGTCTGTTTGATGGTTCCTTGGCTGTCCATTCATATTTAAGAGTGAGGTCTTTGGGAGATCTGTGAATGGAGGTGGGGTTTGTTGATTGGCAGCTTTCAGTGCAGGGTTGTCAAGAAGCTTGTCAACCTTGGGGGACTATCTCATCTCTGAGGTTCAGTTTCTACACGCACACACACACACACACACACACACACACACACACATCCAGTTGTGTTACAGCTATTCTGGGAACAGGTCTGAGCAAGGAGGCTGAGATACTCACTGTTCATTATGGCAATATTCTCTCAATTCCCTTGTTTTTAGCTTAGATCCTCATTCCAGTTCTAAATGTTGCCTGGAGTCCCTGGACACAGAAATAAACTTCAATCTCAATTGAGAGCTTGGGGATCAGATGCAGATGGAGGAGACCTTCCCTAGCCAGGGGCACTAACATAGCTGAATAATATGTGGTTGATACACTTAGACATTTTCATTATATAACAGAGGGAACCACAGATATTAGTTGTAGTGCCACATTAGTGAGTTACAGCATTTGAGATGGAGCTGACTTGGTACATACCAATTACAATCCATTGTTATACAGTCATGACTTTTGAGTAGAACCGTTTATCTAGAGCTATATGTTTGGAGAACGTCATAAACTCATTTTTGAAAAAATCAGCATGAAAGCGAAATAGAGCATGAAACATGATCATGGAAGCTACCATACCTATCACTAAATTTTTGAACAGTGTTAATTTTACTTTGTTTCATTTATTTGGCTTTGGTTTGTCTGGAGACAGAGTGATTACAAACTTTGACTAAATAATACTCTGAGGAGTAAAAGCAAAAAAAATATGCATCTAGAAATAGACCTGTCAGTTGTTGCTTTTGGAGTGAAAATAATTTTACTTATTTGGAAGATTTACTATATGGAAATAAATTAATACTTTTATGCTATTCACACAAAGGAGTTGTAACTCCCCTAATTATTTCAATATTATTCTATTAATATGCTGTCTCCTATTTCACAATCAAAATGCAAGAATCCAATTTTTAGTTCCAACTCAGCATTGAAAAGCCTCTCTTTAGACACCATCACCTACACATATGCTCTCCAAGAACTTACTGATTGCATCTGAATTCTGTTGCCAGTTGGAGTCCTTAAATAAGAATACAAAATTTCTTTAGATATATATACTTTTCTCAATATGAAGAAGTATATTTCCAAGTCTTTTCATAACTTAGGGGTAAGAATAACACTACTTTGAAAATCTGAATTTAATGAAATTAAAACTATAAAAATTGCTAACTGGAAGGCATAAAAATTGGATCCACCTCCAAAAGGCGAAAAGGTCATTACCAAGTGTATTCACTTGCTAGGGCTGTACTGCAGCCCGGGTGGCTTACGCAACAGAAATGTATTTTCTCACCATCTGGAGGCTGGAAGTCTGGCATCACCATGTCTACAGAGGTGGTTTCTTCTGAGGCCTTTCTCCTTGGCTTGCAGACGGACGTCTTCTCCCTGTATCTTCATGTTGTTTTCAGTCGATATGTGCCAATGTCCTCCTTTTATGAGGACACCAGTCATATTGGATTAGAACTTACCCTAAGACTTTATTTTTATTTAATTACCTCTGTAATCTATCTCCAAATAAGTTTACATTCTAAAGTACTGAGGGTTAGGGCTGCAAAATATGAACATTGGGGCTAGGGTACAGTCCAGCCCATAACATCAGGTTACAAATGGAGATACTAGTCCTCAGTCTCTTTTATTCCTTAACTTTCTTTCTCAAAAGACAAAGAGGCATTTGGATTGAATCTGTTACTCAAAACAATAAGTTGTGGGTACTGTCTGATTTAGATATGAGGTCCATAACCAGGCTTAACCAGATGTGGAGCCACACCATATATATACATATATTTACACAACACACTCCTACATATCTATACATACATATATATATATATGTATGTATATATATGTATATGTATATGTATATATATATATATGTATATATATGTCCATTCTCTATACGGACAAACTGTAATCACATGAATCAACTTGGTACTGACTCTGATTGTTACAAAAGTAAAATGTAAAGGAGGAAGTTTAACAAATCAGTGAAAATGTTTCATATTCACATTTGTAAATAAGTGTACAGTGTAGGGCAGTATTCAGAGATTGAAAATCTTTAATGATATTGTGTGCATTATGACACTAAATCATAACCATAAGAGGAAGTAATTAATAAATGTAATTAAAAATGCTTAACCTTGGCTTTTAAAAATGTCTTCATAAAATTGTGCAATAATTTATATTCTCAATCCTTTACCACGGAGTGTATAGTTATTTTTTTTAATGGGTTTTATTTCTTTCGGTGACTTTAAGCTGACAGAAATAAATGAGTGGGAAATACAGTTAATTCCATATCCCCTATTCCCACATCCAATTTCCTCATGTAGGAATATTTTTTTAATGATGTGATGGGAGAATTTTCATTAAAATTTTTTCAATTAATTTTTTTATTTTAATTCCAATATCATTAATATACAGTGTTATATTTTAGATGTACAATACAGTGATTCAACAATTGTATACATTGTCCAGTGCTCATCATGGTTAAGTGTAGTCTTTAATCCCCATCATTTATTTCACCCATCTCCTCACCCACCTCCCCTCTGGTAACCACCAGTTTGTTTTCTATAGTTAGGAGTCTTTCTCTCTCTCCTTTTTTCCCCCTTTGCTCCTTTGGGTTTTTTTCTCTTAAATTTCACAGATGAGTAAAATCATATAGTATTTGTCTTTCTATGACTGGCTTGTTTCCCTTAGCATTATACACTCTAGCTCCATCCATATTGTTGTAAATGCCAAGATTTCATTCTTTTTGATGGCTGAGTAACATTTCATTGTGTATATATACCACCTCTTCTTTATCTACTCATCAGTCAATGGACATTCAAGCTGCTTCCGTAATTTGGCTATTGTAAATAATGCTGCTATAAGCACAGGGGTGCATGTACCGCTTTGAATTAGTGTTTTTGTATTTTGAGGGTAAATATCCAGTACTGTGATTACTGGACTGTGGAATATTCCATTTTTAACCTTTTGAGGAACCTCCATACTGTTTTCCACAGTGACTGCACCAGTTTGTACTCCCACCAGCATTGTGTGAGGGTTTCTATTTCTCTCCAACATTTGTTGTTTTCTTGTGTTTTTGATTTTAGCCATTCTGACAGGTGTGAAGGGATATTGTGGTTTTGATTTGTATTTCCCCGATGATGAGTGATGTTGAGTATCTTTTCATGTGTCTGTTGGCCATATGGATATCTTCTTTGGAGAACCGTCTGTTCATATCTTTAGACCAAATTTTAATTGGATTATTTGTTTTTCAGGCGTTGAGTTGTACAAGTTCTTTATATATTTTGGATACTAACCATTTATCAGATATGTCATTTCCAAATATCTTCTCCCTTTCTTCGATTGGCTTTTAGCTTTGTTCATTGTTTCCTACAGTGTGCAGAAGATTTTTATTTTGATATGGTCCTAATAGTTTATTTTCGCTTTTGTTCCCCTTGCCTGTATAGTTATTTTTGTACGACTCTCTCTCATGACCTCATTGTTGTGCAGTAGTGATAAGTCTCTGATTTGTTGTATATTTTGAAACACATGATTAAGAGGAACTATGCAAGAATTGTTCATCCTGATATAATTAAGCTGTCCATAAAGTTTTATGGAAAAATATGAAATCTTTATTATAAAAGTACTGAAGGATTCTTTTTCTCTCATGCCCTGGGGCCTCTATGAATGCTATATAAGAGACTTAGCATTTATTTTGAGTAGCATAACATCAATTAGGAGAAAGCAATACCCACTTATTAGCTTGATGTTAGCTTCACTGTGGAGGAAAATGCATATGTCAAACATTGGATTTCTGATATGTAATCTTTCTTACACATTTAATAACCATCTATGTAAGCTTTAGTTATCAATTTTTTATTTCTGGGAAGATCAATTACAGTACACACACACATATGTATGTGTATATATATATGTTTAAGTGCGGTAGGAAAATCTACTGGTATTCTCTATTCTATGGGTAGAAATAAATTTATGAAATTCTAGCAATTATGAAATAGCAATTTTCTTTTCTTTTTTTTTTTTTTACAAATAGTTTATTGTCAAATTAGTTTCCACATAACACTCAGTGCTCATCCCGACAAGTGTCCTCCTCCATGCCCATCCCCCCCTCCCCCCCACATCCATCAGTCCTCAGTTTTTGTCAGCATTCAAGAGTCTCTCATGGTTTGCCTCTCTCCCTTTCCCCCACCATTTCCCCCTTCTTCTCCCCCTTGTTCCTCCATCAAGTTCCTCCTAATCCTCCTATACGTGCAAACATATGATATTTGTCCTTCTCTGCCTGACTTATTTCGCTCAGCATAACACCCTCAAGGTCCATCCATGTTGCTACACATGACCAGATTTCATTGCTTCTCATTGCCATGTAGTATTCCATGGTATAGATAAACCACATCTTCTTGATCCATTCATCCATTGATGGACACTTAGGCTCTTTCCATGTTTTAGCTATTGTGGAGAGTGCTGGTCTGAACATTGGGGTACGTGTGCTCCTATGCATCAGCATGAAATAGCAATTTTCTATGGATTTCTTTAAAAATGCCCTTAGCCTAAGGATGTCACAGGAGTACCATGATTATCTTGAAATACATCAATTTTTTTTAAAAGTGAAGGAAAATAATTGGTTATGACAAATTAGGAAATGGGATGGAGAAAAGATGTAACAGATTATTTCCTCTGTCAACAACCAATCACAATTGTAAAATCTTTTCAGAATTTAGGGTGATGAAAAGAATGGAATTTTGGATGGAGAGGATAAAATCCACATAGAGACCTAGTTATCTGGTTTAAAGTATGGGAGTAAGATTTCAGCTACCAAAGGTAAAAAAGCCTGTTCTCTTTTGGCTGAAGTTCTGTGATTAAAGGCAAAAAAATAAGCAAACCAACAATAAAACTCCATAACATTTATTTACAGAAAATATAGCCATAGGTTAATAACTTAGGAAATATTACAATACATTAGATTTTGGTATTTTACCATGGATATAATGATAAAATGGATGTGTGGTGGAAACTGTAACCATAGCACGCTGCTAGCATGAAAGATAAATGCAGGTAAGAATTATAAAAATTAATACATTCCTCATATGAGCTTATAGCGTAATTGTGGCAATTAGGTTGTCTTAGTGATAATGGAGTTTTCATTACATACTACATTAGAGGAAGGCATCTATATTTATTGGTGAAATTGTTATGTGACACAGCTTGATATCAACATAAACAAAGATGAAGATCTGGGCTGATATTTAGGGGTTAAGTGCAAAGCTTGCTTAGGGATATTGAATTGGATTCATGTCATGGCATCTTACTTTTTTTCAGGGATCAAAATACATTACAAGTCAAGTAAAAAAAAATCCGTTGGAAATGATAAAAGATTATTACCATATTTTTTCAATGAGAGAATTGTAAACACACACACATATACTTGTATAAACATATGAAGAGCTGGAATCCAATGTATTTTTATTCAACTGGAAAAAATACATGTTTATCTTTCTGTTATTAATTATTATCAGAGGCTGCAGAAAATGACAAAACCATCAAACAAAAATATTAAAGAATGATATTTCCTAAATTTGTGTTTGGATGCAAATTTTGGGTAACTCCTAAAAGGGAAATTAACCTGTATATCCATTTTATCAAAGTACATGGCAACAGCAAACAAATCATATTATATTTAATAATACTAAATAGGTGTATTCCCAATCTACTGTATACCGGTAAGAGGTAGTTTATAGTATGGACCAGTAGAAGTTATCTTACTTCTTGACTAAAGCAGGGCTCATTTTGATGTCACTGATCAGCCTGTCCAGACTTTGTGGTCTAATCCTCTCAGTGAAGGAAAAAAAGTTTATGGAAATTATCAGCCTTCTTGAAATAATCAGAAGTATTTCTGGGATTCCTTGGCATGGATCATCCACTGTGATTTGAACACTTTGTAGACATTATTTAAATGAGAGTAATTTCCAGCAATCAAAAAGAATGAAATCTTACCGTTTGCAACTACATGGATGAAACTGCATAGAGGGTACATACTACATAGAGGGTATCATGCTAAGCGAAATTAGTCAGAGAAAGACAAATATTATATGACTTCACTCATATGAGGACTTTAAGATAAAAAGCAGATGAACATAAGGGAAGGGAAGCAAATATAATATATATTTAAGGGAGGGGGACAAAAACATAGGAGACTCTTAAATATGGGGACCAAACAGGTTTACTGGAGGGGCTGGGGGAAGGGGATGGGCTAAACAGGTAAGGGGCATTAAGGAATCTACTCCTGAAATCATTGTTGCGCTATATGCTAACTAATGTAGATGTAAATTAAAAAAATAATTAAAAAAACAAAAATAATTTTAAAAATGATAACACTAGAAACAATCTTCAGGTATTTGAAAGACTGAGATATAAAGATGGAGATTCTGTAAAAACTTAAGAACTACCATCAGGATCAGTGGGTGAAAGCCAAAAAATAAAGATGTGATTGAGAATAAGAAATAATTTTCTAACAACTGAAATTATAAAGAAACAAATAGAACACCTCAGTAATAATGATGTTGACAGCAACATTGAGAATAGATTCCTAATTTTTTATCAGATATCCTTGTATAATGGAATCCATTTTAAGCAGTGTGAATTGGTTTCTTTTGTTGGATGACAATGAATTTCCTACTGAGGCTGTAGGCATTCCAGCCCTAAGCAGGGGAGCAAAAGCAGACTACCTCATTTAAAATCTTCCTCTCACCTGCATTTCTATTCTACTAACTGTATATACACCTTGCCATGTCACGTTTAGTAACATTAGTCAGTATGCAATATATGATATATGTGTAGTAAATGATAAATCAATAAAAGTAAAATCAATGAAAAAATGAGTATAATTTCTAGTCTTGTAGTGATGCAGAAGAACTGTTAGTAATGCCATTGTTGTCATCTAATATTTTTTGCAATAATCCACTATTGTGTCAACAATTAAAATGTATAGAGAAAAATACTTAACAATCATGCTGCAGAAAAAATTGAAGAAAGGATGACACAATAAATTTGATTTCAGCCAATGAAGTTTCCCATGTTTCCCATTTATATATTTCAAAAAATTCCTTCCTTTTAATTGGAACAAGAGAGATTGCTATTATTTTTCATTCAATGCTAGAAATTAGATACTCTTTGAGATTTTATGCTGCCAATTGTACGGCCCTAGAAATACAAAAGCTTATTCATGTTTGAGTAAGTATTCTATTGATTTCATTAGAGCCTCTTCTGATTTTCAGTAAAATAGATTTGGATGGCCTTGATTAATCTGTACAGTCATTTGGAGATGGTATACAGGCCAGTTAGAAGACATTTATTTGTAAAACTGATTGAATATACTTTACAATCAGTGAGCATTTACTGAGTAATTATACTATAGAAAATAATATGGTAAGTAGCATAGAGGATAAGATAGAAGTATAAGATAGCCTAAAATCAACAAAGTGGAGAAATTAAACTGCTATGAAGAATTGAAACCAATATAGAAGAGTACAACTAAATTATAAGTCACTAATAGAGGCAGTAAATACTGTAGAAATTCTCAGAAGGGAGAGATCACTGTGAGCTGGATGGGGAATGTTTACAAGGAAAGTAGACTAGAACTGGATCTGAAGGCTGTTTAGAATTCAGTTTGGTAGAAATACAGCAGCCCATTTAAATATCCAGCACTGTTTTGACCAAATGTGAAAATACAAATTCCTATATTGTCAGGGAATCCATATCTGTAACAATTTTTCATTATATAGTAAATTACTTACATGTTCAGATATAAATGTTTTGGCAGCATCATCATCCATAAAATGCTTGTACTGTATTCAAGCATTTGTGAAGTTTTTCATTATAGGCATTGCTTCAATTATTTTACTTGAAAAAATGAAGAACTATCAAAGAAAAATACACTATTATGAAATAATCTCAACTGATGCTCAATTTGCAGGCATTATCTGGTCAAACCAGTAAAAATAGAAGCAAAAATGTTGACAGAAACAGTTATTATTCCTGCATATAGTGTTACACGTATGTCCCTCATGTATGTTTCATGTCGCTGAACATAGTAGCCTTGTGGAAATTATGAATAAAAACTTACAGAACCAATTTCTTTTAAGTCTTGATGTTATGCAGAAGACAAGTTTAGCCCGAGACAGAATTTCCAGCGCTGGCAATACATACAAACTCCAAAATGGCTTTCTTTCTAACAACTTAGATGAAAATGAAAACATATATTCTGGGCAACTTGGTTAGATGCCTCAAAAAATTTACTTGGTAATCAGTAAGGAAGGATACAAAAAATACACGTTTAAGTAAAATGGTTTGATAAAATGTCAAGGTGAAAAAAAATGATGCCAATTAATGTGTTCAAAATTCTGTTTAAATTAATACATGTTTTAAGTAGATTTTTATTTTATTTATTTTATTTTATTTTATTCCAATGGGATAATATAACTTTTTGGGTAAGTGACCTCAAGAAATGTCACTAGATCACTTCCAGGCCTATGGAACAATGAGTTCTCATTTTTAATGCCAGTTTATTTAATTAATAATTACACATTATTACCCAAACATTAATTACACCTGATATAATTTCACCTTTTTGTTCACTGGACTTCGATTCATGTTGAGCAGCATGACTATGCTTAGTTAAGGTCATGTACATGAAGTATTTTCTTAAAACCAATGATTTCTCACATTCAAAACTAGATTTGTTTAAGATCCTCAGAGTTATGGAATAGATAAAACACGTTCCTTTGGGGAAGAGCAATAAGCGTCAAACAAGAGGCAAATTTTAGGATTTTATGCTGCAATGATATGGCTTTATCTTTTATTTTTTTATTTTTTTTAATGTTTTTTTTTATTTATTTCTAGGAGAGGGAGAGACAGCGCGAGCAGGGGAGGGTCAGAGAGAGAGGGAGTCACAGACTGAAACAGGCTCCAGGCTCTGAGCCTGCAGTCAGCACAGAGCCCGACGCGGGGCTCGAACCCACGAACCGCGAGATCATGACCTAAGCGAAAGTCGGACGCTTAACCGACTAAGCCACCCGGGCGCCCCTGGCTTTATCTTTTAGAGCAGCCTACATTTATTTTCATTTTGTTCTTAAAATGAATACAGAAATATCACAGCTGAATTTACTTTTTATACTTTTGATACAAATATCAAAAGGTCATATTTCTATAATTATATAGAGATCATATTTCTATAATTATAATTTAATTCTTCCTTTGATTAACATATAAATAAGCCAAAATATATTTCATTTCTGAAATAACCACAAAATAATTTTAAAGAAATCATATTTTGTATTAAGGAATAAATACCTACAGTCCATATCTTAAGGCAACAAGGAATCCACTTCTGCAAATGTTTAAACTGCTTCTTCTGGTCTTTTCTGAATAAACTTTGCATGGCCATGGCCCAAATCTGCTTGGTTCTTCTGTTCCAAATAGTCATCTTACAAACCTCTAAACAGAATTAGGAGACAGTGTATAAATGCGATCTAGGGTAAGGGTGGGGTGAGTGCAAAATGATACACACTGTTTGTACTTTTAATATGCCCCCAACCCCACCACTGCCTCAAACTGAGAGGAAAGTTTTTTTGTTTTCTATTTACTGTCTCTCTTTTATTATTTTTAGTTTTACTTCTTATTATAGTTTATTGTCAAGGTGGTTTCCCTATAACACCCAGTGCTCATCCCAACAAGTGCCCACTCATTTTCCCTTTTCTACTCCACCCCTCATCAACCCTCAGTTTGTTCTCAGTATTTAATTCTCTTATAGTTTGCCTCCCTCCCTCTCAGCTATTTTTTTTGCCCCTTCTTCTCCCCTATGGTCCTCTGCTAAGTTTCTCCTGTTCCACATATGAGTGAAAATATACGGTATCTGTTTTTCTCTGCCTGATTTATTTCACTCAGCATAACACCCTCAAGGTCCATCCATGTTGCTACACATGGCCAGATTTCATTGTTTCTCATTGCCATGTAGTATTCCATGGTATAGATAAACCACATCTTCTTGATCCATTCATCTGTTGATGGACACTTAGGCTCTTTCCATGTTTTAGCTATTGTGGAGAGTGCTGCTATGAACATTGGGGTACATGTGCTCCTATGCATCAGCATTTCTGTATCCCTTGGGTAAATTCCTAGCAGTGCTATTGCTGGGTCATAGGGGAGTTCTATTGTTAGTTTCCTTAGGAACCTCCACACTGTTTTCCAGAGGGGCTGTACCAGTTTACATTCCCACCAACAGTGTAGGAGGGTGCCCGTTTCTCCACATCCTCGCCAGCAGAGAGGAAGTTTTACAAGTCCGAACTGCTGACAGATCTATAAAGATTTTGTTGAGGAAGTGTTAGGACTCCCTGAAGCTCTAAGAAATATTTTCATGGCTGAATTGCCACAGAATCCTTTTGCAATCCACTTAGTTTTGAAAACGCTTTCGACTTCCAGCATCCTGGAACTGAGATCAGGCCTTTAGTGAGGACAGGGTTCAACCAGTGTCATGCCTGAGGTTCACACAGACTCCTGTCTTCATGAGCTAAGGTCATTTGAACTGTTGGTTGTTTACATTAGTCACGCTATGAAAGACAGGACCTACGGCCCAAAGAAGACTCTGTTTTTAAAGGAACCTTTCTTCAATATTTAACTCCAGGCAATTCTGACTTCATACTCTTATCAAAGCGCTTGGTGAAAATGATCAAATACATTTTCAGAGTGTTTTTGTATTTACAGAGGTCTTCCCATGTGCTTTATGTTGTCAAATCCATACATTTTCCCTAAAAACGTATTGGTACTTCCAGGGATGACATTTGAAATATCTAACCAACAGTGCAGTAAGAATTGAAGGCAGCCAGGCAGATGGTAAAATGAGGATGAATGGGACGGTGAGTGTGTGTCCAAGTGGAAAACAGTGGCAAACAAACTCGTGTGGAAGTGCTGGAGAGCGGAGGGGCTGGGCTGCCATGTGGCTGTGCAGTAATGAAGTCTTTAGAGAATGCAAGCACATGATTAGATTTGTCCTAGAAAAAAATCATTCAGCTGTCAGTATTAAAAATTATTTTATTTTCTAAAAATGTTTAGTTATTTATTTTGAGAGAGAGAGAGCATGTGAGTAGGGGAGGAACGGAGCAAGAGAGGGAAAGAATCCCAAGCGGGCTCCACCTTGTCAGTGCAGATCCTGATGAAGGACTCCATCTCACTAATGGTGAGATCATGACCTGAGTTAAAATCAAGAGTCCATCTCTTACCCACCACCGAGGCGCCCAAAGAATGATTTTAAAAGTCCAATAATGGAAGTGATTTTAGTTACCCAGTTCAGAAATGAAGGCCTTAGTCTAATTATCAGTGAAGATAGTGTCCTCTATATTTACAGAAGACTGATTTGAGAGTTATTAGGGAAGTGGAGCTTACACATTTTGGTAATTGCTTTTGGATAAGTGGGGCAAAGGAAAGGAAGAGTCAAACCTAGCTTCCAGGTTTCTGACTTGGGCAACTGGATGGATGGCGGTGTAACTCATGAAGCTAAGGAATAAGGATGAGATACCAGGTTAGGTTAAATGGGGAAACATGTTCAGTTGTAAACATATTGAATATACAGGCATATAAATAAGGACAAAATAGAATTATCTATGAAACAATTCATTTTTTAATGTTTATTTACTTAGAAAGAGCATGAGTGGGGAGAGGCAGAGAGAGGGAAAAAGTGAATATTAAGCAGACTCCATGCCGTCCGTTCAGAGCCTGACTTGGGGCTCGAACTCACAAAGTGTGAGATCATGACCTGAACCAAAATCAACCAACTGAACCACCCAGGCACTCCCCTACCAAACCATTCTTTAATGTCCCCTACCAAGACAGATTGGAGGTGTAACTTCGATGGTTTTAGAGAAAAGGTAGTTGAAACCACAGGAGTGAAATGTATATTAAAAGAACATATGGAATAAGAAACAAAAAAGTCCAGTGAAGAAGGCCTAGTGAGTACTACTATTTAATAGTCTCAATATACTTATGAATATATTAATTATTACTGTTTAAAGAAGAAATATCTGTTTTAATTTTTTCATACCTTGAGTGTTAATTACTTTTCTCACAAGCTCATTGACATCCTAAGAGTAATTTCTTGATTTGCCCTGTGTGGAAAGGCTTGATGAACTTTCTGAAAATGAATGACTAATTATTTAATTTCATAATGATATGTTGCCATTAAAAATATAATTGAAATATATTTAGTAAATGTAAGTTTTCAATTAATTACTCGATCCAAGCAGTTTAGGAAGCCTGCTGTGTTCTTTTTCCAACACTCTCTGATCTGCTGTCTGCTTTCAACACTCTCTTGAAGCACTTCTTGTCGGGGGCACCAGTGGCTTTCATATCTCCAAAGCTAATGAGCACTTTGCTATCATTAGCTTCTTCACTCTTTCAGTAGCACTGGCACATTTGCTAGTCTCATCTTGAAACTCTTTAACATACATGTTTGTAAAGTCAAGCATTACCTCTGGAGAAGCATGCTCAGGAGACTGGTGACCATTCTGAAGAGGGATGGGGGAAGCAGGAGGAATTTCTTTTCACTGTGAGGTCTTCTCTACCTCTTGAGCTTTGCCCATCTATGTACATCATCTATTTAAGAAAATGATACAATTTTATGAAAACAATCTTAGAGAAAAGTCAAAGAAGACTTAATTTTCTGAAGTTCTGTATAAATTTAATTTCTATATAATATGTACTTTAGTCACTATATGGTAGAGATGAAATAGAAATACAATCTTAAGATTTATTTGGTGTTTCTCTCACTATGTTTTAAGTTATCTTGCTGTTGTTAGGGGTATAATAATTTAGGTCTTTTGATTCTTTGTGAAAGTTTCTGTTTATCCTTCTCTAAGTGTGAGATGGTGTCTCACAAAACAAGAGGTCCTAAGATGAGTAGTCAGGGGGGTTATTTGGTGGCTAAACAATAGTATCTGAAACCCAAACTCTCCTTGTTTTTATGCTAATATTCTTCTCACCAAGTGTTCTGATGTTATGTTTATTGCCTTATAAACACAAAATGGCTGGCTGCTTCATCTTCAGGCCTTGCCTGCAGGAAGAGAGAAGAGCAAATGGTAAAACATATACTGATGAGTTGATGTCTTTAAAAAAGTTCTCCTGGAAGCACCACTGTGTAACTTCCATTTATAACTCTGCTATAACAGTGTTACTTGGTTTTGTTATGACTTTGTTAATTAACATTTGTTAAGTGGAGCACAGGGTGCCAGATGGCAAATCATGTTTTACCAACATATAATAAAAGAAATTGAAATAGAGAAGTTTATTACTTACAGGGCCTGGAAGAAATACCTAGCATACCTCTGGGAACTAAACAGCAGGTCACAGCAGAGTGTGGATGAGAGAGAGGGCCAAGACATGTGTCACTGCCTTTATTGAAAGGGTCTATGGTTGGAGTGCTTAAGGGTTCCCAGGCCAGAGCCAGATTGGTCAATTCAGACCAGAAGAGTGGAGTTTTAACAAGACCCATAAGTCGTCTTCTATCTTAGTCAAAGGGAGCACAAGGCAAACAGGCACTGGAAGGTTGGAAAGAATGATCACAAAGCTGTTGGGAAGTTGCATCAGGAAATGGCATTTGCCCATGACTCTGTTCGCTATGTGCTGGCATAAGAGGACAAGTGTCAGTGTAAGGTCCCTGCAGCCTGCTTAGCCAAACAACAGGGATGCCAAGGCAGGAATACCATAAGTAGCTTACCTAACTCTTGACAGACTTTCACTTGGTACAAAGATGACTGGGGAGCTGAGTACTTTTACTGAGTACATTTCTGTCCCCAGACTCCCCTTCCAAATAAGGACTTAGATATTAAGGAAGAAAGACATTAGGTGGGCAATAGCCACGCAGCAGAATTGGCTCACTATTAATTAATTGATTATTTATCAAGTATATATGGAGAGTCCATCATGTAACAAGAATTTTCTGGATCCTAGAAATAGTACAGAAAACAAAATAAGACAAATCTTTTTCTCAATGGCATACGATTGACATAATATATTAGTTTCAGGTGTACAATGTAATGAATCAATATTTGTATATATTGTAAAATTATTGCCACAATTGAAGCAATGATATGTCATTATTAGAATTGAATCTGTATCATCTGTTTTATGTATAGGAGTTCCATATGCCATTTTTGTGTAATGTGTATTTAAGAAGGTGAAAACCTAGAAAAGTGAACATAGTTGTAAAGCTGGCTTTTACCTTGGGCATTTTCTGAAGCTGAGTTAAATGGCATTTAACTTAGCCTAGCCTGGTGGTCATGAAAGAAACGAAGTGAGGATGTTAAGACCACCCGTGATGGAGGATCAATATTCAAGACTCCCTTGTACAAATATGGGACTTCAAGTGGCTACATGCCCCAGTATAAAAGTCAACTAGAAATAAGTCTGCTAACTCAAAACTCCAGGAAACTGAAAGCAAAATTATCTGTCTTGAAACTGAACCCAAAGATAAATAGGCAAAAATTATCTCTGAGAATGCATAGTTATAACTCATTCTCAGTTGGGTTTGCAGCCCTCAATTCCCACTGTTTGAGTGGGAAAAAAATTAAGAATACCTTAAAACTAGAGTTTGTGTTTGGTAGAGCCTGCAGTCGCCTGGCGGAGACAAATACATATCCTCTCTGAAGAAATTCCAATTTTAAATGAGGTCTCAACAGATCTCAGAGTCAATAAAGAGTTTTAAGAACTGTAAGGTTATGCAAAAAAATCACACTGCATGCAAGGAAAAAGGGCACTATGAATGAGAAAAAGAAAAAGACTGAAGAATCAAATTGTCCACTTCAGGTATTGGAATTGTATCTGATATATTGGAAGAAATAAAAGATGGGAATCAAAATATGAATAAAAAGCAAAAGGCAATTTCAAAAATGAACTTCTAGAAAAGAAGACATATTCAATAGCATAGGAGATCCATGTGAAGGTAGAAATTATAGGACTGGAATAAGATTTACAGAAGTTATCCAGACTGCAGCACAAAGTATGAACAGGAACTTAAGCGGTATGGAGGGTGAAAAGTGGGGAGGGGCGCCCACACAAATGGGGAGTACATTGTAGGAAAAGGGGAATGGAGGATGGAGTGGACTTGTCCAACATACATTTGATTGGTGCTTCAGAAGGAGAGGCGAGGGAAAAGAGGAAAGATGCATTGTTTGAAAAGATAATGGATGAAAAATTTTCAGAATTTATGAAAGATATCAAACCATAGATTTAAAAAAGCTTAGTTACCCCAAGCATGGTAAATATGAGAGAAATCGAGAAAATCCACACCCAGATCCACTTTGGTGAATCTGAAGAATGCCAAAAACTAAAAGTTTAAAAGCAACTGGAGAGAAAAAACAAACAAACCCAGATTACTACCTTTAAAATACTGTAGCTCAATTAGACTTAGAACTGGCTTCCTTCCCATCAGCAACAACAGGAGCAGAAGACTGAAGTGGTCATTACAATGAGTGAGGAAGTAAACAATCATCTAGAATTCCATTCCCAGTGAAAATACATTTCAAAAGTAAGGTAACCCCCCAAAAAAAACAAATGCAGAGAGTTCTGTTTGGTTTGCTTCAGGGAGAAGGAAAATGACCCCGGTGAAAGTTCTGAATACTAAGAAGGATTGACAATAAAAGAGAATATCAATAATGCTAAATAAGCTTTGACTGTGTAAGACAATAACAATTAAATTGTATAAATTAAGACAAAAAGTTAAAACCAAAATACTTGACAAAAGAACATATATATTGAGAGGGAGTCATCAGCACTAAAGATCTTTGTTCAGAGGTCAGTGAAAACACTGAATAAATTTGAATGTTGATAAGTTATATTTGCATGTTTAAATTTTTATGCAAAGAAAAGAAATGGGAGTTATACTTTGATAGTTTCTACGTAGATTTCCCATTCCACTAACCTAGGCAATAACATTCTGCTTTAAGCCTTGTTTATGTTAAAATTTACATATCCCAGCACAGAATCTAATAATATACAAGAAACAATTTCGATGGTCTGATTTTGACTGTCCATGTATCAGAGAAAGTTGGAGTGAGTCAGTGTCTCATGTATCACTACTTCTCTGATAGACTAATTTTCACAGCACTTTGTTCCCTCACACCTATCAGGAGAGGATAGGAATAGTATAGCCTCTAGGAATACACACTAGTTTTTTTGTTTTCTCTTTGTGTGATGAAAAGTTGATGCTTTAATACTACAGTGAAAATAACCTAGAATTTACTAGTGTTGAATTTTTTTGTAATGGATTTCTCAAATACCTATTTTAATCAACAGGAGGCAAAGACCTCTGGTTAATTATTTCTTTATACTTTATATTCTCTTTTAAATGGTCTGTTCCTCATCTAATGTGAAAAAAGCATACATAAGCTAAGTAAGCTCTCAGAAATCATAACAACACTTACACCGTTTACATAGCATTGTATTGTTTTCAAAGCACTTAGACAAACATTGTTTCATTTTGGAAAGAATTTCGGGAAGTAGGAAAAAACAGATGCTAAGCTCATTTTCAGGAGTTGGAACTACAGGTTAGAAACGTCAAGTGATGTATGTAAGTTCACACAACTTGTGATTGACAGGGGTGAAGAACCTTCTAATTTCCAGCCTGGTGCCTTTCTTACTACTCAAGACTCTTCTAAACAAAGTGTTTGTCATGTTAAGGACACAGAAAACTCAGCTTTGAAAATTCTGCATTGAGAAGTTTGTATTTGCATGTCTAGCAGATTCTGAATAAGGAGAGAGAGAGATTTTGATATACCACTATCAAAAACCAAAATCTCTTTTTAGTTAAAACATTAAAAAATACATTTAATGGGAAATTTTCAGATTTTCCAAACCTTAATATTACCTTCATAGTGTTAGACTGTTTGCATCATGTAGCACATAAAGGTAAGGTTTTTCTATTTAATAATATTTTGTGGTAGCATTGTAGGTTAGATATAATGGTTTTGCTTGGGATCAAATTTTATTCAAAGCCATATTCCTACATGTGGATTTACTTTCTCTTTTTCCTTTATAATCCGTCACAAAAATATTTTTGACCTGTGAACCCACTTCTTGGAAGCTGAACATTCTTCATGAAAGAAAATTGTTTAAAAAAAACAACAATCAGAAAACAGTTAAAGAGGGATTCCTGTGTGGCTCAGTCAATTAAGCTCAGGTCTTGGACTCAGGTCTTGAGCTCAGGGTCATGAGTTCAAGCCCTGCATTGGGTTCTGCCCTAGGCATGGAGCCTATGGATGGAAGGAAGAAAGGAAAGAAGGAAGAAAGGAAGGAAAGAGAAGGGGAAGGGAAAAAAACAAAACCAGTAAAGAGATAACTTCACAGCTGTGGGCTATACTTTGTATACATTTAATCATTCATCTCAATTTTGTTATCTTTTATGTACTGCTCAAATTCTCTGGCCTGTTACTTTTTAAGGCTTAAGTGGGAGTAGATTGGCCGAAAGCCTCCCTCTTTGAAGGGGCAGATGCCCTTGAAAGGACTGTGATGATGAGTATTGTTATTCTTTCTTTTTTTACAAAGCCAGTCTAGAAGTGTATTCTTTGTAGCATTTAAGAATAAATTAAGCTCTAGCCAATGAGAAGTCTTTTGAAACCATTAATGAAGAGTCCATTTCTGATAAAAATTATAGTTTAAAACCTTACCTTTACCTCAGAAGAGTTTTTTTGTTAAGTTGGAAATGCATCTGTGATTTTAATTACATATTTTCTGAATTTTTAAAAATAAAGGTGTACATCCTGTGAAAATCAAATAACTTAGAAACCTTAGGGCCATAAATTAGTTTCCTTGTCACTCCTCATCTCCATTTCCAACCCTACAGTCAACACTAAAACAGAAACAACCCTCTACTGTTCTAAGTTTCTAGTGATTTCTTCCTGAACTGAAAATACTGAAAAATACTTCAATTTTTTTAACTTGTCGGTTGATTCCTCCACAGTAAACAAAATAAAACTGTAGGTCGCTTATATGACATCTTCACTCTCCCTCACTTCTGCTCAGTGTTTCAGGGATCACTTATTTTTAGCTCTTATATTGGTTACTTTTGTTAACTTTAAATCACATATTTCTTATTGTTTCATCAGCTGTGTGGTCTGTGTCTTGATACTCTTGCTCTGTGGAAGGATGTAAGCACAGTGTACCCGCCCTCATTTCTGTTTTCCCTCCCTTCTCTCTTTCCATCTGCATTTCTAACAGCTAGAATTTCAGTATTTTAGCTTGAAAATTATTACCACTCAAGGCCCCCTCCTACACTGTTGGTGGGAATGTAAACTGGTGCAGCCCCTCTGGAAAACAGTGTGGAGGTTCCTCCAAAAATTAACAATAGAACTCCCCTATGACCCAGCAATGGCACTGCTAGGAATTTACCTGAGAGATACAGGAGTGCTGATGCATAGGAGCACATGTACCCCAATGTTCATAGCAACAATTTCAGAAAAAGCCTAAATGTCCATCAACTGATGAATGGATCAAGAAGATGTGGTTTATCTGTACAATGGAGTACTACCTGGCACTGAGAAGGAATGAAATCTGGCCATTTGTAGCAACATGGATGGAACTCGAGGGTGTTATGCTAAGTGAAATAAGTCAGGCAGAGGACAGATACCATATGTTTTCACTCATATGGGGAACAGGAGAAACTTAACAGAGGACTATGGGGGAGAGGAAGGGGAAAAATACTTGGGGAGAGGGAGAGAGGCAAACCATAAGAGACTCTTAAATACTGAGAACAAACTGAGAGCTGATGAGGGATGGGGGAAAAGGGAAGGTGGGGTGACAGACATGGAGGAGAGCGCTTGTTGGGATGAGCACTGGGTGTTATATGGAAACCAACTTGACAATAAACTATAAAATAATAAAATAAAATGATAAAAAATCATTATCGTTTAGATTATGATCTTCTACTCTAGTAGGTACTTTCATGCTTTGTCCACTTGGTTAACCTAAAAAGTGGACAATTTGTGAATGGCATGTTCATTATTAATGACCAAGTAAATATTGTTAACTAGCCTAAGCAGTGCATCAGTGTTCTATTTCCTTCTTTACTGGCCCAGTCCTGGCAAGATCAAATAGATTCTCTTTTCTTTTACTTTACCTCTTGCTTAAAAGTCCTATTGCCTCATATTTGAACCACAACTCTCATGATGCTTTAGCATGCTCCCAGTAGAGGAATTTCTAACTGCCAACTTTCTAACTAAAAATGTTTCCAGGTCTTCCATTATTTCTATGCTGTAAATTATACTTTTTGTTTCACTTTCTTTTTTCCTGGATAACACCTTTGCTGAGTAATGTGGCATCCCACACCAATCTGAATCAGTGGTTTAGCTATGGCTGCTGCCAACCTGTGTTCTTATGACTCGGGACTGTTAGCCTGAATTAGATTCTAGCTTCCTTTAAAAAGATCTCTGTTAAAAACAACTATTAAGTTTTTTTCTTCTTTTGTAAAAATTGAGTTTTGATTAACAAAAAATTGACAACCAGTCTTGTGTTTTAAAATAACACACTTTTTAAAAAAGGAAACAAGGTACTGAACATTGGCTGAGGTATGATTTATTTGCAAATTTTAGAGAAATGTCTGTGGTAGCCTATGCCAGTACATGTTGTCTGGGAGTGAGACATGTTCATTTATTTTTCTTTCATTAGAAGATTTGTTACCTACTGCACTCAATTATATAATTACAAATAAAAGATCAATAAATAATTAATGACTTTTCAGCCACTATAATAAAGTGCACTTTTGCTGTTTGTTTGGGTTCATTATTTGGCTCCATAAAATTTAAATATATTTTCTCTATTCCTTTCCATAATCCTGCAAGGTAAATATCATCTTTATTGTATATAGAAACAGGCTAGAAAGGTTGTTATATAACATATCTCAAAGCAACTGTCTAGTTAGTGGCAAAGCTATGATTAAGTTCATATCTGGCATATTTTTTATAGGCAAATCTTCTTGTGCATAGTTTTTGCTGGGGATGAGTAACAAAGATAGAAGACTATTCCTTGACCTGTTACAATGTACAGAAATATTGAAGCATGTTGAGAAATTTCCAACTGATATAATTACTCTTGTAGAGTTATCTAAATTTTTCTTAGTAGTGTAGACAATTGGACATAGTTAGAGACAAGTAGGTATTAAACTTTGAAAGAACACAGGTCTGAGTTGAGAGATTTTAACTTGGTTAAGAATCACAGTAGAATCTTTAGATAAAATTTCTAAAGGAAATTCTCATGACTTGATTTTCAAACTTAGAATTGTATTCACATTCAGATCTCCACATTAAGAAAAAATAAAAGATATTTAATTTCTTAGGTAATAAAGAGACACTCTGAAAAGTTACTCTATGATCAATGCCCATGTACTTCTCTGTAAGATAATTGTTTCAGTAGAGTCCTTTGCTATAAATGAAAAATATGGGTTTTCTCTAGGCTAGTGACTATAAAAATGAAACATAAACATATGACCTCAAAGTTGAAAGCAATCAAACCCAAACAAAAAGGATTATAGTGAGTTTTAAAAGGTAGTTTGTATATTCACATTCCAGTTTTGCAAGTATTGTTCTTTAAAAGAAAGTTATATGTAATAAGGGAGTGAAGAAAGGGAATCTGTGTTCAGATATATTCTGGTTTAGCTTGAAAAGATTAAGCCCTAAAAATCTTACCATATGGACTTTCTAGAAAATTAGCACACTCTCCAGATTTTTGACATTGTCTTCCCAGCAGGCATCACTGCAGTCATTATTAAATTATCTCTTTAGGTCATCACAATTAGGTTTCCCATTCAATATGACCTTCTCCAAAGTTACAATGATAACAGCATGGTATTTGTAACAAAGTGGCTAGTTAGGATCAAGCATATGAGCAATATGGAGCACTTGTAGAAATATCATTATCTGTTGAATTTCAAGAGCTTCTAGCTGTTTACATAATTTTAATAAACTTTATGAAATGCAAATTGCTTCCAGGATTGAATTATTTGAGCTGAAGGTATACATACCCTATAAATATGGCATAGGAAAAGCTTAGTATTCAAAAAATGTATTGTAACTTAGAACCCAGTACATTTACCACACAGGTAATGGTATATTTTCACTGTGGCAAATAAAAGTGAAAAGATTAAAACAAATGCTAGTACTTCAAATTTCTCAAAGAAAGTGATCAGGATTTCCAAAGAGAAAACTATGATATCTAAAACTTTCTGCCCACAACTCATTTTATAATATAAATTGTGAGACTCATTCTATCTCTATGTGTCCACCTCTTAGTTTGAGTAGTATGGATGATAATTCCTAAAGCCACTATTACTGAATTATTACCATGTTTATTTAGTCAGTATTATTTGAAGTATTCCTAATATACGAAGATTCAATGGTGACCAAGTTGTCATTCTGTCCTCTGGGATCTTTTTGGTTCAGTTCTTTATTTCTCCCAGTTTGTGAAATAAATCAGAAAAACAGGGAAGAAATAAGGGTTTCTAACAAAGACCAATGATTTTCTTTTAAGTTCTCGGATCAAGATTCTGATTCTGATGGAAGTTTTTAAGTTCTTGATTGGTTAAACCATTTCTAGGATTAAGGCATACAATTATTCCTTGAAACTTTACAAAGCCACTTTGTACTGGAGAAAATTTTGTACTGATATTAAGAAAATTGTACATGTCAAATGTGTCCTAAGTTCCTGGAAAATAAAAGGAAAAAAACCTACAATTCATAGGGGTTTTAGTTTATTTTTTATTTTTTATTTTTTTTTTAGCAGTGATCTTATAGATAGCACAGACTCATTCTAACAAGTGTGTAATTAAATTATTTTTACCATTTAAATTTTTGTCCATAAGAAATGCAGCATTTGACAAAGTTTTCAAGATAAAATCCCTCATAGATTATTCCTTATTTAAGGATTGTAAATGGTGTTTTTAGCCATGCTTGTTTTTCAACTTTAAAGTACCTAAAGACAATCACTTCATTTTCCTCTCTTCAAAAATCAATGGTACTTGCCAGTGGCTGGATGGCTTAGTTGGCTAAGCATCCAATTCTTGGTTTAGGCTTGAGTCATGATCTCACAGTTCATGACATCAAGCCCCACATTGGGCTCTGTGCCTACACCACAGAGCCTTCTTGGGATTCTCTCTCTCCCTCTCTCTACCTCCCCGCCTTCACAAAATATATACATAAATAAACTTAAAAAATAAATCAATGATATTTAGAAGTGACATCAACGTCATGGCAGCATGAGTCTTTCCATTTATATTGCTCTTTCAGTTTATAGCCAGTGGGACATCCATAAACCAACAAGAGTTTCTCAGTGGGGCAGGCTATGACACCGAAGGGACCCATCCGTCTGCGCACCTGAGAGTGGGTGGGTTGGGCCTCATAGAGGTGGTGAACTGAGGGAGCAGTGGTAGAACTGGAGTAACAGTGGCAGTGACTGTATCGTGACCCCAGTGACACAAACAACAATGGCAGCACTGGTGACCCTTCTGACAGAGCAGGTGGGAGTTGGGAAATGTGCACTCTCAAATATAGCCAGCAGATAGTTCCGGTAAGAGAAATACAAAATTTGAGCTGTCTCACCACTTGCTGGAAAACAAAAGAAAGGGCTATAATACCCAACCTGTTGAACTGTTAAAATCAAAGAAACCTTTACCCAAAACTTACTACAGCTTTACCCAAATAAGAAAGTTTCCCATTACTTCAAATGTACTGTCAGAGGCACATTTCATCAAACACCATGAAGAAAAACAGTAACACGGTATCACAAAAAGAAAATGACAATTCTCCAGCAACCAAATTCAACCTGATGGAAGACTGGAATCTAACTGATAGAGAATTCAAAATATCTGTTATGAAAAAAATTCAACAAATTACAAAACAAGTTAAAAAATGCAGAAAGGCATTTCAGTGAACTCAGGGGTAAAATTAATGAACAGACGAGATAATTTACCAAAGTGATTAACATTCCAAAAAAGAACCAAGCAGAAATTCTGAAGTTGAGGAACTCACTCAATAAATGAGATGAAGAATGCATTAGGAAGCATTGGAAGAAGAATAGATTAGATGGAAGAGAGAATAGACAATCTGAAAGACAGAATCTAGAAATGATGCAGGTGGAATGGGAGAGATCTTAGATCTTTTTAAAACTTTTTAAGTTTATTTATTTCGAGAAAGAGAAAATATAAGTGGAGGAGGGACACAGAGAGAGAGAGAAAGAAACACAGAATCTGAAGCAGGCTCAAGGCTCTTAGCTGTCAGCGCTGAGCCCAATGCTGGGCTTGAAACCACAGACTGCAAGACTATGACCTGAGCTGGAGTCAGATGCTTAACCAACTGATCTACCCAGGCACTCTGAGATCTAAGATTTTTTAAAAAGTTTTTAATGTTTATTTATTTTTGAGAGAGAGAGAGAGACAGACAGACCATGAGTGCTGAAGGAGAAGAGGGAGAGGGAGACACAGAATGTGAAGCAGGCTCCAGGCTCTTAGCTGTTAGCACAGAGCCCGAGGCAGAGCTTGAACTCACTATCCATGAGATCATGACCTGAGTTGAAGTCAGATGCTTAACTGACAAAAGCCACCCAGGCGCCCCAGATCTAAGATATTTTTTAAATGAAGAACCCTTTGAGAGCTATTAAGCTCCATTAGGAAAGGCAACATAAGAATAAAGTGTATACCAGAAGGAGAAAAGAAGGAGAAGGGGGGCAGGGAGGATATTGAGGGAAATAATAGCTGAAAACTTTGTAAACCTGGGGAAAGAGCAAGATATACAAATCCAGGAAGTTAATAGATCAGATTATCTCAATGCAAAGAGAGCTTCTCCAAGACACATTATAATGAAGTTTGAAGAAGTCAGTGATGAAGCTTAAGGGCAGCCAGGGAACTCCTGGAAGAAAACATGCAGAAGAAGCTCAGAGTTACTGGTTTCAGCAATGATTTTTTAACATGATGCCAAAAGTGGAAACAACAGAAGCAAAAATCAATAAATGGGGACTACAACAAACTCAAAAACTGCACAGCGAGAGTAACAAAGAAAACAATGACATGGTAGCCTAGAGAATGGAAAAAGTTTTTGCAGATCATGTATTGGAGAAGGTGTTAATATCCCCAAAATACAAAGAACTAACACAACTTAAAACTCCCAAACAATCTGATTTAAAAAATGGGTAATAGAACTATAAATAGACATTTTTCAAAGAATACATTAAAATGGCAACAAGGCACATGAAAAGATGTTCAACGTCACTAATCATTAGGGAGATGCAAACAAAAACTACAATGAGATATCATTTCATACCTGTTAGAATGGCTTTCATCAAGAAGATAAGAGACAAAAGCTGGTGAGTATGTGGTTAAAGCAAAACCTTCATACACTGTTGGTGGGAATGTAAATTAGTCCAACCACTATGGACAAAAAGTGGTAGTTCCTGAAAAATTAAAAATAGATTTACCATACAATCCAGTAATTCCATTTCTGGGTATGTGCCGAAAGGAAATGAAAAAACTATTTCAGAGAGATACATGCACACCCATGTTTATCACAGTATTATTTACAATGGATAAGATATGGAAATAATCCAAATGCCCATCAATGGATAAATGGATTAAAAAAAAAGAGAGAGGATGTGGAATGGAATATTATTCAGCCACGAAAAAGGAATATATCTTACTGTTTGAGACAACAGGGATGTTCCTTCAGTGTATTATGCTAAGCAAAACAAGTCAGAGAAAGACAAATATTGTATGATACAACTTATATATGGAATCTAAAAAAGTCAAACCTAGGCACCTCTGTGGTACAATCGGCATGTTTGGTTGTTAAAAAAAGTCAAACCTATTGGGGTGCCTGGGTGGCTCAGTCACCTAAGTGACTGACCTCAGCTCAGGTCATAATCTAGCAGTTTGTGGGTTCCAGCTCCATGTCAGGCTCTGTACTGACAGCTCAGATCCTGGAGCCTGCTTCAGATTCTGTGTCTCCCTCTCTTCCCTTCCCCTGCTTGCTCTCTCTCTCTCTCTCTCTCTCTCTCTCTCTCTCTCTCTCTCTCTTTCTCTCTCTCTCTCTCAAAAATAAATAAACATTTAAAAAGTCAATCCTATAAAAAACCAAGGAGTAAAATAGTGGTTATCAAGAGATGAGGGTGGGGGGATAATATTGATGGTGTTTAAAATACAAACTTGTAAGGAGCAGTAAACAAGCCATAGAGATCGAATGCACAATATATTGAATACAGACAATAATCTTGTACTGTAATGGCATAATGTGATAAATTTCACCTCAGTTGCAATCATAATATCTAAATGTTTTAAAGGATTGCAGTATACATCTTAAAGTTACAAAATGTAACATGTCAAATTTATTAAATAAAAAAATGTTTTCAATAAACATCTGAGATAGTAATCCCAATTCTAAAAATAATTTAAAAAGTAAAACCTTGAAAAAATTAACAGTGTTCAGTGCAAATAGTTACAAAATTTGGAGATTAAGCTGGAAGTCTCCAGTCTCTAATGATCAGACCTATGCAATCAATAATATTTTATGAATAAATATTATTGTTTATAACTGAAAACAGATGTGGTCAGGTTCTCATGGGAAATCTCTTGGGCTATTTTGCCCCTGTGACACATTAAATCAAGAAATGACACTTTGTCACAGCCTGAAAAACCAAACTCAACACCACAAAACATTAACAAGGATTATGGGTCACTGAGAATGTTGGTGATAGAGGAAAAAAGATATAATATTACAGCCCACTTGACACTACGTCGTCAAAATTTCCATTAAACATTTTCAAACTCCTTTAGAAATTCTTCTTTGCCCAAAACCCACCTTGACCACATCTATAACCAACTGTCTTCAAGCTTCTCTTTCATTGCTGCTCCTCACAGCCATCTCTTAATTCCAGATATGCTCTTGTCCAACTCTCTCTAGCCTCTTCTCTCCTGTGTACTCCCATTCATCACCGAGTTCAGTAAGCAAGGCATCCAATCCTGGGTCAAGTCACTTTAGCAAACAGCAGATGATTATATATTAAAACAAAAATATACAACTATTTTTGTTGTATTTTGAGAGATTACAGCCATTCTTTTTTCTTGACACATTAAGTAGAGAAATATGAGCAGAAATGAAATTTACATGAAGATGACATCATTGGGGTTATTTCTAGTCTCATTTCTTGTAATGCATGATAAATTTCAAATGGTCTCCTCTATGGAAAAAATATTTCAAACCAATTTTTTTCATTTTCCAGGCAAAACTTGCCATGGTATATGTTTCTTCTGTGGCCTACAGAAAGCAGCCACACTTTAGTTTTCAAACCAATGAATACAAAATAATTCATTAGTTTGAGCCTAACTGCTACCAAAACCCAGTGCACAGCTGTGGAATCTTTTGCATATACTTTCATTTGTAAGAACTGAAATTCAATTCAAATTAATTTTAGCAAAAATGGAGGATTAATTAGAATAATACTGGGATAGCTCATGAAGTTGAAGGAGGAGCTCCTGGTACCTGACAACACTGGGGAAACTCAGGACGTGAACACTGGAGTTGACCTTGAGGATTCTCCAATTTTATCCTCCATTTGTGCCATATCTTAGGTGGAATATGACAGCCAAGAGCTCTGGGGTCACACCTGTGTCCCAACAAGTGAAGGAGGCTCTACTTTGCTAATTCCACTTTAGGAAAGGGCCACAGATAGCCTCTGATTTGCTCAACTTGTTAACACCCACACCTGAGCCAGTTGCTACACTAAAAAGTAAAGATGCAATGTTTATCTCAGGCGCACTGTCACCTGTGCAGGGAGGGACTCCCTCTACCCTCAAGAGGCAATAGCACTGGGTAGACAAAACCATAACTGGCAGAGCAGTGATTTTTAGGATAACGATCATTATAGGCTTAAATAACACTGTTTTTTTAAAAATTTAAAATATGATGCAAAACTAATTTTGGTGTGGAATATGTGGAAGATTAACTTTTCAATGTGGTATACATGACTCTTTTTACATCTCAAAGTGGGAAAGATTTGCGTAAATTTTTTGTGATGCATGTTGAAATGATCATTGCCAAAATCACACTATTCTTATTTGCCTTCTTGGCTACATCTGTCTTTTCCTGCAAAGGGAATCTTGTTCATGTTAAAATAGATTATTTCTTGAGGCTCTAATTATGTACGAGAGGAAACACAGCTGTGAATTCATCATTGTCATTGAAGCTTCCATGTATTACTTTGTAAGTACACACTTACATAGTGTTAGCTGCCATACAGACAAAATAATCGTCAGTAATCTTGACTTCTGTTATGGTTGCCACTGGCAAAGATAAATTTGTAGGTGGCTTAGACACATGCACGTGCAGATAAATTCTCAAATTATTCATTTGAGAATAATGATAACTCTGGAATCCTATTCTTAAAATATTGGCCAGAAGAATCCATTGGATGTCTTGGATTTGTCCTAAGAATGATTTGCCTATAAAGGACTCTATAAAGGATTCAAAGGATTAAAAAATAATGTTAACAAATCAAGCAGCAAGGAAGGAATCTCTACCTGGAAAAGTATATTTGATTTTTCTTTAAAAAATAAGTAAATTAATTATTAAAGTTTCCCACAACTGACACTCACATAATTGGGACAGAATTTGAAGAATTTTTCACTGCTGTCAGCAAAATACTATAAGAAAGTATGCCCTTTCGATTTTCAAAAACTCTTAACAGTGCTTCAAATAACAATGACAGTAATTAAAGCAATAAATTAAAGGAAAAAAGGCAAATAAATCAATTCTGTTTAACAATTTGTATGTCCTTTGCATTCTACTAGGTACGTAAGTTTCGTATCTTGACCTAACATGTATCCAAGAGCTATAGTTCCCCTTTCAAGGATATGGGGATGAAGACTTTAGAGATTAAGCAATTAGTCAAAAGAACACATCTATTGAGAGTCAATGTTCTCACATCATACACAGAAATGAACTGAAAATGGATTAAGGACTTGAATGTAAGACCTGGGACCAACTTCTAGAAGAAAACATAGGCAGTAAATTCATTGACATAGGTCTTGGCAATGATGTTTTGACTCTGACATCAAAAGCAAAAGCAACAAAAGCAAAAATAAACAAACGGGACTACATCAGACTAAAAAGCTTCTGCACAGCGAAGGAGATCATCAACAAAATGAAAAGGTAACTTATTGAATGGGAGAAAATATTTGCAAATCATCTATCTGATAAGGGGCTAATATACAAAATATAGAAAGAACTTACACAACTCAATAGCAACAACGACAAAAAAATCCAACGAAAAATAGACAGAGGATCCGAATAGACATTTTTCTAAAGAAGACATTCATGTGACCAAGAGAGACATGAAAAGCTACTCAGCATCATTAATCATCAGGAATATGCCCGTCAAAATCACAGTGGGATATGACTTCACCTCTCTAAAAAAGGCTATTATCAAAACAACAAGAAAAACAAGTATTGGCAAGAATGTAAAGGAAAAGGAACCCTCATGCACTGTTGGTGAAAATTTAAATTAGGTCAGCCACTGTGGAAAACAGTATAGAGTTTCTTCAAGAAATTAAAAAAAAAAAAAAAAAAAACAACCTCCCATATGATCCAGCAATTCTACTTCTGGATATTTATCCAAAGGAAAGAAAAATACTAACTCAAAGGGATAAATGTATCTCCATGTTCATTACAACATTATTTATAATAGCTAAATATGTAAACTGAACCAGTGTCCACTCAATGGATGGACGGTTATAGAAATTGTAGTATATACATATTAATATATACAATGGAATACTGCTCAGCCATAAAAAAAGAATAAAATTTTGCAATATGCAGAAACATAGGTAGGCCTTGAGGGCGTTATGCTAAGTGAATTAAGTCAGACAGAAAGGCAAGTGTTGTATGATTTCTTTTATATACAAAATCAAAGAAAAACCCAAACCCAAACCAAGTTTATATACAGATGGGTAGTTGCCAGAGGCAAGAGGCAGGGGATGACATGGATGAAAGGGGTCAAAAGGTAAAAAAATATATATTAGCAGGAAGGGTGCAGGAGTGCTAACATCTGTTTTACAATTACTGTGTGCCACACTGGGCTGGAGTCTCTAGTGTTTGGTTTAATCTTCCCAACACCTCTGTGAAGTATCATTCTTTTGATCTCACAAAAATGGAAATAGACTCAGGAAGATCAAGTCACATGCCTCAGGTCACACAGCTGGAAAAGAATGGACTGGGATGGGATCCCAGGACCAGCTCATTGTTTTTGCTACAGGATAGATTTTCCTGACAGTCATATAATATAATAATGGCCACAGCCAGAAAGTCGCTACTGCCAGTGCATTCTACAAGGTCTGTGCACACACAGGTGCCCTTCATTCTCAGCTAATTGGATTGGTTTGAGATGTCTATGGGACATACATTGTTCAATGAATGTGAGGAAAGACCACAGAAGGATGCATTGGACCATCCATACTCTTGGAAGAATTTAGACCATGGCAAATGTGCCTTGAAGGAATCCTATAACTCACCTGCAGAGTGTTCATCTCAAGTTTGATGCTACTGAGCAGAGGAGAAAGGTTTGTTTGCTTCCTAAATGCTCCATGTCAGCCCTTGGGAAAAAATAAGGCCCCCTGACATTAGGAGAACTGAGCCAGAGAAGCCAGCTGGCCCAACTCCAACAGCAAGAAAGGGTCCTGCAAATCCAGATTTGTATGGGAAATCTTCTTAGTATTTAATTAAAGTATAATTTTGTTATAAAATTCTCTGGCTAAATACAGAAGGTCTATATGCTGGACGCATTCCAGGGACACCAGCGACAGACAGTATCTGAGGCAGTGTTAGTTTAACCTTGGAGATCTTGGTCCTGACTCTCCAGAGACCAGGCAGCAAGTTTCCTCTCGTGATTATCGGTCAGCATCAATCCATCTCATACACACACACACACACACACACACACACACACACACACACACACAAACCAATATTCAAACCTTATTTGCAAGTTATCTACTTATTTATTGAACCAATATTTTTGAGCATCTGTAAGGGACCAGGTCACATAAGAGATAGGACTATGACAGGAAAACAACAAGAGACTGGAAAACCTTTGCTTGTGGAGCTTAAGTGAGAATGTCATAAATAGCACCCAATACAACTAGTGATGTTTGTTTGGTGTGAATACCAGGATGTCTGGTCTTTCATTGAATAAGCCCCTTGGTTTCAGTGGATTAGTCTCAGATCAAGAAAGCACAGGCTTATGTCTTGCCCTGAATCCATTCATTAATGGAGCTCTTGCATTTCACATCAGTGTTTGATTTGATCTGTTCCCTGGGCCCCCATAAAAAATGAGAGTAAAAATCATCCATCTATTTGGTCAATCTAAATTATATTCCTGCTTAAGGTCTGATTCTTGTTTCTGTTTCCTTTAAAAATTTCAGTATGGTGAATTCTGTGATCATAATTTTTATATTTTTTCTTGTTTATTTATGTTGACAGAGAGATTGAGAGAATGAAGGGGGAATAGCAGAGAGAGAGGGAGAGAGAGAATCACAAGTAGGCTCCATGCTATCAGCACAGAGCCCGATATAGGGGTCAGTCTCATGAACCGTGAAATCATGACTGGACCTGAAATCAAGAGTCAGACACTTAACCAACTGAACCACCCAGGCACCTCACTGTGACCCTAATTTTAGCTGTGATTTGAATACATAAGTCATCTTTGATACCATAGGTTAAATGTAAAGGGCACTTAGCCTATTTTAAGAAGAGGCTGACCTTTCCTAAGGCAAATTGTGAGAATTCTAGTTTATACTTTCCCTTCAAGTTTAATGAATCCATACAGATGTGACTAAACACCTCAGAAGGAATTATGGATGTGGATGAAATCTGAGATTGTTAACCAATTCTGCCTTGGGGAGGAGGTAGTCTCCCAGTGACAAATCTGAAAGACTGGGTAAGATACTTACCAAGGAGTAAGATTAAGGGCATCCCAGACAGAGAAGCCAACTGAGGAGAGTCAGAGACTCTGAACATTGAGATTGGAAGACAAGTTGCCTGATTCAAGGAATTAGATTCAGAGGCACTAAATCACTTGACAAGAGTCAGTTGATAAAAACCTAGTTTTTGAGTCAAAGTTCAGAGTTTTTGTACAACATGGTGACAGTAGTTAATAACACTATATTATGTATTTGAAAGTTACTAAGAGAATAAATCTTATAAGAAAGTGATTTTTATAAGTATATATGGCAACAGATGTTAACTAGATGTTAACTAGATTTAATTGTGGTAATCATTTCACAGTGTATGCAAATATCAAATTGTACATTTGGAACTAATATGTATCAAGAATAAAAATCAAACCAAACCAAATAACCCAAAGTTCAATGTTTTTCCTAATAAAGCCACTCCTTTTCAAGTTTTTAAAATAATGTTTTAAATGTACTTTTTTCAATAATGTCATATTTTAATGGGTACATAATGTTTTTGCTTGACATCAGTTGAGTTGGTTTTAAAACAATTCAGCACTACACCAGCTGGGATGATTACTGATCTCTCCATTCCATTGGATGACTCTGCCAACAGGGGCCAGGATCTATTCTGTTCCAAATTGTATTGTTGTATAGGTCCCTATAGTAAAGCAGAAAGTGGCTCCGTCAGCTGCTAAGGCATTGTCGTATTTGTCAGGGAAATCAGTTATACATTTCTGATGCCCCTGCTTTGCCGCTATTTGCTGAATACATCTATCTTGGAAACCACCAGGTGGTTTTGGCCAAGAGAAATATCAAGAAGCCGAAGATTTAATTGCAACTGTGGGTGCCACTTTTTTCAGGGATCCTTGTGTGGTTGGGTTTTTTAATTGTAGAAAAAATACATAATGAGATCTACCCTCTTAATAGGCTTTTAAGTATACAGAAGAGTATTGCTAACTATAAGCACAGTATTGCATAGCACATGTCCAGAATTTTGTCATTTTGTGTGACTGAAACTGTATACCCATTGAACAGCAACTTCCCACCCCCTGCCCCTGGAAACCAGTGTTCTTTTTTCTGCTCCTATGAGTTTGACTACTTTAGATATCTTAGATAAGTGGAATCACACTATTTGTCCTTCTGTGATTGGCTTTTTCACTTAGCATGATTTCTTCAAAGTTTACCCATGTTGTAGCTTATAATATGAATATTTTAGGCTGAATAATATTCCATTGTATTTGTACTGTAATCATATTTTGTTTATGCAGACATTCAGGTTATTTCTATCTCTTGGTTATTAGCCATACTGCTGCAGTGAACAGCATTATGAGAGTGCAAATATCCTTTTAAGATTCTGCTCTTAATTTTTTTGGACAAATACCCAGAAGTGGGATCATAATGGTAGTTCTGTTTTTAATTTTTTGATTATCCTCCATACTATTTTCTATAGCAGCTACGCCATTTTACATTCCAACCAATTTCTCCCCAACCTTGCCAATGCTTATTTTGTTTTTCTTGCTTTTTTTCCTGGAAGGGGAATAATGGCCATCCTAAGAGGTATAAAGTAACACCCGATTGTGCTTTTGATTTGCATTTTCCTGACAATTAATGAACTTGTGTATCTTTTCATATACTTACTGGCCATTTGTATGTCTTCTTTGGGAAAATATCTATTCAAGATTTATCTATTCAAAATATTGATAGAGTTTTGAAAATATCTATTCAAGGCAAAAATTTTTGCCTGTTTTTTAAACAAAGTTATTTGTTTTGTTGTTGTTTTTGCTGTTGAGTTGTATGAGTTTCTTACGTATTTTGGATGTTAACCCCTTATCAGATGCATGGTACGCCATTGGTTTTTCCTTCCGTAAGTTGCCTTTCACTCGGTTGATTGTTTTCTTTGCTGTGCGGTCTGATATAGTCTCACTTGTCTACTTTTGCTTTTTGTTGCCTGAGCTTTTGTTCATACCCAAGAAATCATTGCCAAGACCAATGTTATTTATAGAGATGTTCTGCTGTGTTTTCTTCTAAGAGTTTTGCAGGTTAAGGTTTTATGTTTAAGGCTTGAATCCATTTTGAATATATTTTTGTGTATAGTGTAAGATGAGGGTTTGGTTTCATTCTCTGGCCTGTTGATATCCAGTTTTGCCAACACCAGTTATTAAAGAGACTGTCATTTCCCCATTGTGTAGCTGTACTGGTCACAGCAAGCTAACCCCAGTTCTCATATATTCTCAGCAGCCCTGACATCCACCATGTTGGTTACTCCAGTGCTCTGAATGAGCAAGATGAAAATGAGATTTTTGGGTACCTTTACAAAGCCAGAATGTTGGATGCAAGCTCCTTTTCCCCATTGAGGGAAGAGAAGCGAGTGGAAACCCTTTTCTCCCGGTGCTGATCTATGCCTGCTTTTGAGAAAGGCTGGCATTTATAAAGGGAAATTACTCTTTTTGCCCATTTCAGTGCACATGTTTTCAGCTTTGTGCATGTGTGTAGCTTTGTACTACAACTTGTTAAATGGGTTCTAGAAATTTCATAAAGGTATTTTGACCTGTATACCCTCAGACTTTTCTTCTTAGTATTGACATTGGCAGGCTGTAAGCATTATGTCTTTATTCAACTATACTGAAAGCAAGAGAAGAGTCTTTGCCTCTTTGAAGATGAGGAGAGCTTTCCCCGGAGTCCCCATGAATGCTTCTTCTAAATATCTCATTGAGCAGAATTATATCACATGCCCATAATTAAACCAACTGCTGGCAAGAGGGATTGGAATTTCCATGATTGCTTTAGATTATCAAGTCTCTTCCTTTCAAATGAAAGGGGCCCAATTTCTTCTGTGGTTCATGTAGTACATGGCTGCCTGGCATTGGAAAAGTAATGGGGTTCCATTAAGAAGAAAGGTGGTTGAGTATAGAGGTAGGAGCTGCACAGGAGATCAACAATATAAACTACATTTCTCAACTCCAACACAATCACCCATACAAGTCAGCATCAGGGATATTTATGAGAGACTAAAAAGGAGAAAAAGTTAAATCATTTTAATTATTTCAGTGTGCTATAAATCTTCCACTTTAAATGGAGAATAGGATGAAGTCTGTGGATTCCTAAATGTCAACATCAAACATTTTAGGCATTTTTATGACAAATGAATGCTCTTTTTTGCCCAGTCTCTGTTGGTACAGTTTAAGGTGCAGGGACTTACAAATCTTTCCCCTGCTTCTAAATCAGTGATAACTTTGTTTTCCATCTGCTGATTTATTAAACAAACTGAATTTTGTCAGATGTCAATGATAATTATAATTTCCTACCTCAAAATGATTAGGGTTTTCATCTCTTTAAATTGCCTCTTTATCTTCAGTACTGTTTATTAAGCTTCACTTGTTCACTACATTTATCAAATATTTCATAAATTATAAGAGTTTATATAGCAAAAGCATGTGTAACTCTGAACTGACTGGCTTGTCTCAAAACAAAAACCAAAGGTATTTCTAAAAATGAATTAAAACTCCTTTAATGAAAACTCTGATAATAATTATAACCCACTCAGAGCATTTATTATATGCTATGTACTATTCTAGTTTTAAAATATATAAATTCGTTAATGCTGTCCTAAATTTTGTAAGCTAAGGAGTTTTACTATCCACATTTTGTAAGTGAAAAATCTAAGAAACAGGTTAAGTAATTTGTCTGAAGTCAGAAAGCTATCAAGGATCAGCTAGAATTCAGATTCAGAAAGTCTGTTTCCAGAGACGTTTATTTAATAAGTGTGCTGGATAAGGAAGACTTCCCATTTTACATTTATACTGGGAGTCTTACATATACCTTAAAACTGCTCTTCCATCTGAAAAGCTTTATTGAAATAAGTTTTAAATTGTCTATTAGGAAATATCCTAAAGAGGTTTGCAGTTATGTAATAGTAACTTAATGGCCTTATGAAGTAAAGCCCCATTTAACATGTTACCTTAGAATTCCCTCATTGAACATCTCTATGATTAAGTTGGAAGAACTCTATTGGGCATAAAAGGATTGGTCTATTTGCTTTTATAATAGAAATCCCTAGGTAATTTTAACATAAAAACAAACAGGTATCAGCAAGATGGCAGAATAAAAAGCCTCAGCCTTTCTTTATTCACAGAAACACCAATTTAACTAAAGACAATAGGATTCTATCTTTTAGTTCGCAGCTACTAAGAAGAATATTTCACTAACTTTCATATGTTACCATGGGAACACAGGTTCCCATAGGGATGTTAAAAAAATTCAACATTAAGCTTAGTTCAATCCACCTGTCTTCCTGAATTCTCATTGTGTAAAGGAACGAGGTCCTCAGAGATGCTGTGGCATGTCATCGAATGTACTTGTAAGATGCGCGCATTTCCAGTTCACGTTCTGTGTGAAACGTGTTTATGATTTTCAAAAATAGAAGTACTTCCATTAGAAAGAATGTTATTAATCATTACTTGACAGCAATTATATAAGGCACAATGAACAATGACATCCTCTGTCACCATTTTATATTAAGGGGAAGTATTGGAACAATTCAGATATTTCCTTTCTCCCTTTCTTTTTCTTTCTTTCTTTCTTTCTTTCTTTCTTTCTTTCTTTCTTTCTTTCTTTCTTCCTTGCTTTCCTTCTTTCTTATGTTCTTTCCTTTTTTCTATTTGTCTTTCTGTCTGTCATCCTGTCTTTCTTTCTTTCTCCAGTATTGTTAACATACAGTGCTATCTTAGTTTCAGGTGTACAATATTGTGATTCTACAATTCTATACATGACCCAGTGCTGTCATGACAAGTGCACTCCTTAATCCTCATCACCTATTTCACCAATTCCCCCACCCACCTCCCCTCTGATAACCATATGTTCATTCTCTATAGTTAAGAGCATTTCTTGGTTTGTCTCTCCTTTTTTCCCCCCGTGCTTGTTTTTTTTTTTTAATTTCACAGATGAGTAAAATCATATGGCATTTGTCTTTCTCTGATGGACTTATTTCACTTAGCATAATACCCACTAGCTCCATCCATACCATTGCAAATGGCAAGATTTCATTCTTTTTTACGGCTGAGTAATATTCCATTGTGTGGCTCACCTCTTCTTTATCCATTCATCTGTTGATGGTCACTTGGGGGGCTTATATACTTTGGCTATTGTAAATAATGCTGTTATAAACATAGATAGGTGTGCACATATCCCTTTGAATTAGTGTTTTTGTATTTTGGGGCTAAATACCCAGTAGTGCAATTACTGGATCACAGAGTAGTTCTATTTGTAACCTTTTTAGGAACTGCCATACAGTTTTTCACAGTGGTGCGCAAGTTTGCATTTCCACTAACAGTATACGAAGGGTTCCTTTTCTCCACATCCTTGCCAACACTTGTTTTTTGTGTTAGTGAGTTTAGTCATTCTGAGAGGTCTGAGACGATATCTCATTGTCATTTTGATTTGCATTTTCTTGATGATTAGTGATGTTGAACATCTTTTCATATGTCTTTTGGCCATCTGGATATCTTTTTAGAAGAAATGCCTGTTCATTTCTCCTGCCCACTTTTATTATTTTTTTTTCATTTTATTTATTTTTATTTTTTTTAATTTTTACAAATAGTTTATTGTCAAATTAGTTTCCACATAACACCCAGTGCTCATCCCCACAAGTGTCCTCCTCCATGCCCCCCCTCCTCCCCCCCACATCCACCAGTCCTCAGTTTTTGTCAGCATTCAAGAGTCTCTCATGGTTTGCCTCTCTCCCTTTCCCCCACCATTTCCCCCTTCTTCTCCCCCTTGGTCCTCTGTTAAGTTCCTCCTAATCCTCCTATACGTGCACACATATGATATTTGTCTTTCTCTGCCTGACTTATTTCGCTCAGCATAACACCCTCAAGGTCCATCCATGTTGCTACACATTCCTGCCCACTTTTAAATTGGATTATTTGTCTTGACAGTGTTGAGTTGTACAAGCTCTTTATATATTTTTGATACTAACCCTTTGAAATTTTTGTGTGTGTTTATTTTTGAGAGAGACAGAGTGTGAGTGGGGAATGGACAGAGAGAGGAGACACAGAATCTGAAACAGGCTCCAGGCTCTGAGCTGTCAGCAGAGAGTCCTACACAGATCATGACCTGAGCCAAAGTCAGACACTTAACTGATTGTTCCACCCAGGAGTCCTGATACTAACCCTTTATTGGATGTCATTTGCAAATTTCTTCTTCTGTTTAGTAGGTTGCCTTCTAGTTTTATTGATTGTTTCCTTTGCTGGGCAGAAGCATTTTGTTTTTATGTAGTTCTAATAGTTCATTTTTGCTTTTATTTCCCTTGCCTCAGGAGACAGATGTAGAAAAATGTTGCTACAGCTGATGTCAGAGATATTACTGCCTGTGCTGTCTTCTAGGATTTTTATGGGTTCAGGTCTCACATCTAGGTCTTAATCTATTTGAGTAGATTTTTGTGTATGGTATAAGAAAGTGGTCCAGTTTCATTCTTTTGCACGTAGCTCTCCAGTTTTCCTAACATCATTTGTTGAAGAAATTGTCTTTTTGATGGAATCCTTTCTTTTTAAATTTTTAAATGTTTATTTATTTTTGAGAGAGGGAGAGAAAGACAGAGCACAAGCTGGGGTGGGGTGGGGGGACAGAGAGGGAGGGAGACACAGAATATGAAGTAGGGTCCAGGCTCCGAGCTATCAGCACAGAGCCCCACATGGATCTTGATCCCATTAACCATGAGATCATGACCTGAGCTAAAGTCAGATGCTTAACCCACTGAGCCACCTGGGCGCCCCAGATGGAACCCTTTTTTATAAGCCCTACTCAATTCGCTCATGTGAATTCCCTTTGGAATATAAAGTTTGGTGAGATGTTAGTTAGGTATTTAGACGCAGCATTATAGATCACTAGTTTAGGGTTCTGTAGCTCCCTTTCTTCCTGGTCTCCAGTCACTGGTCAGTGTCTATTTGATCACCTAATTCTCTGACTTTTGAGCAGAAAGTGACTTGGGAACTAAGGAAGAGTCTGCTTAAAGTATAGATTTCTCTAATGCCAATCCATCTGAATTTTTTCCTAAGACACGATGTCTGTTAATATGTTCCTTCATTCAACAAAGAACTAATGAGCATTGATTCTATGCCAGATGTGGGCAGTAGATGCTAAGGGTGGGAAAGGAACACGTACACGAACACAACAGGTCTCTGGTCTCTGGAAGTCCAGTGGGAATTAGTGTCAAATCCCTTGATGTGTAAGATGTTCTCACTCAGGCAATGTCTTTTGTTTATTGCTTATTTGTTGTACTGATTCTGTAAGCGGGACTAAAGAAAGTGAAGTTGTCCTTCAATGAGCAGGGAAGGAGTTGCTGTGAAAATATATGTATTCATTTAGGAAGTTTCAATTGGCAAACCAAACGTGGCTGCCTCAGGCTTTCTGCCATAGCCTTGCAAAGTGCAGGACCGAGAACTTGATCATCCTTCTTCATCTGAGAGACTAATCAAGACCAATTTGTTCATGCATCACCTTTGGTCTGGTTTGGTCAGCTAGAGAAGTCCAAAGCTTCTAGACCATCCACTCTCCCCTGGACTCTCACTTTCATAAATTTCTGTGTTTCCTCTGATTCTGATTAAATCTGATTAAATTCTGATTAAATCTCTTACCCTTCTTTTTCCCTGTAAAAACCATTCACTATGTCCTTTGAAACTATAGGGTTTGTGATCAGCAAACTCTCCTATATTTTTGTTCCCTTTCTGAAGTCCCTTTGACCCTTTGCTTTATGAAAGTTTCTTCTGATATCTTTCAAATGGAGATAGTTTTCGCTCACAAACTTCTGCAACTTGGGGCCAGGAGGAAGAATCAATGTTCTACTTGTTCTCCATTGCCTTTCCTACTTCATCCTTTAAACAAGATAACTCTCTTGAAATTCTGTCATGGAACCAGCTGTAAACCTTTCTTGATGCTTCCATCTGCAAACCACCACATCCTTTACCTTTAAAAACTTGTTTTATGTTTATTTTTTTGAGAGAAAGAGAGACAGAGCGTGGGTGGGAGGGCTGGGGCAGAGAGGGGGTGGGAGACATATAATCTGAAGCAGGCCCTGGGCTCTGAGCTGTCAGCACAGAGCCTGACAAGGGGTCCAAACCCACAAACTGTGAGATCATGACCTGAGCAGAAATTGGGTGCTTAACTGACTGAGCCACCCAGGCACTCCATCCTTTACATTCTTGTACCGAAAATTTTCTTCCTCTCCACCCCTACCCTGTCATATTTGAACTGACTTTATTATACTTTTGAATGATTGATCTTGAACTCTGAATATATTGGCCACAGAAGAGAATCTCGTGCCATGTAGATAACTTAAGCAGGGAGAGTTTATTCCAGGGTAAGAAATGACATGAAGAATCATTGGGAGATCTGGGAAAAACCCTCAATTTAGTAAACTGTAGCCTTGACCTCTCCCCCTACCCCCAAAGTGGGGATGGGCCTCCAGAGGATCTGTTGCCCTTCTCTGGTTAGCAAGCTATTGGCTCTAGGACACTATGATAGGAAGCTGCCACTATAAGGAGATCCCCAGAATTTTACTGCCATAATCTGTACCAGCAAAAAGGGTGTGCAGTTCTCTGCCTTTTGACCCCACAAAGCTAGTGACCAAACACTGAGGTAAGCACTGTCTCAAACACCCTGCTGATCAGGAGAAATAGAAGAGGCATCTAAATCATTAGATCTGCCTGTTTTGTCTTCTAAGAACTCAGACAAGACAGAAGCTATCAGGAGGGAGCTCCTTCATATTCCCACCACCAATTCCATAAAGTTATATGAAGTTTTACAGATCTTCTTAGCCTTGTCATTGTCATATTGAAATAAGAGCAATATTTTATTTTTAAAAAATGTTAATGTTTATTTATTTTTCAGAGAGAGAGGGAGAGAGACAGAGCTGAGCAGGGAAGGGGCAGAGAGAGAAGAAGACACAGAATCTGAATCAGGCTCCAGGCTCTGAGCAGTCAGCACAGAGTCCGAGGTGGGGCTCAAACTAGAGCCCCATTTCTTTTAAAATCAAATTCTGATGTGTAGGGGCACATGTACCCCAATGTTCATAGCAGCACTCTCAACAATGGCCAAAACATGGAAAGAGCCTAAGTGTCCATCAATGGACGAATGGATCAAGAAGATGTGGTTTATCTATACAGTGGAATACTCCATGGCAATGAGAAACAATGAAATCTGGCCATGTGTAGCAACATGGATGGAACTTGAGGGTGTTATGCTGAGCGAAATAAGTCAGGCAGAGAAGGGCAGATACCATATGTTTGCACATATAGGTGGATTAGGAGGAACTTAACAGAGGACCATGGGGGAGAAGAAGGGGAAAAATAGTTGCAGAGAGGGAGGGAGGCAAACCATGAGAGACTCTTGAATGCTGAGAACAAACTGAGGGCTGATAGGGATGGGAGAGAGGAGAAGGGGGGAGATGGGCACGGAGGAGGGCACTTGTGGGGATGAGCACTGGGTGTTATATGAAAACCAACTTGACAATAAACTATTTAAGAAAAAAATCAAATTCCTCTACTTATGCTCTATCTTTTCTTTCCTTCTCAGGGGCTTCTTTCTGTTGTCTGCACTAGCTCTACTCCACCTCTGTGGTGATTAATTCCCATCAGCACACAAACACCCTACAGAATCATCCATCTTAGAAACACAAAAACTGCCACCATGATGTCTTTCTGCTCTTCAAATATGTCAAGGCCCTTCTGTCCTCCAAGCATGTGCTCATATTCACCTATTTAACTTGGAATATTTTCCTTAGTCCTCTGCATAGATGGTCTAATTCTCAGAGCCACTGTCTCAGTTCAAATTAATCTAAGAGGCTTTGTCTAGTCGCCCTCTCTCCAAATCCTTCACTCCCTATCACATCACCCTCTATAATTTGTATCAAATTCTAAAATTGACTTATTTATTCATTTACTTACTTCTTTACTTCATTAAATGTAAGTTTATAGGGCAGGTATATTCCCAATCTTGTTTACCTCTGAACGCATAGCACGTTGCTTGATACACAGGAGAGATTTAATACACCTATGTTCAGGAAACGAAGGAGTGTTATGTACCAAAAGGAAGAAAATTGTGAGGAATAGCACAAAGAGATGGGAGAAAAAACCTCGCTCTTTCGCCTTTCCCTGGTTAAGTTTTAAAGCCTCACAAAGTTGGGGGTGGGTACCTCTATTTCCCTCCCTTTTTGTGCTAGCCTCCCGACAGTGAGTAGAGAAGGTTGCGGATATAACTATCCCTTACATTTACCTTTGAACTCCGGTGGCATTTTTTTCAATTTCTCATTTTAAAGAAGAGCTACTTTTTAGTGATTTATTTGATTTATGGAGAAATATTTTTTAATGTTATCTGGTTTATGGCATAATTTATCAGGTGTCTATTTTTCAGCTGTCCAACCCTTCATCCCCCGTAAAATCAGCTTGTTTCCTTCTTTTTTTCTTTCAAAAGCGTTTGCTACAACCCACACTGCTTCCTTCTGTTCAAATTATTATTACTTATGTTTCAGTAGGGGTTATTTTTCTTGGACCAATTATTTGCTTACTCCCTATTGCATATGTTTTCTGTCTGAATTGCATATTCTTTTCCTAATGGAGTGCGAGAGCTTAATATCCTGTATTGCTTTATCTCATTAAGTTCTATCTCATTGCCACATTTTGTGGTCCCATTTTCTGTAATTAAATGCTCCTTTAGGAAGGGGAAAATTTTTTGATTTTAAGAGCATTTTGTTTAACAGAATCATGTCTGACTTTAGTGAATTATAAAGTTTTGAAATTAAATAAGACCTTAGATCATGTACTGCAAAGCTTTCCCCGACGCATGCACCTCTTGTAATATCCCACTATGGTGTAAACATTCTGTCTGTTGTGCTGTGCCCCATCTGTCAGCATTGTGCCTGGCATATAGTAGGTGATCATCAAATATTTTTGAACAAATAAATGAAAAATCTGCATTTGGGTAACATAAGTTTTAAGTTCAAAAAAAGAGGGATACTTTGAGACACTTTTTCAAATATGCCTGAGGAAACAAGCACAAAGATGTTCATAGCCCTTTTTTTTTTTTTGAAAAGTAAAGTACAATAGAAATACTTACCAGTAGGAGAATATATAAGTAAGTGCTGTATATTCCTTAAGTAGAATCCTAAACAGTGGTTAAAGTGAATGAACAACAGATACACTCATCAGCATGGATGAGCCTCAAAAATAAAATTTTGAAGAAAGAAAAGCAAATCATAGAAGAGTGAAAAGGAATTACTCCATTTTATGAAATTGTAAAATATATCAAAAATACAAAACAGATGGTTAGCAAAATATATGCATAGCAAAAGCAGAGACAATAATGTGTTATTAATAACAATAAGTTATTGTTTATACTTTGATCATGATGAACAAGAAATTCAAAGCAATGTTTTCCTGCTGCTGATGGGAGTGAGTTGTAAAACTTACTCATCGAGGCTATAGTGAGGCTTCATGGCAGTACTTAATTTTTTTTTTCATAGTTTTATTTTTATTTTTGAGACAGAGAGAGAGCATGATGGGGGGCAGGGCCAGAGAGAGAGGGAGACACAGAATTCGAAACGGACTCCAGGCTCTGAGCTGCCAGCACAAAACCCGATGCGGGGCTCGAACCCACAAACCGCAAGATCATGACCTGAGCCGAAGTCGGACGTTTAACCGACAGAACCACCCAGGCGCCCCAATATTTAATTTTTTAAAGTGTGTGTTTGAAAACACAGCCTTTGTTTTATTTTTCATATTCTTTTATATATCCCAAATATTTCATAATAAATGCAAAACCTCAATGGACTGAAATAAAATTGAACAAGAAAAAAAGTTATTCTTTCCTTAAAAAATGGCATAGGAGGCTCAAGGAGACATTCACTGAATTTGAGTAGGTTCCCTAACGTCATAAAATATAAATTTTATAAGTAATATATGAAAAAAATAATTTACATTGTCAATAACATCTTAGATTTCAACCGGTATAATTTGGTGTTAAGTATTTTTTCCCGAAATTTTGATTCTAGGTATTAAAAACATGAGTAACTATCATGTTTAAGTCTTTGTAACTGCTTGTTGAAAGAAAATAGTATGAAAATGTTTAGAGTAAACTGCAAATGTAGTTAGAAGTGTTTGTAAGAAGGCTGAGTTTCTGATAGATGGTCACAGAATTTGAGTTACAAAAGTTACCTGGTTAAAAGATGAATTCTACATTTTATAAATGCTTATTATACATTTGGTAGTAAATATTCTAAATGAATTACAGATGTTAACTTCTTTGGTCCTCAGTAAGAACAGTTATTATCTTATTTTGCAGAATAAGTAACTGAAGTACAGAAAGGGGAAGTGACTTGCCCAAGGCCCCCCAGCCCAAGAGAGGTGAAAGCACGGTTATAACCAGGTTGCCCAGCCTCAAAGTCAAGACTATTCACTGGCAAATTTCCCACCCATCTTTAACAGTGTGGCAGTAATAGAGAATCATATTTTTAAAGCTCTTTCAAAGGTATACAAAAAATACAATAGTTTTGTAATACATTACAAATATAATAATATTTATTATATATTAATTTATATTTATTATAATATAATAATATTATATTAATGTATAATGTAATAAATTATAGTTTGGTAATACATTATATTACTTCTGTAAGAGAAGGAGAGCTCTGAATGCAGGCTATGTGCCTAGTAACTTGTTCTGCATCACTAAATCTTCCTAAGAACCTTATGAAGTAGGTATTATTATTACTCATTTGCATAGACATGCGGAATGAGGTAGGGAGATAGAAATAACTCCCCCCCCCCCCGTGCTTCATGACCAATCAAGGCTGGATTCAAGCCTATAAAATTGGATTAGAGCCAGTAGAGCTTGTCTCAGCCTGTGTGTCAGTTACTATTAGTGCAAAAGCAAAACAAAAATGAAAAAATAAAAACTTATGAAACTCTTAATTCGGGGATATGGAGAGACGTAGAAGAGGGTCTTCTATGGGGTACCAAGTGGAACAGGAGCGACTGGCTCTGAGTGGATTACAACACTACCACACAGCCGTCCAGTTTGAAACTGGCCTTCCCAAATTTGGAAGTGCATTTCAGGCTTGAGGCTGGGAGCTCTGGGTTTGGATGGTTGACTTTGACAGATTCCTTTTAGATGAGGGGTTGGGAGGGAGGGCTACTCTCTATCGCCCCCTGGTGGAGGCGTCCGCCACTGCCGGGGTTATGCAAGCGACCCGCCCCTGGGGACCAAGTGCCACCTTTCCGCGCTGGGAACGGTCTTGCACTAGCGTCCTCGGTGCTGGGACACAGAGCCGGCCCCAGGCCCCAGGTCCGACCTGCCGCTCGGTTTTGTCCGATCCTCTTGGTGCTGGGTCAGGTCGTTTGGCACCGAGATCTGGAAGCAGGCGTGTGATTCGGCTGGGGCATGCGACAGGAGTGCGGCCGCAGCACGACGGAAGGGACGTCGTGGGCACAGCTCTGTCCGCCTCCAGCGCTGCAACCAGCCTGCGTGTGCGCGCTCCGGGCCTGCGGGCGCCGGATCCTGGGGTCTCCCCGCTGACCGCCCGTCTGAAGGTGGCTGACTCCCGCGGCTCTGGAACGTGGGGCCGGGGGGCTGGGGGCTTAGGTATAACTGCCTTTCGCTAAAGTCCCAAAGAGCGAGAGGAACGAGTTGGCGACTTTTCCTTTCACCCCTGTTTGAACGGGGATGGAAAACGATGCACAAACTAGGGTTCCTTCCTGGACTCTGGAAGTGGGTGCTGCAGAGCAGGCGGGGGCGCGGGCCCCCCAGGTTGTCCTCCGGGGTGGAATACCGGCCTGACCACCCAGGCGCCAGCCTCCCTCAAGTCCCTGAGCCCCAGGCTCTCTGCTCCCACACGTGGCAACAGCTGGCAGCCCAGACGTGCGGGTCGACGTCAGGGTCCAACCACGGGTCTTCTGCCTCCTCCCCTTCCTGCTAGTGGAGCAGGCAGAGAGACCCTCACCCCAAACCCAACCTAGCCATCTAGCTCTGGCGGGGGGTGTGGGGGGTGGGAGAGGGACAGTGTGGAGAGGAGGCCTTTTTTTAAAAAATTATTAATTCAAAACCTATTTATTTCCATGCACAATTCTGTCAAATGGAGAAGATTAAGAGGAAAACGGAAATAGAGGAATGGGAGAGTCAAGGGTGGTGACGCTTTCTCATTGGCCGAGTTGTGGTATTTTCTTACTGGTTGAGCTTGTCTCTGGGCAAGCAGAAAATTTTCCTCCCACCTTGCTGGAGTAGTAAAGTAGGCTTCTTCTCTTGGGAATACAGGGTATATCTCCTTCTGTTGGGGTCTGCAATGGACAAGGGATAGGGCGTAAGGGCTTCCCCTTCTGGGCGCTTAGTCAGCATTTTGAAAGAAATTTCCTTTAAGTTTACATTGGATGGGGGGTGGGGGCGGGTTGAGAAGTCACTCAGCAGGGTAGGGACTTGAACAGCAGGAGGACAGGAAGGATGTGTGCAGCAGAAGGTGATCCAAGCAAAGAGAAGTAGGCTGGGGGAGGATGGCCTCGGCAGAGGGGTGGCCCGAAGCAAGGTGTGTTTGGGTGACTGGAGGAGATGAGCCAGAGCGTTTCTTGGAAGTGTAGTGCAGACCCAGGTTCCTACTCTTTTCATTCTGCTGCAGCCTTTTTTCTTTTAGTAAACATTTTGCTGTTTATTTCTTTTTCTTAATAGCTGTGTTCTCTGTCCAATCAACAGTAACTTTGCATCAAATGGTAATTACCTACACTTTTATTTATAGATTTTTAAAAAAGTCTTGGTGCACCTGGAGGGCTCAGTGGTTAAGCATCCGACTTCGGCTTAGTTCATGATCTCACAGTTGGTGGGTTGGTGGGTTGGTGGGTTCGAGCCCCATGTTGGGCTCTGTACTGACAGTCAGCTCAGAGATTGGAGCCTGCTTCAGATTCTGTCTCCCTCTCCCTCTGACCCTCCCCTGCTCACTCTCTCTCTCTCTCACACACACTCTGTCTCACACTCTCTCTCTCTCTCAGAAATAACTAAAACATTAAAAGTTTATTTTCAAGTCAAATGGATTATTTCTATAGTCTGCATTAATTCTTGATAAAGAAGATAAATGTAGCAAGTGGTTCATCCTAAGTAAAGCATTCTTCAATATTCTCCTTGGTAACTGGCTCTGTTTTGGTATTTTCTTCCTCAATATTTCCCCTCAATATTCCATTTATTTATCTTTAAAAAAATTTTTTTAAAGATATTATTTATTTCTGAGAGAGAGAGAGACAGACAGCATGAGCAGGAGAGGGTCAGAGAGAGAGAGGGAGTCACAGAATCTAGAACAGGCTCCAGGCTCTGAGCTGGCTGTCAGCACAGAGCCCAACATGAGGCTCAAACCCACAAACCCTGAGATCATGACCTGAGCCAAAGTTGGACGCTTAACTGACTGAGCCACCAGGTGCCCCTCCATTTATTTATCTATATCTATCTACATCTGTATCTATATCTATATCTATCTATATTATTTGAGAGAGAGAGAGAGCTGATGCGGGGCTCGATCCCATGACCTGAGCTGAAATCAAGAATAGAACGCTCAACCGACTGAGCCACCCAGGCACCCCATCAATATTTCTTTTAGTAATAAAGTAATGCCGTGTGGAGATACAAGATAGAGGAGATCACTGCTTTGGGATAGCTTTTGATCAGTTTGTTGAGATTTACACAAACAGGTTAAACTGTAAAGCAACATATATGCATATGATACAGGATATAGACTGAAAGGTATAAATGGCAAGGGAATGTAAAATAAAAGAGTAATCAAAGAAAAATGGATTTCTGGATGCCAAACTAAGTTCCATATATTGCTTTCTTTTCTGTGACATGCATATTGGGTTTAGCAGTTTGACGCATTGGAGGCAGTTTGTATCAATGAAAGTTTTAGAATGGAGTTTCCTCCCTGCATTAGATCAATAAAATCAATAGCCTGACTTAGAGCTTAGCTGTTTTAAGTTACACAGTGGTAGAATAGACATGCAGGTTGTTTTGTTTTGTTTTGGTCATTCTTGAGGCAGAAACAGACCGGCTGAAGCAAGGGCGAAAGTACACCAGTCAATAATGTGGCTGACAGGTACCTTGTCCTTGAAGGCCAGAATTTCCTGCGACACATTGAGTTACTCTTACAGGGCATCTGTCCCCATGTCCTCCCAACCAGCCATCGGTGTCAGTGAATCCACAGACTGCAATGTTGACCATACTTCTGAAAGATATGCTACTTCAAATCATAAGACATTGTGCATTTTATTCTTTATTTGCTTCAAGAAATTTTTGAGGAAATTACAAGGAATTCTATCAATTAATATGCTATTTCCATCACTGAGAAACATTTCTGTTGAATAGATTAGTGGTTCTCAAAGTGTGGTCCCTGGACAAGGTGCATCAGCATTGTCTAAGAACTTGTGACACAAGCCAGTTCTCAGACACCACCCCAGACCTCTTGAGCCAAAAATTCTGGAGGAGCGGCAACAGAATGGTCCTGCTCTGAGCAGCCCCTGCAGCCACATATGGTATGGGAACAGTTCACGTCTCCAAAGAAGGGTTGTGAGGGTGGAGCAGACAGATACGCAGATTATTCCGCTGACAAATGATTTGGCTACTCATACAGTTTTTCTCCTCCTCCTCCTCATTTTTCTTCTTCTTTTTCTTCTTTAAATTTTTTTTTAATATTTATTTACTTTTGAGAGAGAGAGAAAGGGAGAGTGGGGGAGGTGCAGAGAGAGAGAGAGAGAGAGAGAGAGAATCTGAAGCAGGCTCCAGGTTCTGAGCTGTCAGCGCAGAGCCCGACATGGGGCTCGAACCCACAAACTGTGAGATCATGACCTGAGCTGAAGTCGGATGCTTAACCAACTGAGCCGCAGGCACCCCTCCTTTTTTTTCTTCTTTAGCAGGCTGCCATGGTTTTAAAAACACAAGGATCATGTAATTCTTAAAAGATTGTTTTCTCTTTACAAGTGTTTATTTCCTAAATAGAATTGTTGCAATGTGCAGAGTATCTAGAAAAATAGCATCCATGTCAATGTAAAAAAAAATCACATAATGATTATTACTAATATTGTTATTAGTTAAAATTAAATCATTACAGAAAGGAACACATGACTCAACTAGCTTCTTCACACTTTGGGGCTGATGGAATAAGGTAAGCGAATGTAGAAACAAAAGCAAGTGTTCTTGTGTTATGGGGAAAGATTCTTGTTAGACATACTAAAAAAAAAACCTAAAAAACTAAAAAACTAAAAACTAAAAAAAAAAAAAGCAATTCCTAAGATTATTAATGGAGAAGAAAGAAGCTGCTCAGCAGGCATATATTGAAAACAATAACAATCTCAACATGAGTCTCAAAGGCATATAATTAGCTTAGGGAAAAAAATCGTTTAGACCAGTAGTTCTCAACTCTGGCTGTATATTAAAATCATCCTTTAAAGCACAAAAGCCCCCATGACCATTTCCAGAAGCTTAGTAGTGGAGCCCAGTGGGTCTGCTGTATCTCACAACTCCATGGGATTCCATTCACATCATAATTATATGCATGGTGCCCCTTGAAGTTATTCAGTGCACAGCCTGTGCAGCTAGAAGCAGTGGCCTGACCATCATTGTTGTTTTTTTTTGTTTGTTTGTTTGTTTTTAAAGATCTCCAGTGTTTCTGCTTTTTTAAAATGCTTACCCAGACTTGTAGTCACTGAGTGAGACTGTCCCTTGTCTCTTATTCATACACCTAGCTTTGGAGTGCCTTTCTGTGATCACTTGTCCAAGTTCTCTTTGTGAAACATGACCTCACTCGTCTAAAAAATGTGATGGGTGAATTGGGAGTATTGAACACACAGAATCATTTACTTCAGTCTATAAATGTGATGGATGACTGGGAGCACTGCATCTAATTCCAGGGCAAAGGTAGGAAGACCTATATTTGGGTCATGTCTGTTAACATTGAAAAACACAAACCTGTCAATCACAAATGACTCATTTCGATTTATCTACAGTAACAGCATATGGTAGAAAAATTCATTAGCAAGTAATTACCCTCTGTCTGTGCAGTACAATGCTTATTGCCCAAACATCTCCCTGATTTTCGTTCTTTCTTTCTTTTCCTTTCTTTCTTCCTTCCTTCCTTTTTTTTTTTTAATTTGGTAAGGCTAGGGCACGAACATTAATTTTAAAAAGCAAGAAAATATGAAAAACAAATCAGGTTATTCATAACCAAAAACTTTAAAGAGAGGTTTATGGGGTTTTTTAAATTTTATTTGTTGAGGTACCTCTTCTATATTATGTCTTAGAAATAAACGATGAAGAGGGGCACCTGGATGGCTCAGTCTGTTTGGTGCCCTACTCTTGGTTTCTCTTCAGGTCATGATCTCATGGTACATGGGATGGAGCGCCGTGTCAGATTTGCACTGACAGTGCAGAGCCTGCTTGGGATTCTCTCTCTCCTTCTCTCTCTGCCCCTCTCCTGCTCACACTCTCTTGCTCTCTCTCTATTTCTCTCTCTCTCTCTTTCAAAATAAGTAAACATAAAAGAAATGATGAAGAGATGTGAAAATCAAATTTGGAATAAATTGTCAGTTTAGGAAATAAGCCCTGAGTTGGTGATACTGAAAACTATTCTAAAAAAATACATGTTTGTGTAACATGTTTTTAGGCAAATATTTATTTTAGATTTCATATATTTAACTTCAGAACAAATTGTGTATTCTATTCTATTTTATACTTTATTATTTTATTTTATTTTATATATTAAGTGAGCTAAGCATACAGCTATTCCCACATGCTTCTTTTTGTTTGTGTAACTTGTGAACTTCCTATAAAATGTGCCAGTTGCTGACACTTGTTTTTTTTTCCAAATAAGATTGATTGATTGATGCTGCCTTATATGTTTATATATGAATCCTTAATATGTTCTTTAAAGGGGCAACTGTTGGGGTGCCTGGGTGGCTCAGGTGGTGGAGCGACTGACTCTTCATTTCAACTCAGGTCATGATCTCATGGTTCATGAGATTGAGCCCGGCGTGGGACTCCCTGCTGACAATGACAGAGCCTGCTTGGGATTCTCTCTCTCCCTCTCTCTGTCCCTCTCCCACTCATGTGTGCATGCTCTCTCTCTCTCTCTCTCAAAATTAATACATGTTAAAAAAAATTAAAAGCCAGCTGTAAAATTTGGAAAGCTCACCATTTGCTCAAACTTCTATCCTAAGAGGTACAAATGAAGATATGCATATTAATTAACTCAAAAGACAGTAATCCTGCCTACCATGATACTATTCTATGTGTATTGTGTCAGATTGGCTGAATTTGCAGCTGGACTGAGACAATGCTGTGCTTAACTGCAGGAATGTCTGGAAGACTGGCATGGATCCCTGGGCAAGATAAGAATAAGATATATAGTTAATGATTTATAATGTGCTGTTTAATGTTCAAAAAAGCCCTGGAGGCACCATGGCTGGCTTCCCTGCTGCTGACGGATGTATGAATTGATGGTTTACACCTAGTGTAATCATTGAACAGCCTAGGGTGGCCGGGTGACCAGTAAGATATAAAAGACCCCAGTGTAAACTTGCACTTAAGTCCCCCTGAAATCAAGACATGTTTGGTATTTACTGACAACGGGCCCCTGTGTGCTGGTCTGCAAGTCTGAGCCTCTCTAACTCCTTGGGCATTGTTTCCCTCATGTACCATACCCTTTAGCATTTGGAAATATGCAATTTTTGTCTGAAATATTTGTTTGACCATAAAATGATATTATGACTTAAATAAGTATGTCAGAGTGATATCTCTGTTTTTGTTTTATTTCTTTTTTTTTTTAATATTTTTATTTATTTCTAGGAGAGAGAGAGAGAGACAGCGTGAGCTGGGGAGGGTCAGAGAGAGAGGGAGTCACAGACTGAAACAGGCTCCAGGCTCTGAGCTGACAGTCAGCACTGAGCCCGACGCGGGGCTCGAACCCACGAACCACGAGATCATGACCCAAGCGAAAGTCGGACGCTTAACCAACTAAGCCACCCAGGCGCCCCTAGCCAAATTACACTTTAAATGTATCTACAGAAGCCCATTGTTCAAAGGAACCATTTGTTAATGATAATAACAATTTTGTATGACTACGATGTTATTTGTACCGTAAATCTTTATTCTCAACCTTGTTTGCTAATATGTAATAAGATCTTTCATTAATTTGGAGTACATCTATTAACTTTTTTGTTTATTTATTTTTGAGGAAGGGAGGGGCAGAGACAAGGGAGACAGAGAATCAGAAGCAGGCTCTGGCTGACAGCAGAGAGCCTGATGCAGGGCCTGAACTCCTGAACCGTGAGATCATGACCTGAGCAGGAGTCGAACACTTGACCAACTGAGCCACCCAGGTGCCCACATCTATTCCTTTTGAAGTCACCATACATACCTTGGTCTATATTCTTCAAAATGTATTGCTGTGGTGAGAAGACTTCTGTATGTTAGAGACAATTCTGTAGGGCTGAAAGGGAGAGGGGCGGAGCTCCAACAGGCTGCAAAAGAGAAATCTGAGAAAATGATTCCATTGCTGCTTCCTTAGTAAAGCCCCTCAGGGAAATATTTAATTGCTAATGACAGCAATCCAGCATGTACTAGCCTGAGCAAAACATGGATTCTTGTTTCCTTTAAGAAGCCGGCTCACAGAAAGGAAGGAGAGCTCACCGGAACCAGGACAATGGCCTGGACCTCAGCAATGCTAAGTGACAACCGAAATGTTACTCTCATTATTGCTCTCCTTTTCTTTCTGTTTGCAGGCTTCATCTTCTTGGACTTCTCCACATGGCCAGGATCATGAGCCAGAAGGACAGCCTCATTTCAGCCAGTTCCTGCCGACCAATCCTGGGTAAGGCTGGTGACTGATCCAGCTGCCATATGATTGGGCCTTAGGATTGCTCTGTGTGGTGACATGGACCCATGTCATAATAACGTTGGCTGTCTCCATCAGACATGACAGAGGAAAACTTATTACCAGAGAAAAGGGCAGCTATTCCTGGAAGAAGGTAGAAAAGTGATTCTATGCACAGAAAGCTATCACGTGACAACTTTTACATTGGATTCAATCTGGATGCAATGTGGAAAATAATGCCAAATTAACTTAATTCCCTTACTGATAGGGTTAACCAGGACTGTCTCAGATGAGTCTTTATTTCATCAGATTATTTAGGAAAGTCCCACAATATCATCCTGAATACACTATGTATGAGTGACAACACTTTTTGATAAATTGTTATTTTGAATAATCTGATGTCAATCTGTAGTGAGGTTTCTAGTAGTATCTTTGTGCCGTGAAGCATTACTTTTGTAAGTGTTTTCAAAGAAGAGAATAATTCAACAAGTTTTAACTAAAAAAAAAAACCTTTATGAGCAGGCACTATTCTAGGCTCTGCCAATACAAAGAATATCAGACAAAGTCCCTCCCTCAAGAAGCTTATCGACTGTTAGGGAAGACAAATACATAAACTAGTAATTAACTTAAGAGAATATGATTTTAAATATTTATTAGCCTGAGTTGAGGGACTGCAGAAAGAAATTCCCAGAGATGGTAACACCTGAGCTGAGTCTTGAAGTGGTCAGTTTGGAGGGAAAAGAGAAAGACTTTCGAAGCAGAAGCATTACATAAGCAATGAAGTGGGAATAGTATACATTCAGGCATTGGCAAGTAGTCCTGTACACTCAAATATCTATTAAAACTTGAAGTGAAATATAAATATATGAATTAAAACAAATTCTGTATTGGAGTAAGGATCTGTTTGGGGCAGTGAAGAGAGATGTAGCTGATGGGTAGTGACTAGATCTTTAAGACTGTGTGAGACTCAGACAAGCCCACTCATGTTAGTCAGTGTAGCAGAGTGTGTTCAGGAAACTATCTGGATGATTTCCAGTTAAAGAAAGTAGAATAAAGGCATCTCTATGTTGCTTCAGTAACTGAACTCAGTTATAACCTGTAAAGAAAGGCTTCCCAACACAGATGCATTGAGGGAGGAGGCTGAGAGTAAAGAACGTACCTTGGCAGACATCAAGAGCAGTATTCATAACCTCTGGGAATATTTCAAGAATACTTCCTTTGAAATAGGTAGATGCTGGGATGTGGAACGACTGTGAGAATATCCTTGCACTCCACTTGGCACTTCCATGGACTAGCTGATGAGACAGATGAATGAGGAATGAGTCGCGGGTTTCCCCAACCTCTCAACAATAAACTACTGGTACAACAGATTGCAGTGAAAAATGTGGGTGGTGTAGCTTGCGATTCTGGCCAACTCCTACATCAAAACACACACACTTCTTATAAAGAAGGGGCTTCACTTTGAGTCAGTGAGAATTTCTGTTATGTGCTGAGTAATAGCCTTGGGAGAGAGTATTGAAGAAAGTGTCTGGAAGCAAACAAACAAATGTCCAAGGCATTCTCTGATCCATCTCTCCTACTACCTGCCCTTCCAAGATTACCTTGGACAATATTCAACCAAAAATTGGCCTAGAAAAAAAAATCAATCCCCTTTAGTTTATTTATTTGTTTAGAGAGAGAGAGATTGAGAGCACGAGTAGGGGAAGGGTAAAGAGAGAAGGAGAGAGAGAACCCCAAGCAGGCTTTGTGTTGTCAGTACAGAGCTTGATGTGGGGTTCTTCCTCACAAACTGTGAGATCATGACTTGAGCCAAAATCAAGGGTGGGACTCTTAAGTAACCGAGTCACCCAGGTGCTGCCAAATTAGTCCCCTTTAAAAGACATTATTTAGGGGCGCCTGGGTGGCTTAGTCAGTTAAGCGTCCGACTTTCGCTTAGGTCATGATCTCACGGTTCGTGGGTTCGAGTCCCGCGTCAGGCTCTGTGCTGACTGCCAGCTCGGAGCCTGGAGCCTGTTTCAGTCTGTGACTCCCTCTCTCTATGACCCTCCCCTGCTCACGCTGTCTCTCTCTTTCCAAGAAATAAAGAAAAATTAAAAAAAAAATAAAAGACATTATTTAAACAAATAGAGTATGGTGATTGTATTATTTATGTTATATGTTACTACATCTAGCTAGACAATTCCATGCATAGGCTCTCTCTCCTTTGCTAGCTTTGAGTAAGCAAGCTGCCATGCCTCCTACCTCCATGAGGAAATGAGGGGACCTGGGTCCTTTCCCAGTCAGGTGGGCTCATACCTTGATTGTAGCCTTGTGAGCCCACCGGCAGAGGATCTAGTTAAGTCAAGCTGGGACACCTGACCCACAGAAACTGTGAGATTAAAAAAATGTCATTTTAAGCTGCTAAGTTTGTGGCAATTTGTTACACAACAGAAAACGAGTACAAATATATATCTAATTATTGATTTCTGACATTTAAAGTCTCATAGGTGACCTAAGCAAATAAAACAGTTTCTTGAAATAGAGTATGGGAGAAGTTGTACTGGGGGAAATTTAGGGGTTAGTTTCCAGAGGAATGAAAGTAATTCAGTGTGGCTGATCTCAGGAGAGAAAAAGCTCTAGAGGGAGGCAAAGAGAAAATCAGGGAAAGCTTTGTGATCCTTGCTGGGAACCGTAACTTGCTTTGGAGCAATGGGGAAACATAGTAGAACTTAATTTGTATATTAAATTGTTCACTCTAGTGGTTGTGAGAAATTTAGGTTTTTAAGAGAAAGACTGGAGTTGGGGGAATAGACATCATTTAGTAGAGAAGATGAGGGCTAGAATTAACAATTTGGCAGTGAAAATGGATAATAGAGGTCAGCAGTGTATCTGAATACCTATAATGACGGATTTGTTTGGCTCTGGTGACTCCCTGAATTTGGGGGTTGAAGAAAGGAGAAATTAACACTGAGGCTGCTGACTTATATGGCAAAGGTAAGAAATGATGCTAAAATAGTTTTCCACAGGCAAAATTATTCCCATGCAGACATAAAACACACGCATGTTAAAGATTCCATTTAACTCACTAGCTCATTTAACCTACTAACTTGTTAGATAAACAATAAGATGTTATAACCGGTTCACAGGACAACCAACGAATTAGGCAATTGGGACTGCCGAAATGAATTTGCTAATAGATGTAAACATATCCTACAGGACAATAACATATAATGTTTGGGATAATTGTTCCTACAGGGTGGAAATGAAACTGTCCCAAATTAATTTGTGAGTCTCTAGACAGAAACTGTTATTCCTGACTTTCTACGACGTACAGAGTTGCAAACAGCCAGACAGGCGTACAAGCAAATGCACAGACCGAGCATTCCATCGAAAGGACATCCAGTGACCTTTGGCCCATTTTGACTTTTCAGAGTTTCCCCAGAGGACGGCACCGCAGGTTCAGAAAGGAACACAGGACCCAGGAAACTCAGCATATCACTGTGAGAGAGAACAGCTCTCCTGTCCCAGCAGAGCTGAGAGGTCAAGAGGGCAGCTCCCACTTCAGAGGGTTTTCCTTTCACGGGTCCTACTTTGGATGAATTTGATGTGGTAGCAACTTCAGATAGGTCCCCGGAGTCAGCCCTAGGAGTGAAGGTCCATTTCCCCCGGCATAGTCCCTGGGGTGCTGCAGGCCGGCAGAACGGTGCACTTGGCGCAGTACCACATCCAACATTAATGCAATCAGAGTGTGGATTGGAGGAGGAGAGGAACTAAATATAGGAGCTTGGGGCTAGGGTCCCCTGGCTCAGCAACCTGCAAAAGAAGTGACCTTTGTTCCCATTGGTAGCATCGGAAGTGCTGAGAGGATAGGGGAAGAAGGGGAGACCCGGGCCACAGGAAGTTGGAGCTTCAAGGCCAATGCCACACCACCTCATCATTGTCTTCGCACACTGGGGTGTGCTGTAACACGGCAGCTTCCTTTTAAAAAAGGTTCCATGAGAGCGCTGTCAGAAAAGAGGAGCAAGTGCATTGTATTCTCTCATTAAGTATTTATTGAGCAATTACCATGCTTAGGCAATGGACTCGTATTCCTATTACATATTCTTTATGAAGAAAAACTAGAGGAAGACACATTTTAGGGAAAAATGAGTGCACATTCTCCTAACTTCTCCCTTTCTTAACATGAAAATGGTCCTGTATTATTTTATTTCACAGAAATTTCATTAAACATTTCCACCAGCCTTAACTGAGGGAATCCTATGTGCCAGGTGTTACGCTCGGTCCTGGAGAATGATCATTAACCTCACAGAAACTGTTTTTTCTCCAGTTGGCTGGAAAGTAGTGATTACACAATGGTGCTGTAGCCTCATAAACATTATGCTGGGGGTGAGTACGGTGGGCTAGAGGCGGATCTATGGCAGACACTGACTCCACACCTGCACTCTACCTTCAGGCTTGGTCATATTCCTGTTGCAGTATTTTTTACCCAATACCCTAGATTCGTTGTCTTGCCGTTTCGAAGAATGAAGTGGTGGACATGAGATGAGCAGTGGACAGAGTTTATTAGAGTATAAAATTGGTAAGAATAGTAGGAAAGCTCTCTTTACAGACAATAGGCAAGGGTCCTAGTTTATAAGGTTCTGGTCTCCTTCCACCTCCTTCCCTTCCCTCTTGTTCCTTCTCAAATTCTACCCTTATTGGATGGATAACTCTAGCCATTACTGACTGGCTCATTTCCATTGGGTGGTCCATGGCCATCCCCTTCCGTGTGGGTCATAGGTTTTATGGTTTAGCTAGGAATTTTGATTGTCAGATTCCTGAGGGGAACCTAGGGGGGTTGGGAGTAGGTGGTATCTGTTACATTCTTCAGAAGGACATTATGCCCAAGGGGATTTGCTGTGGTCAGACATTCCCAGCATTGTTTCAAAGGATGTGTCTTTTCCCACCCAGGGGCCTCAGGTCCTAATCCTTTCCCTCTCTGCCTATATTATCCTCTTTTTTCCCATTATATTACTGTTAGGGTATCTGCAGTTTACTTAAAAGGTCTTTGATTTATACAGTGGATATCATGTGTGGAATACATGAGCTAAGCTACAACCCATTAAAAACTTGAAGGCTCAGTCCAAGACTGATCAGCTAACATGACATCAGGAAAGTCCACACTTTAGAGGTGCTGATCAATCAAGGTGATTGATGTTTGAAGCTTTGCTAATTTGCATACTAATGTCAGAAATGAGTTTTGTTTGGTGAAATGGAGGACTTGATAACTAGTAAGATAAATGTTATCAGTGGGCTCCAATTGCTGAAGTTAAGTCTATTTGAGATAACAGGGATTGGCTAAGATTTTTGATATACCTGAACAGAGAATAACCTAACGAATCTGTACCTGATAACCTAGACATTAGGAGGTTTGAGCCCCATGTGGGCCTGTGTTCAGCCACTGATGTAGAGGATTTCTGGTTCCCTGATGCCGTCTGATTCTTTTTCCTTTTGGTCGATGTTATTGTGACTGCCTTTAGTAAGACTTTCATGAAAAGTGATGATTGGAATACATATAGGGATCTGAGATCTATTGAGCTTACAAAGCAGATTATACGAATTCTTTTTGTTCCTACTTACTAAAGAATATTGATTAATAAATGTGACAGAATTTGAGACTTGCTGTCCTGTAACCTGGCTGCAACATTGTGAAGCCATAGTTCATTCTCAGACAACTACCATGATCTTCTGAAAAGAAGTGGTTTGAGTTAAGGGTACCACAAACTTACTTAGCACATTAACTTAGAAATGTCAGTGAGTTAACTCGCTAGAAGTTTATTTCTCACTCATGTAAAGTACAAATGCTAGTTAAAGGTGAGAAAAGCTTCTGCTCCGCACAGTCACTGAGGCATCCAGGATGTGAGCACGTGTGGCTTTCAAGGGTTTCCTGAGTGTCAACATTCAGTGAGTACAAAGAGGAATTATATGGGAGATTTTAAATGCCAAACATTACTTCTATCTGTATTTCAATGTCCAAAATTAAGTTAAGCGGACTCACCCAGATGTCAGAAGGCTAAAATAATGTGATCTCTGGCCAGGAAGATGCCTTCAATTGCCAACTGCCTCCTCCAATTGCCAGACATGCTGTGGAAGGGGAATACATCTCTGGTGGGCAGGTGGTTCTCTCTGTCATAGAACCTGAAAATTGTGCATGGCCAACTGCTTTAGGTCCCTACCCAGTATTATTCTTAGAATTGTCTGGGGTTTTTTTTTGTTTGTTTACCAAAACACAAAATTTAGAAGCAAGAGCCCATTTCATTCCTTTAAAAATTTTTTTAATGTTTATTTTTGAGAGAGAAACAGACAAGCATGAGTGGGGGAGGGGCAGAAAGAGAGGGAGACACAGAATCTGAAGCAGGCTCCAGGCTCTGAGCTGTCAGCACAGAGCCTGATTTGGGATTGAAACCCACTGACCACAAGATTATGACCTGAGCCCAAGTTGGATACTTAACTGACTGAGCCACCCAGGTGCCCCATTTCATTCCTTTATGTGACCATAAAATATTAGCCTCAGAAGTTTCAGTGTGATATATGGTTTAAATTAATTTGTCCATGTGGAAACCCCACCAAAGGGAGATCCATGTTTTGAAGGAGATATTTATTAACCCCAAGGAGAACCCATCCAAAAATAGTAAAATAATTCTTGTAACAAACTTGTGCTTTATAGTTTTAAAACTAGGTTTTTCCTATCTCACATAAAAATGTTTTATCTTTCATTCAAAGAGAAAAGCTGTGTGAGTTTTGTAATGGATATTCTCTTTCAAATTCAAATAAGTATTAACAGAGTTTTGTCAGTTATATCAGCCAGGAAATAGAAAGAGATGGTACCATCAGGCATGGTATTGAGGAGTTTAATAAAGGGACTCTACAAAGCTGTGGGACAGAGTGGGGATATCAGCAAGGGGTAGTGAAAAGCTTGAGGCTAGTACCAGCAAGACTTTGTTACTTCTAGGCCCAAAGGAGCAAGGATAGGGGTCAGGGGGGAGAAGCCCAGAGAGGGTTAGTATATGGAGACCACTACCTAGAGGGGTGAATTGAAAATAACCAGCACAGCTATTAATTAGGACATGGTTACATTTCACCTTAGTTATTTCATCAAAGAATTTCCTATCTACCTCAGAAAAAGAGTAATAAATAGCATGACGTTAAAGGACATGCATACAGTGTCAGACTGTCTAGATTCAAAGACCAGCTTTGTCACTTTACTTAACCTCTTTGTATTTCAATTTTCCCATCTCAGAAATGGAAACTTACTTCGTGATGTTGTAAGCTCTTATGAGTTACTGTAAGTAAAGTCTTAGAGCAGTGTCTGACACACGGCAAGAGTCAAGTAATGTTTACTTATTTTATTAAGTCTCTTGCATTTTTACTTTATTAAAACTAATACATATATACATCAAGTTGTCTCATAATACCTTGGTCATTTTTCCAGATTTTAAAGTATATTAGCATTGGATAGACCTACCCCTATTGGGTAGAAGTGAGTAGGGTTTTGTCTGCCCTGTATCTCTTTGGGGAATCAGCTTGCCTCCATTCATTGGCCATTCACATGGTTTAAATTAATCTGTCCTTATGCCCAGGAGACACCCATATACACCCTTCTAGGAGACTGATACATGAACTAAATAAGCTTAGTAGATATCTCCTTTTGAGTAGTTCTGGAACCATTATTACCTTGAATCCTCTTTACTAGGATGGTTAATTGTAAGGATCATCTATACCTAGAAGTATTAATAACCATCTTTCCATTTTGCCATTTTATAGCAAAGAATAAAGGCAGAAAGTGGAGAACTTATCAGTCACATGAACCAAGAATTTCCTCATGTTCTTGTCTTCTAGTTGGTATGAGATATTTCTCATTTTCAACCAAATATCCTAATTTCAATATTCTATAATATATCATAGTTAATATCATTATCAAAGCTTTCTATTTTCTAGCTACAGTCTTAGGCATGAGATGTGAAGTCTTCTGTCAGATACTGATAGCTGTGAGTTCAAATCTGTAAAAATCAAAAAGTTGCTGTTGCAAAAAAATCTGTAAAAATCAAGAAGTTGCTGTTCCAGAGAACCCATCTGGAAAATCATTGTGATGCCGTTTTAATCCCTTTAAAAATTACAGGCTAACAACCTTTCTGTTGTTATTGTCAAGACTGTATGTGAGGCATCATATTAGAAACTTTATGAATTAACTCATTTGATTTTCATAAAAACCCCATGAGGTAGAGGCTGCTACTGCTATTTTCTTATAAGGATACTTAGTCTCAGAGCGATTAAAGCCAACCCTGGGCCCCTCAGCTGTTTTGCAAGTAAGTTTGTTAGGACAGGGCCACGAACTGAATGTGTGTCCCTTAAATTCTCAAATTCATAAGCTGAAGCCCTGACTCACAATGTGATGGTATTAGGAGGGGGAGCCTTTGGGAGGTGATTGAGGCAGGAGGAAGGTGTGAGTAAGATTAATGCTCTGTAAAAGAAACCCCAGAGAGCTCTTTTGATGCTTTTGCCTTGTGAGGACACAATGAGAGGTTGGCACACAGAAGAGGGCTCTCCCCAAACAGGACCATGCTGGCATCCTCATTCAGACTTCTAGCCTCCAGAGTGGTAAAAAATAAATTTCTGTCATCTGTAAAGCCACCCAGTTATGGTACTTTGTTATAGAAGCCTGAACTAAGACAGAAGTGTTCTAAAAGATGACATTCAAGTTTATTGATGTGGAAATAAAGCCAGTACATACTGTTGAGAGAAAAAATACGTAATATATAAAGTGGAAGAATCTCATTGATATAAAATAGATTTTTATATTTACACCTTTATACATTTCCATAAAGAGATGTTTAGACAAACTTATGTATATTTATATGATTAATGTTTTACGTTTACATATTTTCTATAAAGAGATCTAGAAAAATGATCACTAATATATTATATTTATGTAGAGAGATGCCTATGGCATGTATAAAAAGCATATTACACATATTTACATATTTACATAGAGAGATGTCTGGAAAAATGCTTACCAATAGGCCTGGTTTGATGAATTCCAAGTTATTTTAAACTGTCTTCTCTGGATGTTTTATTGTGTTTGGATTTTCTTTTTTTACAATAAATGCATATTACTTTTATAAAAACATTGAAGCTTAAAAATGCCAGTAACTCCCCAAAGACTGATAAATCCTTCATGAGTAGGATTTATTTCTCCCAACATAGAAAAGGAGAAAAAAATACAAAGGATTAGAATTCCAACATAGCAACGAATGTATTCCCTTATTCATTTATTTATTCAATAAATCCTCAAGGACAGAGGTTGTTGGGGGAGGTTTCTGAGGTAAAATGGTGAACAAAGTTAGACACAGTTTCTAATATCAATATGGAAGAGGCTTTGAGAGCAAGTTTCAGAACTCTAGTGGAATCTGACACAAAGAAGCTTGCATTTGTATGTTATGGATGTGATTGTGTCTGGGTATTTGGGGAGGGAGATGGAAGCGGGCAGAATTATAGGGAAGCCCATCCCTCAAGCAATCCCTCTTCTTTGCTGACATCCATGAGCAGGCAGGCTATGTAATACCCTCATGGGTAAGGCTAAATGAGGTCAGGCACTAGTAAGGGCTTTATATAGGTCACCATCTTCTTTCTCAGAGGCCTAGGACTGGAAATCTCTGAATATATAATGGTTTATAATTTATGCTCAGAAGTAGTGACTTATGTAAGTGCTAGCCTGTAAGTGTGTATGCACACTGTATGCACACACACAAACACACACACACACACACACGTACACTATTTCTTTACACCTTCCATGAAAAGCACCTACCAAACACATTGTATAATCCAAAGTAAATAATGGGGAAACTTTATTTCAAAAGAGAGAAATAAAACGTGGTTAAGAAAGTTTGAAACATGATTTTCAGCTGCTTTGGCCATAACATGAAAAGCCTGGAGGTAAATTTCTTCCCTGTCAGAGTGCTTGCTCCAATTATTTTTCTCTCTATCTTTCTCCTCCATCAGCCCATCCTCACACAGTGATTTGGAAATACATTGCTGTGTGGACCTGACTCGTCAGAACAAGAGCCAAGAACGTGGCCTGGAAGCATGTTCCTAATGCTGGAATAGAGAAGATTTCTGATAACCTGGAGTATTTGGAAGAGCTCAGCAACACTCCAGGAATTGTAAGTCCCTCTGTGTGTCTGTATGCTTAAGTAAGTGCCCACTTTTATTTATAATCTAACTCATTTAGAGAAGGCTTCATAACGTACTCTCCTGGGTAGCAAGAACTTCTCTACCTTAAGCTTGATTCTGTCTTCCCTTTCTCAGGTCTGTTTAAATGGTTTTTAGGAGAGAGAACAACGAACTTCAACTTCAAGATATCTTATCATGTAAAGCTAAAGCTTTTGTTATTAAATGGGATCATTCAGAAAATGACAGTTGTTTCCCTTTGCCCAAGAAAATCTGACTTCCAGGAATTTTTTATTTTTATTAAGAATCGCCCAACTTTTGAGTACCATAATGTTAACAGAAAGAGTTTACAAACTCTAAGTAAACAAGAAAGAAGATGACAAAACCCTACGGAACATTGAACAAATGGTTTATAGAAAGGGAAAGTGATGACTCTTTCCTGTAAAACTTTCACATGCCCTCCCTATATTGCCTTAGCGGGCACATTGCATCCACATTGACTTTAAAACTTCATTTAAAAAAAATTTTTTTTTTTTTTAGCTTTTGGGGAAGTCCAGCAGAAGCTAGAGGATATTCTGGTTATAATCCAAAGGCATAATCAGACTTTCTGAGAAAAGGAAGCTGGTAGTTTGGATTAGGATCTCTTTGTACCCCAGAAATCAGAGGTCCTGTCCCCATGTATGTCTGTTGCAATGACTTGGCTGAAGCAGTTTGATCAAGTACAAACAATGAGATCCTTTTTGTTAAATAATAGTAGCTACCAGTATTTAGAGGTGGTCAGAGTTAACTACACCCTTCACTTTCCAACCTCCCTATCAAGTTATAAAGAAAGCAAACTTTGGACCAAATGCTGTCATGCATATAGATATCCACTAAACAAACATCTATTAACAAGCAGATATGAAGCAATTCATGTAATCTATTCCATGCACTTAATGAATTCTGAGACCTCTGTTCTTTTATGAATTTTGAGGAGACCTAGCATGAAATATTTACTCAAGGAAAATGTGACAATATTCTAAAGGCAAAAGTCAATTAGATTTATAATCAGCATCAGGCAACCAGACTCTTAAGTAAGCGGCCGGACCCAGTTTGTTATGGAATTAATCTTTGGGAGCTTTTCCAAAAAGTAAAGGGCTCACTAGATTCTCACATTTATTTGAGGGCTAAATTACACAAAAAAGTTACTTTGGCCAATTCATCTTTGATTTTGTCACTGAGAACTCTTACTTTAAATATCTGTTATCTGATATTCAAATAAATTTTCACCAAAATTTTTCCTAGCATTTATTATGTAAATTAACCAAACTTAATGGTATCAACTAGAGAGAATGGTAGTACAAAGTCTTGTGGTAACAGCCCCAGGAGCATAGATATATCTGATTAAATGCTAGCTATCAGACCTGGAGTGTGTGACTTCCCTGTTAGGGCAATAAACTCTTCCTAGAATGTCACTTCAACTAATATGTGAAGAATATCACATTGTCTTTGCTAAAGTATTTTAGGTTTCAAAGCTTATAACACCTACTATTCCAGGACTGCATGTTTGTGTGTCTCCCTCCCCTCCTGACCCCCTGTAAATTTGTATGTTGAAACCATAACCCTCAGTGTGATGGTATCTGGAGATGAAGTCACAAGGGTGGAGCCCCCATGAAGAGATTAGAGCTCTTATAATAAAAGGCCAGAGAGCTAGCCTCTCTGCCATGTGAGAATACAGCAATGAGACCTGTAAATCAGAAAGGGAGTGCCCATCGACAACTTAACCATGCTAGCACCCTGATATCAGATTTCCAGCTTCCAGAACTATGAGAAATAAATGTTTGTTGTTTAATAGCACCTAGTCTATGCTATTTTGTTATAGCAGCCCAACCTGACTGGATCATCTGCTATGGTTAACATCCTCACCTCCTTGCTGATAGAAGCCTCTCTGAGATCCTCCCCTATTCCTGGTTGACTGGCACTGGGCCCATATATGAGCATGAAGAGTGAGGTTTACTGGAGCCCTTTGAAAACAATGAGAACACTTACATTAAGCCTCGTCAACACAGTCTTGTTACTTTACATTCACACCAATTAACTCATTTATATTCTACAGGAGTAAAGCTTCACTTTGTAAAATGGTCCAAAATCCAATATGTCAGAGTGCAGCACATATTTAATTACATAATTTGATTAATAGTGCTTTAGAGAGCACACTTGACATTTACTTAGGAAATCTGATTCCTTTGGGAACTGTTTACCACTAAGAGAGAAATCTAAATTTATATTAATGTTATCTTCCAAAACCAAAATTGCCTTTCCTTCAAAAGACAAATCATGTAGGTTTTGGTCATTTTTAAAACTGGAAATTTGATGAATATTTGTGTGTTCTTATTCAAGAAGGCTGGATAAAATTTAAGATGTCCATTTCACTACTGCAAGATAAAAGGGCATCTTTCAGCGTTGAGCAACATTGCAACTATTTTTTTAGGAACCTCTATTGATATCTATGTTTAAAAGACTGCTTTTAAAAATATGAGTAGCTTAGATTATGTATGCACTCTTTTTTTCCTTTATTTTCTGATAGGACTAGCAATGGGGGCCTGTGGGGGGCTCAGTCTGTTAATCCTCTGATTCTTGATCTCTACTCAGTTCATGATCTCACTCTGTTTATGAGTTCGAGCCCTGCTTTGGGCTCTGCACTTTTAGCACAGAGCCTGCTTGGGATTCTGTCTCTCCATCCCTCTACCTCTACTCCCTTCTCAAAATAAATAAATAAATTTAAAAAAAGATGAGTATTGGGTAGTGAAATGTGATAGTAGAACATATAAATTCAACGGAAATATCACAAAAATAGTTTTTGTCTTACTAGAGTGTACTAATGAAGCACAGAGGGTTCCCAGCCCTCTCCATATGCTAGTTCGGCTCCGAATGTCAGCTAATAGACCATCATTGTACTTACAGATATGCTTCAGAACATCCTCTTTATCACTGATAGGAAAAGGAGAAAAAATCAGTAGGTGCGATCCATTACTAAATGAGATCCTAGTTACATGTGGAGGACTGTGCTGAGGAATTTGACGTGAGGCTGAGGGTAGAGTAGAATGGGTTGTCAGCTAAAACGCAGGATTCCCAGTTCAGTTTGAGTTTCAGAGAAACAACCAATGATTGTTTTAGTGTATATATTTGTGTGGAACATACTTACACTAAAATATTATTCTTTATTTACCTGAACTTTAAATTTAATGGAGTATTCTGAGTTTTCGTTCATAAAATTTGGCACCTCTAAGAAAGAAGTGGGGGATATGAGAAGTTTGTATTTTGACTTCTAGCTTTATCTGCACATTGAATATTATTTAAAAAGAAGCTGTGATCTTAAATGGAGGCTTCCTCAGGAAACAATTTTGAACTGAGATTTGGAGGGCTTTTTCCCCGCTAAAACCTGTAAGTCAAAGTGATTAGGAAGGCATAGTGTTATTTGAAAATCAGTGACTTAGGGCCAGTAGAGGGGGAAAGTGAGATGGACATTGATGCCAGGTCATTGGTTATTGGTATTTAGTTTATAGACTGTTTGGCCCACAGTTTGAACTCTGGGAAGCTCTACATTACCAACTAAAATATAGATTTAAAATAAAATAGACTTGACCATGGAATACTACATGGCAATGAGAAACAATGAAATCTGGCCTTGTGTAGCAACATGGATGGACCTTGAGGGTGTTATGCTGAGCGAAATAAGTCAGGCAGAGAAGGACAAATATCATATGTTTGCACGTATAGGAGGATTAGGAGGAGCTTAACTGAGGAATAAGGGGGAGAAGAAGGGGGGAAATGGTGGGGGAAGGGGAGAGAGGCAAACCATGAGAGACTCTTGAATGCTGACAAAAACTGAGGACTGGTGGATGTGGGGGGGAGGAGGGGTGGGCATGAAGGAGGGCACTTGTGGGGATGAGCACTGGGTGTTATGTGGAAACTAATTTGACAATAAACTATTTGTAAAAAAAAAAACAATAAAATAAAATAGACTTGAATTCAGCTATAACATTTTTATGTAGCTTTGTATGTTATCATCTTCCTTAAGATTGTGAAGAGAATATAGTACCAGTAGTCCTGTTCTGATGATTACATCAAATAATACCTGTAAAATTTAAAATCAAATAATATTATAAAATTTTCAGCATAATCCTTGATGTTATACAAAACACTCAAGAAATGGTAGCTTTATTCTCTTACAGCTTTCAAACTCAAGTGTGTTTTGCACTCATTTGGATATTTATTTTCTTAAAAGCAAATAAACAAGAGAAAACTTCAGATTTACAAAGTTCATTTCAAGAATATTTTATTTACTCTATAAATTGGGCTAAGAAATAGGGACAAAGAAAGTGTATTTTATTCCAGTAGGAGGAAGATCATGAACAATTTTCTTTGTTACTTTTACTTTCTTTAAAAATTGTCCTTCTCTCTTTTTTTTGTTTTTTATTATTTTTTATTTTTATTATTTTTTTTTTTACAAATAGTTTTGTCAAGTTGGTTTCCATATAACACCCAGTGTGTCTTTCTCTCTTTTATTGTTAGAGCTCTAGGAATTATTATCTAGGACTCCTTTTAATATTTCAGTATATGTCAGCAACAAAATTCATATTTTATTTGATAAAAAGCAGAATTTATATCATTAGTAATAATGATAATCAAAAGGTCTATGGTGTTTAAATACAGATGTATTATATATCCAAGTATTCAGAAACCTGTAAAGATTTTATTTTTATTAATATTGTAAAGGGTTACTTTAAATAATAACTTATTTAAAGAGTGTTACTTTCCATACTGACATATTACAGAAAGGTGTTACGATATGTGATGAGTGTAGTTAACCATGACATAGATAACCTTGTGATGAAATTGATATGCTGTAGCTATGCTTTTTTTTTCCCCATGAGCAAATCAAGCTATAATCACCTGGTGAGCCAAAGTTTCAGAATTTCAAGGTGGGGCCTTTGGATTCTGATTGGATTATACCTGGTTAAGTTGACTAAATCATTATTCTGATTTTTTTTTAGATGAGATGACTCCATCTTTTTTATAGGAAGAGGAGTTTCAGTGACTCAGAAGAGGTCAAGTTCTCCTCCAATCCTTCAGGGATTTTTGTCACCTAACTGACAAGGGAGAGGCTTGGGGAAACATTTGCACTTAACAGGAAATGACATCTATTCATTCATGAATAGATGGACACAAGATTCCCTCTTAAACAATTCACAGTTAGATAGAGTTGGATCACCAGCATGTGTGGTGTGGTTGGAAACAAATGCATGTTTGCAAGAAGAGAACAAGTACATATTTGCAAAAGGAAAAGGCCAGGGAGAGCTGAGAAGTCATGTTTGAGGCGGGGCTTGGATGTGAGAATAGGCATGTTCCCCAAGGACTTGACAACAGCTGGTTTCAAAAGTAAAAGAAGAACTGGAGCAGATTGAGGGATCTCTTTGGAAAAATAACCTATTTAGGAGATCTTAAGAGATGAGTAATTAGAGTACATTTTGCCTAAACCAACAGAGTGAGAATTTTTAAACTTATTTAAAATAAATGTGTCCTCCCTTTTTAGTTGACTAGAAATAATAATAGTGAATTTCTCAGTATTTAATATGCACCAGTACTGTGCTCAAGCTCTGCATATATTATCTTATTTAATCCCCACTAGAACTTTTGAAAGTATAATTGTTCCCAGTGTACAAATGAGGAGGTCGAAGCTCAGAGAAATTAAGGAGCAGAGTCAAGTTTGAAACCTGTTTTGTCTGCAGTCTGACTTGGTCATTTTTGTATACTGTTTCTCTGTAATTCAAGCGATGGTTGTTTGATATTCTTCTCTTTTAATTAGAAGGCAGAGTGGATGGAAGAAATTAATGAAGATTCTTAAAAATTGAATTATCAGTGTGACCTTCTCTGCTATTTCACCCACACATGAAAAAAATATATGCACTCAGCCACTTACTCACACAAAGCAGGTACATAAATTATTTACCCTTATTTCCTATTTTAATGGAACTATCCAGTAGAGAGGAGAGAAAGCAATAGCAATTCAAATATTTAACTATTGGCATATTCCCAGAAAATGGAATTTATTTGTAGAACTAAAGTAGAAATTGTTGTCTATGTAATTCACTTTTAAAATACTTTGCTGTTTTTAGTTTAGTTTTTTTTTTTTCTATCTGAAAAGAGATTGGGAGATGAGGTCCATGTCTTTGTAGACCAATGCTTTAAAGACTTGAGGATGGCTGACTTTGTTGGTAATAAAGATAAGGAAGCAGGAAACAAAATGGACATTTAGGCAAATGCACAGCCAACTGAATGTCAAGATTCAGAAATGAAGACAGTTGTCTGGATTCACATTTTTACTTCCCAAACTCTATCGTGAGCTCCCTCAAGAAAATCCATTCTTTAGGAGACAGAGTCAGGATAATTTTGAATATCTCCACCAGAGGGCAGTAATATCCTCTACTATGGGAATGGGTGAATGAAGTTAATCTGATCAAACAGTGAGAGAATGATGAACTCATCTATACTTGGACAGCAGGGTGGATTTGGTACCAAAGTCCAACAGAAAGCAGAATAGCAATATTATAGTGACAAATGTTTTAAATAAGAGTTACAAGTAGAATAATAAAATTGCCATATTTATTGAGTTGGGATGGTATCCAAAACTCTGAGTATAGTTAATCCTGGAGGTACCATCAACAGCCTTCAGTGAGACTTCTAAATTGGCAAAAATCTGGGACACCTGGGTGGCTCAGTTGGTTAAGTGTCTGACTTTGGCTCAGGTCATGATCTTGTGGTCCGTGAGTTCGAGCACCACATTGGGCTCTGGGCTGACAGCTCAGAGCCTGGAGTCTGGTTCAGATTCTGTGCCCCTCTCCCGCGTGCTCGCTCTCTCTCTCTCTCTCTCTCTCTCTCTCTCTCTCTAAAAAAAACCCCCCAAAAAAACCAAAACAAAAAAACTTTAAAAACATTGGCAAACATCTTTGTGTCCCATGAAACAATAAATAGATCATCTCGCAGGCCAGAAAAAGAACTGGGGGTATGGCATTCATTTTGGGGAGCTCAAATGTCCAAAATACTTTGTCTTGTGCCAAGGAGTCTGGCTCTTATCTCTAATTGCACTTGTCTCTCATTCCACCCTTGCACTGGCTTAATGGAATTAGACACTAAGGTGGATTCTGACATGCAAAATGTTTATTAGGGATAAACACCCGTGAAAAGAAGGAGGAAAAAGGAAAACTGGGCAGAGCATGAAGTGACTGTGATGTAGGCCCAGGCAAGCCTTGACCAACCTGTCGGGGAGCCCTAGAGCAAGAATTATCCTCCAGTGTCCTGTGTTACACTGAACTAACCAGCTCTCTGTACCCTCCTCCATCATTCCATCATGGATGTGCACTGTACCAGAGGGCTGAGGAGGACCCTGAAGGAGCTGTGCAGCTGAGAGTGTGTAAGTACCTCAAAGGGGCCTTGTTATAGACTGAAGGTGTACTCCCAAAATTCATATGCAGGAGTTCTACTCCCCCACCCCCCCAAGTATGTTAATGTTTGGAGGTGGAGACTTTGGGAAGAGATCAGATTTAGATGAGATAGATCATGAGGGTGAGGATCCCATGATGGGACTATATAGAGCACTCTATCGCTCCCCCGTACAGTGTCTGCAAATAGCTCTCTACCAGTACCTTGGTCTTGGGCCTGCTAGCCTTCAGATCTGTCAGAAATCAATGTTAGTTGAATAAGCCGCCTAGTCTAAAGTAATGTGTTATGGCAGCCTGAGCTAAGATAGGCCCTTTCCTATTATGATAGATAAATTGAGTTTTAGGATGTCAGATCAAGTTATTCTTTTTTTTTTTTAAGTTTATTTTTGAGACAGAGACAGAGCAAGTGGGAGAGAAGCAGAGAGAGAGAGAGATGGAGACAGAGAATCCCAAGCAAGGATTCTGTACTGTCAGCACAGAGCCCGATGTGGGGCTCAAACTCACAAACCATGAAATCATGACCTGATAAAACCAAGAGTCTGACACTTAATCAGCTGAGCCACCCTGAGCCACGCAGGTGCCCATCTTCCTTGTCATTCTAAAGATTCCTTGTTTGGTGCAAGTTTTCTAAAGAGTAGTTCTGCCCTATGATCATGATAGATATCCGTTTTCAAAAAATTACATAGCTAAAAGAGTGACAAAATCTTACTACTCATTGTACATCTGTGGAATGTGAAGACTAAGTGTGTTAAGTAACCTACTGAAAATTACACAAGTAAGTTAGTAGCAGGGCTAGCATTTAGATCCCATTCTAGTACTTAATCCAGTGCTCAATCTAATTTGGAAACATGTACTAATCCTGCCACATATACTATTACCTGGTATCTCTTGTAATTAGTAAGATACTAGTAAGTAGTACTAAGTAGTAGTAATTAGTAGGATCTGCAGATTAATAAATGCTAATGGTATTGGATACATCAATTTTATATTAATGGTAACATTAATTTGGCCTCAATCTTTTTCTCACCTCATATCCCTGACTCACTATATTCTCTTCTTTTTGTTGTCATTGGCTGAATGTTTGTGCCCTGCCCTCCAAATTCATCTGTTAAATCCTAGGCATGAATATGAAGGTAGTTGGAGATGGGGCCTTTAAGAGGTGATTGGGTTACCTGAGCAGAGCCTTCATGAATAGGATTGGCGCCCTGACCCCAGAGAGCTCCTTGCCTCTTAACACTGTGTGAAGACACAGTGAGAAGATGGTTGTCTATGAAAAAGGAAACAGGTCTTCACCAGACACTGAATCTGCTGGCCCTTTGATCTGGGACTTCCCAGCCTCCAGAACTGTGAGAAATAGATGTTTGTGGTTAAGCCCCCAGTTTGTGCTATGTCTGCTAAGCTTGAACAGACTAAGTCATCTGAAATTGTCCATTCTTTCAGCAGTTAATGACTCAGTCTATTCTGCTGTCTATACTTTTCTTTTTTCTTAAATTTTTTAATGTTTAATTTTGAGAGAGATAGAGTGCGAGTGGGGGAGGGGCAGAGAGAGAAGGAGACACAGAATCAGAAGCAGGCTCCAGGCTCTGAGCTGTCAGCACTGAGTCTCTGTACTGCCAGTGTAAAGCTGATGCAGGGCTCGAACTCACAAACCATGAGATCATGACCTAAGCTGAAATCAAGAGTTGGATGCTTAACTGACTGAGCCACCCAGGTGCCTCTATTACTTCTTCACTTCTTTCTCCTTTCTTTCTATTTATTCATTCAATCTTTGAACACATGTCCATTGCCTATCATGCAAACATTTCAATGTATTTGTGACCTCCTTTGGGCTGTGATGTGTGAGAAAGAAAGAAATTCTTATTTCTTAAGCCACAGAGATTTGGGTGGTAGCTGTTTTTATAAGTCTACCCTGACTAGTAAAGATTTTAAAAGTCTACCCTAACTAGTAAAAGGTATTGATCAGTCTGTCCTTGTGATTTAATACATCAAAAAATTAATATATAAGACTGATTTTATTCTAGTCACACAATGAGAATGTGTGACAGTTCATCACAGGACTCCATGTGCTAACACATTTCCTATGTTATATGTTTACATGCTATTATTGGGTTGGCTTATTTATTTTAATCTGATGCTTTTATTCTATTTGTACCATACACACTGCTCTGGTCTTCTCATTTGTAATCCTTTTTCTCTATTTTCTCTCTTTATTTTGGTTTTAGTTTTTCCTATAGTCTGGAGTCTAGAGTTTCTTGTAGAAACCTCAAATGTTTCCTCAATCTTTATGTAATTTTTTTTAGAGTTCTTACTTACAAGTTAGCTATTTTTAATCTTTCTTAGAACTTTAAAACTTTAAGTAACTGTCCAGTGATGCATACAATTTTTGATTGAATCCATAAGCACTCCTAAACTCACATTTTTGAAAATGTTTTACTTACTTTTGAGAGAGAGAGAGAGAGAGAGAGAGACAGCGTGAGCTAGGGAGGGTCAGAGAAGGAGTCACAGAATCTGAAGACAGGATCCAGGCTCTGAGCTAGCTGTCAGCACAGAGCCTGATGTGGGGCTCAAACCCACAAACTGTGAGATCATGACCTGAGCCGAAGTTGGGTGCTCAACTGACTGAGCCACCCAGGCGACCCCTAAACTCACATTTTAAATAAGCTATTTAATGTGTATTAAGTTCAAAATCAGCGATGCATGTTTAATGCTATATTCTCATGACTTTCCAAAATTGATTTAAAATATTAAGCCAATGCATACACAGAAATGCCTTCAATTTTTTAAATCATGAAATTTATCATTTTTCAGGAGTGTCTTTCATGTCATCACTGGTTACTTGCTTTTCACTGTTAAGTCTGATCATTTGAAAATTCAGTGAATTGGGGTGCCTGGGTGACTCAGTCAGTTGAAAATCCAACTCTTGATTTCAGCTTAGGTGATGATTCCAGGGTCTTGGGGTTGAATCCTGTGTTGGGCTCTGTGCTGAGCACAGAGCCTATGTGAGATTCTCTCTCTCTCTCTCTCTCTAAAAAAAAAAAATTGACTGGGTTGAATCTTGAAAAAATGTAGGATTTGGCTTTTTTTAAGGTAGTTCTTCAACATCCCTGTGAGGTTATTACATGAAGAAGAAGTAAGAAACAGAAACATTGAAAAGCAGTGGAAAGTATACTTAATGTTACGTACTTTCTATTTTTAATAAAGCAGAATAAAGGATGTATAGATTTGCTAGAAGAATAATTGTCAGCAGAGAACATTTCTGGAGTGAGCTCCATAAACTTAATTCATCAGTTTAGTCATTTATTTATTAAGTCATGAATAAAATGCATTGAGGCTGACAGCTTTGTGCTAGGCACTGGCAATACAAAGATCAATAACATATGAGTTCAGGCCTTGAGGCATTTATGGCTAGAGTCAGTGGGAGTAGACATGAAAACAGGCAATTGTAATACAATAGTCAATATCTTGAAGAGAGCAAGTACGAGGTGCCTTGTACAAAGAACAAACACTTGACCCTCCGTGGGAAAAGTAGGGATGCTCCATATAGGATGGGCTGCTAATGAGAGGCCCTAATGGGACATTTGTAGAAGGGCAAAGGCATCTGACACTGATACAGTAGAATGAACGGTGCTGGGTTAAGATGGGCAAGCACTGGACTTTTGGGAAACTGCAAATGATTTGGTTTGCTTGAAGTACAAAGTGAGAAGAGAGAGAGGGTGCTACGAGGGACAGGAGAAAGTGGAGAAGATGACAAGACAGACTTTGCAGTGATTGAACTCATCCTTAGGAAGTGGCATGTTAACGTGTGATTTTAACTCAGGGAGGCATAAGATCACAGTTCCATTTCAGGAAGATCATGTCCATAGTGTACAGGGTGGAGGAAGGCGCCAAGAATGAAAGCTGACTGGGGTAGGGCCAGAGAGAAAAAAAGGAACAGATAGAAAGAGGAAGTATTTAGTAGCCAGAATTGACTGGATTTGGTATCTCATTAGATTAACCAGGCAGAAAAAAGAGTCCAGGATAAGAGTCAGGTTTCTGGCTTGGCTCAAAATATTCTTAATCTTTCCATTCATGACAATAGGGAATATAAAATGTTATAGACTGAATTGTGTCCTCCCCTCCCCCAAATTTATACATTGAAGCCCTAACCCCCAACATGATTGTTTTTGGAGAAGAGGGCCTCAAGAAGTTACATAAGGTTAAATGAGGTCATAAGGGTGGGGCCCTAATCCAAAAGAGTGGTGTCCTTATAGGAAGACTCTCTCTGCATGAACAGAGGGAAGGTCCTGAGAAGACACAATGGAAGCTGCTATTTGCAGGCTGGGAAGGGAAGTCTTGTTAGGAACCAACTCTGTTGCATCTTGATGTTGGACTTCCAGTTTCCAGAGCAGTGAGAAAATAAATGTCTATTGTTTAAGACCCCCAGTGGGTGGGATCTTTTTGTGGCAGCCTGAGCTGATTAACACCTAAAACATGTGGCAAGTTTAAGGATAAGCTTCCTTTCCTTTTTCTTTTTTTTAAATTATTTTTCATTATTGTTTATTGAGGCATAATTGACATAAGATTATGTTAATTTCAGGTGTACAGTGTAATGATTTGATTTTTGTATATATGTGAAATGATCACAATAAGTGTAGTTAACATGCATTGCCATATGTAGATATAAATTTCTTCTTATAATGGGAACTTTTAAGATCTACTCTCTTAGCAACTTTCAAATATGCAAAATAACTGTAGTTGCCATGCTGTCCATTGCATCTCATGACGTATTTCTTTTCTAACTTTAGTTTGTGCCTTTTGACTCCCTTAACCCATTTCCCCAGTCCCCCACCCCCACCTCTGGCTATCTTCAACCTGTCCTCTGTATTTATAAGTTTGGGCTGGTTGGTTTGATTTTAGATTCTACGTATAAGGGAGATCTTCTGCTATTTGTTTTTCTCTGTCTGACTTATTTCACTTAGCGTAATGCCCTCAGGTCCACACATATTGTTGCAAATGGCAACATTTATTTCCTTTCCTTTTGTTGAATAATATGCCACTTGTATGTATATATATATCACATCACCTTTTTATTATTTAAATTTTAGTTACTTAACATACAATGCAATATTGGTTTCAGAAGTAGAATTCATCACTTACATACAACATCCAGTGCTCATAAATACAAGTGCCCTCCTTAGTACCTATTACCCATCTAGCCCAACCCCCACCCACCTCCCTCCAGCAACCCATAGTTTGTTCTTTATTGTCAAGAGTCACTTGTGGTTTGTTTCCCTCTCTTCTCTTCCCCGTGCCTTCCCCATATGTTCATCTGCTTTATTTCTTAAATTCCACATATGAGTGAAATCATATTTGTCTTTCTCTGACTGACTTATTTCATTTAACATAATACATTCTAGCTCCATCCACATCATGGCAAATAGCAACTTTTCATTCTTTCTGATAGTTGAGTAATAATCCATTGCATATATATACCACATCTTCTTTATCCATTAATCAGGTCTATGGACATTTAGGATCTCTTCGTAGTTTGGGTATTGTTGATAATGTTGCTATAAACATTGGTGTGCATATACCCCTACAAATCTGTATCTTTGTATCCATTGGTTAAATACTTAATAGTGTAATTATTGGATCATAGGGTATTTCTATTTTTAGTTTCTCGAGGAACCTCCATAACTGTTCTCCAGTGTGGCTGTACCAGTTTTCATTCCCACCAATGGTGCAAGAGGGTTCCCCTTTCTCCACATCCTTGCCAACATCTATTGTTTCTTGTGTTTTAATTTTAGCCATTTTGACAGGTGTGAGGTGGTATCTCATCATAGTTTGGATTTGTATTTCCCTGATGATGAATGTTGTTGAGCATCTTTTTATGTGTCTGTTTGCTATCTGGATATTTCCTTTGGAAAAGTGTCTATTAATGTCTTCTGCCCATTTCTGAACTGGATTATTTATTTTTTGGTGTTAAGTTTGACAAGTTTTTTATATATTTTGGATACCAACCCTTTTTCAGATATATTGTTTGCAAATATCTTCTCCCATTCTATAGGCTGCCATTTAGTTCTGTTAATTGTTTCCTTTGCTGTGCAGAGCTTTTTCTCTTTATGAAGTCCCAATAGTTCACGTTTGCTTTGTTTCCCTTGCATTCAGAGACGTGTCTAGTAAGATGTTGCTCTGGCCAAGGTCAAAGAGATTGCTGCCTGTGCTTCTCTCTAGAATTCTGATGGTTTCCTGTCTCACATTTAGGTCTTTAATCCATTTTGAATTTATTTTTGTGTATGGTGTAAGAAAGTGGTCCAGTTTCATTCTTCTGCATGTCCATCACTATTTGTTGAAGAGACTGTCTTTGGATCTTTCCTCATCCTCTTTATCCATTCATCCATTTATGAGCATATAGGTTATTTCCATGTCTTGGCTACTGTAAATGATGCTGCAGTGATCATATGGGTACATATATCTTTTCAAATTAATGTTTTTATTTTCTTCAGATAAACACCCAGAAGTGGAATTGCTGGATCATATGGTGGTTCTATTTTAATTTTTTGAGGAAGCTCCATACTGTTTTCCAATTTGGCTGCTCCAATTTACATTCCCACAACAGTACATGAGGGTTCCCTTTTGCCCACATCCTTGCCAATAATTGTTATTTCTTGTCTTTTTTGTAATAGCCATTCACACAGGTGTGAGATGATATCTCATTGTGGTTTTAATTTGCATTTCCCTGATGATGAGTGATGTTAAGAAGTTCCTTTCTGAAACATTTGAATTGGTCTGAAGTTCTTTTGGAACAACTAAGGAAGATCTCTGGATGAATATATCAGAGTCTGGGGAGAGTTGAATGAATATATCTGAGAGCAGATGAATATATCTGAGTCTAGGGACAGTTCTGGTTTGGAGATACAAAGTTAGGAATAATTGGGGATTATACATAGTAGCTAAAGCTTTGAAAATGTATGAGATGGCTCCCAATTTATATGTTGATCCATTAATTAATTAATTAATTCAATAAATAGAAAATACATATTCTAAGAATTTCTTCATGCACTCAGATATAGAATGAACAAAACAGTGATCCCTGAGCCTCTAGATCTGGAAGAAAAACACTATACGACAACTGTGTTATGAAAGTAAATTATATAGAATGTTAGAAGATAATAGTGATACAGAAAAAGATAAGTAGATCTGGGTAAGTGGGATTGGGAATGCTGAGTCGGGGTAAGGTGCAGGTTGCAGTATTTTATAGGATAGTCAAATGAAAGCACTCTGAAAGAGTAGAGAGACAGCAGGTGCTTATATGGGTGAAGAGCATCCCCAGAAGAGGGAGCAGGTCATGCAAGAGTTTAAGGCAGGGATGTGTTCAAGGACCATCAGTTAAGCCAGAGTGGCTTGAGTGGAGTGAGTGAGAAGAGTGACCACAGTTGAAACCAGCATGTTTGAGCTGGGAAAAGTGTTCAGATCCAAGCCCTACATAGGCCAAAAAGTTTGACTTTGACTCTAAATCAAATGTGAGGTCATTGGGGATTTAAAGTAGAATGATCTGTCTTCATGTCTTAAAAGGATCACTGGCCGCTTTATTGAAAAAATACACTGTAGTGAGGCAAGTGTTGAAGCAGGAGGTCTGATTAGGAGGCTAGAAGAGATGGCACTTTCTAGAAGAGATGGTGAGGCTGGTAGGTAGAGGAGGCAGCAAGCAGGAGGGCTGAATTATTTTAGAATGCAAAAGATTTAAGAATTTTCTAGCATTTTTGTTTTTAAACATTTGGCACAATGTGATCTCTCATCTTTGTAACTGCTGTGTAGCTTTTGGTAAGTTCTTATCATCATGGACTTTATTCTCATGGGAACAAAACCTTAGAAACATTTCAGGGTCCATTTAAACTCTCCTCTCTTCCTCAGTGTGTTCAGAAATTCTCTGAGAGTTACACTGTATTTCATTCTTTTTGAAATTTGATCATTTTTTGTTTTTGTATGTAGACCTTGATTGATCTCTGGCTTTCAGGGTTGTGTGTCTGGGCTTCCCAATAACTGCAAACCTTCTGAGCTGGGCCCCCCTCCCAGTACACGCCAGACCCTGGCATGGGCTGTTTACAAGGACTCCCTCCCTCCTTGCTTTAGGTCTGTGTTCAGATGTCCCCTTCTTCCTCTGTCACTGCACATAGTTACAGTTTTTAAATTTTATTTATTTTTTATTTTTATTTTTTGAGAGAGGGCAAGCAGGAGAGGGGCAGAAGGAGGGGGAGAGAGAGAGAGAAAGAGAGAGAGAATTCAAATTCTAAGTAGCCTCCACATCTGTCAGCGTAGAGCCCCACTCATGGCTTGATCCCATGAACCCATGAGATCATGACCTGAGCTGAAATCAAGAGTCAGACACTTAACCAACTGAGCCACCAAGGCGGCCCTACAATTTTTTTCTTTACTCTTTCCTTTTCTCCCACACCTCTACCTATGCTAAGCACCATTCTATTCTCTCTTAATATGAATTTGGCTTTTAAACAATTTTTAGATTCTACATCTATGTGGGATTGTACAGTGTTTATCTTTCTCTGTCTAGCTTGTGTCACTTGGCATGGTGTGTCCTCTGGTTTCATCCGTGTTGTTTGCAGATGGCAGGATTTCTTTCCCTTTTAAGATTGAATAGTATTCTATTGTATGTATACCATATTTTCAAAAAAAAAAAAAAAAAAAAAAGGAAAGGAAGAGAGTGGAATGGTGGTTTCCAAGTACTGGAAGGTGGAGTCACGGAAATGATTAATGAATACAACAAGAAAAGTGTAGCAATAAGAGAGTTTTAGAGGTGGACAGTGGTGATGGTTACATAACAATACGAATGTACTCAATACCACTAAACTGCACACTTAAAAATGATTAAGATAGTAAATTTTATGTGTATTTAACCATAATAAAAAAATTGGGGTAAGAACCCAAAACCCAAGTGTCCCCTTCTAAGAAAGCCTACCATGGACACACTTATGTAAATTGCAATCCTCTCTTCCCTCATCCCAGTACCTATATCTAAATTATCCATAAGCTTCAACTGCCGACCTGTAACTATTTATTGTGTTTAATGTTCATTTTCTGCCTTCCTCCAAATAGAATATAACTTATACCATGGCAGGGATTATTTTTGTGGAGTGTGGGGGTCTCTTCTATTTAGTGACCAACTCTTAGGACCTGATACATGGAAGATGCTTCAGAAGTCATTTGTTGAGTGAATAAATTTGTTCTTTATGCATCTTCAATGCACCAAGCCTCTTCTGTGGCCTCAGTAAGCCCTTGTTAATTTCAAAGACCTGACTTGTATTGGTTCAAAATCTTAAAAGTTCCATAAATTCCCAAAGCAATGACAATGGCTTCTTTTATCCTTTAGTGCCAGAGCACATTTTTCTGTCTAGATTGGCCAGTCAAAGCCTTTCCTTTTTTTCTTTTTTTAAGCCTTGAATAAAATGCTTGTTGAAATTACATTGACTACTTTTATGTTCCACATTCTTATTTAGAATTTCTTTAATTGATTTTATCTTTTTTATTTGTCCCTCTTTTGGCCTCTTCTACTTTTAAGACAGCTTTGCTGCCTGTTTGATGATTCTGGCTTAGAAAATAGTCAACGGATTGTTCTTTTTCCCCAAAGAAATAGAAAACTTGCCTCTATATTCCAAGGGATATACAGGAAGAATACAAGTGTGAATTCAAAGCTATGACTAAGAATCAGCATGTACTTTCCTTTTTCTAGTAAAAGAAAAGTTGGAAAAGTTGAGCTCAGAAGCATTGTTTGGGCTGGCTGAATCAAGGGAAACTACATGAAAAATAAAGGCTGTCTACGGTCTTACAGAGAAAATAAAATTTGCTCTTTCATATAAGAAAAAGTCCCCTCATCTTTATTTTTAAAATGTCCTTAGCTGAGGTAAATGGGATCTATTATTTGCTAACAAAAAATTTCCATTTCTGTCTGAGATTTTCCTCAATCAATAGAAATCAGCGGGATACCCCAACAGAAATTAGCATTCAAATGCAAAAGCACTGTCACTCTTCTCTGCGATAGATACTGATTTTATGAAATAGGGACACCTGGGTGGCTCAGTTGGCTGAGTGTTGGACTTTGGCTCAGGTCATGATCTCACAGTTCATGGGTTCAAGCCCCACATCGGGCTCTGCACTGACAGCTCAGAGCCTGGAGCCTGCTTTGGATTCTGTGTCTCCCTCTCTTCTGCCCGTCCCTGGCTTGTGCTCTGTCTCTGTCTCTGTTCTCTCTCTCTCAAAAATCAATAAACTTAAAAAAAAAAGATTGATTTTATAAACTGGATTTCATCTGGCTTGCTCTTTCACTTCCTCAGTTTATTTTGGATTTTTATTTATAGTTTGTTAACACATTAGATACTTTTAGTGGTGATTTTGGTTTTGTGTATATATCATATTTTAATTATATTAAAAATGAAATGCTTGGTATGTGTTTACTGTCTGCTGATTTGCTTCCAGTCACTGGTGTAAGCATATTTACGTTGATTTCAGTGCAGTAAATCAGTCCCCTTAGTCAATAGGGTGTATTAACCATGTGCATGCCATGTTCTATATGTACTTAATAGCCTTTAAAGTTTTATAGGTCAGCTCGTTGCTTTTTCTTTTTTAATTAATAGGTATTCTTTTCTAGAACAGTTTTAGCTCACAGCAAAGTTAGCAGAAAGTACAGCAAGTTCCCAAGTACTTCTTTTCTTCCTATTCTTCCCGCTTACCCACAGTCTGCCACACCATCAGCATCCCACACCAGCCTGGTGCATTTGATACAATCCGTGAAACCTATACTGACACATTATTATCCATCAAAATCTGTTGTTTACATTAGGGGGTTCACTGTTTGATTTGAATTTTCTGGGTATTGCCAAATGTATAATGACATGTATCCATCATTAGAGAGCATCATATAGAATAGTTTCACTGCCCTAAAAATCCTCTGTGCTCTATCGGTCCCTCTTACTCCCAAACATCTGGCAACCAATGATCTTTTTTACTATCTTCATAATTTTGTCTTTTCCAGAATGTCATATGGTAGGAATCATGCAATATGTAGCCATTTCAGATTGGCTTCTTTCACTAAGTAGTATATATTTAAGGTTTCTCCAGGTTTTTGTGTCTTGATAACTCATTTCTTTATAGCATGGAATGACATTCCATTGTATGAATGTAACACAGGTTATTTATCCATTAACTAATTGAAGGGCATCTTAGTTATTTCCAAACTTTTGCAATTATGAATAAAGCTGCCATGTAAACATCCTTATGCAATTTTTGTGTGGACACAAAATGGCACATCGTTCCAGCTTAATCTATAAGTTAGTGGAATCCCTCAAATTTCTAGCTTAGTAGCCATATTGCAAAGTTTAGTTGGAAGAATGAAAATCCATAAATAACTAAATCATCTTTAATGAAAATCCATAAATAACTAAATCATCTTTAATGAGGTCTGTAAAATCTTGCCCTTTCAAATTGCCTTGCTTTTTATGATTTTTCCGTGTACTATATATATGTATATATATCCACATATGTCCATAAATAGTAAGATCTAATAATATACTTTTGTTTGACGAAAATCACATTAAAATTTGTAATATTTTAAGATAACCAATTCTCTGGAAGCTTTCAGATAGGATACATTGAACATCATGGAAAAAAGAAATCTCTGCACGAGTAGTAACTTATAATCTTACCTTGCACTGTGATGAATTTCCAGCTTTTCTAACAAGGCATATGCTATTTTGACCACTAGATTCAGCTTTTATGGTGTCTGTATTTGCTTAGCTAAACTAATAACTTTCGTTTGAGTTGAGATCTTCTCAGTTTATCATAACTCTGCTTTCTCCTCATTAAACAGTGACAAACTCAACTTTCACATATATGTGTGAATTGCCACAGCTTTGGTTTGCTAACAAGGGCCCACCCTAGTGAGAAATTTCACTGAGCGATGTCCCTTGAAGTATCAAGTTCTCACTTGAACTTATGAAGCCCTTAATTAATGAAACTGCCAATGGCAATTTCTTTTTGTAAAACACTGAATGCTGTTAGACCTTCCTCCAGACTCTAAAAGTAACTTTACCTTTTCCACTGCAATCTTCTCCTTACATAGTAAGTCCACTTTATAAAAGTCATTGCCTTCATAGTTTCTGGTCAAAGTTCACTGACATAAAAGCTTTTACTGAATCTTATTTTTTCGATTTATTCCAGTTGTAACTTATACATACTGACAGTTATTCTGCTTCTAGGATTTCCAACCAAAGGTTGTGAAAGAAATACTAAACCAAAGTAACTTTCTCAGTAATTTTTTTTTCTATTTTTGTAGTTATAAATTAGAAAGATACTTATATATTTTTAAAAATGTACATTCAGAGACAATCGCACACAAACTTGTAAATCTGGGATGTTGTCAAATATTTCACATCCTGCTTTTTGCTATGGCTGTATTATAAGTATTTTCCCATATTATCAACAGGTGTTCAGCAATATGATTTTAACTGGAAATTTATCTTTCATATTAATGTGCCATAATTTATTTAGGTATTCCTAGAAACACATTGATTTCATGTCACTATAACCCGGTTAGTCCACCTGTTATTGGAGAGAGCTGTGCCCTTTGGATGGGGTGAGTCTCTCATACCTTCTTGCTGTTCCCTGGAGGTCTCCATTTATGACACTTCCCACCCTACTTTGTCTGTGAGGTCAGGATTTGAGTCTCTCCTGCTCACAGTTAGTTACTCCCTCAGTATCTAAGAAGTATCTGGCCCATAGTAAGTGTTCAGGAAATATTTGTTGACTCAATAGATTCTCTTAAAGGTACCTTTCAGAAAGCTGTTTTATGAGCAGAAGACCTACCCTTAGGAAATATTTATAATGGAAGCTATATAGAAATGTGATGAAGAAGATTTTTAGTTTTGTCAGGGTCTGAAAAAGAGAGAAAAAAATATGTCTCAAATTGATTATATCATTCATATGCACATGATAAATAAAAAGCTGTGACCTCTCTGCTTTCTCATTTTTCTGTCACCAAACCACTAGTTTATTAAAGATAAAGTTTGAAGTAATTATTGATTTAGCTCTGACCTTCTTTCCCAATGTCTGTTGTATTATGAGACCCAGATATTTTCCTTATTAGACTAGCTCCTGAATATTCCATTTCAATATCTTTCTTATTTAGATTTAATATCCAGAATGCTCTCACAAGCAGGTTTTCCTACTTAAAGATGCTGAACTCTAGAAAGTGATGGATGTGTCTGATCTATATGTCAATGTGAAAAATGAGAGATGGGGCATATTAAGATTTCTGTTTATATATGCTTAAAATAGCAATTCACTAACTCATACAAAAAATATGGTGCTTTGTATAAACAACATAGCTGTTGATGAGATTGTCAGAAAGGGGTGATTATAATCAAATTAGTAAATATGTACCACTGTAAATATTAAAGATATTAAATTTTTATTTTAATTGGAATTTTAAGATAAATTACTTTAATAAACTTTTGGGGAGGAATCTGATTTGTCCTTAGGCTTTCATATTATAAACAGTGATTTAACACAGTCTGCAAAGCTTGCAAACCATACAATTCTTTATCCTAAGGAATTAGAGAGGTTATTGCAACTAATTAAGATGATCATAGCATAAATTTCTTTCTACACATATGTTCCTTCCCTTGAAAGTATTAAGCAAATAGAAATAACTAATTACAATGTGTAAATACAGTTGGGAATTTTAAATATACCTCTAAGATAAAGGTAAATTAATCTATGTGTACCTACAGTTTTTTGCTACCCAAAGAAAATATTATATGAGCTAAATAGTTATGGGAATTTTAACTTTATTTCAGGAAATTTGAACAAAGATTCTGATTAGAAGTCACCTATTGTTTTGTTTTTCAAAAACTTAGTTTAAAAAATGTAAATATATTACCATATATGCAAATAGCACTTATGGACATATTCCTGAATTTCAGTGAATAATGTAGATTTTTAAAATTCTTTTTTAAAAACACACTCAATTCAATCTTAGCACATATTTAAAATTTTAGTCAAATATGTGCTGTGAATAAATGTGTAGATAATGTTCCTGACCATTTTCTACTTTGTCACACTGGGCATAAATCAAGTCTAAGACTGTCTTGTGTTTAAGCTTTTTCCCATTATGTCCGGATTTTAAATATTCTATCTTATTTTCCCTATAAAGATAAATTTGTTTTATGTATGTCCTACTTCTTGATTTAAAAATATACATGCTACAGATATATAAGAACTTGACAGAATTTTTAATACGTAGAAAAATTTTCATACTAGTAGTTAATGCATTAATCCTAATTAATTGCATTTCCCAATTAACGTAATGAAAAGTGGCTGACCTTGAAGCTCCTTTACATCATTTGTATTGTGTACACAGACATGTTACATTATCTATATGAAAAGTAGTACTTGGAGTAGAGGTATATGAAAAACATGTGGGTCACTTTTCTCAAGGGCCCTGGTTGGGTCTATTTCAGATGAAAAAGAAAATAAGTATGTTTGGTTTACCAGCAGAATCATCCACCTGTATGATAAATGTAGATGTTCTATTTATTTGATTTTTAAAATGTCTCTATTCTGTGGAACCTGTAATTCCTTTAAAGAAGCTGTCTTGTATGTCTTCATGTTTGGTCATATGTTCCTGTCTATATAACCAAGGACTCAGTGTTGTCAGGGCTTTTTCTTGCCAGCCTGAATTAGAAGAGGAAAGACAGTACTATAGTATAGTAAAAACACATATCTTCCTACCCACACTTGAGCATCTCTGCTTAAATCATAAAATGTGGTTCAGCTTTGGTTCAGATCTGGGCCCTGCCATTTGGTGCTGAGATTCTGAACTCCTCTACTCTATTCTGAACTCTACTGTGTCCAGGAAGGATTTATGACAAGGAACTGAGTTCCTGGGAAGCTACCAGTGGAAGTATCACTATATTTGCCAACAGATTCAGTTTCTTATTTGAGGAGATTACGATATTTTCTTTTAATGTGCTTTTTCATCTTTTGGTGTTTGTGTATTTGATGTCAACTGCCCCCTTTCTCTTCCCTCCTTACTAGATTCCAGGCTTCCCCTGCTGATAATGAATGAATCCCATCTGTTAATGTAAATGGATTAGTGAAAGGTCCTTTCACTTCTCCTCCCAGGAGTCTTCCTCTCTACTTAAAAAAAAAAAAAAAAAAAAAAAAAAAAATATATATATATATATATATACACACACACACATATATACATATGTACATATATATACACACACACACACACATATATATATATATATATATATATATACATATGAGTTAAACAAACCTTTTCCCCCCACTTTCCTAATTTAAAAATACATCCAGTAAAAATACAACTCCTAGCTCTTATAACCCAAAGTCTAAGACTTTCTAGTTGGAAGAAAAATTTTCATGCTGTGGCTTGGGAAAAACATTAGAAGATACCTTCCTAAATTTCAGCACATATAGAGTTGCTCATTTGGTTATATATAGGATGATTATCTATCACTGAGTATTGATGACCTACTAAATAAACTTTTTTCTCAACCCTACTGTGCTGACCCTCAAATTTCAGTGGTTGAAATTTGTGGTCATCTGGAAATAGCTTAAAATGCCCATGGAAGTTTCAAAGTTTTGAAAGAAAAAAAATTATAATCCATCTGCAGCTTCTCTCACCTAGTTCCTGATTCATAACCTTCAATAGGTCATGGCACATGGGAAAGTACCTGATTTCTCACTCATGTTTGTTGCCTCATGGTAATGCTATAACTATCTCCCTTCTAACCCCATGAAACAGACAGGGCATGTGTTATAACCATTTTACAGATGAAGACTCCTAGACCATAAACTATATGTCCAGGCTACCGTAGCCAGTGAAGAGCCAGATTAAACTTCAGGCCACCTGTATGCTAATCACATGCCTTTCCATTTCATGGTAGTGCCAGCCACTGGAAATTTTGTTGGGAGAGTTTCAAGGGGTGGTTGGTTATTGGCTTTATTGCTCTGTTGAAAGAAGTCGAGACCAAAACAATTTATAAGAATAGATCTATATAAATAACATCATAGAACCATGAACAAATGTCACTGTTCTGGGACCATGAAGGCCATAAGACTCCTCCATTTTTGTTTCATGGTTCTGGGAGGTAAGTGACTTACTTTTCGATAGTTCTCCCTTTAACAAATTTTTAACCAGAAATTGGTTTTAAAAGTCTGGTAAATCACCTGTCTAATTTTTAGTGTTTAATATCTTTTGTCCTTGATGAATTTCCAAAAACAAAATGTTAGGATTTCCTATTTATTACTAATGAAAATTAAGCATTTTTAGTGCATGCCAGTGCTAATCACTATATATACACTATACATACATATGTGTGTGTGTGTGTGTGTGTGTGTGTGTAAAACAGCAACTTACATACCAAGAGAGATGTGCTCACTGCTGATCAAAAATCTTTACATGAATAACTGAATTGACCTTTCAAAAACCCATGAGGCAGGTGTCGTTTCTACTTCTGTTTCACAGATGAAAAACTGCAGGAAGGAGAGGTGAAGTGCTTTGTCCCAGGACATAGCTAGTAATTGTTAGAGCTGAGATTTGAGCCTGGATAATGTGGCTCTATATCCATGGTATTAACCAAGATATCTACATATTGTACATTACTATATGCTCTGCATTAACTTAGTAATTTTAACAAAGGCATGAGCTAAGCTTTCTCTTGCCTATTTTAAATATTATGAAACTAAAACTTAGAAAGTTTGAATGACTTGTTTAATGTCATACAGCTCATAAATGCCAGGGCCATGGTTGACCCTAGGAGCAAATCCCTACCGTTGGTGGAGAATAAGGAAAGAGAACTGAGAAAGGGCAATGCGGCAGTGATGAGACTTTTAATGACAAGCAGGAAGAATTTAATGGGGAGCTTGGGGACAGAAGAATAGATGAAATAATAACCTAGGTACAGACTGAACTGACACACTAAAGGGGGGCAAGTTATGATGTACTTAGCTGTGTATATGTGACATTCATTTAATGATATTTGCTTGGCTTGAATTTTGAAACATAAAAGTAAGAGACTGGAGTTTTCTATTTGTTGTAGTTAGTGTTTGGCATTATGGAAAATTGTATGGATAAGCATTCCCAATTCAGTCATGTAATATGGATAAATGACGTGAGAAGACCAATTTACATACTGCTAGGCGTATGTCATGTTTTTCCTGGTGCTTGGTGGATACACATAGTTTTGGAGGAGTTCCGAATGTGTGTGTGGAGGGGATGGGGTGGTTGCATTTGCCTGTGTGTAGCTATGTGCAATCTGATGGAGTGTAGCAACCTTTTCTTAGAAGAGTTTTTAAATGCATAAATACATAGAATTGCCAAGGAAACTAATTATACTGAAAACTTCTTATCAATATATCTAAGAAAACAAATCTGTGACATACTAATATATCAATGCTCCTTTATTAATGCATAAAATAACAAGATCTAGCATCAGGTCTCATAACTATCATAATTTCAAAGTTATGATAAGTGTAAATGATATTATGACAAATACAATGACTATAATATGATACAAATATATATGAAACAGCTGATTTCTAGTTGTGATAAAGTGACGTGTATTGTGAATACTGGTATGGTTTGTTGCCTACTTTCATAATTGAAGGAAATGCTAAATTTAGTTAGCTAAATTTAGCTAATGTTATGCTAAATAACATGTAGTTATTTCCCCTTCAAGTTCATAGATCTCCTCATTGCATTTGGTTGTTCAGGCTCTTAAGTCTCTTCAGTCTTCTCTACAACCACATTCCTCTCACACCACTGTTGGAGGAATTGGATTGTTTTGAAGAAAGTCCCCTCTTCCAGATTTGACTGATTATTTCTTCATTTAAATGGTGTTGTCATTTAAATATTCTTCTGTCCCCAATATTTTTTCTGTTCCACTTATTTCCTATAACTGGCGATTTTGGTCTAGAGACTTGAACAGGTTTGTGTTCAGTTTTTTGCAGGAATACTTCGCAGGTGATACCGTGAGTTTCTTATTGCATCACATGAAGAGGCACACAGCATGGCCTGTTTTTGCACTTTCAGTGTGTTAAGATTTATCAGTGGGATGGTGGTGGCAAGCTGATGCTTTCTTATAAACATCTGCATCGGGGCCCCTGGGTGGTTCAGTCAGTTGAGCATCTGACTTCAGCTCAGATCATAATCTCACAGGAGTTCAAGCCCTGCTTTGGGCTCTGTGCTGACAGCTTGGAACCTGGAGTCTGCTTTGGATTCTGTGTCTCCCTCTCTCTCTGCCCCTCTCCTCCACTCATGCTCTGGTTTTCTCTCTCTCTCTCTCTCTCTCAAAAATGAATAAACATTAAAAAAAAATAAAAAATAAACATCTGCATTAACTTTTGCCTTATAGTTTCATTATCCATTGATAGTCATTATTTGCATAGATTATTTCAGTAAAAGTTATAAAATGGACTTTAATTCTGTAACTTTTTATGCATTTATGAGCTGGGATTTAATTATTTAAAAGCAACTTTTCATTATCAACTACTTGGTAATCTTATAATAGACGGTATTTAAGAAAAAGAAGATAATGTGTGATTCTTTTTCTTCAGTTATTAGTTTTCAGTAAAATCAATATTCAGTTTTTGCTTTGGCAACCATGCACCTACCCACTATTTTTCTGTCTGTCTGTCCATCCATTAAAGTCAGACACTGATCTTTGGATACTCAATATTTCCATTGAATGGCACTGAGAGTCACTTCAAGTTGGTGCCAGTAAGGTGTGATACTTTTTTTCATTTCGTGAATATAAAAATGGCCTAGACCTCCCTTAAACTTTTCTTACCCTACATTAAGCATCAGTCCATGGAATTTTCTCCATGGAATTTTCTCCAAGGACTCCATTCCTTCTAGTGAGGAATGGCACTTAGAATCCGCATTGTTGATGTTAGCTCATTGCTATTGGTAGTGTATTGCCATTATTTCTATTTTTTTTAGTAGAGTTAGAAAATATGCATGTTTGGGGGCACCTGGATGGCTCCAGTCGGTTAAGCGTCTGACTTCAGCCAAGGTCATGATCTCACGGTTTGTGGGTTTGAGCCCCGTGTTGGGCTCTGTGCTGACAGCCAGCTCAGAGCCTGGAACCTGCTTTAGATTCTGCCTCTCTCTCTCTCTTTGACCTTCCCTGGCTCATGCTCTCTCTCTCTTTCTCTCTCTCTCTCTCAGAAATAGATAAAAACATTAAAAAGAAAATATGCATATTTATAAAAGATTATGATTAATCACTATGTCTTGCTAATATTGTCAAATCAAATTAAGATTACAGAATTTGAAATTATTTAAAAATGTTTATAGTTACACCTTTTTCTCTCATGTGGAGATATTATTTCTTAAAAACAAACATAGTTACTTATTTGGTTTATGCTATAATCATAGCAGTTTCAAATTCAAATGCTTTAAAGTCATTGTTAATTCCTTTTTTTGTGTGCGGACATGCTATTAACATGATAAACAGATGCATCTGTTTCAGCATGTATTCAGCTTACAGCAACCTGTAAAGCATTTCTTTTAAAATTATTTTTTAAGATTAGATAACAACAATTGGTATGACTTCAAAGTGAAAAGTATATAACAAGATACAGCTAAAGACTGATCTCTGTCTTCTTCATCCTGTTCCCTCCTTCCCTCAATATGTAACTATTTTTGTTCATTTTTGGTTTATGCTTCCATTATTTCTATTTCAAATCATAAAGAAATACAAATATATAGATTGATATTATCTCCTCCCTCTCTTTCTTACAGAAAAGATAGCATTTAGAAACACTGCATCTTGTTTTTTCCTACCTAATATGTCCTGGAAATAACTCCATATAATATATAGAGGTTTCTTCATCTTTTCTGATGACTTCCCAGCCCATACTTTATTCAATCAGTACTGTTTTGAAGCACATTTTGTGTATTATTTGCTATTACAAATAATGCTTCACTCAAGATTTTTTTGTATCTTTGGAATAAATTCCCAGAACTAGTATGTCTGGTTAAAGAGTGAAAGTATATGTCATTTGGTCAATATTGTCAAATTTTTTGAAATAGAGATTGTGCAATTTTGCATCTGCACTGGCCACATACAGATGAGAGTGCTTATGTCCCAAAAAGCATGTTTACCAATTTGATGACGGTTCTGTAGCAGGTGTTCCATGGGTCTTACTGCAAAACATAGTTTAGAAATTATTTATGATAAAATAAAAAAGAGATCAGAATGTTGCTCGTGACTGTCATTAAAAAAAATCGATTAAACTGTGACTATGTTCATTTTGATCTTGGAGTTAAAGAGGTGAAATGTGTCTCAGAGGCGAAATGTTATTCAGATGTTTTATCCAATTTATGGGAGGCTGAGACTGGTAATCCATGAAATTGATTGTATTAGTACAACAAATGTTAGTACTCCCAAATACCAAAGGTGAGGAAAACATCACCATCTGCAACACAAACCTAGGATTTTTATAAATAGGAAGCCACAAAAGAAAAGGATGAAAAAGTTCACCAATATTACGGCAATTTGATGATCAGTTTCTTGGTAGTTTAGAGAAAGCAGGTATAGACTTTTCTGCACTATTATTATTACAAATAAAGCAAGGTATAACAAACAAAAGAAACAATTATATGGACTTTTGTGAAATCCATTTGGTAACATTTATTTTTTTATTTTTATTTTTTAAATATTTTATTTTATTTCTGAGAGAGAGAGAGAGAGACAGCATGAGCAGGGGAGGGTCAGAGAGAGAGACGGAGACACAGAATCCGAAGCAGGCTCCAGGCTCTGAGCTCGCTGTCAGCACAGAGCCCAACGCGGGGCTCGAACACACGAACCGCTTGAGATCATGACCTGAGAGGAAGTCAGACGCTTAACCGACTGAACCATTCAGGCACCCCCATTTGGTAACATTTAGAAAATAATAATGAGTACACACTTATGACTGCTACTGCTAATAATGAGCAGACACTTAAAATTATGGGGACAATAAAGGACATGTATGCTGAGAATGTTAGGAGTGATAAAGTAAAATGTTAGTGCTGCATTTTTAAGGGATAGGTTTTTGCTTTGCTTCTTTTTAACGAGGCTGACAAATTTATAGTATTGTTTAATATCAAGTATTCCACTCATCGTCTTGGCATTTTGAGAGTTTTTTTTTAAAGTTCTCCTAGAGTATCTTAGTGATAATTATGTTTTGTAGAAATCTTTTCATTTACCCTTGCCTTGTTTTCCTTCGTGGTTCAGTTTCAGTCCAGCTTAGCTCAAGTTCATGTTCAACATCTCTAGCCTCCCAGCTCCATAAGGAATGTTACCCTCATCCCAGACATTCCAAAGCCCTTTGGCCAAGAATTGCTGCCGGTCTCTGTCAAAAACCCCAGGCATCCCTGGTGTTTTGAGAAGGTAGATTCCTGTTCTGTAGTAGGTGCTTCTGAACGAAGTGACACTCATCCAGAGTCAGGAGCAAACGCCTGGATGAACTGGGGATGTCAGTGATGTGCCATTGAGAACACCACTGCTCCATGTTGCACCTAGCGCTCCAAACATGAGGCTGCATGTTCCACAAGACTTACCACTCAGAAACACATTGATTGCTACCCTCAGTCAGGACCTTCTCAAGAAACTTGCAAAGTCAGAGGCTGTTTCTGGTCTTCTAATGTTTGCTGGTGCTTTTACCCAGCTGATGGTCCATAGGCCTACACAATAAAAGATCTACCTTAAAAGATAGCTCTAGGATGGAGGTATGCATTTCCTAGAACCTTTTTTTTTTTAAAATGTAAAAATTTTTTAACGTTTATTTATTTTTTGAGAAAAAGAGAGGAAGAGAGACAGGGTGCTAGCAGGGGAGGGGCAGAGAGAGAGACAGAGAGAGAGAGTGAAACACAGAATCCAAAGCAAGCTCCAGGCTCTGAGCTGTCAGCACAAAGCTCGACTCTGAGCTCGAACTCACGAACTGTGAGATTATGACCTGAGCTAAAGTTGGATCCTCAACTGGCTGAGTCACTAAGGTGCCCCAATTTCTTAGAATTCTTAATAAGCTCTTCTTATGAAGATTTCTGATCCAGCCTCTCGGATTTGTTTGGTACAGTCACCTCAGAGATGACATTCTATTTTTATTTGCTATATGCTGAGAACTCTGAGCCTTCATGGGGAATCAAAAAGCCTAACATACATGGTTTGTTGCTTCCTAATCATTTTTTACTTCGAAATCACTGTCACAACACTCCTGTGGAAGAGTTTACACCTTCCTTTCTTGTTTCCAATCAATCTTCTGGTCCTGCCAAATAACCAGAAATACACATTTTTTTGTGTGTCCCAGGATGATTCACTGCCAACACGTTGGGCTAAGGGAAAGCCCTTGTCTTTTATTCTATCAGGTAAATCTTTTAGAAAGCAGCTGTTTCTTCCTTTTATTGCAGATCTTCTGTGAAACATGACTCAGCACTTAATTTTCAGTAAAATGATATAAAACTTAGGATAAACAGTTGCCCTGAATAGCAACTATTTCATAACATCAGGAATTGTAATTTGGAGACAACAGAGTAATTATTCTAATGATAAGTGCAAAATTAACTCAATTAAAAATGATATGCTTAAATTTTTATAAGGGAAAAGGGTTAGTCATTTTCCTTCAATGAAGATTCTGAAGAGAAAAGCCATATTTAATGGGTCAGATCTCACTTTAAAAATCATTTATCCATGTGCTAATTTTTAGAGGCCAGATCTTAATTTTGAAGATACTTCTCTGAGAAATGTATGGAATGTGTAAAATTATAGCATTTAGTCAGTTGGAGATCAGCAGAGAGTAGAAAGTTGACTTTGCCTCAATTTCTATTTGGAATCTGAGCTATTTCTTCTTTACAGTGCAAGACCAGGGCTTGAAAATTGTGTCAAAATGTGTGTTTTTTTTTAAATTCTTCAAATTTTTTACTTATTTCTGAGAGAGAGAGAGAGAGTGTGTGAGCAAGGGAGGATGAGAGAGAGAGAGGAAGACACAGAATCTGAAACAGGCTCCAGACTCTGAGCTGTCAGCACAGAGCCCGATGTGGGACTTGAACCCACAAACTGTGAGATCATGACCTGAGCCGAAGTCAGACTTAACCGACTGAACCACCCAGGCGCCCCTCAAAATGTGTTTTCAAGTTACATTTCTTACCAGGAAGTAATGTAAAATTTAATGGTGATGCTTACAAGTATGGATGTAGGGGGCCATCCTCTTTAAGGACAAAGACAAAATGACTATGAAGACACTATCTAGAAGCAGAAGGCATAGGTACGGGCTGAAAGGAGCTGATTGATGGCAGGGTGGGACAGGGTAGTCTCAGAAATATAATGTATTCCAAATTGAAAGAAAAGGAAGGAAAAATATCATTACATTTTGTTTTTATTGCTTTTGGTCCTTGAAAATGCTCTGCATTGAAGAACCAGCCTATTTTATGTGTTTAAAAATAGAACTTGATTGGGCTAACTTATATGCTATTTTCTGTTATTCCAAATGTGCTCTTGGTTTGTGGTTTTACAGATTTTAGCAGAGATCATCATGGGAAATGTTTTGAATACAGATTGAGATCTGAAATTAAATAAAAAGAGCTCAGGATGAATAAGAGCAGTGAACCATAAAATTGAATAAAATAAATAAAAACCATATAAATTAAATTATAACCAAATTAAATTCTGGCTGGGAACAGAGATTATATAGAAGCACTCTAGACAACTCACAAAAACTCCAAATGTCAGTGTCTTCATTGTCTGGGCTGCCTTTGGTTTATCTGTAGTGTGTGCCTAGCCCTGCACTTAACTGTGAGCCTGGGAGCTCTTATTATGACTCAGTTGGGCCATCGGATTGTTTTGCTTGCTGAATTTAGACAACTCCTCAAATATTAATGGGTTCTTTGTAAATCAAGAAAGAATGTTCCGCAGCCAAACAATGTAAGTGGTGCTTTCCCACACTTGACCAAAATCGGTGTACTTACCAAGAATTTACTTGAGGAAATGGACCCGTATTCCTGAATCTGACATTGGAAGGCTTGCTGGGAGTGGGTGATGGTGGTGATGCTGCTGCTGATGGTGTTGAATTGGGGATTCTAGTAGCTGGGCTGTGTGTGATAGTTTCACACACATTTGTGGAGTGTGAGGAAGGAGGACAGAACTTGGAGGAGAGCAGCTGTGCCCCAAAGCTTTGGGTGCATGGGTACCCACTGATTTCTTTGACGCCTTGTTGTTAGAAGTCATCGAGGGCCCATCGTGACTAAACATGACTAGAGGAAGACTTGGAGTTCATTATTTCATTCTACTGCAGGGTAGATTGTGTCAATATCAATTAGGTCAAGTGACCAACGTTTTTATTGTTGTTGCAATTCTTCTATTGTTAGAGGTTTATTGGGAGGGAAATAGTTGGTTTTTCTTATCACTATTTCAATGTATAACACCTCCTTCTAAATGTTTCTGCTTTTAGTAAGACATTTCTTATCTTAATTTTCTTTTCCTTGTTGACTAATTTATCAATCTGTTTGTCAACACTCTTTTTGCCTGAGGAATTCTGCTCATTTATAAAAATAAGTATACTTCACTAGGGTTAATAAATTGGTTTATCTTACAGGTTAATATTAAGGAAATGTGATACTATATCCCTGTTTGGAAATGATGTCTTCCCAATTCTGATGGATATAGATTTCATATTAAAAATCAGCTGATTTAAAGTAGCCTTAATGGATGGTCCAGGGTTTTCATGAATACAATGTTTGTTTTTGAAAGGTCTTAAATGTCATAGCATCCTTTGATTAAGTACTGTGTAATATCTTGTCCTGGAGGTAACTATAATTTCCCATTTCACTTCTTGAAAGCATCAGATTAGATCATTTAAAAAATTAATATACTCATTATCTAACCTGTTTTAGATTCATGATCCTAATAATAAATGGTTTGAAGTTCTTCTCAATATTGATTCTTCCTACCGGACATGTAAATACAGAGAATAAACTGATGGTTTCCAGGCAAAAGGAAGAGGGAAAGATGGGCAAAATGGGGAAGGGAGTGGGAGATATAGGCTTCCAGTTATGGAATGAATAAGTCATGAAGAATAAAGGGCACAGTACGGGGAATATAGTCAATGCTATTGCAGTGGTGTTGTGTGCTGACAGATGGTAGCTATGCTTGGGGTGAGCACGGGCTACCATACAGAGAAATTGAATCACTATGTTGTACATCTGAAAATAATGTAACATTATATGTCAACTCTACTCAAATTTTAAAAGTTATTGAAAAATATTGATTCTTCCTCAAATTTGGCTGTTGACTTCGACTATGACATTGAATTTATAAAATGATATAGTTCTTTAATTCAGAGTAATAGGAAAGACGGCAAGAACAGTATTGTAAGCACAAGTCACATAATATACTCCTAGTTTTGTCTTTAGAAACAACACATGTCTAGAGAAGTTATAAAAGATTTAAAATGAGCAAGCTTAGAATATTGGAAATACATAGTTTAACTTGAATCTATGTGTAAGGTAGGAAAAAATTTTTCATTTAGCCTCCTGTTAAATTGTGTACTCAAGAGAATTGAATTTTAAGAATGGCTGCTATTCAGACTTTTATTCAGACTTTTAAAAGTCTCTGTTCTCTTTCAAGATTTGAATTTGACTGAAATGGTATGTGGTACATGTTCACTTAATATCAGCTGTTAATATCTGTTTTTCCTATTAATCAATGATGTTAGTTTGAGCATTATTATCCTCAAAAGCAAAATACTCTAAAGTAATATTGGGGCGGCTGGGTGGCTCAGTCGGTTAAGTGTTCGACTTCGGCTCAGGTCATGATCTTAATGGTTTGTGAGTTCGAGCCCTACATCGGGCTCTGTGCTGACAGTCAGCTCAGAGCCTGGAGCCTGTTACAGATTCTGTGTCTCCCTCTCTCTCTGACCCTCCCCTGCTCATGCTGTCTCTCTCTCTCTCTCAGAAATAAATAAAACATTAAAAAAAATTTTTAAGTAATATTGATTATTTTCTATTAATTTAGATCATGTTGTTTAATTGTACAAAAGAATATACAGCTGACCCTGAACATTATGGGGTTAAGGGTGCCAACTTCACCATACAGTGGAAAATCTGTGTGTAAATTTTGATTCCTCCCCAAGCTTTACTAATAGCCTATTGGTGACTGGAAGCCTTACCAGTAACAAAAACAGTTGATTAACATATATATTTTGTATATGTGTCATATAGTATATTCTTACAATAAAGTAAGCTGAAGGAAGAAAATGATATTAAGAAAATCATAAGGAAGAGAAAATACTTTTAAAGTACTGTACTATGTACAGTGGATTAAAAAATCCACTTAAACCCATGTTTTTTGTGAATAAACTGCAATGCCAAATTTTGATTTGGATTTCTAACTATATCTAGAAGTCCTGACTGTTCAATTCCTTTCAATATATAGTCTTGAATTACTCTGAATTACAATATGGTTATGCCTATATAGAAAATAAAGCTATCCTTGGTTCAATACCTCATATGATCAGTTTCTGGTTCTAAAAATGCCATAACTTTCAACATTTATGCAGTCCACTTAACTACTCTGTTCCACAGGGCCAAACTGAGTTCCTAACTGGTGAATTGAAAGCAGCCACAAAAACTTTACAGCTCCTCTTGGCAAGAGGTGGACTCTAATTCTTCATCTCTTTATTCTGGGCTGGTCCTGTGTCATCCTTTGACAAATAAAATGCCAGGAAAATGGCATGTGACTTCCAGGATCTGGCCTCAAGAAGCCTTGAGGCTTCCTGTTTCAACCTCTTGGACTGATTTTGCTATCATGTGGTAAAAATCTTCATAGAAAAAGAGGCCCAATGTTTCACTTACTCCAGCCATTTCAGGTGAGTTCCCAGTCTTATGAGGGAGGCCGTCTTACACCAGGCAACCACATCTAAGATGAAAACTGGTTCTTTCCTGACCACAAACGAAATCTGTGCTTATCTTGGAGGCTCAACTCAACCCACAGAATCATGAGAAATAATACTTTTAAGACACTAAATTTTGAGGTGCCTTGGTATGTAGAAATTGGTAACTAATAGAGAGTATTAGTTACAGTGGCAGTCCCTAGAGATGGAGTGTCATTGGTAACAAAATCATAAATCATTTATCATTTTGGGATCCAATAACAGTCAGAGGCTGGAAAAATGGTGAGACATTTATTAGCAAACTGTTAATGGACGCTGAAAAGACCGCTACCCATGTTTTGTATTTTTGCCTACAATAATTCAGAAGCTAAGAAATGTATCTGATAAACTTGTATATCTGACAAAAGAGATTCCTAGGTATAACTTAAAAAGTATTAATTGACCTCTTTTAACTGTGTATAATATTATAGGAGAGAAAGAAATTAAACAAGGAACAAAGTAGTTTTTAAGCAGAATTTAGAAAAAATATAGAAGGCTCTGGATTTGCTGATTGGAATATAAAACTCTTTCTCATTCTCAATCTCTCCAGCCAACAAAAGATTCCCAAAGAAAGAAGTGGGCACAGGTAAAGATTGACAAGTGTGTTACTATAAAGCCTTTGTTGAAACCATGGAAAGGTTAAACACTGTGCATGATAGATTCTCTCAACTAAACAAAAGAACTTCTAACAATATTAGAGGCATTTTCTTACCATGCTAGCCCAGAATAAAGAGTGCTCTGTCTCAAAAATAACTATGATTATGGCTTTAGGGGCATAGAATAGACTCCAATCACATTTATAGAAAATCCACAAGGGTTTTAAGGGCATTAAATCAGTTGGATTAGAAGAGTCAGAGACTGTTGAATATGTAAAGATTTTTCTGAGAATTTATTTTCTATGGCCCATAAGTGGAATTAGGCAGCTACTGAGCTATAAACATGAGTCATTTTTATGAAGAAGGAATGGTCTCTTACGGTGTGAAACCAGGAATTCTAAGGGGGACCCAAGAATCACAGAATGATGAATTGGGCACCAATCCTTAAGGAGTAGAACTAGACCCTAACTAAGAAACATTTCCTATGTCCCTAGTATGGAACCATGATAACATGTACCTGGGTGGATTTCAGAATTGCTCTAGACCAGAGATTGTTATGTGCCTCCTATTCTTTCTTTTTTTGGTTAGGAATGATTATTGCAATTCTCCTGTCTGGTTCAACCATTGTATGCTCAGAGCCTATGGGTAGATAATTTGTCTTTGGGACAAGGCAAATGTGCCCAAGGAACTGCACTCGAGGAGCCTCATCATGATCATGAGATTATGAATATTCAGTTAAATGCTATAATGGGTTGAACCTTTTGAGAATGATAGGAGGGGGAAACCTTATTTGCATGTGTGTGGGATATAAATCATTGTTGCCAGAGGATAGTCTCCAGTGGATTAAAAACAGCTACAAATCCTTTTCAGTGACTCTTACCAAGTGTTGGAGTCTTAATTCATCATCCCTGGACTCTGGGCTGACTCTTTAAATTGCTAGGATGAATAGAATGTGACAGAAAAGTTGTTGTATGATTTCTGATCCTTGATTTTATAAGATCCGACCGATTTTACTCTTGTGTCTTTAGAATACTTTCACATCATGGGCAAAAGTCTGGGAGGAAAGTCTCTGTGGAAAGAAAAGCCCAGTTATCCCATGTATTGCGGCCATGCTAGCTGAGGTTCCAGATTAATCAGCCCCAATCAAGCCCCTAGTGACTGCAGCTACATAAGCAATCCCAGGCAAGTCCAGCCCAAGAGCTGCCCAGGCACCTGTAAGTTGCATTGTTGATATTCTAATTCACTTAACCTTTGGATGACATCAGCGGCAGAGCAATTAAAAACTGAGGAGATGACCTCGAATAGCTGGCTCCCTGTGGCATGCCCTCACAGTGGGCAGGGTCAAAGAGAACATGATGAATAACAAGCTCACAGTTAGGGAAGGAAACAGCTCCAAGCATATCCCTTTCAGGACCTGGAAGTGGAGGTACAACCTCAGGATGAAGCAAATGTTCAGAAGGAAGAAATTGACCATAGACTAGAGAACAGTCTTTGGGTCAGATGAACCTGGGTCCACATCTCTGCTTTGCCACTTGGGTTCTAGGTGAACTCAAGAATGTAATTCAAATTCTCTAAGCCTAGCTTCTGTTTCTGTAAAATTAGGTTTTTACTTAGCCTTGAATGAAATAATCTAGGCAAAGCTGTGTTCTCCATAAATGGTGGTTCTATTTCAGAGATAATTAAAAAGCAGACTATCATCCTCCTTTACCCTGTATCACAGGTACATATTTTATCTTTTTAAAAAATGTTTGTTTGTTTGTTTGTTTTTTAATGTTTATTTACTTCTGAGAGACAGAAACACAGAGTGCAACAGGGAAGGGGCAGAGAGAAAGGGAGATACAGAATTTGAAGCAAGCTCCAGGCTCCAAACTCTCAGCACAGAGCCTGATATGGGGCTCAAACCCATGAACCGTGAGATCATGACCTGAGCTAAAGTCAGATGCTCAACTGACTGAGGCACCCAGATGCCCCTATTTATTTATTTTTGAGGTGGGGAGGGGCAGAAAGAGAAGGAGACAGATAATCTGAAGCAGGGACCACATGGTCAGCAGAGAGCCTGATGCGGAGCTTGAACTCATGAACTGTGAGATCATGACATGAGCCAACCAACTGAGCCACCCAGGCAACCCATATTTTGTCTTATAATCAATACTTGAAAATTTCTTATTAATGTATTTTTTAAATGTGTTTATTGTCTTCTACTGGAAGAAAATATCCTTGAGGACAGAACGTCCACCTATTTTATTTCCCTTCAGCATCCCCAATACATAGAATGATTGGTACTCAATAAATATTTGCCACTGCAGTAATTGTGAACTTGAATATACTGAAATTTCATTACTTATACACTGAGAAAGCCAGATACAAAAACAATATTTAATTATTTCACTTTACTCCTTATCCCTTTTGTCTATACTTTCCCCCTTGATAATGTTGTGGCTTTTCTGGCCACGTCCATTCTGGAGACCCCTAAATGTCCATTGCAAGCCTTGACTGCCTCCAAATCCATACTTTCAGCTTCCTCTTGGACAACAGGAACTTCATGGTTCCCTTAGTCTATTCAACTTTACAGTGACCAAAACTGGGTCCATGCCTCCACACTCCAACCAAATTTTCCAGCATTCTTCTTTGTACTTCCTACTTCCAGCCAAACTAGGCTACTGGCTTGCTATTTCTGGGACCTACTCTCTACCTGTCTTCCTTTCCACATTTATACAAACTGTTTCCTCTTTCTCAAATGTTTTCCTCTCCTGGCCCTGCTTATCAAAATGCTTGCCATATGTAATCTATGCTCTCATAACATTTGCCCAATCACCATACATGGAAGTAATTTCCCTTTTTAACACTGTGGCAACACATCTGTACTTTTATTTAAGATCTTATATCTGTATTTTGCAAGCTATACATTCACGTTACTATCTTATATTTCCTTCTGGATTGAATCTCTTTTGGGGCAGAACCAATGTCTGGTGCATTTTAGAAAGCTGCACATATCCAAGCATATAGTAAATGTTAAATAAGGAAATATCAGTGAATACTTACCCATTATCTGAAATATACATTTTAGAGATGCAAAGATATAGTGAGACACAGTTGGACTGAGATGAGAGAAATATGCTGTTTCTTCACCTAAACTGAAAAGACTATAACAAGTGCCTCAGGAAGGAGGATTTGATCCATTCTATCAAATGCCTCTTTTTTTTAAATTATTTATTGTGGTGAGAACACTTCAGATGAGATCTACCCTCTTAACAGAGTTTTAAATGTGGAAAATGTTATTGTTGACTGTAGGTACAATGTTTCTCAGCAGATCTCAGAGCTCCTAGTCCACCTTGGTAAGAGCAGTTCAGTAGAGTTTTGTGGTGTTTAGGGCCTAAGAGTGAGACTGGAGAGGGAAAATTGGAAAGGCTGGGGGTAAACAGCTCTCATGGGAAATCCGATTTTCAGGAGAGAGAAATGGAGCAAAGTAGTGTCAGGAGAGGGAAAAGTTCCTTTTTTTCCCCCTTAAGATGATAAAAACAGTGAGTTTATATGATGTTATGAAAGATCGCATAAGAAAAAGAGGGGAAAAGCTCGGAGGCCAGTGAAGTTCATCTGAGGAGCACAGGCACGTCATCTATGGCAACAGATGGGGAGGTGGAGACAGTACACAGCAGGGAAACAGTCGATGGGGCAGGGGTGGGGGGCTGATCTAAATTTAAGTGAAATTCTTTTGAAATTGCTTAGCGACACATGTTGAAGATCCTCTACTTTTAGACTAAAGGGCTGAAAAGAGCCATCAGGGTCTATCTTGTTTAGCCTTGTCGTTCTGTAGAAACGAATCCCAGAAATCTGAAGAAACTTGTCTGTGTGGAGGAATCACAGAAGTGGGATTAGACCTCAGATTAGTTTACTGTCTGTTCAGACAGAATTACCCTTTACTGCATATTTAAGCTAGTGATTAGCGTACCCTGACACCCAGTGCTGCTGCATGTGGGGCAAATTTGGGTGTGTGGTAAATGCCTCCTCTGTCTCAGTTAGACAGCTTTGTAGGGCTTCCTCTGGGGATTTGAGAGTTAACACCCAGGGGGAGAGAGAAAGGAGTGAGCTCCCTATGGCTCTGTGTAAAGCCATTCCCACAACAGAAACCCAATACATTTTGTCACACCTTGTGTTTTCTTCAAGTACATAGAGAACATGATACTTTCTCAGCATTCAGTGGGTGTTTGTTGTTGGGAATAATACTACCTGTTCTCAAAAGGGCCAATTACAGCTGAGAGAATGAAGGAAATGCCAAATGAAGTTGTGAGGAACAGAAAAGGAGATTTAAATTCTGACAGGAAGAATTTGGTGAAACTTCAGGGATGAGCAGGTTGCAGTGAGGCCTTTTTAGTTGAAGGGAAGTGCACAGGAAAGGCCCAGAAGAATATGAAAGTCTTGTATGGAATGGTTTTATAATCCACATCAGTACATAGCTCATGTGGTAATATAAATGAGAAAAAAGTTTTCTTCGGGTCCCTGGCTGGGTCTGCAAATTAAACTGACAAAGATTTACAGGAGAAAAGTGTATAAATTTTACAGACTGTTTATATGCTCAAGGCATCTTCACGAGACCATAAACACATGAAGAAGCTACCAGAGCAGAAAGCTTTTATACCTTTTAGACAGTCAGTACAGTTGTGAAGAAAAAGGCACACCTGGGTGGCTCAGCTGGTTAAGTACATGACTTCGGCTCAGGTCATGATCTCATGGTTGGTGGGATCTAGCCCCATGTCCAGCTCTGTGCTGACAGCTCAAAGCCCGGAGCCTGCTTCAGATTCTCTCTCTCTCTCTCCCACTCCTGCTTATGCTCTGTCTCTTAAAAATAAATAAATGTTAAAAAGTTTAAAAAAGTAAATTAAATTTGTGAAGATTGATATGACAAAGGGTTTGAGTCTCGGGTTAATGAACAATAGCTAGGAAGATAAGGGTCAGTTTAATGGGGTTTGTTTATATAGATTTCTTGGCCCCAAATTCCCTGTCTCTGGTGATAAGAATATCTGGCTCTCTCCAGGTACACCCTGGTAGAGGATATCTTTCATGTGGGAGATTTATGACCCATTTCAGGGAAGAAGGGCAGTGGGGAGAAGGTTAGCCTGACCTTCCTGATTCTGCTATTTTCCCCAACTCTTGCAGCTTAAGATATTCTGTATGCCAAGAAGCCATATTTTAGAGTAGTTTGTCCTCAACACCATCAATAGAGAAATATGGAAGTAGAGGTGGTGAAGGGTCCTACATGCCCTGTTGCCTTGTTTTCCTTAATCATGACTGACTCGTCAAATACTGGCCTTGCAGTCAGTGTGTAGACTAATCTAACTGTAAAAACATCCTATTTTCTTTCTTTCTTTTTTAATGTTTTATTATTTATTTTTGAGAGAGAGAGGTAGAGCATGAGTGGCGGAGGGACACAGAAAGAGGGAGACACAGAATCCGAAGCAGCTTCAGGCTCTGAGCTGTCAGCACAGAGCCTGACGTGGGGCTTGAACTCAGAAACCACAAGATCATGACCTGAGCCAAAGTTGGACGCTTAACTGAGTGAACCACCCATGTCCCCCATTTTGATCTTCCTTCCAGGGCCTTATATTCAAAAAGTCCTCTTTCCCTCCTCTTCCTCCTTTGATACCTATTTGATAGTTCCCATATAGTGACGTTTATTATTTTTTAAGAGATACACAACAATTTTAATGGTTCATTAGTGACAAAGAAGGCTTATTCCCATTTTATAGTATAAATCTCAAGTTAGAAAACTATGTCTTTCTCTGTTTTATTTCACTGAATATAATGCCCTCTAGGTTTATCCATCTTGTTGCAAATGCCAAGATCTCATCCTTATTTAGGGCTGAGTAATATTTTATTGTTTATATATACCTCATTTTCTTCATCCATTCATCTATCAGTGAACATTTGGGCTGCTTCCATATCTTGGGTATGGCAAATAATGCTGCTATAAAATAGGGGTGCATATATCTTTCCAAATTTGTGTTTCTATTTGCTTTGAGTAAATACCCAGTAGTGGAATTACTGGATCATATGGTAATCATAAGTTTAATTATTTGAGGAAACTTCATACCATTTTCTGCAGTGGCTGCACCAATTATCCTTATCAACTACTCTCATCAGAGTACAGGGGTTCTCTTTTCTCCATACCCTCACCTCCACTTGTTATTTCTTGTCTTTTTGATACTAGCCATTCTAACTGGTATGAGGTGATATCTCATTGTGATTTTGATTTGAATCAATGAACTTTGATTGTTATGTAACCTACTCATTCTTCTTCCATTTATAAAAACATTTAAGAGGAAATTAATGTGGTTTTATTTTATTTTTTTCTGACATTATTGTAATTTCATTCAAACTATTCTAGTTGCAGTTGAACAATGAGAATACTGTATTTAATATTCTTTTAAAACTTGGGGAGCCTGAGTGGCTCCGTTGGTTAAGCATTTGACTCTTGGTTTCAGCTTGTGAGATCAAGCCTGGGGTGGAGCTCTGTGCTGACAGTGCAGAGCTTGCTTGAGATTCTCTCTCTCTCTCTCTCTCTCTCTCTCTCTCCCTCCTCTACTTATATGCACTCTCTCTCTCTCAAAATAAATAAGCATTAAAAAAAACTCAATCAGTACAGTACTGTTGACATAATACTATCTTTTTTTTTTAATTATTAGAGTCCAGTCTCTGGACTGATACAGTCTTCATTTTTAATGTTTAATGTAAGTGATTTCTGAAGAATGAAATTTTCTCCTTTATTCAGGATGTGTTTCCTTTTCTTTGTCTTATTTTATAAATGTAAATGTAAATATATATAATGTAATTATATATAAAATCAATATTCATGAAAGGGAATGAGAAAAGGAAAGAATCTTTGTTAATATGCTCATGAAAATCTCAAGATCCTGCAAACCCTCTGTGATGGTGCTAACCCTTTGAGAAAATCACGACTTAGAAAAAGAAGTGGAAGAGAGAGGACTGACATAACTTATGTCTCTTATGTCAATTATCCCAGTCCTAGTGAACTGGCAATAACAAGTCACAATATACCAGAATTTTATGGCAACCCAACTGTGTCAAAAAGGTTGATATGTAAATTCTATGGGTAATGATTAGATTGTTTTTTGGCTAAGGAAAAGGGAACCAAAAGTGCACTTAATAGAATATGTAGAGAAGGTTGCATCTCAGATTTGTGGTTAGAATTAATGGCCCTGCAACAGTTTGCTCTTGGTTCTGTTTGCCTAATATAAATAAATGACTCTAAATAAATCCAAGAGCCATGAGTGACTCTTGGGCGGTGCCGGCCGCCACTCGCCTGCACCCCCTCGTAACCATGCCTCGCAAAATTGAAGAAATCAAGGATTTACTGCTCACGGCCCGGCGAAAGGATGCCAAGTCTGTCAAGATCAAGAAAAACAAGGATAACGTGAAGTTTAAAGTCCGCTGAAGCAGGTACCTTTACACACTGTCATCACAGACAAGGAGAAGGCAGAGAAACTGAAGCAGTCGTTGCCCCCAGGTTTGGCAGTAAAGGAGCTGAAAGGAACCCGGTACTGATTTGAACTATATTAAAATTTTTAAAATTCTTAAAAATCAATCAATCAATCAAAGAAAACCAGATTCTTGTATAAAAGTGGCTTAAACTGCTTTTTGAGGAATCTTCAATGGTATACTACTAAGGCTTAATTCATACCATTCTTTACATAGACAAAGCCAAATGTTTTTCTTTTTTAAAAAAGTTTATTTTGAGAGAAAGAGAGCATGCAAGTTGGGAAGGGGAAAAGAGAGAGGGAGAGAAAGAATCATTACCAGGCCCAGTGCTGTCAGCACAGAACCCAATGCAGGACTCAGCTCCACAAGCCATGAGATCATGACTTGAGTCCAGATTGAGAGTCGGACACCTAACTGACTGAGTCACCCAGGTGTCCCAAGCATTTTTTTAAAATTTTATTTTGAGAGAGCAAGAGAGAACACGTGTGCAAGTGAGAGGGAGGAGAGGGAGGGGGGGGGAGAGAGAGAGAGAGAGAGAGAGAGAGAATCTTAAGTAGGTTCTAGCCTCAGTGTGGAGCCTGACACAGGGTTCGATCCCATGACCCTGGGATCATGACCTGGCCAAAATCAAGAATCAGATGCTCAACCTACTGAGCCACCTGGGTGCCCCTAATTTCTTATCTCTAAGAGATGGTGACTGTTTCCTACAGATAGACACCATATGGTCAGAGCTATTGTTAAAATATTCAAATGCTTCCATAATGGTTGGTCAATAGCTGTTTCACTGATCTGATCCTGTGTCCCTCCTGCTATTCTGTTGCTCTCCTTAACCCCTCCACCAGGACCCCTCAGATCTCCCTAAGTTCTAGCAAATGGCTAATATTTGTCATCTCTGGGGGTGCCTGGGTGGCTTAGTCGGTTAAGCGTCCGACTTTCGCTTAGGTCATGATCTCGCGGTTCGTGGGTTTGAGCCCCGCGTCGGGCTTTGTGCTGACTGCCAGCTCGGAGCCTGGAGCCTGTTTCAGTCTGTGACTCCCTCTCTCTCTGACCCTCCCCTGCTCACGCTGTCTCACTCTCTCTGTCTCCTAGAAATAAACATTAAAAAAAATATATTTGTCATCTCTGGGGTCTTCAGGACCCTGCTTCAAGCTGTGACCCATATGGGTTCTGACATGGTCAGCATGTGCTGAACTGTTGTTTAAATATTTTAAATACAATCCTTTTAAGCATTGCTTTCAAAATGATTTCTTTGGAGCTCAAACTCTGGGTAATTTCTTTAATTTCTTAAGTACTATGGATAGTCTTTAAAAATCTTTGAGGCAGACACTTAAACGTCCAATATGAGCACATGTTTTCCTATCATTAATATTATATGATCTTTGAGGCAAATGATTACCATTGATATCATCAATTAATCAGAAAGCACTACGGTAGCATTTTTGTCTTTTTCTCTTTGTGTCTAAGTGAAACTTAATGAACTTTCAGGAATTTGTATAGTGAGGGTTTGATGCTTGTAAGGGAGAAAAACGAAGGAAATCTTGTTCTGAGGCTTCTGATGGCTTGAACATTTAAACGTGTTTTCTTGTTTATTAGAGTCTGAAAAACTTGTGTTCAACTAAGAACAGGAGAAAGATAATAAGAACTCTTTCCTATGGGGAACAGAATTGATGCAGACTGTTACTTTTCACATACACTACCTTATCTGCAGGTAATAGTTTGCCCTGATTCTACAACCTTCCCTGAGGATACGTGCCCGTGTTATGCAACTTTGTCAAACCTGTGCTTCCTTATCTCCACACGCCCCGTTTGTTGTAATTACCTAACCGTTCTTGCCTCCTGTTCCTGTTTCTCCAGTGCCCAGGACAGTGCTGGGTATGCAGATAGATCCGGAAATGAAAATGGGGGTTGAGTAGGTGGAGAGCAACGTAGTATCTACCAAACAATTTCTACCAAATACAGTAAGCCTGTCTGCTTGCAACAACAGCTTCCTTCAGTGTGTTAGAAACTGTTTCTAGCAGAGACCTTGGGGCACCTGTCTCCCCTGTGGAACAGGGCCAGGAACTAGAAGGAAGGGCAGGATGTGACGGAGTCGGCGTGGGGACGCCGCGTGGGGGCTCTGCCCCCTGTGACCGGTGCACCATCACCACGTCCACCACGGCTCCCTCCTTCCCCATAGATGATTTAGCCCTGGCTTTCATAATGTAACCAGCTGTCCTAGAACAAAAGGTTTCGTCAGTCAGTTACCTTTGAAAAATGTCCTAGGCAATAGTCGCCTCTTGCACGTTCAGTGTGCATTGTTCCTCATTAAAACCTCTGAAAAAGTCCCACAGAAAAGAAATCTAGCTAGGTTTGGGGAGCCCAGCATTTCCTAAGTTTTACTGGAACACAGACTACGTTCATTTCAAGAAAGACCTCCTTCCATCTCAACAGATGAAACGCTGCACAAGAATTTGAGCAGGAAAACTGACTGCATCCTGGCACTTTTATTTGGGTAATTTAGGGAAGTTATGTAACATAAGTCCTTCTGAGTCTCAGTTTCTTTACTTATAAAATGGAATAATAGTGCCTTCCTCTGGGTTTATTGTAAGGATTAAATGAAATGCTCTAGATATTACACCTCTGGAGCCAGCATTTAGTGAATACTCAATAAACATGAATTCCCTCAGATTGCCACACATCCTGTGGTGTTTTCTCATCCCCCCCCTTTAAGATAACTTTACAGGACTTCTTTAAAACTAGAATTTAAGGGAGAAAAGGGTATCTTATTAAAAACTACCCAGTCACTGTCTTTCTGCTTCTCTGTCTGCACAGGTGAAAAGAACCCTTAGAAACCTGGTGTTTTTTTTTTTTTCTAACCAGTTTATACAAATGATGACTTCTGTTCCATTTGCTTTATTTTTTAAATGTCTATTTATTTATTTTGAGAGAGAGAGAGAGAGAGAGAGAGAGAGAGAGATTGAGAATCCCAACCAGTCTCCATGTTGTCAGCACAGACTGACTCTGGGCTCAAACTCTGAGATCATGACCTGAGCTGAAATCAAGAGTCAGATGTTTAACAGACTGATCCACCCAGATGCCTTGTTCCATTTACTTTAATCTATGGATTTGGTGAACATTAACAACCATCCATGAAGCATTGCATAAATTTTGTTAGATATGGTGTATTTTCCAGAGATCAATTGCCAGTGGTAATGTGTGAATATAGGTTCTAAATGCTAGGAATCTGTTTGTTAAAACCAAAAGAGATGATTAATAATAAGAATGATTTTCTGTAAAATGTTATAAATTTAATCCCAAACACCATTTTGATTTATACTTAATTGGTCATAAAGGCAAGTTCAAAATTTTAAATCCTCTCAGATTTTCCTCAGTTTACCTTTTGCTCTCATAATATGTATCAGGTATTTTTTTTCTTTTTTGGCATGTCATTAATTGCTACTGGATCTCATTGAGGTAGGATAATAAAATGATAATAAGCCGTAAAAATATTTCTTTTTGCTGTTGCAGGTACTTAAGCAATCTCCATGGAGTTCATGGTTTTTATATGTGCCTAGGGACTGATTTCAGTGTTCATGGTGTTCTCTTGAATTCCAGTGCCCCAGGTGATGTGATGGCCTGGCTAAATTATAAAGAAGCAAGTGCACAATTTAAATGCTAATTCTGCCTTTTCTCCCTTTAAAAAATTCTTATTAATTAAACAAACTAGAGGAAGAGATTGCCAATAATTTAATATTTTGTTTCAAAATGGAAAACTTTTTAGTGAAACATATACAGTCATCCTAACATATTGCAAAATACTATTAAGACACATAGTACAAAAGGCACATTGAACAAGCCATGTGAGCAATTTCATGGTAATGCAGCCATATCACCGTATGTGAACATTGCCAAGGGCTCCTTTCTGCCTTAAATGAGTCCAGAAATATTTGAAATGTATTACCTCTGCAGCAACATTCCTTAATTGTGTGCTTGGAGTCTAAATGGTCTCTCCTTCTCTTTCATGTATGTGTATAAATGCAATATATAACTGATTTGATGAACTCTTCAGGAAAGAAAACAAAACACACAGAATTAGGAAATCCTGGCAGGCACTTAGATACTATCAGAGCTAACCATAGTGCCCCATGTAATTAGATAACTGGTCTAGGTAGCATCTAAATGGTAAAAACATTAAAATAGTCATCTCTACCACTTATTTTATTTGTGCTTATTCCATAGTTGCTTTATTTTCCCCAGAAGGCTTTTATATATATAAATATATATAAATATTTATATAAATATATATAATATAAATATTTATATAAATATATAATATAAATATTTAATATAAATATTTATATAAATATATATAATATAAATATATAATATAAATATTTATATAAATATATATAATATACATATATATAATGCTGTGCTTGACCCTTTGAAGAAAGCCTTGGAATAAGTTAGCTAGAATTTCCCTGAAAAATGCTTACACCTTCTGTAAGTATTCTAGACTTCTAGCTTCATGTCTTTGGTTTGGTTTGGTTTGGTTTGGTTGGGCTTTTCCCTCTAGTCACAGACAAATAGCCTCAGTTCCATTACTTCTGGTCTGTTGTACCCTGAGGCACTTGATACTTTCCTAAAATGTTTCACCTCCCAGCCGCTTGGTTCATAGGACCTATTAGAATGGGGTTTTGAGGAGTCGATGCTTGGAGGAAACTTCCTGATAGGACAGAACTCACACAAAATTATATAGTGATGACCTTGGTTGATCATCCATATCCTCCTTTCTTTTTGTGCTTTTTCTAGATCTTTCCTTTCTGGATCTAGGTGGAGGTACTCTACCTCTCTCCCCTTCTCCTACCTCAACTGGGTACACAGATGGGACCTGAGACACCCTGTCAATTTGTTTGTCCCTCTTCAAGCCATCTCTTTTGTCTAGGGTGAACAGGTCAAATGCCAGATTACATAGAGACGTTTGCTGTTCCAAATAGGATGCATGGTAACTTAAATAAATACTTGTCTGATAAAATAACTAAAGTTTATACTAGGTAGATGGGGGGAAAGGTAGAACAGGCATGTTTGGGGCCAGAGTAAGCTTTTAGCAGAGCTCTTTAATATTCATCAGAATGGCTTTTGTTATGACTGTTATCAATCTGACCTGTGATCAGTTCAAAACATAATGACAGAGGCTTTGCTGTGATTATCATGGGAAGAGAAAAGAGACCTTTGCCCTCAGGAGTGATTCAGTTCTGGTGGGTGCTAATGGAGGTTGCTGGGCCCATGGCTTCAGCAGGGCCTGAAAGGAATGGATGACCACTTCTCTTTCTTAAAGTCTGCAGAAGCTTCTACATGCGTGTTAGAAAAGATACGATTGATAATGGAGACAAGAGGGATTGAGGAGAGAGCTACGTGAAGCTGAAGGGGATAGCCATGCAAAGGTGGTGATGAAAACCACACAAAATTTATGCCCATTGACCTTGTCTCTTAATCCATCCTTCACTTCCCTGAAGAACTGACCCAAAGATGACAGCCTAATTTTTTTTCCATCATCTTATATTTTCATCCTGTTGTTAATAATACAAACTTACCTTAGCCCACTTAGTATTTTAGGAGAGAGGATGACCTGGTTATATACATTGAATAGTTGGGATTTTGAGTAAGAATACCCACACCAGGAGGCCTGGGTTTGAATCCTGTTTACCACTGTTGGGCTCTGTGACCTTGGGCAGGTTACTTAACCTTCCCATGCCTCTCTTTTTCCTTACCTGTAAGAGGGGGGAAATGGAAGTACTTGATAGGGTTGTTGTGAGAATTAAGTGTAATAACATAAAACCCAGGTAACTCACCCATGAAGGGCTGATAAATCCCCTACAATGGGCCCCTAGATGCAATTTGCTGACCCCTTGATTTCCACTTGCTAAGCTTTTGGACAGTATTTCCTGGTTCTCTTCTAATCCCTCTAGGTTCTTCTTCCTAATCTCTTGACAAATGTTTTCCTCACCTACAGAGTTCTGTACTTTTTCAAAAAGGACAGTTTCCCAGCAGTAACATCACCCTCTGTGCATGCAACAATGAACACGTCTCTATCTCCAGTCCAAAGCTTTCCCCAGAACGCCAGCATACTTCTTTTTGTCTCTTGTACATGCATACTTCACTTCCTGCACGCATCATGACTTACTCTATACAGAATTAATGATCTCTTCCTAAACTTCGTACTCAAACTAGGTCTTCTGAGTTATTGGAATCATCAAGAACCCAGCCATCAACATAAGAAACTTAAAACTTATCTTCTTGGTCCTTTGCTTTCCATAGCCCATGGAGTTAATCTGTCCTCTTATTTTGTCTCCAGCCTTCTTGCATTAATAAGCTTTATCCGGGGCACCTGGGTGGCTCAGTGGTTAAGCGTCCGACTTCAGCTCAGGTCATGATCTCACGGTTCGTGGGTTCGAGCCCTGCGTTGGGCTCTGTGCTGACAGCCAGCTCAGAGCCTGGAGCCTGTTTCAGATTCTGTGTCTCCCTCTCTCTCTGACCCTCCCCTGCTCACACTGTGTCTCTCTCTCTCTCTCTCTCTCTCAGAAATAAATAAAATATTTAAAAAAATAAGCTTCATTCTTTCTTCTTGGACTGCTATAATAACTAAAAAGTTCAGTACAAACTATTCTTCACTCTTTTGCCAGGAAGATACTTTTAAAATGCAAATACCGTCTTTCACCCCTCTGTTAAGCATCTAATTACTATCTAAAACAGCATCATCAAGTAGAAACATCATGTAAGACTACATATGCAATCTAAAAAATTTTAGTAGCCAATTAAGAAACCAAAGACAGGTGAAATTCATTTCAATTATAGATTTTTTTATGTTGCCTAATATATCCAAAACATTACCATTTCAATATGCCATCAGTTAAAAAAATCATAATAAGGTATTAAATTTTTTCATACTAATTCTCTGAAATCTGCTGTGTATTAGTTTACAATTACAGCACATCTGACTGGGCAAGCCACATTTTAAGTACTCACAGCCACATGTGGCTCATGGCTCCCCCATTCTGGTCTGCACTGGAGTAAAAGATAAAACATCCAAATTAATTTGGATGGCTTGTGAAGGCCCTTGATTATCTGCTTCTGTCCATCATCTGCAGCATCATTTCAACTAGCTCCTTTACAAACTCCATACTCCAGTTCTACTGAAAAATATCAAGGCTTACTATGTTCTTGGCATCCATTGTAAACAAAGTAATGTGAGTTTGTTCCCTGGTGAGTTACAGATAGAGACTACACCAGTTGGACTTGTCACACAAAGGGAACTTTATGTCTAGCAAATAAGGAGATGATGGGGAGTCGTTTCCAAAGTGGTGACACCCTGAGAAGGGGTGATTAGTTTCTTTTTATTTAGGGTTAGGATGAATATTCAGAATGGGGAGCTTTGTCATTGCACATAAAGCTAGAAGGTCACACAGGCACTTGGAAAACATGCCTGTATATGCATCCTGGGTTATGTTCATGATGCTTGTGCTCCTCCTACGGTGGTGGAGATGTTAAAATTATCATGAAGCAGAAGTAACCGCCACAGCGGAAGGGGCTGTGGCCATGCTCCTGGAGCTGGTATAAACTACATGGGGTCTTGGGCACATTATCTCCGGGAAGGAATGCAGGTTCCTGCTTACTTTTGAAATAGGACTGGGGTGGAAGTTTTACCATTTATTTGTTTTCTCTGATCCAGTTAGGCTATTTCCTGTCCTGGTAGAGGGTTTGCATTCCCTTTGTTCCCTTAAAATCTTTAACTAGCATGTCTTTTGGATTTCTTTGTAATTCAGACACCTCCTCAGAAGTTCTGAGCAAGAAGTGAGCTTAGACAAGCAGGGTCTAGATCATGGAAAATAGCTTAAGGCCTGCAATGACTTCTCTTGTGTCTTGAAAACTATGTCTGTCTGTCTTTTTCTGGGAATCCTGAACACTCTCTGCTTGCACATTCTTTCTCTTTGCTTGGAAGAGCACCCCATCTCACCTATTCTGTGATCTACTTACTTTTTACATCACCTTCTCTGAAACCTTTCTAGTACTGCTCAAAACCCAGATACCCACTTTGCCTGCACATGTCCTGGTTCATACACACATGGTACACCTTACCCAGTGTGCAACTTGCCAGCCAGCCACAGGTCCTCTCTCCAATCCTGGAGATCATGGTAAGGTCCAGTTTATCCATGGTTGGTTGAAACATTTTTTTTTTTTTAATTTTATTGCTTAAACTCATGTTCTGAGCAAACTATTTTTTATGATTTTGGCTATAATTTGCAAACCTACTTTTTTCTAAGTAACATAAACATTCAAAGCCTAATGAAATTATAATATTTATAGTTGTTTTGTATTTCTTTTATAATGCTAAAATCTCAACAGCATTGATCTTGAGAAAAGGAGACTGTGGAATTTCAGTTAATTACTTTAGTAATCATTCTTTATTTAATTAGTTTTTCTTTATTCTTTAGCTAAATGGCTAAAGAATTTAGTTATTTCTTTACACAAACGACAAGTTTCTAGCATACTGGGTGGAACACTTTGAAATCTACATTTATATTATTAAAAAGAACATCTACATTTCTAAATAAGCAGGCCCTTCGTGAATAGTCTGGACTATATAAAATGAGGTCCAGGAATATTTTTCTGAATATGTTTATTTTTTTAATTAAAAAATTTTTAAGCTTATTTATTTAGTTTGAGAGAGAAAGAGAGATTAATGGAGGGACAGAAAGAGAGGGAGAGGGAGAATCCCAAGCAGGCTCCACACTGTCAGCACAGACAGTTAGACGTGGGGCTCAAACTCATGAACCACCAGATCATAACTTGAACCAAAATCAAGAATCGGCCACTTGACCATCTAAGCAGCCCAGGTACCCCTGAATATTTACTCTTAATACTGTATGTACTATGGAAATTTGTCTTCCACATAACAGTATCTAATGATGCAGAAGTTTAGCCCCTGATCAGAAACAGCCATTGTTAGCAGTTTTCTAAATATCCTTCCAGAAGTTTCTATAAATTTCTGTTTTCCTCTTCTTTATAATTGAGATCATATCAGAATTTTTTTGTGAAATGAATTTTTAATTTACCACTGTGTTGAAGATCTTACCATATCAGTACATATAACTCTTTATCATTCTTTTTTCTTGTTTTATTTTTCAAAAGTTTTTATTTAAGTTCTAATTAGTTAACATACAGTATAATATTAGTCTCAGGAGTACAATATAGTGATTCAACACTTCCATACACACTCACATCACTTTTAAGACTTAAAAATGTTATGAGGCACCTGGGTGGCTCAGTGGTTAAGCATCCAACTTCGGCTCAGGTCATGAGCTCATGGTTTGTGAGTCTGAGCCCCCCATCCTGCGTGCTGACAGCTCAGAGCCTGAAGCTTGCTTCAGACTCTGTGTATCCCTCTCTTTGTCCCTCTCTCACTCACACTCTCTCTCTTTTTTTTTTACTTCAAAAATAAATAAACATTTAAAAAAGTAGAGAAAAAATGTTAAATCTCTCCTGCTCCTCAGCATGCCCTATATTAACATCACTCACTACAATGGTACATTTGTTAGCAAGGATGAACCTACACTGACTAACTGTAAACCTCCAAAGCCAATACCTCCAAACCTCAGTTACCTGAGGGTTCACTCTTGGTGCTCTATAATCTGTGAGTTTGGGCAGATATATATTGATTTATATCTATCATTGCAATATCATACAGAGTACTTTGTTGCCTAAAATTCCTCAGTGCTCTCCCTACTCAGTCTCTTCTTGACCATCAGCAACCACTGATTTTTTTTTTTCTGGTTCCGTCATATTGCCTTTCCTAGAACGTCATATATTTGGAATTATACACAATCTATATAGCCTTTTTCAGATCGGTTTCTTTCACTTAATAATATATATTTAAGGTTCTCCATGGCTTTGTAGCTTATTTCTTTTTAGTGCCGAGCAATATGTCATTATCTAGATATTCTCAAGTTTATTTACCATTCACCTATGGAAAGGCATCTTGGTTGTTTCCAGGTTTGGCAATTATAAATAAAGCTGCTGTACACACCCAGGTGCAGATTTTTGTGTGGACACAGTTTTCAAACTCCTTTGGGTAAATACCAAGGAGCACAACTGTTGAGACAAATGGAGTTTTGTGAGAAACTGGTGAACCGTCTGCCAAAGAGGCTGTACCATTTTGCATTCCCACCAACAACGAATGAGAATTTCTGTTGTTCCACATCTTTAGTGTTGTCAGTGTAGCAGATTTTGACCATTCCAAAAGGTGTGTAGTAATATCTTGTTGCTGTTATTTATTTTGAGAGAGAGGGGGAGAGAATGAGCAGGGGAGGGGCAGATAAAGAGGGAGAGAGAGAATCCCAAGAAGGCTCCATGCTGTCAGCACAGCCCAATGGGGTGCTTTAACTCACCAACTGTGAAATGATGACCTGAGCCAAAATCAAGAATCAGACACTTAACTGGCTGAGCCACCTAGGTGCCCTTCCTATTGTTTTAATTTGAATTTTTCCCTGACATGTGATTGGAACATCTTTTCAGATGCTTATTTGCCATCTGTGTACTTTCTTTGGTGAGATGTCTGCTAAGGTCTTTGGATCATTTTTTAGATTGGGTGGTTTATTTTCTTATTGTTAAATTTAAGGAATTCTTTCTATATGTTGGATAATAATCTTTATTAACTGTGTCTTTTGCAAATATTTCTTCCCATCTGTGTCTTATCTTCTAATTGTCTTGGTGTCATCTTTCATAGAGCAGAAGTTTCCGTGAAGGCCAGCTTATCATTTCTTATAAGCCTTCTTTTGTGGATTGTGTCTTCGGTGAGGTATTCACCATTCTTTTTTTTTTTTAATTGGGATATAATTGACATATAAAATTATATTAGTTTCAGGTGTACAACATAATGATTCTGTATCTGTATATATTGCAAAATGATCACCACATTAAAGCTAGTTAACACCTGCCCATACAGTCACAAATTTTTTCTTTTTTTTTCTTTTTATTTATTTCTAGGAGAGAGAGAGAGAGAGAGAGTGTGTGAGCAGGGGAGGGTCAGAGAGAAAGGGAGTCAGAGACTGAAACAGGCTCCAGGTTCTGAGCTGGCAGTCAGCACAGAGTCCGACGTGGGGCTCGAACCCACGAAACGTGAGATCATGACCTAAGCGAAAGTCGGACGCTTAACCGACTAAGCCACCCAGGTGCCCCTACAAATTTTTTCTTCTGATGAGAACTTTTAAGATTACATCCCAAGCAACTTTCACATATATAATACAATATTATTAACCATAGTGCCATGTTGTACATTACGTTCCCATTGGTCATTTTTAAAAAACCTATATTGACTGACATTTAAATGGATTTCCGCATTTCACTATCACAAAGAATGCAGCAACAAACATTCTTGTTCAGGTGTCTTCAGGCACGCGTATGTAGGTTCTGAAGAATACATTCCTATAGATGAAATGAATGAGTCAAGAATATGCCAGTTTAAAATTTCATTAGGTATTGCTAATATCCCCCTCACCCTGCCCCAAAAAGACTAGCAATTTCTGTTTGCATCTGGAGTATAAAGGATAGAAGCAAGACTTTAAGACAATTTGTTGATGGCGAGAGCACTGGGTCAGGCCCTGCAAGAACTGGTTCCTCTTCCCTTTCCAGTCACTCTAATTAGCTTTGTGACATGGTATGAATCACTCAACCTTCCTGTCTCACCGAGTCCTTTAACTCACTACCTCTCCAAAATGCCAGCAGGTACAGTTTTTGTATCCACAGTTTTTGCTTGGTTTTCAAGCAAGTAGCAGAATTTAATACACTAAACACGCACTTTACGGAGACTACATTTCTAAATCAATGTGCTAAATCTTCCACTTGCCTATATTCCTTTAGAATGGAGCCAAACTCAGAAGCTAAGACCTCCAGGCCCACTCAGATTCTCAGAAGCCAGCACTGCATTTAGGTTTTGCTGCCTGGGTGCTGCTTTGGCTGAGTATCTGAGGCCGGGAGTGATTCCAGGCGGGTTGCAGACACTCAGAAAGAGAGGAGAAGGGCAAAGCAAGGTGTGCAACAAATCCACTTGACAAGCTTTCTGGGAAAAAATGCTGTGTTGCCAGATTAACCTGTTTCTCAGTATTCACAGGTGGAGATTTTCCATAATAAAAGAGTTTTATTTCCCATACAGGTGCCAGAATAGGATTCAACCAGTGACTCAAGTTAACACTGTCTTTTACCAGCATGTATTTGTTTGGTTTAAACACAATGGTACTGTGAGGTGGTGGAGATAAAAATCAAGGCTCAGGTGAACCTAATTCCAAGTTTTGCTGGAAAAGTGAGAAAGTGATTAGAGAGGCAACTCTATTTTCTTTCCCCCTTACAAATACTTGTTTCAAAGGAGAAACTAATTCCAAGTTTTGCTGGAAAAGTGAGAAAGTGATTAGAGAGGCAACTCTATTTTCTTTCCCCCTTACAAATACTTGTTTCAAAGGAGAAAGAAATGAAAGGATATTCAAACCAGAATTCTGAAACTGGTTTGAAGATGGCTGAGTAACGCCAGTCTGTGGTATTTTCTAGGCCACTGGATCTTCACTGTTGCTGTTCTTGGAATTTCCTGGTTTTGAAAAAGATTTAACACAAGGTGGAGCAGCTGGGGGACTCCCAAAGATTCTGATTTAATTGATCTGAGGAATGGCCTGTCATCAGGATTTTTTAAATTTCTTTAGAAATTCTCATTCTAATGCACAGCTCAGAGAACCAGAGTTCTAGTCTTAGGCTTACGCTTCTCAGCATGGTAGCCACTAGCCCCAAGTACCACTGACCATTTGAAATGCGCCCAGATCAACTTGCACAAAAAAAGGAAGCAATATTAATAATAAACATTATTATTTTTTTCTTGTTAATTTTTAATGGTTTATTGTCAAGTTGGTTTCCATATAACACCCAGTGCTCATCCCCACAAGTGCCCTCCTCCATGCCCATCACCCCCTTCCCCCCTACACCTATCAGTCCTCAGTTTGTCCTCAGCATTCAAGAGTCTCTCATGGTTTGCCTCCCTCCCCCTCCCCCACTATTTTCCCCCTTCTTCTCCCCCATGGTCCTCCGTTAAGTTCCTCCTAATCCCCCTATACGTGCAAACATATGGTATCTGTCCTTCTCTGCCTGACTTAATAATAAACATTATTAATATCATACTTTATTATTATATATCACACAGTAGTTTAATGTTATATTAATAAGAATATCAGCATTATATTAATTAACATGTTAATAAAATAAAATACTATTTGAGGAATTATATGTTGAAATAATTTTTTTGATACACTGGGTTAAATAAAATATAGTATTAAAATTAATTTTACCTGTTTCTCTTCAATATACGGCACTAGAAAATTTAAAATTACACACGCGGCTCCTAATTGTAGCGTGTCTTACATTTCTGTTGGACGATGCTATGTGATGCTGCCTGTGCATTCACATACTATTATGATCCAGGATACTGATTATAGGGGAGGAATAATTTCCATTTTTGATGACCACAGGAAAATTTTTCCCCATAAGATATAGTCAGCCACTATGGAGACGTAATTGCCAACCTAATGTCCTTTGTTACCTCTTGATTTCCCTGTTGTAATGCCAAGATATATTTGTAAAAAAATTTTTCTGCTTTCTAAAATAAGTTTAAAAACTGCAAATAAGAATATTATTCTCAGAGTTCTCTCCTACGCCTAAAGCTTGCTATGAAATCACTGACTTCCTCGGTGAAGAATGTAATGAATGTGGAAAGAAATTCACTGATTTCTCCAGAGAGAAAAAAATCATGTGACTTTGAATCTTAAGGCATCAGCTGGTCTCTTTTTGATAAAATTTTTATTCCAAGGGAGAATTTGAGAAGCATCATGGCATAATATTTAACCAATCTGCTAGAAAATGCCATTTTTCTTTGTAGTCGGTACTGTTTCCTAACAGTAGGAAAAGTGAGAAGGCAAAAGTATCTTAAAAACAAATTTACAAGGATATAGGATTTATTCAAAATGTATCTGCCAAGGAACTCTGTGAATGAAATCTACTTTTAATTAGATAATTAGTACATTGCTTCAAATTGAAATTTGAAATTTGAATGATTTTTATCTTAATCGCTTTAAAGTTTTGCTTACCTATTCCTTCTCATCTATGTTCTGAGATGTATAGGAAAAAAAGGTGTAAGTTCTCTGCCCTTGACATTCATTGTTTGCTGTGATTCCCTCTTCCTTCAATATCTCTTTAACTGGAAATTGAGAAAAGGCTCAAAGCAGATAGTTTTGGGAGATAATTTACCTGATTACCTTTGGTACTAATTTTATAGTTTTAAAAATTGCCTAGTATTATAAAAAGCAAGCTGCTGTTCAGATTTGTTTACAGACTTGAAGGGTCACAAAATAGCTGAATTTTGTGGCACAAAATTACATTCTTAAAGGGATTGTTTGAAATGATCCACTTTACTCAGTGGTCACCAAAAAGATAGTTAAGGATATTACGCAGACTTTAGAAAACCAAATGAAAGGATCTGACAATGTATCAGTTTGGAGCCTGAGTATTTTTCTCTTTACAGGCTATGTGCTTGGAAAACAGGTTTCAGAAGTTTTAGAGTCTTAAATTATACTCCTCAAATGCCTTTTGATCTTTTTTAAAAATAGGATGTGATCATACATGGATAGTATTAAACTCTTGACATATACCACTGGGCAGTTCAATTTCTGACTTATTTACAGTTTCTACTCTAATTCCTCTGTATTTCTTCACTGTTTAAATTATTTGGTCTGTATGTAACTCAAGAAAACTTGAGTCTCATATTTCTGAGTTTTGTGTGAGCTTGCCATGGAGGTTTGGAATTTTCTTAGAAAGCAGATGCTAGGCAGTTCAATGTTGAGCTCATGGAGACCTCGACTGTGGTGAGTCTTTGCTTTCCTATATGTTTCTCACATGTATTTGGTCAATTTATGTTACTGTGCAAGCTGCAGCTTTCTTCACCTTTGAAATTAGGGTTATAACTCTTTCATACGTGATTCATCTCAAGATTTAAGATTTCTAACAGTGTCTAGCTAGGGTTATATAGGTCATAGGTCAATAAGTGGTAATGTTCCTGCTTCTTACGAGGTAGCTAAAGTTTGTCAGGACTGTGGGAGATACTGAATATGTATTTTTATGGCTGAAGGACACTGCACTGTGCACAAGAGAGGCAATTTTATCGAGGACACTGGGTCTTGAGCCAAATCTCGAAGTTTAAATCCCATTTCTGTCTCTTACTATTTGTAAGACATTGGGCAAATTTTTAAATCTCTTGGCCTCAATTTCCTCAGTTGTAAAATGGATTATTCATAGTACCTACCTTAGAAAATTATTGTAAATATTAGAGACATTAGTACATATGAAGACTTTCGGACACATGCATACAGAAAAGCTGTGTAAGTTATTTATTCAGCTTGGCACCTTCTAGGTATTCGGTAAATATAGAATTATATAATTTTGTCTGGTAAGAGATAGCTCTCTCAAATAGAAGTGGCAGTTTGGGGGGAAGACAGTCTTTTGAACATCCCTAGGATATCCAAAATGTATCAAGATTTCAGAGGTGAACATCTTGAAGTGATGAGTGGTATCAAAATTATAGAAATAATCCAACTTGCAATTTCCAGCCACTTTAACATGTATTTTAGGAGTTATGTCTTATCAAAACTTGGAGATATTCAGGTCAAACTTTATTATCCCTGTTTTAACAGTGAAGAAATGGAAGCTTAAAGGAGTTGAGTTGACTTGCCTGGGAACATATAAAAGGAAAGCCACAAAATCATGGCTTTTATCTCCTAATTTTGGTTATTTTTATTATTATATCCCACTGTGTATGTACGAAATGATCTCGCCAAATGGCCATAAATATTTTCTAAAATTTCCAACATGTTTATTTAACTTTATTCCTGTCTTGGTCCCTTCCTGAAAGGCTCTTCCTCAGAGGAACTTATGTTCCAGTATACACAGTCTACACAAACATATTTTTGAAAACATTTTAAGGATTTGTTCTTCAAGGCTATAGTTTTAAATTCTGAACAACTTAGGAGCATTTTGCACATATGAGAGTTTTGTAGGTAAAACTCTTGAGTATGCATTTCTAAAAATATATATAATATTCAATTAATTGGGAAGTCGATGCCTTCTAGTTGCTTCAAAAAATCTATTTTAAGTTGCAAAGCTTGTTGTTTCTTCTGAAGCCACGTTGGCCTTGAGAATAACGGCATTTTTCTTTTCGTGTGGCATTGACAATGACTTAGTGTTCCCCTTTATTTGAGAATTGCATGGTTATGCACAAATTTGTATTATTATTCTTTGCACCTTTGTGGGGAAAGCCACGAAACAATTTTAATGAAAGGATTCCTCCCCTTTTAAGCTTCAGGATCCTTAGGTTAGGCTTAAACTCTTCACGTGTACCTACTGTCTTAAAAATCAGGTAGGTAGTAGATTGTCTGTATAGTGTTCTAATTTGGGTATAATCTCAGAATATTACTGAAATTGTGTTACTTACTTTAAGTTTGTCTAGCGATATCATAGGCTATTTGGTGTAGTCTGAGCTCTGAGCACCTGTCCTGTGTACAATCAGATGGGAGGGCTTCCCTGAACTTCTGTTGCTATTTGAGTTTGAAATAAGGTCTTGTCTCTTATATAAGCAACTGTTTATAATTTGTTGAAAGGGTGAACTCAGAAACCACATGAGCACAGAAACACAGGGCACTCAAGGGAAAGGATTTTAAAATAACCCAGACCCTATTTCCTACAACGTCTAGTTCTTTTGATTTAATAACATCTGCTGCTCTTTCCTGCATAGTCCTTCAGGAGATGAATGAGCTCATCTTTGTCGAAGTCTAAGAGACCTCCTTTATAATTCTTTCTGTTGACTACTGGATGGTTTACACAGTTATTTTTGGACCCAGAAAATCAAATTATTGGTTTAAAAGGTCTTCAGGTTAAGACCAGTTACTTTATTGGATGGGGCTCTTGGCAGGTCAGTCTGTCACTTGATCAACACAAAAGCATGTGATGTTTTTGTTAGAGCCCATTTTTACTCATTGCACCTTTTAAGACTGCAGAGGGAATGCCCTGTGGTCTTTCAGTGCAGGGGGCCAACTCAAATGCCTAAGGAGCTAGGCTGCTAAAATAAACTAGTAGTGTGGGCGGCAGGAATTGTGGCAAACTGGTGAGTAGATAAGTAGCCGCTCCAGCCAAGAAATGGGTGGGGTGGGCCAGCAAGAATGTGTCCCTAAAGGGGAGTATTAGTTGTTTTCATTATTCTTTAAGGCATTTGAGTTTCTCTTATCTTCTGAGTGTCACTAGTCTCCTGGAACCTTGCTTGCTTCTCCTAGGTATGTTTCCACCTGGAACAAGTGTTTCTGATGGTGGGTGTTTTTGATGACATGGTGCAGAGATCTGGCAAAGTCAACCCACCCGGTGGTTTTACAGAAATATGCGCCTGACATAGAGTGACAGAGTGACATAGTGAATTAAAGCTCACCTGTTTCTATTTTGTAAAAGACAGATCACAAAAAAATAGAAATATACTGAGTATGGAATTAGCATCTTTAAAAAAAAAATCATTCCTTTTTTTTTTTTTTTAAGCTAATGCCTATAGACTATTTTGTTTTGGTATAGCACAAGAAACCATTTACTTTTAGGAAGCTCCTAATTGTGTAAATAACCTTTTTCTTTAACTGCTCTTGTGGGCATTGCACAGCTTACAATGCCTCTCAGCAATTTCTTATTGGGTTTTTTTTTTCCTAAGCTTATTCTACTTGAGTACCTGACACCTGACAGAAGTAGAATGTAGGACTAATATTTTAAAATTAATTTATGTCTACATACTGATGCAAAAGAGTTGGGTGACTAATCTTAAAATTCAAATATACAAAAAAAAATAGGGATCGAGAGGGTAGTATATAAATGAAATTCTGGAGTTGCGTGGAGGAAGGTGACAAATCAGTACTCAGAGCAGCTCTAGTTATTTCCCACCTTTAATTTTCACCTTTAGAAATCTGAAATCATGACAAACATAGATCTAAACATCTTTTGTTCACCCTCACATCTTTGTCTTATTTTTGTTTCACTCTCCAGAGTTTATTATAGCCCCTAGTATGTAGTTGGTGCTCAATTAATGGTCATGGAAAAGATGCCAAGCTGTCCTTTCTTTCAGAGATTGAAATTACTTGAACATGTAGGGGCGCCTGGGTGGCTAGTCAGTTAAGTGTCCAACTTTGACTTAGTTCATGATCTCGCAGCCTGTGGGTTCAAGCTGTGTATTGGGCTCTGTGTTGACAGCTCAGGGACTGGAGCTGCTTTGGATTCTGTGTCTCCCTCTCTCTCTGCCCCTATTCTGCTTGTACTCTGTCTCTCTGTCTCTGTCTCTGTCTCTCTCTCTCTCAAAAATGAATAAACATTAAAAAATAAAACTAATAAATTACTTGAACATGTAGAACTATATGTATAGTTATAAGGTAACTGATATTTGTTGAGCACTTAATGTGCCATGCATGCATAGTTAATTGCTCTTCTGTGTGACCTCCTTTTATGGTTGAGGACTAACTAATGCAGACAAAGCTGAGAACATACAGGTGACAACTGGCAGAACAAAAATTTGAACCCAGGGCTATTTGACTCCAGAACCCATACTTGCAACGAGTTTACTTTTCAGCCTGATGGAAGAATTCGAGGCCAAATGTATAAGCAAACAAACTAATGAATCATTACTTGGGTCACTTAGGTAAAAGCTCTGGTTTCCCTGGAGAAGTACATTTCAGGTTTTTGCATTAGAGAAGAATCCCAACCTTAGGAAACAATGACTGATTTAACTCAATGAATAATTGCTTTCCATTTGTTTCTTTTTAATATTTTATTTATTTCTGAGAGAGAGAGAGGCAGTATGAGCAGGGGAGGGTCAGAAAGAGAGGGAGGTACAGAATCTGAATCAGGCTCCAGGCTCTGAGCTAGCTGTCAGCACAGAGCCTGACGCGGGGATTGAACCCACCAACTGTGAGACCATGACCTGAGCTGAAGTAGGATGCTTAACCGACTGAGCCACCGAGGCGCCCCAATTGCTTTCCATTCTTTGTTTTTGAATTTTTATAAAAATATTACATGTATACAATAATAAAAATCAAAGGTGTATGCATTTGTTTAAGCTTAATAGATAAAAAATCATCCTTTATCCTCACCTCTGGTCTCTCCATGCTGAGAGAGGCACTTTTAACCATTTCTGCTTGTATTTCAAGTCTAATAATTGTTTCCATGCCACTAAAAAATACATTTATGAAGTGCTTCCTCTGTTTTAGGCTCTGTATTAGATGTATGTAAGGTATATAGGAATGACCAACAGTTAAAATCCTTCTTCTTGTGGAGAGAATTTTCTACTGAGGAGATAGTCAACATACAAACAAATAAATAGGCTGGGCAATTTTAGAGGGTGGTAAGTGTCATGAAGAGAATTATATGGAATAATACATGGAATGATATGGAAAGGAGGTGAGGTGAATTTGATTTGCTTGTTCATCTTAGAATTGGAGGGAGATTTCTTCTGAGGTGTCTACTCACAGTAGAAATACATTTAAATGACCACCTATAATGAACAAGTAAGATGAATAAATAAATGAAGTTTCCTGAGGAGAGAATTTTGCCACATTAGGTTGTTTCTAGGATGGAAAGTGGATATGGCATGAACAGATATCTTTTTTGTTTTCTCAGGAAGAATGAAAAAGTCTGATATGTATATGCAACTTCCTGATTGCTAAATCTTGAGCCAATCTTTTAAAAACTCTTCATAGTGAAAGAAAACATGCTTTGGGGCCATGGGTATGTGATTTTTGCTCCAAACTAGTGATCTGGTATATGTATTTTCTGGCATAACACACACGGGAAATGACAACATTTGGTGACATGTTGTGGCAAACAGGCAAGGCTACTCAGCCTGAGCCCTCTCCTTGCCTCAGCTTCCCAAGAGCTGCGAGGATCAGTTTCTGCAGAGCCATATAGGTGTTTGCTGTGACTGTAACACATGCGATTATCCTCATTTTCTACTTGTTGTCCCTGTGTTCTGGTTTGAACAGTAAGTCCTTTTATTTAAATGTTTTTATTTATTTTTGAGAGAGAGACGGCATGAGCAGGGGAGGGACAGAGAGGGGAAGCAGGATCTGAAGGGGCCTTTGCAGTAACAACATAGAACCCAATGTGGGGCTCCAACCCACAAACTCTGAGATCATGACCTGAGCTGAAGTCAGTCGCTTAACTGATTGAGCCACCCTAGTTCCTCTGAGCAATAAGTCTTACTGTCACCATACCTATAACCGTTCACGGCACGAATAGTGGTTTGAAAGTTCAGAAAGTTTGTATTCTGGAAGCTAGTGCCATTTCTTCAGAGAGAATTTTGTGTTAGCTTGGTGCAAACTCTATTGTTGCTCATGAATGGAAAATGGGGTTAAAACAAAAGAACCACTGAAATTGATCAACTCTTGCTTGAACTGTTCTTAAATACTTTGATGTCTGTCCTGTCACACTCCTCTATTTCATAACTGCCTACCTTGAGGTTGAGTCGCTAAGAACTCAGCCAGAGGAAAATCTCTAGTCCCTACTTGATCATTCCTATGTATATTTTGTGTGTGATGTCTCTCTCAACTCCAGTTATTCATGAATAAAATACCGTCTGCTCTCCACATAACATAAATGTCTTCACTTAGGAGCTTGTCATCCCTATATCCCAGCACCATTAGTGACTAGATTCCTTTTGGAGCATTTTTATTATAATTTTACTGGAATTTGAGTGCAGAGGGAAAGGAAAGATGGATGCTCAATTCAATGTCTTGATGCAAGAGCTTTTACCACTCTTTCTTATTGACCCAATTGAAATGGGAAGCATAGGCCCTGACTTCTGTTTTCTTTCTTGTTCTCTTAGTAGTTTTGCATACATAATAAGGGTAGAACTTCTAACCATATGGTTGCTATCTGTGAAATTGAGCCGAGGTTCGTCAAGCTTTCATTCAAGTGCACACAGAGATCTCGCCTAATCTTGGCAGGTGGTGGTGGAACTGTCCTGCCAGCCAGATCCGAGGGGCTACCAGACTATCCAGATAAATCAGATCATGGCAAAAGTCACATATCTATCATCTGTGCAGTATAACTTCTGTGCCGTTCAGTGTCAGGTCTGCTCTTGAATCCTAGCTAGAGATCACGTTGAGATGAGAACTGCTTAATTAGCTTACTGTTCTTATTCATCTTTCAAGGTAGATTTAAAAGTAAGATATTTTTAAAAGTTAGTAGTGTCTTTCCCCTGAAGTGCTCTAAAGCAGGAGCCCTAAATAGACATTATCAAATAGATTAGCAGCAAAGTGCCAGTGACATTTTTATAATCAATGCTTGCCAGTGGTTTTGAAATTAGGAGTGGGAGAAAAGGAAAGGATTAGAAAGCTCGCATTTAAACCACACGCATTTGCCCATCTCTAATAAGCTGCTTCCTTTCATGCCTGGGAGTTTCCTAGGAAATAAGCTGCATGTGATGCAGCGTGGGCAACATCAGTGGCTTTATCTTTCCACCTCCTGCTTCAGTGAACCGGCAGCACACAAACCGGGGGGTACTAGTCAGTCATTTAATTTTGTTATCTAGACTGGGGAGTGTGCCCCACGACACTAAGCCCTTCAAAACGATCATGTTATCAATCACACACAGACTCTGCAGGAACAACCAAAGTGGTCAGGGGAAAATTAGGCTGCTGAAACATTCAGGGAGGGAAAGCAGCAAGAGTAATTCTTGTTTCAATTTTTAGAGGCCAGTTACCAGGAGGTTGATTTTTATGGTGTCTCCTGGCTCAGCAGTTAGAAAATGAGTTTGTACTATTCTTTCCCTGAACCAGATTTATCGCTGGGTTTACCATTGCCTGATGACACACTACATAGGATAGTGTCTTCTGTGAATGGGAGGAAAGCAAAGTGATGCCACCCAAAGGGGAGGGGAGACATTGTGCTTTTGGTCACTAATTCAATCCTTTAAAATTTTTTTAAAAATATTTATTTTTGAGAAAGAGAGCACGAATGGGGGAGGGACAGAGGGAGAGGGACACACAAAATCTGAAGCAGGCTCCAGGCCTAGCTGTCAGCACAGAGTCTGACGTGGGGCTTGAACCCACAAACCATGAGCTTATGACCTGAGTTGAAGTCAGACGCTTAACTGACTGAGCCACCCAGGTGGCTGTATTCAATCCTTTTTAAAAATGTAACAACAAGATTGAACCCTGGAAAACTCTATAGCTAATTGTTCAATCCATGCAAAAACATTAACAAGGAACAGTTGTTTTACGGGGTGCCTGGGTGACTCGCTGGTTAAGCAGCCAACTCTTGATTTTGGCTCAGGTCCTGATCTCATGGTTTGAGAGTTCGAGCCCCACATCATGGGGTTCTACGCTGACACTGTGGAGTCTGCTTGGGATTCTCTCTCTCTACCCCTCTCTCTGCTCCTCCCCCACTCATGCTTTCTCTCTTTCTCAAAATACATAAATAAACTTAAAAAAAAAAAAAAAAACAAAGCAAGGCCCCAATACGAGTGGATGTTAAAGGATATATTCTCATCAAGTCAGTTTTGGGGTCCCACCTCTGCCTCTCACTGAAAGTAGAAACTTGACAATGTTGCTTAAGCCTCACTGATCTTGGATTTCTCAAATGCAGAGAGAGATGTTGACACCAGGCCTGCCTAGTTACAGACCTCCTGGGCATGTCTCATAAGAAAATAAATCAATCATTTTATGGGAAGCTCTGAAATACCATTGAATGTGAAATTGTAGTAGTATATTTTACATGTCTTAAAACTTGACAGCTCACAAGTTTGTTAATCCTGTGTCAGGTAAGCCGTTACCTTATATAGGTGCTTCCCCTGGTAAGTTAAATTAGTTGAACTGTTAGTTATCTTAGCTAATGCTCAACATAGATGTCTATAAGAGATCTAGACTCTTTAACCCCAGTTTCTTCTATCATTGATTAGTTGATTTTACAAGCTTAACAGAGCAGAGAAATATTTAACAGAATATTTGTAGGAGCTCTGAAATTCTTTATTTTTTCTTATTTGCCTTTTTTCCCCTCAGAGACATTTTTCTGGGTCCGAGGAAATTATAGGCTCATTTTATGTCTTCTTCCCAAATTCTGGTGCACTTTTAGTTTGACTCCTGCACTTTCAGTTTCTGAAGCTGTAGTTTATATCATAGGGTGAGAAAACAATCAGCCTTGTATATGTGCTCTGTCCAGTTTTGATGAATGTGTAGTGTTGCTTCAAGTTTCTATGTAATTTAGGTTTCCTGTGACTAACCAATACCACTATTGCAGCTAATTTAAGAATGTTTCTCCCACTCAGCTTTTTATAGCTCCCTCCTACATTTGTTACTAAGAAAAAAATTTAGGCAAATATCACATCTTGAGTCATGAGGTATGTGTCTCATTAGAGGTCCTTGAATTTCAAAGGAAACTTCAGAGTGAATCCAAATACAATCCTCTCAAAGCTTATCAGGCTGCAAAAGTGAAAACCACTTACTCAGCTTTTGAGCTTTGAATTAAAAGGCATTGTGTTTCCAAAGTCTACATATAATTTGTATGAGGCTCACTGTAGCCAATCATAGAGGAGAAGGGAATTCAGTGAGAATCCTGTCCAGCCCCTTTGTTGATTGAATGGAAAAAATGGAGTTCTAGAGACATGAGTTGGCTTTCTTAAAGTCATTCAGCTGGTCCTGGGGTGCAGAGCGGGAGTCAGGGTGTAGGTGTTCAGCACAGAGCAGTGCCTTCTCTCCTACTTCATGGAGCCCATTGAAGCTCTTTCATGCTTCATTTGCCAAGCTTTAAGAAAGCCTAAGAAATGCAAGAATTTTGCCTGTTTGAATACTTCATTTCCCAGTAGAGTCTGGTCTGTTTGACTACTGAGGAAATGTTGATCAATGAGGGAATGTTTGTAACTAAATCTGATTCCTGTTGTGAAATTTAGGCTTTTTGAAGGCCAAACACAAATGGAACAATGCAAGCATACCTTTCAAATTGTTAACAAATCAAAGGGAAAGAAAGCTCTTCCATCTCTGAAAACAGATGTGTTGAGAAGTGTCAACTTGAAAATTAATTTATGAGAAGCAAAGTAATTCTTCCTATTTCTCAAAGTAATTCTTCCTATTTCTCAGAAATGATTTCTTTAACCTCTGCATTAAGTGCATCTTTCTAATTGAAAGACTTTGGGTAGAATAAAGAATCTGATGATTTGTTTGTTTAAGACTAAGGAGAATCAGCCATGTCTTTGCTTAGTACCCAAGTTCTTGCTCAGTACTAATAAACTCTTGGCTGACAAGGAAATTTTTTTCTCTCTAATTAATACATCCAAAATTATGAGTCAAACAGACCTCAATCAATAGAAAATGTGAATAACTGCTGAGTAGTTCATCTTTGTACTCAACTCCTTCTTTGCCATTTATTTATGGATCAGGACTACAGCAGTTTGGATATAGGAATTTCTGTAAACATACTAGAGGATTAGTTTGAAGGTAGTTTTTACTTCTACTTCTTTAGAAAAGACAGATTATTAATGTAGGAATGCTCTCCAGTTTAAAGATTAATATTAAGAAGTTGCTTGGAACTAATTGGTAATAATTTGAAATCACACTATAATTTCCTATGATGGAAGCATCATGGGGTGTGAAAAGAATCATGGATTTGGAATCAGAGCAGCTGATTGAGAAAGTTATAGGAGTTTGCAGGGCTTCAGTTTCTCATGATTCTTATCTCTACAGTTCTTCAGATGATTGCATGAAAGAAGGTTTTTGAGAAGATGTAATAGGCCTGGATGCATCGGCAATCACTAAATGAGAAGTTATTCTAGCATAAAAAGTTTAATTCAATGTAAGATGAAGTAAGAAAGGCCTGATAAGGTTGAGTTCAAGTAGGTAGTGAAGGCAAGCTTTCAACTTCCTTTCTTATTCTTCAGAATATTTTAATGTTCTGTTTTAATGAAGTTCTATTAAGGTTAAAATTCATCATGTAATTATGTTTTCTTAGTCAAGCTGGTGTCTATTAACTTTCGGTTTTAATTAAATGTCTTGGCTGGTATGAGTTAGGTCTAAAAGTGCTGTTGAACAGATCAAAAGAAAAAGATTCAGATCTCAAGTAAGAAATGAAAATCATTTAACTTGTGTAAGGTTCAGGTATACATCATTGGTAACAAAGATCAAATTTCTAAAATCTTTCTTTCTTCAAAGCAAACCTAAAATAGATACTTGAAAAAAAGTCAGAAAGTACTTCTTTAAAAGAAGATAAGAAAATTAAAGCTCAGAACACTAAAAGAAATTTAAAAGAAAATCAGTCTCAGAAAAAAGAAAACCAGCATTGGTACAACATTGCTAACAGCAAAAGCTGATCCGCCGTTACCCAGAGTGCCTCACTGGCAATATTCCTTTGCAACGAAAGCATGCTGAATGCAGGAAATCAGACAGCTGGCCCTATACGTGTTGCAAATGCTCTGGTAATAGAATTGCAATGGCCTCTTTCCTTCCTAGATCTGTTCTAAACACATTTACCTAAATGCCCACACCTCTAGTCCAAATCTACCTTTTAATTTCCACCAAAAATTCCATACTGCAATCAGGCCCAGCCCCTGGCATGTATCTTACTCGTTTTTGCCTGTTCTCTGCACATGTTTCTGTTTGCTACTCACTTACCTAAGGAAAGTTATACTTCTCAGTTCTTTATGATATTTTCCAGCTTACTCTAGCCTCTTCTAGTCTTTTTTTTACCCCTACTCTATGGGACCTTCTATTTGTTCCAAGTGTGTTGGCATATGATTATTTTGTGACATAGAATTCAGTATTTGTGTAGTGTTTATGAATTTTTACCCTTCCTCTTGCTCCCCACCCCCAGCAAACACTTTGAGGGCAAGAATCCATACTATATATTTAATTAACACTTAATATTTTTATTGAACTGAATGAGAAATATAATTATATATCAAAAGTCTGAATTTCTTATTGCATTTCTGTTTATCTCCCAAAGTCATAATATTTGAAACTATGTTAATATACAATAATAAATAAGCTCTCTGTCAGCATCTGGAAATGAGAATCTTCTTACCTCTTGCTAGAAGAAATTATATCACCAGAAAATAAAGATTTTATACTGGCTTTGCTTCTTTTCTTTCTGCTTCCCTACCTTCCATCTTCTATTTGTCACATGATATTTATTATCCATCTACTGTACCAGTAGATGCTAGACAATTTATTTGAGTCCTTACTTATTTCCTACATTTTCCACATACCTTAAAGTTTCTAACATTCTCTAAAACTTGATTGTTCTGCCTGTAAAATGGAAACCATAATATCTCACAAAGCTATGGAAGGATTAAATGTCACTCCCCATACTCTTATCTATAAAGGACAATCAATCATCCAACTTTTTATAGTATTTCTTGCTTACATGATCTCTTACTTAAAGAACAAATGAATGATGCCATAAAACTGCAGGCACCAAGTTGTGGAAATAAGATATATTCCCTCTGTCATTGTTATTTCAAAACTCCGGAGAGACTTTTTAAAAATATTTTTAATGTTTTGTTTGTTTCTGAGAGAGACAGAGAGAGACAGCATGAGCAGGGGGGAGTCAGAGAGAGAGGGAGACACAGAATCGGAAGCAGGCTCCAAGCTTTGAGCTGGCTGTCAGCACAGAGCCCGATGTGGGGCTGGAAACCACAAACCATGCGGTCATGACCTGAGCCAAAGTCAGAGGCTTAACCGACTGAGCCACCCGGGCGCCCCCCAGAGAGATTTCTAAATGCAATTTTTAACTTGTATCAGCTAACTGTAATAAGGGTTTAATATTTTCCATATAGAGAAGCAGTGATATCATTTGTAAAATCATATGCTGTATGCTAAGAATGAAGGTAAAGGTATCCATGCCTGTACTGAGGATATACTCTGTAAAAGTAGCATGCTTATCTTTGTATTTTGAGTCCATTAGAACATAGTAGGTAGGTCAGGGGTGCTGGGGTGGCTCAGTCAGTTAAGTGGATAAACATGTCAGACTCTTGATCTCAGTTCAGATTCATGATCTCATGTTCCTGAGATCAAGCCCTGCATCCAGGTGTTTACTGACAGTGCAGAGCCTGCTTTGGATTCTCTCTCTGCCCCTCTCCAACTCATGTGCATGCACATGCTCTCAAAAATAAATAAACACTTTTAAAAATTTAAAAAAGAACTTAGGTGGGTCAAAGTAAATTAAAATATAAAAGTATAATCCACTTTTTTTCTCTTGTCTTTTCAAATGATATATTGATTTCAATTCTTTTTTAAAAATTCTGCTGTTATGAAGTGTTTGAACTTGAGGCCATTAGAGACCTTTGCCTTTAGATTTTCTATCATTTTCATTGTCTGTACAGACTCAGGTGGAGTCATCCCTGTGTTTAAGACATGAAAAGAAGATTTTTACAACTTAGAAGAATGACTGGTAATGCCATAGCCACAGTTTTGTTTGTTTGTTTTTTAATCAAATTCCCAGGAGCACTGTAAGAGTCCAGGCTGCTGCTGACATTCCTCCTTCTTTGGAAAGTTGTAAAATCAATGTTTTCATATGTAACTAGAAGATCTTAAATTTACTGTCTCCATTAAATACTTCCACCCATAATTACATCCATCATCTCATTTTTCTCTAAGCTGTTCTGACAAGCTTCATTTTCTGACCTTCTATGTTCTGTGATAGTCCATTTATTTTGGAAGATAGGATTTTTGTTTTTTTACTTTTATGAGAGATAGGCACTTGATTTATGGAAACAATTGTGAATTGTTGTTATTGTAAAAATTTTCTCATGTTAATAAGTGAAAAGAAAAGTAATCTTGTAGTTTAAAACAAATAAGTACTACCTGATTTTGGAGAAGAATGTGAACTGAAAATTCTGTTTGTTTCCTGTCTCTGTCTCTACTTTTTTTTCTTAAATAGTTTATTGTCAAGTTGGTTTCCATATAAAACCCAGTACTCATCCAAACAAGTGCCCTCCTCCATGCCCATCATCCCTGTATTTTCCCCTACTCCTCCCCATGGTTCTCTGTTAACTTCCTCCTAATCCATCTATATGTGCAAATATACGGTATCTGTCCTTCTCTGCCTGACTTATTTCACTCAGCATAACACCCTCAAGTTTCATTCATGTTGCTACACATGGCCAGATGTCATTCTTTCTCATTGCCATGTAGTATTCCATTGTATAGATAAACGACATCTTCTTGGCCATTTGTCAATTGATGGCCAACATGGTTCTTTCCGTGTTTTGGCTATTGTTGAGAGTGCTGCTATGAACATTGGGGTACATGTGCCCCGATGCATCAGCACTCCTGTATCCCTTGGGTAAATTCCAAACAGTGCTATTGCTGGGTCATAGGGGAGTTCTATTGTTACCTTTTTGAGGATCCTCCACACTGTTTTCCAGAGGGGCTGTACCAGTTTACATTCCCACCAACAGTGTAGGAGGGTGCCCATTTCTCCACATCCTTGCCAGCATCTAGAGTCCTCTGATTTGCTCATTTTAGCCACTCTGACTGGCGTGAGGTGGTATCTCAGTGTGGTTTTGATTTGTATGTCCCTGATGAGGAGGGATGCTGAGCATCGTTTCATGTGTCTGTTGGCCATCTGGATGTCCTCTTTGGAGAAGTGTCTGTTCATGTCTCCTGCCCATTTCTTCACTGGATTGTTTGTTTTTTGGGTGTGGAGCTTGGTGAGTTCCTTATAGATTCTGAGTACTAGCCCTTTATCTGATATATCATTTGCAACTATCTTTTCCCATTCCATTGGTTGCCTATTAGTTTTATGGATTGTTTCCTTCACCGTGCAGAAGCTTTTTACTTTGATAAGGTCCCAATAGTTCATTTTTGCTCTTGATTTCCTTACCTTTGGAAATGTGTCAAGTTAGAAATGCTGTGGTTGAGGTCAAGGAGGTTGTTTCCTGCATTCTCCTTTAGGGTTTTGATGGTTTTCTGTCTCACATTCAGGTCCTTTATCCATTTTGAGTTTATTTTTGTGTATGGTGTGAGAAACTGATCTAGTTTAATTCTGCATGTTGCTGTCCAGTTTTCCCAACACCATCTGTTAAAGAGGCTGTATTTATTCCATTGGATACTCTTTCCTGCTTTGTCAAAGATTAGTTGGCCATACATTTGTGGGTCCAATTCTGAGTTCTCTATTCTATTCCATTGGTCTATGTGTCTGTTTTTCTGCCAATATCATACTGTCTTGATGCTTACAGCTTTGTAGTAGAGGCCAAAGTCTGGGATGGTGATGCTTCCTGTTTTGGTTGTCTTCTTCAATATTACTTTAGCTATTCGGGGTCTTTTGTGGTTCCATACGAATTTTAAGATAGTTTGTTCTAGCTTTGAGAAGAATGCTGGTGCAATTTTGATTGGGATTGCATTGAATGTGTAGATTGCTTTGGATAGTAATTACATTTAACAATATTTATTCTTCCGATCCATGAGCATGGAATGTTTTTCCGTTTCTTTTTGTCTTCCTCAATTTCCTTCATAAGTTTTATGTAGTTTTCATCATACAGATCTCCTATATTTTTGGTTAGGTTTATTCCTAGGTATTTTATTTTATTTTATTTTATTTTATTTTATTTTATTTTATTTTTTGTGCAATTGTGAATGGAATCAGTTTAGTGATTTCTCTTTCTATTGCTTCATTATTGGTGTATAAAAATTCAACCAATTTCAGTACATTGATTTTGTATCCTGGAAGTTTGCTGAATTCATGGATCAGTTCTAGTAGGCTTCTGGTGGAGTCTGTCGAATTTTTTTTGTAGAGTTTCATGTTGTCTGCCAAAAGTGAAAGTTTGACTTCTTTTTTACCAATTCTGATGCCTTTTATTTCCTTTTACTGTCTGATTGCTGATGCTAGGACTTAGGATGATGTTAGCTGAGGGCTTCTCATAAATGGCTTTTATGATGTTTAAGTAAGTTCCTTCTATCCCGACTTTCTCAAGGGTCTTTATTAAGAAGGGATGCTGTATTTTGTCAAATGCTTTTTCTGCATCTATTGACAGGATCATACGGTTTTTATCTTTTCTTTTGTTAATGTACTGTATCACATTGATTGATTTGTGAATATTGAATCAGCCCTGTAAGTCAGGAATGAATCCCATTTGATCATGGTGGATAATTCTTTTTATGTGCTGTTGCATTCAATTTGCAAGTATATTGTTGAGGATTTTTGCATCTGTATTCATGAAGGATATTGGCCTGTAGTTCTCTTCTTTTGCTGGGTCTCTGTCGGGCTTGAGAATCAAAGTGAGGCTGGCTTCGTAGAATGAGTCCGAAAGTTTTCCTTTGATTTCTATTTTTTGGAATAGCTTGAGAAGAATGGGTATTAACTCTGTTTTAAATGTCTGATAGAACTCCCCAGGGAAGCGATCTGGCCCAGGGCTCTTACTTGTTGGGAGATTTTTGATAACTGATTCTATTTCTTCACTAGATACGGGTCTGTTCAGATTTTCTATCTCTTCCCATGTGAATTTGGTAGTGAGTGTGTGTTTAGGAATTTGTCCATTTCTTCTAGGTTGTCCAGTTTGTTGGCATATAATTTTTCATAGTATTCCCTGATAATTGCTTGTATTTCTGAGGGACTGGTTGTCATAAGTCCATTTTCATTCATGATTTTGTCTATTTGAGAGGTCTCTCTTTTCTTTTTGAGAAGCCTGGCTAGAGGTTTGTCAATTTTGTTTATTTTTTCAAAAAACCAACTCCTGGTTTCGTTGATCTGTTCAACTGTTTTTTTGGTTTCTATATTGTTTATTTCTTCCCTGATTTTTATTATTTCTCTTCTCCTACTGGGTTTGGGGTTCTGCCTCTACTTTTCCTTTATCTGGGAGCAGGTTACCTTTCCTCCTTGAGCTTCAGTTTTGTCTTTAGTAAAAGTGGAAAGATACTTCATATGGATTTGATTATATAGTGAATGGCAGGAGACTGGTACATAGTAGATACTCAATAAATGTTAGTTGTGCCTTCTAACTAGGTTTTACTAAAATGTCTCATTTTTTATAATAAGTTATTTGAAAAGCTCTTGTAATTTTTATATTTCACTAGTGTTAATAGCGTTGTCCAAGAATGATGAATTTCGGATCTCTATGATTTTAAATTTCTGCCCGGAAAAAATATAAGCCAAAGAAATATTAAGGTGCTGGGAACCTTGTTTTACTATATCTGACAGCATAGTGTTCCAGAGACAAAAATTCATCAGATTCTGTTAGAGTCATTCCTAATTCAGGGCTCAGTCAACTTATCCAATGACTTTGGCCAAGGATCCGTAATCTTGGGTCCATTGATGAGTTTTAGGACTTTTGTGAACCTCATCATGCTATATTAATTTTCCTCCTTCCACCCGTGGTTTTTATGACACAAAGGGTCTATGAGCTGAAAGTTGTTAAAAATACTACTTGTTTAGGCTTTCAAATTTACAGATGGCATAGAAACTTCAGGACCAGACAGTTAAAATACTAAATTTAACAAAGCTATTATAGAATAATTGAAGGAAGTCAGAGCTGTAATTTTTCAGAACATTGATGTGGGTAACATTGCTTCTTAAAGATGCTTCTATATTAGACATAGGGGGTGTCTTTCAATGGGTGGAGAATAAGCAGATTATCACATAAGGTAAACCTAATAGAGTGTAGCTCACCACAGAATTACTGTTGAGAAGCAGAATGCCTTCGCAAACCTTGGAAAGGGTTCCATGGCTTGCGATATATGTTGAAATGAGGTTGGTCTTTTTCATTGTTAATCTTCCTCATTTTTGCCCACAGTCTTATCACAGGATTCATTCTTTCCATTACAAAAGCTGGCTTCTGAAAATCTATATTAAGATACATACTTCTATAGAAATGATTCTTAAAAGTCTATTCTTTGGGTTCATTCCTAAATATTGTTTATCTCATACTAAACATGGTGCCTGCCTTAAAAAGAGGAGAGTCTAAAAGAGATACTATATTGAAGTCAGAATATAAAGTGGCAAGAGCCACAGAAATCTATAAATTAATAAACTAGAAAAAATGAAGAAGAATTACTACCTAAGTTGGCAGTGGAGTTGGTGGGGGTGGTTTTTAAAAAAGTATATTTATTCATTTTTGAGAGGGGGGGAGCAAGCAGGGGAGGGACCAAGTGAGATGCAACAGAAGAACCAAAGCAGGCTCTGTGCTGACATCAGAGTGCCAAATAAGGGACTTGAACTCATGAACTGCGAGATCATGACCTGAGCCAAAGTTGAATGTTCAGCTGACACCCCAGGATTGAGGTTTTAAGAGTAGGAAGTGAATGGAGGAGATGTTGGTCAAAGGGTAAAAACTTTCAGTTATACATTCTGGGGATCTAATGTTTAGCATGTTGTCTATAGATAATAATACATTAAAAAATCATTAACCATGATCAAGTGGGATTTATTCCTGGGCTGCAAATGTGCTTCAGTATTCCCCAAATCAATCAATGTAATACAACACATTAATAAAAAGAGAATCTTCTAAATAGATGCAGAAAATGCATTTGACAAAGGGCATCCGTTCATGATAAAAATCCTCAACAGGTTTAGAGCGTTTAGAGGGAACATACCTCAATATAATAAAAGCTGTATACAAAAACTCACAGCGAATATCATACTCAGTGAGAAAAAACTGGGACCTTTTGTCTACAGTCGGGAATAAGACAGGGATGTCCACTCTCACCACTGTTATTTAACATATTACTGCAAGTCCTAGCCATAGGAATCAAACAACAAAAAGAAACAAACGGCATCCCCAGATCAGCAAGGAAGAAGTCAATCTTTCACTATTTGCAGTTGACATGATACTCTATGTAGAAAACCTGAAAGATTCCTCAAAAAGAGTTCTAGAACTGATAAAAGAATTCAGTAAAGTCACAGGATACAAAATCAATGTGCAGGAATCTATTACATTTCTATACACCAATAATGAAGCAGCAGAAAGAGAAATTAAGGAATCAGTCCCACTTACAATTGCACCCAAACCAATTAGACACCTAGGAATAAACCTAACCAAACAGGTGAAAGACATGCATACTGTGTTGCAGACGAAATGACACAAAGACAAGACACACACAAAAGACAGACAAAGACACAACTCTGGCCGGAGGAACAATTCTACGCAAGCCCCTCTTGCGGTTTATTTTATACCCCGGTAACTGGATACAAACTGAAATCTACAAGATGCATTCCTTTACCAAATAAGGGCAAGTAGCCAAACACATTCCAAGGACAGGGGGGAGCAAAGGGAGGAAGCGACCACATGTTTACTAAGAGGCCTGCTCACAATTCCAGCCTCCTCCTTATATCTAAGGAGGGCATGTTCTCTTGTGTGCGAGCGGATCATTAACCTTGGATATTGTGTGCAGGCCCCTTGGCAGAACATACTGTTTGCAGGCATGATCTGCCCAGGCAGAGAGTCCCATGTGCAGGCACATCTCTGCTTCCCTAACCACGCTTTCTTGTGGTCACTGTCGGGGTCCCACAATACTGAAAACTATAAAATATTGCTAGCAGAAATGGAAGATGACACAAAGAAAGCAAAAGGAATTTAATGCTCATTGATCATAAGAAGAAATAGTGTTAAAAATGTTGGTATCAAAATACCAACATTTTTTGCAGAGCTAGAACAAACAATCCTAAAGTTTGTATGGAACCATAAAGGACCCCAAATAGCCAAAGCAATCTTGAAAAGGAAATGCAAAACTGGAGTCATCAAAATTCCAGAACTTGTTAAATTACAAAGTTGTAGTGGTCAAAACAGTATGGTATTGACACAAAAATAGACATATAGATCAACAGAACAGGATAGAAAAACCAGAAATGAATCTATAACTATATGGTCATTTAATCTTTGATAAAGCAGGAAAGAATATGCAATGGGAAAAAGTCTCTTCAACAAATGGTGTAGGGAAAACTGGACAGTTCCATGCAAAAGAACAAAAGTGAATCATTTTCTTACACCATACACAAAAGTAAATTCAAAATGGATGAAAGAACTAAATATGAGACCTCAAAAGATAAAAATCCTAGAGGAGAATACAGGCAGTAACCTCTTTGACATTGACCATTGATGCTCAACATCAATCATCATTAGAGAAATACAAATAAAAACTACACTGATACATAACTTCATACCTGTCAGAATGGGTAAAATCAACAACACAAGAAACAACAGGTGTTGGAAAGCAAGTGGAGAAAGGGAAATCCTCTGGCATTGTTGATGGGAATAAAAACTGGAGCAGCCACTCTGGAAAACAGATGGAGGTTCCTCAAAAATTTAAAAATAGAACTACCTTAGGATCCAACAATTGTACTAAGAAACACTAATTCAAAGGAATAAGTGCACCCCAATGTCTATAGCAGCATTATCTACGATAGGCAAAATATGGAAATAACCCGTGTCCATTGACTGATGAATGGATAAAGAAGATGTGGTATATATGTACAGTGGAATACTACCCAGCAATGAAAATAATGAAGTCTTGTTATTTGCAATAACATGGATGGAGCTAGAGAGTATTATGCTAAGTGAAAGAAGTCAGTCAGAGAAAGACAAATACCATGCAATCTCATATGTGGATTTTAAAAAACAAAACAAATGAGCAAAGGGAAAAAAAGAGAGAGGGAAGCAAATGAAGAAACAGACTCTTAGCTATAGGGAACAAAATGATGGTTGCCAGAGGGGAGGTGGGTGGGAGGATGGGTAAAATAGGTGATGGAGATTAAAGGGTGCACTTTTTGTGATGAGCACTGGGTGATGTATGGAATTGTTGAATCACTATATTGTGCACCTGAAGCTAATATTATACTATATGTTAACTGGAATTTACATAAAAACTAAAAAAATAATACTGTAGAAGTTTCTTATGAGAGTTGATCTTTCTTAATTGTTTTCACCACACACACACACACACACACACACACACACACACACACACGGAAAGAGAGATAATTATATGAGGTGATGGATTAACTTGACTGTGACAATCATTTCACAACATATATGTATATCAAATTATCACACTGTACACCTTATGTATACAACTTTATTTGTGAGTTACACCTTAATAAAGCAAGGGAGAAAAGAAGAGTAGGAAGAGAAGTCAAGGAAGATAGGATTCTGTAGAGGAAGACACATAGAAACTAGCCTTTGAAAGATGCAAGGTATATTTGAATATGTTGATAAAAGGTAAAAAGGCCTTTCAGGAAAAGGAACTATTATATTTGGGAATATTAAGACAGAAAATTTGTGACCTGTATGGAGTATGGTACTTGTGGTACAGGATAAACTAGGAAAATAACTAAAAGCAATGAAGATTTGGAGAACCACAAGCAAAGAACCTCTTAAGATATAGAGCTTTTTGATCCTCTTTGAAGATTCTCCATATAGTTTCTGTAGGGTCTCCTGAGAACTTTATGTCAGCATAATTCACCCACATGGCCTTTCTATTCGGTTTCTTTGGCAACAACACCAAGAAAATATAGACATATTCCACGATGCTTGGGATTTTTACTCAATAGTAAGAAAAAACTTAAGGAAAGAGAATTCAAAAGAAACACTTATAGATCATTAAAATGATAAAGAGGATGAGATCAAAGGTCTTTCCAGTTGAATGCTGGTTTATCCCAGACCTAGCTGTTTAGGGGGAAGGTGACATTAGAAAACTTGTAGTTTGACTGTGGACAATTTATAGTTGTGGAACTAAAGATACACAGTTCTATTTTCATTTGACATTGGCCCATGGTATAAACATGGATATAGGCATTCTCTTAAAGGATCACCATTGGCTCCCTGTCTTGCAAATTTGACCATTGCTTGAACATGAAAGAAGGGAAAGACCTGATGAAAGGCATGTCATTTAGTATCATTGAGTTGTTGATTAAGGCACGGTGACTATTCATGTATATCATTCCTTTTGTCATATTATTTATACCTATATGACTGCATCTGATTTGAAGGAAATAATTAAAAGATGATTTTGGGAAATAAGACTTATTCTATGGGGGTAGGGTGAAGGTAAGGTCCTAAGACCAATGAGCCATCTTATGTTTTCTCCACTAATAAGTGCAAATGACCTTTTCAAATTACTTATTTCTATAATTATACAGCATAACAGAAGAATATCCAACATAAAACTGTATAATCAAAATTAATCTGTCTTATTGAGATGCATAGCCACACACACATTTTGGGAATAGCAACAGAAGAATCCAAATGAGTATCTGTGATGATCCATTAAAACGTCTTTGAGATACAGATCCTCTCTCACTCTCCAGAGCCTACCTAGGTCATTGTTGTGAGTTGGATCCAGTAGGTAAGCCCTCATCAGAGCAAAATCCAGAGCAGAGGTTCAACTTTCAAGTGTTTGAAGTGTTTGGAGAGAGATACATATATCCACAGTGGGAGCAAGTAGCATCATGCTACAAAAGGTTAGAGTTTTGTTTTGCTTTGTTTTAAAGCTCAGAGTTTTTATTTTTTATTTTATTTTATTTTTTTAATGTTTTATTTATTTCTGAGAGAGAGAGAGAGAGGTAGCGGCAGCATGAGCAGGGGAGGGTAGAGAGAGGGAGACACAGAACCAGAAGTAGCCTCCAAGCTCTGAGCTAGTTGTCAACACAGAGCCTGATGCGGGGCTCGAACCCACGAACCGCGTGATCATGACCTGAGCCGAAGTTGGACGCCTAGCCGACTGAGCCACCCAGGCTCCCGGTGATTTTTTTTTTATTATCCTAATATCTTGATTGTTACACGCATTGGCACAGCTACCTCCACTCAACTGGCTATAAGCTTTATTTATACAGTGCAGTGGGGAAAATTGGTTTGCTTAGGGTATGTAAGTTACAATGACTATTTCTTTTTGAGTTTATCAGTATACATTTTTATACCAGAGAATGACAGGTACTTGAATTTGTACATTGTACAAAAGCTGTGGAAAGCAGATTTCTGTCTTTCACTGACCAGACTTAAATGGTATTCTGTACGCGTGAGTCATCACTGGTTTTTAGTATCTCTTGAAAACTTGAAGGTGTGCATTGGGTTTGCCAATATTACCAGTTGCTTGCAAATGAATTTTTAATTAGAGCCTGACCTGAGGATGTGAACAAATGATTGAAATTCAAATAGCTCATCAGAAATACCAGTTCTGGATGGCTAATATATGCAGGATGAGGCTGGAAAAGACAACACAATTTTAATCAGAGTTCACAGAGAGTCATAAGAAGTTAATGCAAGACTTAGCTTCTACTAGCTTTGATGTATATTTATAAGGCGTTTCCTCTTTTTTTTCCCTGTCATTAGTGGTTGAAATAAAATGTTTTATTAAATTCTGATTGGACTCAGACTGGGCAAAGGTGATGTTATCTGTTAGGGAAGTGGAAAGCAGTTAGAGTTTCAGCCTAGGTGCCTTCAATTTATTTAGGATTCAATGTCTAGAAGATCTTTTTAATTTCTTTTCCCTAAGAGAATGTCTTGAATTAGCACAGAAGATGATTTGGCTATCAAATTCAAGAACTTGATGAATTTATGGTATACGAGAACAAGATCCATTTTTATCATGAAGCATTTTATGAGAGATCTCAGTTTGCAGAAAGCTTTCTATTGAAGTCCATAAGTTTTTCCCCACATTTTAGGCCAGAACATTTCTCCACTGTTGGTCAGAAGGAGGAATTGACATAAAAATGATAGTGAAGTATTTATCAGATTAGTAACACAGGAAGAAAGCTTTCAAGTCACATGGAGTTCCCAGTCTGTTGCTTAGCTTCCGGAGTTCAACTTTCTCCCTTTCAAAAGTTCCTATAAAATATACATATGGGTTAAAAATAATTAATTATAATTCTACTTTCAGTTGCTATAGCAATGGCAGTTCCTTCATGCATCCTGTGTTCCTTCATGACCTTCTGAATTAATTTGGCACAAAGTAGCTCAATTTTAGAAATAAAGTCCTTTGAAAATAGGTGTCAAGTATTATTACAGGGATTTTATGGTGTCCAGATGAGAATATCTACAGGCTTACTGAGGGGCCATGGCCTTGTGACTATGGTTACGAGGTAGAGGCTGGGCCCTCTTTCCTACTATGAACATTCTATTTCGAGAGCAACCAGTGGGAGTACAGATTAAGAAATATATAGAATAATATCCAGAATCTCTTTTCAGTAATTGTACACCAAAAACTGGATTTGGAACCTCTTTATTCTCCTCTTTCCCACCATACTATATTGTTTCTTGAGTCTTTTTTCTGATGATACATAAAGGGAAAAATAGGGATGCTAAAATGATTTTGTTGAAAATGACTTCCAAAGTTCTGAAAAATGAAGAGTATTACTTTTGGCACTTAGCATAATTGTAATGTAGTAAATGATAGGTCATCCGACCATTCTAGAAGACAAGCACCCTTCTTCACTTGCTAAATTTCTTCCTACAGTTGTCTGTAATTGCATTTGAAGTAGACTATATTTTAATAAACTAAAACACTTCAAATGTTTGTATAGTTATAGATAATAATTTATTAACTTAAGAGAAGTAAAAAAATTAATACATTTTTCTAATTTAGAGAAAAATAGTTTAAATTTTATCAAAAAATCATAACCCAAATTTTTGATGCCACTTAATTGGCATATGAGAAAATTAAAATAATTAACTGAAGGAAAGACTTGTATCATCTCTCTCCGATATTGACCATTTGGATTTGTTAATGAAAGTTTTGGTTCAACTATCAGTCATCTTTACTGAAATGAAATGGAACCTATTAATAGAGCTCTAGATCTTATAAATAATAAAATAAGAAATTCAACCCATTTGGTTTACCTAACTTTACTGTATCAGTTAGGGTTCAACCAGAGAAGCAGAACCAGTGGGAGATACATATGTGTTACAGAGTTTTGATCCATGGGTGAACGAGCTGGCCCTCCACATATCCCTGAAGAATCTCTGTTACGGTCCACTCTAACTGGAAACATAAGAGAAAAGAAATCCTGAGAGATACAGTTTACTCTAGGCACGCTGACACATGACAAAGCCACCACATGTAGTTTGAGATTTAAATACTTTATTTTTAATTTAATTTAACTTAATCTAATCTAATTTTTCAGAGAGAGAGGGCACAAGTGAGTGAGGGGCAGAAAGAGAGGGAGAAAGAGAATCCCACAAGGGGCAGAGAGAGAGAAGTGGGGCTCACCCAAAGCAGGGCTCACCTGAAGCGTAGCTTGTGTTCACCCAGTGAGGGCGTTGAGCTCAGGAACCGTGAGATCATGACCTGAGCTCGAGTCAGAAGCTTAACTGACTGAGCCATCCAGGTGTCCCAAGACTTATATACTTTCTTTAAACTTTTAGGAGTTAACAACATAAAGTGCCTCAATCTCTCTGAAGTTTGTTGCACAAGACCTTTCATTTTTAATGTAGTTAAAAAAATCAAGCATTAGAACTATTAAAACAATTTGGCAAATGCTAAACAAAATATTGCCTCTGAAAATAATGACAATAAGCCATTTATTGATATAAATCACATGTATATGCCTTGCTATTATTATTTGGCAATAATAATAATAATCTAATGCTTCAAGATCTTTTAAATTTGACACTTGGAGGAGTTTGGATGTTGGCTTAGTGTCCAGCTAATTAACTGAAGTAATCCTCCATTTCCTCCTATACGAAACAAGGACAATCATGCCTATTTCCTGGGCTTACTAGGACGTTAGTTGAGATAATATATGTAAAGCTCTTAGCATAGTGTCTGGGACACAGTCATTCCTCAATACATTATAATAATTATTATTACCAGTAGGATGTTCACCATTATTCTGTAAACATTTTTCTGCTTTTACTTGAAAAACAGTGATTGATAGCTTTGACTCTATTTGCTCAAATACAATTTCTGACAGCACCCTGCCAGAAGGCGAATATAGAGACACTAAGACATACTTTTGATAGCTCACTGGTTTTTCAAGTCTATGAATTCTAAATCCCCAGTGCTGACATAAGCTTTCTGCTCTCACTCAGGGCTGATTGATTTCAAGCCCAGTGGGCAGCAGCGAGAAAAGCACCTGGTGAGCAGTAAGCAGGTGGAAATGCCTGTATTCAGACAGAAGGCTGCTATTTCCAAACACACTTTTCTTCTCCTTGTCATTCCTGTGCAAAGTCGCTTTATTTGTGGATGGCCAAGAGCCTGAAGCCAAATAAAATCAAATGCAATTAGGGGAAATGGATAAAATTTCCTTATGTAAGAATGACCTTTTTTTTTCTTTTTTTACTCTCCAGGCTGCAGAAATTGCAGTTGTTTGTAACAAGAAGTAATAAGAGCAAGGGAAATTGTTCTGGCTCTGTACTATAAAACGGGTGTAAGAGCCAATTTGTAATCCACAGTGGGTTTGTTTCATGTGCTTGTTTATGGCCTTTTCAGCCATGAGCATGAACTTAAATCTCTCTGCTTTCTGTCAACACTATCTATTCGAGGAAAGCCATTCTATTCTAGGGGAACAAATCTAAAATTCGGTTAAGATAGAAATAGATTTATTTAATAAAACGTATTCTTAGGTTAAGACATTTTAAGAGCATGGAGCTGTGTATGCGGTGTAAGGAAGATGGCGATGAAGGGGAGAATTTTACCTCTTATCTTCTCAGCAACTGGAATCAAGCATTCCCAAAGAAATATTTTAAAAATATAGGATGACCTCAATGGTATTTAAAGGAAAGTGGAAGTTATTAGACTTGGAATCAGAACATCTAACTTTCAGCTACAATGTTGCCCCCTGGTTTTCAACCTGGTACTAATCACTTACAATCTCAGCCTATAGCTTCCTGCGGTATAAAATGGGGATGATAACATTTGTTTCTGTTCATCATATAATATTGCTGGGAAGATTAAATAATATAATTAAACGTTAGGTGTAAATGGCCATGTAGTTAGAGACAGTAGTGGCAGTACATACTCTGGCAGGAAGTTAACAATGGTTTTAGTCTCTACTACTAAACTAACAATTAAGAAAGAAAAGTAGAGCTAAGGAACTAGAATATGCCTCAAAGTAAATATTCAAATTTTATGAATAACAAATTTGTAATATTTGAACTATGCCAAACAACAATGTATTGTTACTTGTAGGGTTGGCATTTACTGCATATGGCTAATGGATTCAATGCTTTCTATTTAATGTTATTTATAATATGTTATGCCATGTATATAATATTATCTATAATAATTATATGTTACCTGTAGTGATACTACTTCACATTTCAGGCCCAGATGCCCAGAGAATTCCGGATGAGTGTTGGGGAGAGCTGCGGCTCTGATGCTCTTGGCTTAGTATGAGGAAGGCTCGTGATGCATATGAGAACTAATGGTACTGGGAAGCTGTCCCGCATATAACTTCATCTACTGTGTCTGTACTGCTTCCTACTGTTCGGTATACTCTGGCTTTTTTCATTTTTATTTGAGCATTTCCACCAATCTGAACCCCACGGTCTCCAAGGCTCTCGTCTATAGGACTTCCAGCATATCTTGGTGTTCTCACTGCTGTGTGTCATGGCTGCTCCCTTGTTCTCATTTCTTCACTCTCTTTTTTTAAAGTGTATTTCTTTATTTTTGAGAGAGACAGACACAGCGCAAGTGGGGGAGGGGTAGAAAGAGAGAGGAAGAGAGAGAGAGAGAGAGAGAGTTCCCAGCAAGGAAATTCCACAGGGGGCTCCAACCCACAAAGCCGCAAGATCATGCTGAGAGGAAACCAAGAAAGAGTTGGATGGTTAATCAACCATCAACCCCCCAGCTGCCGGCTTTTCACTCTTCTAGGGGAGTATTTACTGTGCTATCAGGAGGGTGCAAGTAAGACATTCACCAGTTATTACAAGGTGAGAATGAAAGAAAATAGATTTAAAAGACAGCAGAAATTAACATTAAATGTGCTCATACATAAATCATTGGGCTAAAGGCTGGAGAGTCAGCCGACAAGGTCTTTGCTGTGTACAGAAGACAAGACAAATCTGTATCAGGCGATGGAGTTACAATGAATAGACGCAGTCTCCCGCTGCCCCAGGACTCACTACTAGTGTAGTAATAGTTAAATCTCTCTCTGCACAGTCACCTAAGGCCCTAAAATACAGATGCTTGGGGTCTACCCTGAGAAATTCTGCTTGAATTATTCTGGTTCACCTTGTTGAGGATGGGCGCTGGATAGAGCACATATTTTTAAAGGCTTTCCTCGTGATTTTCAAGGTCAGCCAGGTTTGAGACTCAGTTTGGTTTTTTTTTTTTTTTTTTTTTTAACCACTGCTAGCTTTAGACTTTTGTGTGCTGCCAAATCAGATCAGAAAAGTCACAAGACCTGTCTGACTCAGTGTCCCAGACTGTGAAACTTGGATGATATCAGCAACTCTTCATTCATTCACTCACTCACTCACTCACTCACTCATGTCACAGACATTTATGAAAGTCACGTTCTGTGTTATACATTGTAATAGCGTTAAAGAGACAGGGTCTCAGATAGGGTCACACTATCCACTATAAAGGGGTTTAGAGTAAGAAAACTTTAAAGCTGCAGACCTGAACAGTTTGGACACCACCTTTCCATACTCAGTGCACAGGAAATTTGGGCTAATTGATTGATTAAATCAGTTCCTGCACCTGAGCATCTGAAAGTGTCTGGCAAACAATATTGTGGTTGCGCTGACAAGTCTCCCTTTAATTTAATTTCCAAGCACACTATCCTGTCTGGCAATCCTACTGAATGTCCTAAACTAGTGCATTTATAGTCCCACTCAGAGACACTGTTGTTTCACACTCTTTCTTCTAAAACCTTCAACACCACCCCACCCAATTTTCAGCTGCTGATATGGCTTATTATTTCACAGAGAAAAATAGAGGCTAAAAATAGAAGCAATTAAAAAGGGAACGCATTGTTTCCAAAGTACAATATCTATCAATTTACCTGCACACATGCTGATATGTTTTGCTTTTCTTCTCCTTGAGGTTCTTCCTGCTCATATGTAAGCATAATAATTCTTCCTGTGTCCTAAATCCACTGCGCTCTCAGCCATGGAAGCGCGTCAGCTGTCTCCATGCTCAGCCACCTCATCAGTTTATCCCTCTCTGTTATCTTCTTCCCATCAATACACCTGCCTAGTAGCACCTACCTGAACAAAACTCAACAAGAATATTCTCCTAGGAGCCAGCTATTCACCCTACTCCTCTACTCCTCTACTCTGGGTTGTCTCTGCCTGGGTTGTCTACTGCCTTACCTCCCAATTTTCCACCATTTCCCAGTTGGGCTAATATCCCGACCACTCTCTATAACATTTTTTCAAAGTCACAATGTATGATTGTCAAGTCTCTGTTCTCATCTAAGTCAGCTTTCAGAAGGCGTTTGACACAGGTGGCCATTCTTAGAAACACTCTCCTTTTTGTGTGTCTGACACCATGTTGTCCTAGGCTATCCTGCTACAAAAGTAATTGCCTGTTTTCAGTATCCTTCGCTAATGCTTTAAACGTTGAGTCTCCCAGACATTAGTTCTAGGCTCCTTTTTGGTCTCTAACTGAACTCTCTCTTGTCATATCTTCTGGTTCCATGACTTTAAATGTATTTCTTAATGGATAACCCCTCAAGCACATACATCTACTTTTCTTATGCCTGGTGCTTCTCCCCACAAACGTCTCTTGTACCTCTTCAGTCTTTCCCATTTCAATTAATGGAATTAATTGGCTTTGTCCTTCAACTCTGAAGCTAAATGCTGTCCTCAACTCCTTTCTTTCCTTCATTCTACCACGTGAAATGCACTAGAAAGTTCTGTTAGCAATGTCATCCAGTCTGACTCCTTTGGTGTCACCTGTGACCTCCTTGGTTCAAAGCACTCTCATCTCCACCTGGAAAATGTACCAGCCTCCTAAATGGTTTCATGGCAACAACCTTTGCTTTTCTGTCCTTTATTTTCCAGGGTTGCCAGAATGACTTTTTTTTTTTTAAAGTAAAACACAGCTTATTAACTCTAATGGCTTCACTTATAATTTCAATGTAATCTATCTCCTTTCAAGCAAATCAATTTTTAAAAAGATGTTTTGGAGAGAATTGAGGAAATGTGGATGAGCACTTGAGAATATTAAAGGATTATGGTTAATTTTGTTAGGTACTGTAAAGTTATTTTGGTTACATAAGAGATTGTCCTTATTTTTAAATAAATGTGTGGGTGAAATAACATGGTTTCAGAGATTTCCTTCAAAATGTTATAGTATTCCATTGCCCTAAAAAAGAAAGAAAAGAAAAAAAGAAAAAGATGAAGATGTGTGGCAAAATGATACTTGCTGATTCTGTGGTAAAGGGAAGTTTACCACTATACTCTTTACTTTTATATGTTTGACAATTTTCATAAAATAAAATGGAAAAAATGACAAGGGAAAATTTTCCAGTTCTTTGTTATGGCCCTTTAGGGTTGAATGTCTGCCTACTTCTGTGATCTTGGATTCCATTCTCCCTTTTGTTTATTCAGCCATATTTGCCTTTTTTCTCTTCTTGAACACTTAAGACTGTACACCTTCTAGTCCCTCTGCTTGGTACAGAATACATGGTGACTTAATCAGATCTTACTGCCAAAGGGGATTTCCCTGAGCATTCCCTGACCTCCTCTCCACATACTCTCTTCTTAAAAGTTGTGCTACCTTGGTTATATGTTTATCGTTGGTTTCTTCTATTAGAATTTACGTTCCATGAGGGAAGACCTTGGATTAAACCTCTATTATATTACTTCCTGGTGAAATGGATTAAGGGCAGGGAGAGGGGAGGGGGTAGGGCACATAGTCCCCCACTGGCAAATTTGAAAGAATTCCCTTTGTAGGTATATACTTTGGGAGGAAATTTCATGCCTTTAATTATATACTCACAGGAGTTCTTAAGCACCCCTAGTTTTCACCACTGTTTCTTTGGTTGCTACTAGGGGGCAACTTGTAATGTTAGATGTTCAACATACAGGAAGTTTAAAACTGTTTGCAGACTAAAACATTACGTTATCCAGTCCTGAAGACCTGCACTTGTGAACACTTAAATTTTGGATTTAATACTTTTCTCTTCCTTCTTTATTTCTTCCTTTTCTTTCTTTCTTTTTTTTTTTTTTAAATAGGCCACTGGACATCTATCCCTCTATCTCTTCACAGTCTCTGGGATTTCAACTGATTCAATGGGGCTATAATAGCATAGATGTACTAAAAAAAACAAGTTGAACACTTAAGACGGTGTTATATTCCTAAGTAAGTGCACCCCAAACAATATGGTAAGAATGGTGAAGAAAAATAAAATTAGAAAGTGTGGAGATTACACTGTAACACACACACACACGTGCACACACACACACTCACACATAGATCGTGGATGGAACTGGCATCATCTTTGTGAATAAAATCTTTCAGTTTCCAATAAAAGAATCATTTTCTCTTTTCTCACAGGATAGTTTGAAACTCACCACTGCTTAAATTTCTAATAATATAGTCACTTATTATCTACTTATGATTCTTTGATAATACTTATCTTTTTCTCTAATGTTTGAAGGCTATGTCTATGTTGCTTTTTTGAATGTGATGTTCAGTATGGTGATATTGACTATGGTAGTTGGACTTCACATATGATAAAGCTAACTTGGCTGGTCTGCCAAAGTACATTAAAGAATTGAAAAAATAATAAAATGCATTATGTCATTATTTTGGTAGATTTCTTTTAATATAAAACAAAATATTTAAATTTATATTTACTGCGTATTTCTAAAAATATATATTAAATTAATTTAGGAAAAAGAATTCTTAGCTCTACTTTATTTTTGGGGAATAATATTTTATATAATATCTAATGAAAAATGTTATATTTTATTAAATGGTAATAAATTATAAGGAGGTTTTATATTACTCAGTGATACAGAAATACCATCAAGTAGTGAAGGAATTTAATAATGTTTAAAAACAATTCAGTGTTCATTCTACAAGAAAATTGACTTAACAGATAGAAGGAAAATTATTCTCACAGATTTCCCTGTCCATCAAGATTTAAAGACTTGGCCATAAAAATCTTAAAGAAAGAATAATATAGCTATTGAATAAATGCAGTGATTCTTAGGTTGATTGCCAAGTAATCCTCAATTGTATATATATACCACATCTTCTTTATTTAATCATCCATCAACAATGATTCTTACATTGAAAGAATCTTTTCTCCACGTTGTGTTACAACATTCTCTTTCTTTTAACATTTATTTGTTTTTGAGAGACAGAGTGCAAGTGGGGGAGGGACAGAGAGAGTGAAACACAAAATCCAAAGCATGCTCCAGGCTCTGAGATGTCACAGAGCCTGATGTGGGGCCCAAACCCAGGAACTATGAGATCATGACCTGAGCCTAAGTTGGACGCTTAACCAGTGGAGCCACCCAGGTGCCCCATATTTTAATATACCTAAAATACAAAAGAAAAGTCGTTTCTATAACTATGTCTAAGAGCATGAATGTTACTAAAAGTTGTTCCCCAATGCACTCTTTGACTGCAGATGAGAGAGATTTTAAATTTCACAAAATAATGTTTCTATTTTCTTAATGTAATGATAGAACATGTCACTATATGTTGTAATTTGTCTATGATGTAATGATTCTAAAGATTTATGGACAGAGTTTTTTCTAAGAATAGCTTATTTCAAGTCAAGAAATACATTATTAATACCTAACTGACATAATTTAACAGGAATGTATAGAGAAAAGTATTTAAATATATATAATATAAAAAGTTTAGCAAGGGAATGAGATTTGGTGGTGGGTCAATAAATATTTGTGGAAAGACAGTATATAAATTCATAGACATTTTCCCCCCTGGAATCATTTTAAGACAACATTTAAGATAGTGACTAGGAATTTACCAATTGCACTGCTTCATTTTGTCGCAGAGAAACTTGGGTCTCCATCCAATTAAGTGGCTCACCCCAGCTTTTTGTAGGTATTAAGAATAAAATCCAAATTTCTTGATTGCTTCATGCCAGGTTTTTTCCCACCATTTCACAGCCTTATCTCATATAAAAAAGTGAAAACCAAAACCAGAAAAGACTGTTTGCCAAAGTAGCACGAGTATTAGATTTATCTACTTATGCAACTTCTCAAGTAAAGAAAATTAGAGGTTTTAATAGAAGCAACCAGTCACATTGTTAAATTGACAGTGCTTGGGTTGACATTTTGCAGCACTAAAAATTGATGGAAATAGACAGTTCTTATATTTGTAACTATACTTAATGAATAGGAATATCTTAATGTATGTAGCATAAAGCACCGTGTGCATGAATATTAGATTAGAGATTCTTATTTCAAAAATTTTTGAAAAGCTTACATTTAAATATCAGTTATCAGACTATTACCAATTACAGTGTTCTTGGGAATTTGTCAGGATCCCTTTTCAACAAAAGATGAATCTCAAGCGACTTATAAGCCCATGAACATGGACAAGAAATGGGAATCTGGGTCAATACTTCTGATGGAGTCACACCAGCAATTGGCAAGGTAAGCATCTGGAGGCAGAATAAATGAACACTTCTTTCTGTATTATAATTCATATGGCATCAGTGAACTGATATTGCCTGAGTTCAGTTTTTAAACAATATGTATCACTTCTGCTATGTGGACTTTTGAGTATTTGGAACACTGGCCTAGAAAACAGAACTTTTTAGGAAACCATTAAAATCCTTCACATTGGTGAGAAATTCAAAGGATATATTAATACACAGTGTAACTTTCTGAAAAGACACATTTTAATAATTATCATAAACTATTGATAATGTTGATTGAGATTTATTCGAAAATTAAGTTGATATGAATTGAAGAAGATGAATGTAAATACATATATTTCTTAACTGAAAGGAAATTCCTCCCTTTTTTTCCCTTTTACATAATGGAAATATCTGTAATGCTTTTGCTGATTGTCAAAGTAGTACAACATTATAAAAAATCATGCAATACTGATTTCTAAGAAGTATAAAGTGGCAGTCCTTCTTCCCCCCCTCCATATAAATTTTATCATTTCAGTGTATATTCCTCCAGATTTTAAAATACATATAGCTATCGGGGACTGGCTCCGGTCGGGTGGGTCCAGGGGTCCCTGAAGGATGGACGGTGTCGGTGAGGGAGGGGTGAGAGAGGCCCAAGAATCTTTCTGGTCACCAGGCAGGCATCTCCGCTCTGACTGGGGCTCAACTTTATTTTATAATTAAGTGCTTGGGGGATGGAACAGAAGTGGCATTTGCCTTAGACAATGATTTCTGAGGACAAACTTCTTTGATATGTAAGAATTCCCCGGAACATAGATTTGTAGAAGACTCCTGCATAACCTTTATCACTAGTAATTGAGGTAGGAGATTTAGATGCTTATCCTATGGGGAAGAAAGGTATCTTTGGCATACAAGACAAAGATTTTAGCATAAAAAGGGTGAAGTCACTTTTTTGTGGGCAGAGGTTAATAGCTTGTTTAAGGAGTGTTAAGAAAAACCGATCTTCCAGGAGACACCTTTGCCCCCATAATCACAAATGGAGAAGTTCCTCAATAGGTTCCTTCACAGGGAGCAATCAGCATATTCAAGGCCAGAAGAAGTCACTCACAGATGCCTTGGGGAGGCCGGTGCTCCAAGCAGAAACAATTGGGTGGGGGTGGATATCTGCCCTTAACTCTAAACTAGGCTCTTTTCTCAGGGCCAGACTCACTTGTGACTCTTGTGTTCTTTGCTCCCTTTATTATCTAAGTCTTGGATCTGCAAGGCCCATAGGAAGAGCCTTGTGACAATCATCCACAATGCTTTCATCTGAAGTCTCTTTTGAAAAGGCAGGAATATGCTTTTCCTTATGAGCAATCTGTGTGGGGAATATCGGTCTGATCTGGAATATTGTGAGGCCTGGTCAACACCCGCAGGCTCATTTCCAACATGAGCCAGTAGTAGCAGAAGGAGATACCAGTTTTCGTTTTCCAGGAGCTGTGCAAACGCTGCCATTTCCTCACTGTGACTGTCACCCATTGAGGCCAGTGCAGCTTCCAGCATCTCCCCCTTTTTTATTATATATTTTTAAAAGACTGGAAAGAGACAAAGGACAATTAACGTGGCTCCAAGATCAGGCCGATATTTATAAGAAAAGGAAGCTATGATTACTGACAAAATTATGCAGCCCATCTAGAAAGGACACTGCTACCTGGGAAGGAAAAACAAAGGTAGTAGAACAAGGGAAATATCAAGGAGAACAGGACCTGCCGGAGACAGAGGTCTGTTCCCATAATCACAAAGGGAGAGGTCCCTACTATAATTTCTTTCACAGGGTGCAATCATCATACCAAGGCCAGAATAAGGGGACAGTTACTTCCAATATCAATTAACAAGGTACCTTGGGGGTCAGTGCTCAAGCAGAAATAACTGAGTGGGGGCGGATATCGGTCGCCATCTGATGGCAAGAGACCCTGCAAACTTGCCTTAACCTCACAAGGAGTGTTCTCAACTTATGAGTTCAGAAAGGCTCCCAACATCTAGCCATCTTTTTACACCAATAGGAAATACAAAATATGACACTTAAAGCCTTTTAAAAATTATAACCATATCATATATGTCTTCCTATGTTAATTCATATAAAACTATCTCTTCTTTTTAAATAGTTATGTGATGTTCCACTGTTCCCACGTGAAGAGATTAGCTTAACCAAAACCTAATTGTAAACATTTTCTTGTTTCTAGCACCTTAATATTATAAACAATACTGCAATAAATATGATAGTACATAGAATTATATCTACTTGCCTCATTATTTCCATGTAGGTTTTTAAAATCAAATCATTACATCTAAAAATGCACATCTCAGGGCACCTGGGTGGCTCAGTCGGTTAAGCGTCCGACTTTGGCTCAGGTCATGATCTCACCGTTCATGGGTTCCATCCCTGCATCAGGCTCTGTGCTGACAGCTTAGAGCCTGGAGACTGTTTCAGATTCTGTGTCTCCCTCTCTCTCTGACCCTCCCGTGCTCATGCTGTCTCTCTCTCTCAGAAATAAGTAAAAACATTTAAAAAATTAAAATAAAAATCCACGTCTCAAATTTTTATACATATTATTCTGATGCCCTCAAAATGTTTGCACCAATTTATACTCTTACCAAATCAACTTCTCTATGCATTCAGCAACACAGGGCAACAAAAAGCTGAAACGTATTTTCTTGTAGTAATTTCATTTCTTTCATTGTGAGTGAGGTGATACATCTCTTCCTTTGCTACTATTTCTCTATGAAGAAATCAATATATATTGTTTGACATTTTCCTACTGAGGATTTTTATACAGAACTGTAAAATATTCATTCTTTCCTATGTCTCATTCCAGATATGTTTCCTAGGCTCTTTGGTCTTTTAACCTATTTGTTGTGTCTTTTGCAAGATAGTTTTAAACTTTGGTCATAATCAAATATTTTGTTTCCTTTGTGGTATTTATCTCCAGTGTTGTGTTTCAGACTCAAACTTCTAAGAGGAGATCTCTATATATTCTTAGGGAATTTAAAAGTTTTTTGAAACATTTAAGTCATGAATGTGTCTGCCTTAGTTTTGTGCATGATGTCAGGTACGAATTCCATTGCTGGCATCCATGCGCCCACATGCAAAATGTATGTATTCCATCCTAATAAGTCCAAGAGTCTTAACTCGTTACAGCATCAACTTTGAAGTCTGAAGTCCAACGTCTTATCTAAATATCATACAAATGCAGTACGAGTAAGACTCGAGGTATGATTCATCCTGAAACAAAATTCCTCTCCAGCTGTGAACCTGTGAAGCCAGACAAGTGATGTATTTCTGAAATTCAGTGGTAGGACAGACATGGGAGACGTATACGATCCCACTCCAAAGGGAGAAATAGGAAGGAAATGATGGGTCCCACATAAGCCAAAAACCTGACCAGACAAGTCCCATTAGATCTTAAGGCAGGAGAGTAATAGTCTCTTTTTGGATGCTAGCCCTTCAGACCTACTGGGATAACAATGTCACTCCCATTGCTTGATGGGTGGCCCTGTCCCTTTGGGCTCAATGTGGCACTGCTTACATGGCTCTCTCTGGTGGCAGCATCCTCCATCATGCACCTCTCTTCCAGGGCCCCACTCACTCCGCTGTTCTCTGAAGGGATTTTTATGACAGGACTCTACTAGATGTTGGTCCTACTCTTTGAAACCAAGGTGGAGGCCACCTTATACCCCAGGCCTGTGTTTACTCGACCTGTGCTGGACGTGGCAGCAGTGGTGATGTCTGAATAATCTTTGGGGTCCTTATTTCCTTCTCTTGAAGGATAGCACCGTTAGCAGCTGATTGCTTTATGGTGCTGTCTTGTAAGATCTAAGAAGTCTGATAGACTTCCTTCATTCCATCCTGCTTTCTCTGTCTACTTTAGTTCAAACTGGCTGTGTCTTTGCTGGTATCATCCTATCTCTATTCTTGGTCTCTGATGAAATGGCTAAGCCACACTCATAATCTCTTTATCAAATAGTTGTTCAGCTACATCCTAAATATTCTCTTCAGAACAAGTGTTCTCATTTTTTTGCAATATGGACAGGCTGAGAAATTCCCAGATATCTAAGTTCTGATTCCTTTTTGATTAACATTTCCTTCTCTAATTCATTTCTCTTTTCTCACATTTTATAAGAAGTCAGGAGGAACCATTCCATCCCTTCAACACTTAGAAATCTCCCCAACTGAATATCCACCCAGTTTCATTACTCACAAGTTCTACCCTCCACAAAACACTAGAACACAGTTTGGTCAAGTTCCTTGCCATTTTACAACAAGGGTTGCCTTTTTTCCCATTGTTTCAAAACATGTTCCTCATTTCTGTCTCCATCAGTATGGCCTTCATTGTCCATATTTCCACAAACATTCTGTTCACCATTATTTAACTATTCTCTAAGAGGATGGAAACTGTCCCCCCAGCTCTCTTTTCTTTCTCAGTTCTCCCTAGAATCACCTTTAGCAATCTCTTTACAACAATCTTGGCTTTTCTGAGCATGCATCTCAAGGCTCTTCCAGTCTCTGCCCATTACCCAGTTTCAAAGCCACTTCCACATTTTTAGGTATTTGTTTCAGTGGCACCCCACTTGTTGGTATCAATTTATGTATTAGTCTTTACAGGATACAGTAACAAAATACCATAGACTGGGTGGCTTAAGCAACAAAATATTATTTCTCACAGTTTTGGAGGCTGGAAGTTAAAGGTCAAGGTCCTGCATGGTTGGGTGAAGGTTGTCTTTCAGGTTGCAGGCTTCTAGTTGTATCCTCACATGGACAAAGGAGACTTAGTCAGATCTCTGACCTCTAATTCAGGAGGGTTCCCATCCTTATGACCTAATCACTTCCCAAAGGCCCCATCTCCTAGTACCATCACCTGTAAGGATTTCAACACCTGTATTGGCAGGGGGCAAACATTCAGACCGATGCAGTGGAGTAGGAAATTCTGGGAACTTTAAAATGTTTAGGGTTTAATCAAGTGCTCAGGGACAGTGACAATTGATAACAAAGGTGAGAAGCCAAGCCCTGACTAAAGCTAAAGGAAGAGTAAGTACAAAAAGCCCTGAAGCAGAACATGCCTGGCATTTTCCAGGAACAGCAAGGAGGCCAATGTGCCTCCAGCAGAGTAAGCAGGGGGATAATCACAGAGGAAAAGGTCAGAGGGATACTGAGGCAGGGTCACAAATGGCATCATGGATCAATTGTAAGGTCTGTGGCTTTTAAGATGAATGAGATCGGAAATGATTGGCAGGATTTAAGCAGAGATTTTAAAAGGATCACTCTAGTCACTATACCAAGGATAGACCGTAGGAAGGCCAAAAAAAAGCACTGTGAACGCAGTGCAGGTCTGATGAATACTGGTTTTATGAAGCTATTTACAATTTTGGCAGCTCTCTTTAAGAAAACTTATTAATTGTAAGTGAATTTTAGGCATGAAAGTGTAAAGAGATTAAGCAGAAAGGGACCATGAAGCTTAAGTTTCTTTAGCTTCCAGATAAATCTGCCTCTGAGCTAATATGGAAGCTATTGTGACAATTCAGGCAAGAGACAATGGCGGTGTAACCTGGGACAGTGGCAATACAGTGAATAAGACATGGTCACATTATGCATGTATTTTGAAGGTAAAGTCAACAGGATTGGTTGATAGGTTAAATGTGAGCTAAAAGGAAGACAAATAAGAAATTTGAAAACTTAAATTCAAGACCTCTAACATTCATTCCTGCTCTGTTTGGTCAAGTTGCTTCAGTTGGATTGAAAATACTATGAACTAAGTTATTTATTTACTAATGCCATCAAATGCTATAAACGCACGACACATAAAAAAAAAAGAATGATTATGTCTGCAACCATTGGATGATTGGAATTGCCATTCTTAAAATAGAAACAGGGGTACCTATTTTTGTTCTGTGGCATTTATACATCTGTGAAGCTGTTGCTAACTTACCAGTATACACTCTTTGAGGCCAGGGACACTATCTTACTTGTTGCTATGCCTCACAGAGCTCCTGGATTACCATCTCTTGCATTTTGATATTCAAAATCTGAATGAATGAATGATATTTGTGTGTTCCCCCCAATGGAAAGCAAGAAATGCATTGCCATTATTACTTACAGGTTTTCCATTTTTATGTAAGGATATGAATGAATCACCCAATTTTCAAACAGTCCAGCAGTCAGGATGTGAAGAGAATAAACTACCTACCTCATGTTCATGATAAGTACACGGAAAGTGCCAAGTGATTTGGAAATATTTTTTACATCCCAGGGGGAAAAGTCTCTTTGATGCCAGCAGTTTGTCTTTAGGAAAGTACACATTTCCTTTCATAAGTCAACAATCTAGAAATGATCTAGAAAACTCAGAACACATATGTGTACCTGCTATATGTTGGTGGTAAGACTTTGGAGGGTTTGTGTGAGTTGTGCTCTCACTTGTCCAGGGAGATGGAGAGATTCACTTTCTTGGCTATCCTTGTAAGGAGACAGGGAGCTAGATTTGTTGATGTGGTATTGCAGCTGGGAGATTTAGTTCTTTCCTTTGGATACAAGGTCTGTGTTATAATTTCCACAGTGTTTGCTATTTCTGTAACTGATGTACAATTGAAATGCTCTGAGATGAAAAAGTTGTGAAGATTTAATTGAGAAATAAAGTTCTGCAGTCAGACTAAGACAGGCTTGGCTAATCCTTGAGTACAGAATTCTAGTCTGAGTGATCATAGCACTTCATTTACATTTCCTTTGAAATTACATCCACTTGCATGTGCAGTGATTCAGTTCCTGGTGAAATTGGAACAACAGCAAAGCAGCAAAACTGAAATAAAACCCCACTTTCCAAGACCTGTAAACGCTAAAGTCTCACTCACCTTCCTTGAATCCTTAAGAAACTGACCTCCTTCCACGTGTTACTTGCTAGGCAGAAGAAATGGTGTGCAGAAGTTACTCCCTTCTCTTATTGTTTTGTGTAATATCTAAGTAATATATCAAGTAGGCATCAAGATGTATAAAATGGAGAGAAGCAATCTGGACTTGAGATTTAAAACAAAAATGACCCTGGATATCATATAAATAAAAATGATGCTTAAACCCACAGGGACGGATGAGAGAATGTATTGTGAGTGAAAGAATGTGAAAAAATCAACCCAACAAATGTGCATTCTAACCCTAAGCCCTTACTGTACCCACATCCCAGTATTTAGGCTTGAGGTAGAAGAAATGGAAGCAACTGGATGATGATGAAGAAAGGGAGGAAGGAGTGATGTCTTATGTCCCAGCTAAGGAGACTGTTTTAAGGATGACATGGTCAATCCCATCGAATGCTGCCCCAAGTCAGATAAGATGAATGTTTCCAGAGTTGGGCAATATAGAGATTGACCATACCAAGAACTTTCATTTCAGTAGAGTGGTGGAAATGGGCATCACACTAAATTCAAAGAGTGACAGGGAGATGAGGGAGTAGAGACAAAGTGTTAACAGATCTTTGACAGGTTTGGCTCTGGAAGGGAATAGAGAAATGGGGCTGTAGGTGAGAAGAATGTGAGTGTAGAAGAATATTGCATTAGTGTCTTTGTTTTTTTAAGAAATGAGAGATACTAGAGGGTGTGTTTGCTGTTAGGGATGAACCAGTAAGACTGGACAAGCTGGCTAATGCAAAAAGGCAGTGATCCAAGGATTGAAGTCACTGAGAAGAGAAGTTAGGAGAGCATTAATTTTGAAGGTATGGAGCTTTAAAAGAGTAGGCATGTCTTCATGTTGCTGAGGGAGAAGAACCTACATACAGATATACATAGATATGGGTTAGGTGGTGAGAGGCTGAAGATCTGCCCATGAGAAAAGCTTCTATTTTATTTTGTCGTTTATTAGTAGAAGTGATAGGGGAAATGAGATTGAGTGTAGGGAACAGGAACCTGGAAGAGGGAGAAGGCATGCCACAGTCACATCAGAGAGAGCCAAAGTGAATTTATGACACGAGCATGGTGGGATTCCCAGGCAGTACTGAGAATCCATTGGTTCTTACTGAAGCAAAGGATGGGGAGGAAAAAATCAGGGAGTCAATGGAATCACACACAATATTTCCAGCAATAAAATGCGTGTGTCCTACTGTGCACAGTTGGGTGGAAGCACTTGCCCAGGAAGGCAGCTCGCTGGAGGGCAGCGAGCCCACAAAGAATGGGCATGGGCCACGGTGTCACTCTGGCTCCAAATCCTGGCTCAGTCCTTTTCTAGGCATGTGAACCTTCCTGTGAATGTAAAATGGGGATATGGATAGAAATTTTTTAAGGATTCAAGACATCGTATGTTAAGCAAGTGTGTATGAAAACGGTTACTATTGTATCTATTACCAAGAGTTTGGGAAGGTTTAAATATAGCTCCAAATGCTTTGCCAAATATTACAAATAAATGATTAATGTAGGTGATGACTATTATGACAATTTTCTATTATCTTCATTGCCCCAGGTATGAAGCTAGAATTAGCGAAAGGAATCCGCATTTTAACCCTGACAGGGTTGATATTTACCTACCTTATTCCTGCTTTATATCCTTTTAAAGAACAAGTTTATCACTGTGTCGAACTTAAGGAAAGAGTATGAATCAGATAATAAAGAATCTGTTAATACCAATTTGGGACCTGAAAGAAAGAAATAAGTCCAGTTGAGCTCTCAGCTGCATTCTTTCTAAAATAGATGATTGTAAAAAGTGTTGAAGAAATCTGCTTGCATCCAGGGCTAGTGTTATCAAGATACTGAGCCTAAAGACTAAAGACCTGATGCAGCATCAGATGAATATTCTTATTCCCTGTGCTATTTTTAATCCATATTAAATTTCTTTTTTATCTCTTTTATAATTCAACCATCTAAGGTTTTACCATTTTTTTGTAGTCTCTTTGATTGGTAACTGTTTCTGATTGTATAAAGTTACGCTTTTGAGATAATTAGGAGTTATATTCTGGTGAAAGTACAGAGGTCCTATAATTACCCACTGTATTTCAGTGGGTAATTATCTACATTCGTTCCATTTTTTTCTTTGTGGCTGAGCAGACTGGCTTTATTATAATATAGTTAGTGCCTAAAATGTTCTCTTAGGAGTGAAAGAATATGATCGGGCTGCTGCCTTCATCTTCAGGGGACAAGAAAATTATCACACAATGTCTAGATTCCTGTGTTACTGTTTTACATGTGGTACCAATGGCTTCAACATGAGCTGAGCTAAGTATGTATAGTTAAATTTCAGCCATAACTGGTGGCCAAGATAAGGTGATTCAGCTGTGCTTTATGTAATTAAAAATTCATTACAAGTTTCATTAGACTTATGCTCAAGTGTGCAGATTTGGAAATTAAATGGCAAGAGGCTCTACCTCTCTTTAGGAACATGTTCTCTTCAAAATAATAACAGGTAGTTTACAGTAGAAACAAAAATGCTTTAAATGGACATGATTCTCTCCCTCTCTCTCCGAATCCCTTTCCAAGGAGATCAAAGCCCTTCAGTATTTATGATCTTATGAGTATGCAAAATATCATTAAGAGCTTTGAAATGATATTAATATCTCAATTTTGAAGATCTGAAACAGGGGCAAACATTTCAAGACAGCAGATTCTGGATTAGAATTAGATTTCCTTATGCATTAGTCTCTTTCCATCCTTGCTGCCATGTTGGGCAAAATGAGCTTTAAAAAGTCATAAAAGCTAAAATTAATTTCTCTAAGAGAAAAACCCAAGATGCTCCAGAAAAATAAGGGCAGGGCAATAACAGAGTGGATTCCGGCAAAGGAATCCCATTAAAGCTGAAAGAGCTGTTTGAGTTAAGCCTTTGTGAAGCCTAATGGATGCAGATAAGGATTTTGGAATGCTGACCCTCCCTTTCCAATTTTAGGAAGCTCTCCAGGCCTCAGGCTTTCCTGGCAGCACCACTACTGGAGCTAATTCCTGTTTTTGACAGGTGTTGAAATGGTGCGTCAGTGCTGCGTGAATGTTCAGTGCTGCCTGACTTTCAGCATGTGACACATCCTTTTCACCTTGGTCTTTTAACAGTCTCTTCTTTTCCACATGGTAGGTTTTTACACCCATACTACTTTGGAGAACTATTAAGAATGTATGATAAGAGGGACACCTGGGTGGCTCAGCCTATTAAGGGTCTGACTTCAGCTCAGGTCATGATCTCCCAGTTCGTGGGTTCCAGCCCCGCATCGGGCTCTGTGCTGATGGCTCAGAGCCTGGAGCCTGCTTCAGATTCTGTGTCTCCCTCTCTCTCTGCCCTCTCCCCTGCTCATGCTCTGTCTGTCTCTCCTCTCAAAATAAATAAACATTTAAGAAAAATTTTTTAAAAAAGAATGTATGATACAAAAGACCTTTATATTTTAGAACCTTGTGTTTTAGTAGGATGCTAATAGTGTGATTAAGATGACAGAGAATGTGATTTAGTCCATGCATAGTCGAAACCATACATTAATTCACATATTCCAAGTGTTTAACACAGTGATAGCATCAGGCAGGGATGTAGTTATTGCGAAGAGTAGCTGAATCTCAACTTCAAAAACAGCACAGCAGTAGGGAGGACTGGAGATGTACTGAAAAACAGTAAGATATAAGGCAAAGGATTACATACTAGAGGAAATAGTACATCTCTGCATGTTTAACCAACTATCTTGAAAGAAGTTGCATTGAATTTTGAAGACATTTCTTTCCACTTGAGATGAATGCCTCCCAACTCAGAGCGATTACAACCATAAGTTACCTCTCAATTGCCCTATAATTGATACATCCTGTTAGTAGGAATAGTTAGAACTCTAGCCATGTGGATTAGTTTTCTATTGCTGCCATAATAAGCCACCACAAATTTAGGGGCTGTAAAACCACACAAATTTATTAACTTGCAGTTCTGTCAGTTAGAAATCTGATATGGGGCTCACTGAGTCAAACTCAAGGTCTTAGCAAAGCTGTGTTCCTTTCTAGAAGCTCTAAGGGAACGTCTCTACTTCTAGGTGCTTACATATGTTCCTCGGCTCATGACCCCCTTCCTCCATCTTTAAGGCCAGCAATGGTCCATTTTTCTCTGATCTTTCTTCCAGTTTCTCATCTTTTTGAACAAGCTGGAAAAGGTTCTCCCCTTTTAAGGAGTCGCATCATTAGATTGGATCCACCTGGATAATCCAGGCTGCTATGCGTAACCTTAATTATATCTGCAAAGTCCCTTTTGAATTGTAAGGGAACATACTCCAAGGTATACTGGAGGATTAGGGTAAGGACAGTTTGGGGGACCATTATTCTGTTTACCGCTTCATGAGCCCAAGTTTTATTACTGTCTAGCCTTCTTTTGCTAATATTAGATTCAGTTGACTTTCTCCTACCTTGATACTTAATGTACGCAAATCTTTTCTCAATCAAATGATCATATTTCTTGGACTTGATCTCTTTTTACAAAACCCTTCCTCAATTTTTTCCTACCAAGCCTGACAACTTTCTTACTTGTCAAATTCTCTGGGTTTCATAAGATCCCATCCTAATTTAAATCATGGATATACAGGAACTATTACATCACTTTATATCCTTTAAAACAAATCAGATTATGTTTTTCAGCTTCCATCTCAACCTGCCCAGGTGGAAAAAATTTTTCTCAATCCTTACTGGACTACTCCACTTCCTACTTTCAGTGTTATGGAAGGATCCTCATGGTCTTGGTCAGAGAAAAGGTATTTGGGGAAGACCTTTCAGTCTTTGGCTTCTGGTAAGATGCAAGCCCAGTTGTCCAAGCCCAATGTCTTCCTGAACTCTGGTCTTTCTGTTGTTGCTCAGCATGTGCATTGGAAGGTCTTTGCAGAACTTGAGCACCTTAGAGTCACTCCTCCAGACAGACTCCTGAGGGCTCCACATGCTTCTGTGTCTTCAAACCCCCTTTCTCTTCTAACAGTGCCTCATGTACCTTGTCATAGGCAAATACCTTTTTTCTTATGCCTTCACATAGTTTCCTTTTATTTCTGAAGGCAAAACTTGGAAGTAAATTTATCTCCTGAGAACCTCTGTTTTCAGAAAGCCTTTATAAACTTCTGTTGAAATAAATGGCACAATCTGGAAACAGAAGGGAGAAAAGTACTGCAGAAATAAAACACAGTAACTTGATCAGTGGTTCTTCCATGCTGCACTTGACTTGCTATTACTGATATCTGTGTTTTGGGCTGATCTCATCAGTTCTTCCACCACACATGCACGGCAGCTTCGCCCCAACTTACGACAAATGTCTTGATGTTAGACTTCATAATTTTAGGTTAAACAAATACACATGGAGTCCTAGAAGGAAGGTTGAGACTAGACATGTAAAGTCGAAATTGTACAGAGAAAACACATAGAACAGGAAATATTTTTATTTTATATGAAATAATAACAATTAGTAATTTTTACACTTATTATTGTAAAAATTTTATTATGACTATTAGTAACAATGTTTATCACTAATAATGCAATAATTAAAATCTTAAGTAAGAATAGTAGAAAAGACCTATTATTTCATTTAGTTCTTACGACATACCAATGAAGTAAGAATTACTATTAATTAAAAAATGTTTTAAACATTGGTGTCACATATTGTTCTAAGGTATAGTAATGACCTTCGAACAATGAAATAAGGACAAGGTTTCCTCTCACAAAACAAATGAGAGAAATTTGCAAAATTTTGGGCCAAAAAAAGCATTATTTCCATCTTCCAGATGAGGAACCTGCGGCTCTGAATAGTGAAGGACCTTACTCAAGATCATAAGATTAGTAGACAGCAGTGCCATTGGTTGAGCCCAGTCTATCTGATTCCAGCTCCACGCTCTGCCGCTTAGAGTGAAAATACACACATCAGACCATTTCTATCTGGAGGTCCAAGCTGAGCAGGCTGTCATATGGCAGGAAGAGCTTAGGTTTGAAGCTGGTCCTAGAAACTGAGGTTTCTTCTTTGGGGTTTGACAGAATTCTGCACAAGCCAGCCAACAGATACACACCCATGTCAGTCTTGCTCATTTCTGTAATCCCTTGTTAGTTTGAAAATGTCTCAAATTTATTATCATTTTCTCAAAGAACGCAGCAGATTATAAAGCAGAACAAAAAGGCAAATCCTTTTCATACTTGCCTTTGCATTACAGTAACTCGACTGCTGTTGAGTTAATATTCCATACTGCCCAAGTCCTGGGGGAAAATAATTTCTCAACTGAGCAAATCTTTTCCAAACTTAAATGATAAAAGTTGCTACATTAAAGAAAAATGCTCCCTTTTACAAGTACTTTGAAGAGTCCAACCTTAGAGAGTATATCTGTTTATAACCTATCTGAGGTTCTCAATAATTCTCTTCTCAAATTTTAGACTTTATGCAGCAAATTTTTCTTTATTGATCTTGCTTCAGCTATGTGATCCAAATATACGTCAGAAATGAGTATTGTTTTGTCAGTTGATATGATATGACAAAAAGATATATTTGGGGGGCAGGGTCCCTACAGGATTCAAGCTACTATTCTTGATTATTTACATCTCTTTTAACTCTGAAAGAAATGAATTAAGTTCAATTATACAAAATGAATAAGTTCTAGGGATCTGTTGTGCAACATATTGCCTAGAGTTAGCAATGCTGTATTATTGAGCTTAATTTTTTAAGAGAATAAATTTTGGGTTAAATGTTCTTACCATAAAAGTTTAAAAAAAGGACATGGGGAACTTTTGGAGGTGATGAGTATGTGTGATTGTGGTGATGATTCCATGGGTGTATGCATATGTTGAAAGTCACCAAACTGCATGCATTAAAAATATGTGCAGATTTAGGGGCGCCTGGGTGGCTTAGTCGGTTAAGCGTCCGACTTTCGCTTAGGTCATGATCTCGCGGTTCGTGGCTTCGAGCCCCGCGTCGGGCTCTGTGCTGACTGCCAGCTCAGAGCCTGGAGCCTGTTTCAGTCTGTGACTCCCTCTCTCTCTGACCCTCCCCTGCTCACATTGTCTCTCTCTCTCCTAGAAATAAATAAAAAACATTTTTAAAAAATTACATGCATACTGTTTAAAAAAAATATGTGCAGATTTATGTAAATGAACTGTACCTCCATAAAGCTATCTTTAAAAATGGAAAAATGGAGAATGGGCTAATTAATACTTCCTATAAATACCTTTTAGAAAACAAGGGTTAATCTCATTTCCTTTCTACAAAAACTCAATTCTCAGTCCATTTTATTTGTTTCAACAATGAGTTCATTTTGAGGGAAGGATCCCTTCCTGTCCAGAACCTTCCTTTCCAAAAGTTCAAATTTCTGCTACCAGTAGATGATACTTACCCATTCTGTGCATGTGCCAAGGCAGGCTCTTAAAGCAGGTAGAGAATGTTAGTAGTACCTAATATTTCCCCTACTTAGGTATACCAATGCTCAAAAATTTTAAAATAATTGGAAGGTTTTATCTGCTTTTATTTTTATTTAAAAAATTTTAAATCTAAGTTAGTTAACATAGAGTGTAAAAATGATTTCAGGAATAGACTCTAGTAATTCATCACTTACATATAACACCCAGTGCTCATGCCAGCAAGTGTCCTCCTAATGCTCATTGCCCATTTAGTCCATTCCCCTACCCTCCCTGTTCTTATATTATTTTCGCTTCCCTTTCCTTACATTCATCTGTTTGGATAGTAAATTCCACATGTGAGTGAAATCATAGATTTGTCTTTCTCTGACTGACTTATTTCGCTTAGCATAATGCATTCTACTTCCATCCACGTGGTCTCAAATGGCAAGATTTCATTCTTTTTGATTTCCAAGGGAAACTCCATGATATATATGCGTATCACATCTTCTTTATGTATTCATCAGTCAGTGGACATTTGGGCTCTTTCCATACTTTGGCTGTTGTCAATAGTGCTGCTATAAACCCTGGGGTACGTGTGCCCCTTTGAGTCAGTACTCCTTTACCCTTTGGATAAATACCTAGTAGTGCAATTGCTGTGTCATAGCGTAGTTCTATTTTTAGTTTTTTGAAGAACCTCTATAATCTTCTCCAGAGTGTCTGTACCAGTTTGTATTCTCACAAGCAGTGCAAAAGAGTTCCTTTCTCCACATCCTCGCCAACATCTGTTGTTGCCTGAGTTGTTAATTTTAGCCATTCTGACAGGTGTGAGGTGGTTTTGATTTGTATTTCCCTGATGTTGAGTGATCTTGAGCATTTATTTCATGTATAGGGTGGACATTTGGATGTCTTCTTTGGAAAAGTGTCTATTCATGTCTTTTGCCCATTTCTTCACTGGATTACTTGTTTTTTGGGTGTTGAGTTTAATAAATTCTTTATAGATTTTGGATACTAATCCTTTATCTGCTATGTCATTTGCAAATATCTTCTCCCATTCTGTCAGTGGCCTTTTAGTTTTATTGATTGTTTTCTATGCAGTGCAGAAGCTTTTTATCTTGATGAGGTCCCAATACTTCATTTCTGCTTTTATTTCCCTTGTCTTCAGAGATTTGTCAAGTAAGAAGTTGCTGTGGCAACGAAGGCAAAATTTATCTGGCAAAGGTGTTGTTTAGGTGGTGAGGGAAGGGAAAGCAGTCTCAAGGCAAGAAGGGTAAGGGAAAAAAGCAAGCATGTCAGGGAAGAAAGGAAAACAAATACACAGAAGCGTTTTACTGAATTGGCCAGAGCTTCTTACAGGAAAGTACGAGTTACTCAATCATCTTAATTTTTGTCAGTCTGGTGAGTGTGAATCGTCAGTTTATTATGTTTTTTATTGTGGATCTCCAATCACAAAAGAGATTAAGTCTTTTTCCTCTTCAATGACTTTCAGGTTGTATTGATCTGTTCAATTGCTTTTTCACATTTTCCTCTTGGGCCATTAGCTTTATCAATGATTTTTTAGTTATATGTGTTGCAAATATACCTATAAATTTCTGGCTTACCTTTTCACTCTCCTTTTACTAGCTTTTGTTGAACACAAGTTCCTAATTAAGCTATGGTCAAGTTTATCAATCATTTTATTAATTTGTAACTAAAGAAATAATTTTGAATCTGAGGTGTAAAGATATGTTGTTTCAAGAATTTATATAGTTTGGCCCTTTAACATTTTGGTCATTAATATACTTGGAATTGATTTTGAGCATAAGTTAACAATCTAACTTATTTTTTTCTTTTTGCGAAGAAATAGTCTCAGAACCAATTCTCTCTCTCTTTTTTTTTTATGATAGATATCTGAATATACAATTGCTGCTAGACTGTTTATTTCTTTTCCATTAGTTTATTTTTTCCTTTTCACCAATTTGGCATTGTCTTAATTTCGATTGATATGTAATGAGCCACATGAAATAATGTGGGAAATAATCTTTCCCACCTTGGTATAATTTAAATGTATATTGGCTATTGTTGGGTATTAAATAGGTAGAGCAATTTGAAAATAATTGACATCTTTATAATATGTACAGGATTTCTAATGAGATGAGTATGATATTTTTAGTACTTGTCTTTTACAATTATTTATCATAAAATGTATGTCTTTATGAAGTTTTAGACTTATTTGGTTAAAGTCATTCTTTGGTTCTTTATATTTTTGATACTATTTTAAATGCTTCTCTTTAATCATTTCATTTTGTGTTTATGTTAATTTACAGAATGTAATTGATTGAGTTTTGTATATTGACTTTTTTTAATCGATAAAACTTGCTATACAGTCATAGTAATATTCACAATTTATCTGTAGATTCTTTAGGATTTTCTAGTAGACCATCCACATCATTTGTGAATTATGCATAGCATTGATTTTTCTATTCTAAGTCCTTTAACTTTTGATATTTTCCCTGCCTTATCGCACTGGTTAAGAACTCCAAAATAAGACTGAATTGAATTGGTAATAGCAGGCATCCTTCTGTTTCTAATTTCACTGAAATGTTTCTAATATTTCACAATTATGTATGAATTTGGCCATATGTATTTGGTAGATAACCTTAACAAAGTTAAGGATATTTTGTTTTATTGCTATTTCACTGAGAGATTTTGTCATGAATGAAACTGAATTTTATCAAACACTTTTTAAAACATCTGTTGAGATGATTATATGTTTTTTAACACATGAATATGTGAATGATGTTAGTTGATTTTCTATGTTAACTTTGTATTTCTAAGATAAAGCTAATGTGGTCTTGATACTAATAGACAACTATGTCTCCTAAATTCCAAATACAATTAAAAATTTTTGTAACGTTATTGTAACACCCTTATTACTAATTGAAAAGATATGTAATATCCTCAGGAAGCTTACAGACGAGTGAGAGTGAGGAATGTAAGTAGAGAAATAAAATATATTAAAGACATGTAAGTTATGCTAAGAACGCACAGTTTATTTTACTTCATCCTTAGATATCACAAGTTAGGCTTATGGCTGAGAAAATATTATGATTTGTATATATCATAATGATACACGTTCTCAGATTGTTCACAAGCAAAACCTTCTTTCTAGTGAGTAGTTTCTAAGTCTTTTTGAAATGTGCTGTTTTAATATCTACAAATGATTAAGATATCCTTTAAACTAGGGAAAAATCTGTTCAAAGTAGATGTTACATTGTTTTATATTGTTTCTTAATGTTTTTCAAGGGCTAATAAAATCCCTCATTTTAGGTTTGTTTTACTGATTTATTATTTTATTAAATGTTCTCATTGATTTCACAAGTATTTTTCATAACCTCTTGGAACAGCACAAAACAGAGCAGAAGGGTCTTAGTAGAGGCATCAAACCTTGTATAGAGGCCTAAAGACAACTGAAGCTAAAATCTTGATTTCTGACAAATGCTAAAGAAAACAATTTGGGGACAATTTTATAACGTAGGAAGTAGTTGTTAATAAACTGTACAGTTTGGGCAGGGCTAATATATCTTACCTTGATCTTAATAGAGTTACTTTTACGCCTGGTTAAATATGAATGCGTAAAGTCCCCACCACTAGAGGCATAAATCCAGGATTTGCGCGTGCCATTACGCTAAGTGTGATATACTGCGAGCTTGACAAAAAAAGCCTCTTCTCTCCTGAAGTTAATCCCACATTTGAAAGCAGCTTCTCAGTGACCACATGATTCATGCTGCTCCTCTAGATGAGGGTTTGCTGTATTACACCATTTTTATCTTTTTTCTGTGGGTGTCTTTTGGGAGACTCTCCTAGCCTGCATTAGATTTATGGGTTACAGCTCGATTTATGGGTTCAGATACAGAACACCATTTCCAGTTACTGCCTCCTTGTCTGTTCAAAAACAAGTTTTTGTTGCAATTCAAGTTCATTACAGTACTTTAATAATTTCTCATAAGTATGGGCAAAATACATAGAGTTGCTGTGTTTGCTTTAATACATTAACTCTCGGAAATACTAGTTTTAAGATATGAGGATCAAGATAGAACTGATTATTTTGGTCATATACAAATATGTTCTATTTTTATGCTTTGGAATTAGAGCCATTTTTCTAGAACTTAATGAAATTTGTTTGTTGATCTAATAGAGAACTAACACTGCTAAAGATGAACATGAAGGTCATTTAACCAGTCTCTCTCCTACCTACTACTGAAAAATTTTTAGGTCTTGATTTGACTGAAAATGTAATGAATAAACACATAGTAGTCTTAATAGGCAGTATTATGAATGTATATTTTAAAACTGTGGCTAATTCAATACTCTTAGTAAAAAATAAGTTACTTTTAAATAACATAAAAATAGAGTCATGTATCACTGGGAGAAAGTAGAAGTTGGGGCACCTGGGTGGCTCAGTCGGTTAAACATCCAACTTCAGCTCAGGTTATGATCTCACGGTTTGTGGGTTCAAGCCCCATGTTGGGCTCTGTGCTGACAGCTCAGAGCCTGGAGCCTGCTTCAGATTCTGTGTCTCCCTCTCTCTCTGACCCTCCCCTGCTCATGCTGTGTGTGTGTGTGTCTCTCAGGAATAAATAAAACATAAAACAAAAATTTTTTTAAAAGTAGAAGTTAAGTAGCTTACATCTATTTGGGGTTTATTTATCTTATTTTAATCAGTCATGTCAAATTTCCATTGAAAAGGCAAGGAATCAGTTCTTTAGATTTTAGAATATACTACTCACATCTATGTTGCCCAAGAAACTGCTAATTGTATTTAACTCATCCAGGAATTAAGGCAAGAAGAAGATGAAGGAGGGGGAGGAGAAAGAGAAGAACTAAATTTAGGCTTATATTCCTTGTTAGTGCTGAAAATTATACTTCTGACTTTTCATATCTCAGGTACAAAATGAACACAACTTCTAAATTCCGAACTTAATGAAATTTAAACAATGAAAATCACTTCCCAGAAGGCATAAAAATACTTTTAAGTGGAAGCATTAGCAAGATTCACCTAGACAAGGCAGAAAGACAGTTTACTGAATTTATTATTAGAGCTTTTATCATTCAATTTAATCTGACAGTCTGACTCTTTTTTACTTATTACTTTACCCTCAAGAGACAAAATGATTAGTCTTGGAATTCTAGATAAATAATGGCTGAAACTGAGATTGAAGCTAATAAGGGTGAGGCCGATCTGGGGCTGTAATTTCTAAGCACAGTGGGCCAGTACAGGGAGGAAACGAGCCTTTTACCAAGCACTTGTCATATGCTAGCTGTTTTGAAAGGTGAAAGCTTTCAGAGATATATAATTTTTTTTTTTAATTTAAGCATTATAACAGTGTTGTGAAGTTAAGCATTATTAGCTCTATTTTATAATAGTTAAGTGACATGCTCGATGTTATACATAGTTTATATGGAACAGTCAGATGGAGGTGAAACCATATCTGTTTGATTGATATGCCTATTTCAGTTAATTTTTGATTTAGAGGTTTGATTTAAAAGTATCTAAAAATACAAGTTAAATTCAAACAAAAGAATAACCAAAGCTAAATCTTACAATAATGTGGCTAAAATCAAATACATATATATTTTTTGTGTACACACAAGGGTTTACTAAGGAAATATAATCAAATATCATTGAAAGAAAATTATTGTTATTTTCAACATTAGTATAAAATCCACCATGGCTGCATGCTAGAATCACAGAGAATTGTTTTAAATGGTGCTGTCAAGGTCCTATGCCTAGATTGTCTGCTTTAATTGATCAAGGATGGTGCCTTGGCATTGCTTTCTTTTTTTTTTTTTAAGTTTCTAATACACAGCCATGATGAGAAATTGCACTACTTACACTAGGGTAGCTCATGAGAAAAGTTTAGAGTAGAAAAATTTGTGGATATTTAGCATTTGTTTTTAAATCAGCTTTTCATGAAATGTGTATAATAGTTTATATATGGTAATTTCTTTTTTTATTCTCCATTTCCTCCATGTTTCTGTTCAAACAGATATAAACCTATGATTAAGTATTTGAACTACATAAAATTGAGAATTGTTCATATACTTTAAGATCATGTGTTCTTTTTCGAAGAAAAAGGGGGATCCATTAGAATAGTACTGAAAAAGTTTTTCTTATATTTTTCATAGTGCTGCTCAGAAGACTACCAAAAAAAAAAAGTATTTGTTTTAAGTCATTCAACATTTTTTGAGTCCGAAATACACTGGCTGTTGGTTGGATGATAATTTTCCACATCGGAGAGAGATGCATATGTCAATTACTGGAATGCTAGAATGGAATCTCTAGAATTCCATATGTAGGTTTTTAAATTAAACAATCAATTACATTAAGGTGTGCTGATCAATATTACCTAGGGGCGCAAACACACTTCTGTGAAGATAAAATGCACTCAAGTGTTTTTCAGGACATTATAAATGATACACTCATTTAGTCACTGTAGAATTGTCCTTAACCTATCAGATTTTAAGAGAACCACATTTATTATTTTTTCTTGTTTTACGTCACTAAAACACTAGTTCTGGTTAAATTGGGGAGTTTATTTGCTCTGTTATTCACCTCTACCTTTACTCCCTCTTCTACAGAGTTATTATTATGAGCTCTGGAGATAATGGAGAAAAAAGAATAGACAATTTGGAAGAACGAATAGAATGTTCACTCAGAGGTATTTTCATTTTCTGTGAAAAAAGGAAATGAAATTAAGCCTGAAAAGCATTTCCTCTTATCTGAGCCCTAGTTATTAGATAAAAAAAAATGTAGCTATTAAAGAATTTGCTGCTGTGTTAATAAATTTATTGTAGCACATCTCTATATCCCAATGACTTTTTAAAAAATCGTATTATTGAAGTGTAGTTGACACATACCAATGAATTTATACAAGAAAAAACATAAAGCAATATTTGCTTCATTTGGGGAAGCTGCAAATAAAATTGTTGTAAACTCAAATTTAGTGAGAATTGCATTTGCTGTTCAAGTGATAGATTAAATACATTCAAAGAAGAATTGCTAAATGAATATTGGAAAATAATTATAACTTCAAGTTTTGTCTGGACCAGAATCTTACAGAGGCAAAACTTATAAGTAGCCTCAGAGGAAGAGAGATCTTTCTCCACCAAAGATTTCATAGTTTTAATAGAATGTGGATTACAGTGTTCATGGTTTGGGGAACTGACATGTTTATTACAATTAACGTTTTTTATGTCTCCATGCCTTACTTCTTTATTACTTTTTGCCCTACAACCTGATGCTAAGTGAAGCTTTAGGGTTAAAGATTATATTTCTAAGAAAATAAGACAAGCTCTAGAATAAAGCAATTGTAGGCTCCATTGTGGTGTAAGAAAGGAATCTTACACCACAATGGAGCCCACAGTCTTCTTTTAAACAAACTAGACAAGAAGAACTATTTATTCTGTATGCTCTTCTCAAAGGGCACATTTATACTTTCAGATTCCACAGTATGAAAATTATATCTTTGTGGTCTTGAATAAGTTTGTTATTAAAAATAGTATAATCTGAAATATTTTAGTATGTGTTTTATAGCAAAATTAATAAGTGATATATTTTAAAGTCAAGAAAATCTGTCTCCAGATTAGATTTGAGATATGTAGTCTTAATATAAAGATAATTTATGGACTTTGTGTAGGATGCAGCTTGGGCCATTTTATCCCTTCTCCAGAAACCATAATGTAATTGGAAATAAGGTGAGTGAGTGTTAATTTAAAATAACTGCTATATTCAATATAACCTATAATTAGAAACTGGGGTTAGAAATATATATATATATGATTATATATATAATCATAAAAATGTGTATCAAAAATAAAACTTCTCTTCAAAATAGATGTTGAAATATGTGATTGGGTTTTTTAAAAAATTTACATTTTATTGGCTTTATCAAGAACTGTGAGAGAATATGAAGAAACAAGTATGATAGAAATAGTTTCTCTAAAATTGTTCTTGAAGTTGCTTATAAATCCTAAAAGAGAGAGTGCATTGCATCAGTTAAAATAATCTGTAAACAAAAGACAGATACCAAATGTTTTCACTCATACGTGGGTCTTCAGAAACTTAACAGAAGACCAAGGGGGAAAAAAAGTTACAGAGAGGAAGGGAGGCAAACCATAAGAGACTCTCAAATGAGAACAAAGAGTATTGATGAGGGATGAGGGAGAGGGGAAAGTGGGTGATGGGCATGGAGGAGGGCACTTGTTGGGATGAGCACTGGGTGTTGTCTGGACTTCAATTTGACAATAAATTTGATTAAAAAATAAAAAAGCTTTTAATACAAAAAAAGCTGTAAACAATTTCTGTCTTTATCATACAAAATAGTAGCCGATAAATGTATGATATTTGGAATTATTCTTCCATAGTGGTTCAGTAATCTACTTAATTTCCAGTTTTTGTCTTCATGGCTGCCAGGTATTATAGTATTAGTATTTTTTAGTCTGAGGGTAAAATCATTCCTTAGTTAAATGGCTGTGAAGCCATCCTGTGTCTCAAGGAGAAGGTGTAATAATGACCTTTCATCTAGAAATGATTTGAAACTGTTGTTAGATGGGCATGCAAACTATGCATACTAGAATATGTAAACTTTATAGAATATATTGAGAAAAAACTCTACAATAACTTACCGCTTATAAAAAGCTCTCAAGAAGACAGAAATACTATTTACAAATGGTCTGCTTCTCTCTAAACTGCCCTCTCCCGGAAAAAAAGAAACCACTTAAAAAGTCTTCACTTTAGCAGAATATCTATTACAATGTTTCTTTTCTTTCTTTCTTTTTTTTATACAAATAAGACCTTGGGGGCATTTGGAGAAGAGTTTCTTGTAATTTCCTGCTCTGCATTAAAGATACTTATGCCGCCTTACTTATGCACCCTCTTCTACCATTCTTGTGTGAGTGGAAATACAGTGTTCCCAGAATTGATGCATGAATAATACCATTTAGTAATTGTTCTAGTCTTAGATTTTCTATCATAGAGATCCTAGAAGCCTGGCTTCTTCTAATAAGGGCATCATTAGGAAGGATAAAGAAATAAGCAAATCAGTTTTCCCTTTACTAACTGTGATTAGAAATAATTTACAAATTTGGAGAATTTAGTTAGGAAAGGACTTTCAATTAAAGGAGGAGGTGGAATTGATGTGAGATCCTTGAAGGCCATTAGGGATGCAAAAAGGAAGAACAACAAAAACGTAGACAACAAGAAAAAACCTAGTGTGATTACTTGGCACTACTTTGCCTTGTGTTTTAATACCCATTTAGCTCTTGCTCAAGGAAGAGAACTGATCCCTACTGCCTCATGTGATGATTAGATTTTATTTCTGAAGCTCTGCTTTCATCCTAAACCTCTTCCTGTTTTTATCCTTTTAGGTCTTCTTGGTATTGATCACCATAAACTTGAAGTCATTGGGTAAGGCTTTAGTCTAACTAAAGATTTACATCAGATCCTCAGGCTCATGAAATTGACATGGGCCCTTTGGGGGCCCCCTTTTATGATGGTCCAGTTCTTGAAGAGGGAAGTGCTAGAATTTTACATGAGCAGTATGCATTGGTGCATTTAATACTTACAACCAGTGCAAGTCTGCCATATTCTTCTACTTTTCTTACATTATTTTTGTTCTTGTTCTTATATTTTGAAAACAATGTATTTATGTGTTTCTTTTACTTTATATAGAATATAACTTATGTTAAGTAAATCTGAACAAAACAGATATATGTTCCTGCTATTCAGAGATTCTGAAATGGGTCTCAAGATATTTTGCAGAAGTTATGATATTGACTCCCCCCCAATCTATGCCTCATTAAAAGAAATGAAGTCCCTTTTTCAACTATGCCAATGTTATAGCAAAGGAGCTTATTCTAAGAACATTAGTTATTTCATTAGTCTTTTCAGAGAAAAAATCCTAAGTCAAATCCGATTTGTCCTTCACTTCCAGACAGCTGTCTTATTTGTACTGTAGTCACAAGGGGAGAAGATAATGTGAATGTAATCTGGGGGAACTGGGAGTGAAAGCCACATACACAGGAGAGCAGACACCATAGATGTCATGAGGATGACTTGCCAATAAATCTGTGCAAAGTTTCAGGACCAAATATTAGGATGCCAGGAGGTGGAAAAATATCCTTAAGGCTGCCTGTTTATTATGTTGACTTTCTCTAGCTTTGATAAACATATCACAGCTACACAAGAACTGAAGTTGGGTCCTTATGGTTTTTCAAAATAACTATATTATTTATTTCTGAGTGGTTCTTGACCTCACCACAGGCCTACTTTATACATATATACATATAAACATACAAGTATGAGCTCCTTAAACTTAGTAAGAACTAAAAAATGTTTTTAAATAAATGAATAAGTGTTAAATATTTGATATTTTTTTATAACTATGGCAATTGCCAATGGGCTAAAATACCACAAAGTAATTTCACGGGTTAGTGATAAAATACATCTACATTGTAGTGAGGCTTATTAATATTTTGATATATAGCAAACCCAATTAGGCTTTTTGGAAAACATCATGAACAGTATACATTAAACTTCCATAATCTAGGCATGAAATATGTTTTCTGACAGACCATACATGTTTCATAGAGACTTTCTAGCACTACTGCATAACCATATATGAGTTGACTAACATTTGATTTTAATGCTAAATGATACAGGATTCAATATCTAGAGAGCTGAATGTGTTTTCCTGGAGTATTTTAATTCAACCAAATCTTAAAAGCAGCAAGAGAAAAACAAAAAAATTACCTACAAGGGAAAACCATTAAGGCTACCAGCTGATTTTTCAGCAGGTCAGAAGGGAATGGCATGATATATTCAAAGAGCTGATAGGAGAAAAACAAAACAAAAACAAACAACAATACTCTATCTCCCAAGGTGATCATTCAAATCTGAAGGAGTTTCCCAGACATACAAAAGACCATACCAGCCCTATATGACATATTAAAGGGGCTTCTTTAAGTAGAAAAGGAATGGCTATAATTAGACATGAGAAAATTATGAATAAAAACATGTAAAATATGTCAACATATACATAAAACACAGAAAGGTAATAAAAAAGAAGAAAGTAATGTTTTTTTCTTTTTCTGTTTTCTTTTAGAATTTAAATGACCATCAGATTAATTTAGACTACTGGATAATGTCATATAGAATGTTATATATCAACCTCATGGTAACCACAACTCTATGAGAGACAAAAAATAAAGAGAAAGCTAAACATAACTCTATGAACTCACCAGTCATAAAGAAAGAGTGCAAGAGAAGAAAGGAACAAAGATCTACAAGAACAAGCAGAAAGCAAATTTTAAAATGGCAATAAGTATGTACCTATCAATAATTAAATTTAAACGTAGTAGACTAAATGCTCCAATCAGAAGACCTAGGGTGGCAGAATGGATTAAATAAACTAGATTGGTATATATGCTGCCTACAAGAGACTCACCTCAGACCTAAAGATGCATACAGATTGAAAGTGAAGAGAGAGAAGAACATTAACTATGCGCAGGGACCTGGGTGGTTCAGTCAGTTAAACATCTGATTCCTGATTTCAGCTAAGGTCATAACTTCATGGTTCGTGAGTTTGAACCCCATATCAGGCTCTGTGCTGACAGTGAGGAGCCTGCTTGGGATTCTCTCTCTCCCTTTCTCTCTGCCCCTCTGTGCATAAAACTCTTTCTTTCTCTCATAATAAATAAATGAACACAAAAAAAAAAAAGAAAGAAAAAGAAAAACATTCACCATGCAAATGGAAGCAAAAAAAGAGCTGAGGTAGCAATACTTATATCAGACAAAATAGACTTTTTTATTTTTTTTTAATTTTTTAAAATATTTTATTTATTTCTAGGAGAGAGAGAGAGAGACAGTGTGAGCAGGGGAGGGTCAGAGAGAGAGGGAGATACAGACTCTGAAACAGGCTCCAGGCTCTGAGCTGGCAGTCAGCACAGAGCCCGACGCGGGGCTTGAACCCACGAACCGCGAGATCATGACCTAAACGAAAGTCGGACGCTTAACCGACTAAGCCACCCAGGCGCCCCCAAAATAGACTTTAAAACAGACTATAACAAGAGACAAAGAAGGGCACTACCTAATGATAAGGTGATCAATCCAATGAGAAGATATAACAATTATAAATATTGTGTACCCAACACTGGAACACCTAAATACATAAAGCACATATCAAAGTGCATAAAGAGAAATTGATGGTAATACAGTAACAATAGGGAACTTTTATTCTTACATCCACTTACATCAATGGATAGAAAATGGACAGAAAATCAATAAAGAAACAACGTCTTTGAATAACACATGGGATTTGATGGACATGACAGTTATACACGAAACATTTCAAAACAACAAAATACACTATTTGACTTTTCTTTTGAAATGCACATGGAACAAAATATTTTGAAAAGTAAAATGTTTTCTTTTCTCCAAAGGGAGTAAGATCTGTGTGTGTGGAGTTTCCTGAAGCATCCTGGTTCAATTTTCATATGGTATGTGTTTTAGTACTATAGAAAAAAATAAATCCATTAACTCAGATTTATATGATATCTTTTTCACTGCTTTATATGACTTCTAGAGCCTTGGACTGTATAATTCTAGCTTGGTTCTTTGTAAGACTCTTTGTTTAGAATTGTTTGCTCTTTTCAACATAGAAGAATTGAACCATATATAGATTGACAAACATTTAAGATTAGAGATGGGATGAATGCTTATCTTTAGAAGCATGGTAGACATTGATTTTATGCACACATTTAAATTCTTAAAAAGCAAATGATTCTCCACACTGACTTTTGTTTATAGAAGGATGTAATAGAGATTATAGTCCAGGAATCAGGGAATTTTTCTTTAAGAAACAGAAACTCATTCAAGCTAGCTCAAGTACGGGGTTTATGATGGGGATACACATGAAATGAGAAAGAGATCTCATGGAAATCCTCAAATATCAACTGTAATAACACTGGATTTCATGGGGAAATTCAGAATTCAACTGCAAAAGTTTGTGAGATTTCAGCTCAGTGTTGTACTATTAGTGGGACTCCGTATTCCATGGGATTGTTTTGTTTTACTAGTAACTGGCTTCCAGAGAACCTAAGCTTGTAATAGACTCTTTGGCCTCAGCAAGAGATTTATATTTTTATATCTCCCTTGTGCTTGTGTGATAAGTGGCAGGCTCTTTCCATGTATTATAGTTCAGTGTCCCAATAAATATAATATCATTGATCCAATTCATCTTTTCCACCCAGCTATGCCTAGCCTCTTTGGCAGTGTCAATGGGTGTGGGAGGGTGGTGGAATATGGGGGTGTGGGGGGAGGAATATGACACCTTTACTATAAAGCAGTTATTTTAAATGAGTCCACTTCTCCCCATTCTTTAGGAATGCTTTGACAAGCATTCGTAATCTTGCCTAGTCTTCAAGAAATCTTTATGGAAGTAAGTTTTGACTATAAATATAGGACTAGTCCTAAATTGGAAAAAAGGAAATGTGATCTATTTTTTAAAAAACAAAATTAATGTTTTATTATTATTTATTTTTGAGAGAGAGAGAGAGAGACAAAGTTCAAGTGGGGGAGGGGCAGAGAGAGAGGGAAACAGAATTCAAAGTAGGCTCCAGGCTCTGAGCTAGCCATCAGGACAGAGCCTGACACGGAGTTCGAACTCACGAATGCTGAGATCATGACCTGAGCCAAAGTAGGATGCTCAATTGACCAAGCCACCCAGGCACCTGGAAATGTGATCTATTTTTAAGTTATCAATTATTTATACCTGAGGGAAGAGGTATTAAAAATTCTCTGTTCTTGTGGTCAGATTATTACAGTGTCTTAAACAATTAAACCAATGGTTTCCAAATGGAGGTGCTTCAAAAATTTCCATAAATATTTGCATTAAATTTCATTTTTAATAAAATTGAGCTTTTAAAAAAAAGATAAAAAACACACACACAAAATTTGTTACTATACCAAGTTTAAAATTTTGTAGCCCAGCATCATGTTAACTTATATTATTGTTTGGCTTTTTATAGAGTCAAGCTTCTAAAATAAGTATATGTTAATGAATGCTGTGATTTGTATATTGGGATTTATGTAGGTTTTTTCCTAACAGTGAATTAGACATTTAAGTCATCCTTCTTATTAGTGAGTTCCATGGATGTTTTGCTAAATTTAAACAGAAGTTTGGATTTCAACTTCCTATGTCTCCTGAAATGCCTTGTTACTAGTTATGTAATTTGTGTGTTTAATTCTAGCTTGTTCTATGCTAGCAAGGTCAAGTACCACCTTCTTTGTAGAAGTTTGTTGAAGCTTGTGCTCCTCTAGATGTAATGCGTCTTTTCATTTGTAGAGGATATATTTTGCCAACACAGTTTCCAGCCAGAACAACAGTGCTCAGGTAACAGGCACATCCTGTCAAGAGACTGACCTGGGACTTCACCTTCTTGTTCTGGTCGAACTTCCTGCTTGGGTAGTGTCTGAGGAGGGCTGTTTTTGAGTGAGAGGCCAATGACAGAAGAGTGGTCAATCAGCACTGCAATTATTGGTATATGTGTGAGTCAGTGTGTGCATGTGTGGGAAGAGTAGGGGGAGGGAGAGAGGAGGAGAGAGAGAGAGAGAGAGGAGAGAGAGAGAGAGAGAGAGAGAGAGAAAGCAGGGAGAAACAAAGAAAAGGAAGGGAAGAAAAGGGAGTAATATAGATGAGTAGATGATATGCTTGAACATTTGATCCAGTTCCAAGCTACCATGCTCTACATATCTTCCTATTATTATTTTTAAGACAGCAAATGATTTTTGATTCATGAATTCTCTCCTAGGTTTTATATGAAGGCTAAGTCAGGGTTAGACTTTTATCTACTTAGGTTATATTTAATTAGTCACTTTTTCTCCATTGATGTCATTAATCAAAGATTTTGTCTAGCAAACAAGCAGATTTTTAAACAGCAATAATTACTTCATATTTCTATTTTACATCAAAGATTCATAATAGCAAATCAGAACTTCTAATCAGCATTAATTGAAAGTAAAATCAGCTAAAAATATACATCATTATTAGAGAGAAGTTTTGGCTAGATATTTTTGAAATATGGAAAATCCCTGGAGATCCTTTGAAGTAGATACTAAGAATTTCGAACTAGATACTATCTATAGTTTCCAAGCACTAACTTGAATAATGCGCTCTTTGGATTTCAAGTTAGTATATTACTCATTGACAAGAAAGAAGAGAGAGTCGCATACCTAACTTTGCATCTCAGTAAGAAAAATTTAATGAAATAAGTGTATCTCATATGAAACCAAAATATTTCTCTTAGGAAATTCTCACCATATCTCAACCTCTTCAAAGTAAATTTGTTTTATCAGTTGCATTGTGTAGTTCTTTTCTTATTATGCAGTTTTCTCTTACCAAGTGGCTAGGATCAAATCTTTGAATTCTGTCTTCATTATAGAATCACAAAAATGGCGCACATGGATACTGATATCCTTGTTCCTGAGATGCAACTACCAGCAACGTACATTCTCTAAATTACTATTTAAGTTTCATTTCCCTGGAATTCCATTGGTCCTACCTTAAAACCAGTTCCCAGGTTCCCAGATCCAATGACTCTGGCAATCTTGTTGTAACTTTCTCTTTGTGGTAGACAAGCCAAAGACACTGAGGGGTGCACCTCAGTTAGCATGGTATAATAGTCATATTGTCACTTTATTCATTATGAAAACATTTACTTCTTTCCAGTGGACAGCATTTGAAAATATGCTATCATATTTTCCATCCCAGATTGAGCAGTTCAGAGCAGAAATAGGTTCTTTAAGAATGTCTTAAGTTTCCTGATACTGGATATTTTCAAGAATAAACTAAGTAGACATTTGGTCAAAATGTTTAAGAAAGGACTCACCATTTTTCTAGGTACTTGTATGAGATAGTTGGAGTGAAGTCCTTCTAACTCTGAAAATACAATTTTCACTCTTTTTCTACAGCCATCTGAATCTGTTTGGCCTCATAATTGCTCTAGATGAACAGGGACACCTGCCTTCTTTTTCTGGGATGATGGTGACTCTACTGGCAAGCAGACCAACATGTATAACAGTTGAAATGTTCTGGATTTCAGTGACTTTACTTAGAATGAAATATTGGAGACTTGGACCATCAAAGTAAGTATGAGTAACAGATATCATGACAAAGTGCAGCTTCCTCCAACATTACTGTCCAGAAAGCTGAAATTTCCCTTATATCTGGCCACTACTCTTGGTTGAGCAAAACAGGTGAGACTACCATCTCCAGGAAAGTGCTATGTCACTACTTTTACCTGAAAGAAGACAGTGTTTATCTTATTCATATGCTAAAATAATTTTTTTCATTAATTCCTTCTCACTTTGGCAGGAATGAAGATTCCAGTCTTAAAGAATCAAACTTTCAACAAAAACTTGTGAGAACTTGGCTTTGGCAGCATAAGCGTTAGATTGGATGAAGGAGGAATTGCTGAGATTCTAGAGAGGAGATATGGACCATTCAAGAATGCGGGGCTTTGAATGAATCATTCAAGAATGATGTATAGTAGGGGAAGAAGTATAGCCCAAATTGAGAAAATAGGTCAAGACTTAGCTGGCGAAGGCATAGTATCAGTGGTTTTTATTTATTCATTTGTCTCTTGTTATCCCCATGTTCTCCTTCAGTCTAATTTCATAGATCAACAAACTATAGAAAAGGCTTTCCTTGGGACAGTACAAGTGACTTCTATGTTAAGAAAAGTACCAGGGTTCCTGGGTTGCTCAGTTGTTTATGCACCTGACTCTTGGTTTTGACACAGGTCATGATTTTGCCGTTCATGGGTTTAAGCCCTGCATCAGGTTCTGAGCTGCCGGCACAGAATTCTCTCTCTCCCTCTCTCTCTCTGCCCCTCTCCAAGTCATGCTGTCTCTATCTCTCAAGATAAATAAACTTAAACAAAACTTTAAAAAAAGAGAAAAGTAACTTCTAATATTCCCTGATAAATATATTCAAAGCAGCCACATTTAGAAAATCAGCAATTGACTTCCAAGGAAATGGGCATTACACCACAGAGACAATAATGCGTGTGAGGTTACTGCTAAGAACATTTATTCTCTCCCTTATTAGTTAACTTTGCATTCACGTATCTTTTCTTGCCCCTCTTTCATAAGAAAGAAAGATAGGAAGGAAGGACAATCATTTTCATAAAACAGGAAAAGGCAGAACAAGAGAATGTGAAAAAGAATGTGAAGGCAAATAGGAAAATACACGTGCATATGTTTATATTACATATAAACAATATGACTACTTGCTTCTTTAGTAGAAATTGAGACAAGGTACAAAGGCTGCCAAAGCCTCTATTTTCATAATAACCAGGATTTTCTGCATCTTCTTTCAGTTTTCTTTTTTCTTTCTTTTTCAGTGAAGTACCTCAAGAGACACTGATTAGGTCTCTAACACTTCACATTGTTTTTTGAATTTTAGAAGACAGGGATTGAAATCAAAAGACTGTTAGGAACCAAGGAGAAAAATGGATATATCCACCTGTGGTTCTGGGCTTGTGCCTATGGACAAAAGAGAGAGATGTGGGAGGAGGCTGTCTATAAAGTTGTTATGTTATATCCTTCCTCATTAAATTAAAAAGTTGACGGAGCGCCTGGGTGGCTCAGTCAGGTAAGTGTCCGACTTCAGCTCAGGTCATGATCTCATGGTTCCTGGGTTGGAGCCCCGCATCAGGTTCTGTGCTGACAGCTCAGAGTCTGACGCCTGTTTCAGATTCTGTGTCTCCCTCTCTCGCCGCCCTTCCCCCACTTATGCTCTGTCTCTCTCTACCTCAAAAATAAATAAACTACAAAAAAATTTTTTTTTAAAAGTTGAAAACATGTATAAAACAAAGCTCCTTCCTCCTTGTTTTTCCATATAAAATAAGGATGAAAAATGAGGGAAAGGTGGGTAAGATGCTGAGGACTACTTCAGAAGATTAATTATTTTTTTTATTGTCTAAAGAGCATCGTGAATATGTTTGAGGCCAATGATTATTCAATGGATTTTTCTTAAGTTTATTTGTTTATTTAGAGAGAGAGAAAGAGAGCCAGGGAGGAGCAGAGATAAAGAAGAAGAGAGAGGGGCACCTGGGTGGCTCAGTCGGTTGAACGTCCGGCTTCAGCTCAGGTCATGATCTCACGGTTTGTGGGTTTGAGCCCCGCGTCCGGTTCTGTGCTAACAGCCAGCTCGCAGCCTGGAGCCTGCTTCAGATTCTGTGTCTCCCTCTCTCTCTGACCCTCCCCTGCTTGTGCTGTCTCTCTCTCTCTCTCTCAGAAATAAATAAAAAACATTAGAGAGAGAGAGAGAGAGAGAGAGAGAATTCAAAGCAGGCACCATGCTGTCAGCCCAGAGCCTGACACCACTTTGAACTCACAAACCATAAGATCATGACTTGAGCTGAAACCAACTGTTGGATGCTTAACCAACTGAGCCAGCGAGTGCCCTTAGGAAATACTCAGTGATTTTTTGCCTAGTGATTGCTAGGTCATTTAATGGATTCGAAGTAAAGGGTCGAAGGCTGAGACCTTCCAGACTTAGAGCCTAATTGATCAGAAATTAGATTTTAAAATAATAATAAAAGATAAATTGACATTTATTTTCTAATGTTAATACTTTTTTTTTTTTGCCAATTCTATTGGAAGGAAAGAGTACTTCTATGTCAGATACAAATTAAATAATGTAAGTTTAACCATTCAGTATTTATAATGACATAACAGTTCATTTTTACAAAGAAAAATATGTTCTAAAAGACTTTAAAAATAAGTATTTCAAAGTATTGGTAGTTATCCAAACTCCATTGCACTCTATGCTTCTGTATATTGTCATAGTAATAAAAACAAAGAATGTAATATTCTTTTCTTTCCTCCATAACAGAAGGTTCGGAGAGCAATTGTGATAAAGATGGCTACCATAAATTGTTACTCTGGCATATGGTACTATTCAGATCCTTGGTTTCACATCGAAGCCAAATGTTATTTTTCATGAATGGAGAAACTATCTCAAGCAACAAAATACCGTATCATTTCAATTGGGTAAGTTTTACCATGGTAATTGAATTAAAATGCAAAATTTCTTTTGTTATATCTCAAGTGCTAATAATTGAATTTTTCCTGAATATTGTTTCCTTGTAAAAACCAGAGATCACATCCTAAAATAATATTTTGCATATTTTTGGAGTTCAAGGAAGAACAATTAGGATAAAGTTCTATTTCTAGATAAAAGTGTGCCTGTGTCAGGGCTGGGAACTTTGTTAGATTAAATGTCACAGATGATATCATGCAAGTCTGGTGTGTTCCTTGGCAAATATAACAGAAAGGGAGGATACATAATTGAATAAAATAAATGAGAATAAAAATTTATAGAAAATTGGAAGTGGAAGGTTCTAGAAGGACTCAATTCCAATTCCTTCATTTAACAGATGAGAAAAGTGAGCATCCAGGGATGTGAAGCTACTCATTAAAGCCACGAACTTTAATAATTGACAGAATTGAGTCTTGACCTTGAAACTCCTGATATTGTACAGCTCTTTCCTTCTACTCTGTCCATCTGGAAATTAAACATTTATTTTTTGAGCTCTTACTGAGCTCCTGAAATTATCTATTTGCTATAAATATAGGCTTATAGATATAAGATGTGGTCCTCATCCCTGGAGAATTAAATAGCATGTGGAATAGACATCAAAGCCCTATAATAAGAGGAGGATCTAGAGACTTTAAAGCCTCTGAAGCAGTCTTGCATTTCTTTCCTTCCTTCCTTCCTTCCTTCCTTCCTTCCTTCCTTCCTTCCTTCCTTCCTTCTTCCTTTCTTCCTTCCTTTCTTCCTTCCTTCCTTCCTTCCTTTCTTTCTTTCTTTCTTTCTTTCTTTCTTTCTTTCTTTCTTTCTTTCTTTCATGTATTTTGAGAGAGAGAGAGAGCACATGTATGTGCATGTGCAGGCATGTGAGTGGGGGAGGAGTAGAGAGAAAGGAAGAGAGAGAATCCCAATCAGGCTCCCTTCTGTCAGCACAGAGCCCGATGCAGGGCTCAATCTCAATAACCATGAGACCATTTCCTGAGCCAAAATAAAGATTCATATTCTCAACTGACTGAGCCACCCATGCACCTCTGTCTTGCATTTCTAATATCACACAGTACAATATAATGGTCTTTAATGCTAATGCAGAACAGTGATACAGAGCTCAAGACACTGAATTTTTGTTTCCTTTTGCTAACTAACCAAATAATTGATAACAAAGGCATTTGAATAATCATCTATTCAAAATGTTTTTTTATTCTGAATTTTCTATTGAATGAATTTTTTTCTCTGGGGAATTCTGTTGAGCAAGTTTGATGTCTTAATCATAATAGTAATTCTTTACTTGAAATGTTATAAATTACAAAGTACATTATAACATGACTCCCTTTGATTCTGACCATAGCCTTGGGAATAGATTGGTATGGTCAATATTATCATCCAGACATTAGAAAGGAAGAAATACTGTCTTAGAATGACTTGACAGTTAGTAACGAAGGAGCAGGAAACCCACTCTGCCCCTCCTTTTACCTGTGTGCTCTTTCTCTTTTCTAAGTCCTGATAAACTGAATGTGATTGATTAGGTTAAGAAAACAAAAACAGGGGCGCCTGGGTGGCTCAGTCAGTTGAGCATCTGACTTCGGCTCAGGTCACGATCTCACAGTTCATGGGCTCAAGCCCTGTGTCAGGCTCTGTGCTGACAGCTAGCTCAGAGCCTGGAGCCTGGAGTCTGTCTTTGAATTCTGTATCTCCCTCTCTCTCTGACCCTCCCCTGCTCACGCTGTCTCTGTCTCTCTCAAAAATAAATAAAACACATTGAAAAACTTTAAAAAACATTAAAATAATTTTAAGAAAATAAATAAAAAGAAAACAAATATCTTCATTGGGAAATTAGTTTCACAAACTTTGGTTTTATACATGTGCCTGGCTGATCTTGAAAAAAAAAAAAAAAAGAAGAGAAGAGCATGATAAAGTTCTATAAGATATAAAAATCTCTTGAATAAAAAATAAGCTGTTTAACTGGAGTCTGCTATAGACTTATGTTGTTAGAATCTGAATCATTTAATAACTGTAATTTACTTCACTTTATGCATATTACACATTATTACATGCAAATATGGAAAAGTTATCTCTTAACACTTGATAATATTTGAATGTCTCTATAGTATTGTAAGTTAATTCTGATGACTTCACTAATAATAATTTAGTTTCTTTACAATGATTTCCTTTTGCTAATTTATTTCCCTTCTCACCTGTTACAGAAATTACTTTTTGGATATTTTCATTCCTTTTCCACATGCTGACCATTTAATTAGAGTATTAAAAAATTTTAAGAATCACAACTCAAGCAACAGTAGTGAAGAGTTATCTACAACAGTTGTTTACAATTGTTAAAAATTATTTGAATTATTTGGAAAACGTAGTTTGATTTAAATAGCAATACCATTGAAATATTTCAATCTTGTATATTGTCTGTGTGTATTACATTCTCTAATAGAGTTTCTTACAGAAGCTAGATAAAATATTGGATACAACTCTTTCCACTTGGGGTGCCTGGGTGGTTCCATCTGTTAAGCATCCAGCTCTGGCTCAGGTCATGATCTCACAGTTGATTGTTCAAGCCCTGTGTCTGGCTCTGTGCTGACAGCTCAGAGCTTGGAGCCTGCTTCAGATTCTGTCTCCCTCTCTCTCTGCCCCTCCTCTGTTCACACTCTCTCTCTCAAAAATAAATTAAAATGTTTTAAAAAAAAAAAAAAGGCAAGGCTCCTTCCACTTTCTAAAGATTGGAATATGTTGAATTGAAGAGCTGATTTAAGTACAATTGTGTTTCCTGATCCTCAAACTAAGTCTGAAAAACCCATTGTGGACTTTGTAGTTGAGTAGAGCCTTGCAAACCAATGAAACAAGGTTTTTAGCAAAAGGTAACTTTTTGTAAACCCTAACTTTTCAGAAGCAAAAGTCATTTTTGTTTGTTTGTTTGGGAACACAGAAATGATTTTTATTTTAGATCATGTGAACTTTTTCTTAGGAGTAAAATAACATTAGTACAATTTTTGTTTTTTGTGACCTGAAAGAATCTCTGAGCATGGATTTACTAGTAGAAGTCAGGTATTTCAAGAAACTGTTTATGTAACTTTTCAAAGCAGTGGAATAATCATTTACTGCATTAAGTTTATTATTCAGTAGTGACTAATGTATTGAGGTCAAGTAAATGGACCTTGAGAAACAACCACTAGCTTGGTCACAGTGGATGTTGTTGGTGAACATGGTAAGGGGGGATCAGGTGGACTGGAGTAGATCTAAGAAAGAATGTGAAAGTGGAAAAGTATAGACAAATTTTCAGAAGGGCTTAGTTGAAAGATCAGACAGTGGGTAGAGGAAATGTGGGTACAGATTTATTGTTTTTTAAGATGGGAATTTTTCCAACATGAATGATGAGACAAATGGTATGATAGATGAAAACAGATAAAGATTGATAATGGGGATAAAAAAAGGGAAACATTTCAGGAGCTAAGTCCTTAAAGAAGTGTGAGTAGATGCAATCTAATGCCCAAATGGAGGACTTGTCATTGGATAGGTGCACAGAGAGTTCACTTATCCCTAGAGAATGTAAGACAGCATATGTGTGATTGAAGATATAGGCTGACATATGGATTTGATGGTGGAAATATGTGGAAGTTCTTTTTTAATGATTTCTATTTTCTTAATGAAATAAGGGGCAATGACATCCACTGAGAATGAAGAATGGAAACGGGGTGTTGGAAATTTGAGGAGGGAGAAGAAGGGTAAATTGATAAAGGAGGTATAATGGGATTTGTGGCTTAGTACTAAGATCCCATGTAAAATTAGACCAGTCACTAGGGTTTGTGATTTCTGTAGCCAAATCCAGCTGCTTGGGTAAAGATAGGAATTGATGGGAGAGTGGAATTTAACTGAGGTAGAAATTTTGCCAGGGGAATAAAAAAAGAGGGAGAGAGGGGCAAATAAATGAAGGATAACAGAGAATGATTATAATGATAGATCACAGAATCTAAGCTTGGTAAGGAGAGAAATGAGAACATGTAGGCCATGAGGTATAGAAAAAGCATGGATAGGGTCAGTAGGTCAGAAGTCCCATTGAGCTGGAGGAATTGTTGGAGAGAGAAAGGACTGGGAAACTGGTAGTGGGAAAAATTTCTTGAAATTAACATTATATGGCCAATGGCAGATAAATACTGGTCACAGATGTGCTGTGTATGTGTGTTTGTTGTTTTTCTATGATTTATGAAAACAAACTGTAGGCAATGATTTGGTGATGTCTGTGTTTCGATGTATTTGCTGTTTAAGCTTAAGACTGAGTAAAAAACAAATCCACATAACAACACCCACTACATACCTATGAGAATGGCTAAAATCTTCTAAAATTTGGCAATACCAAGTGCTGATGCGGCTGCAGAGCAACAAGAACAATAAATCAGGAATGCAAAATATGAAAGCCACTTTGGAAACCAGTATAGCAATTTCGAATAAAGCTAAACATATGACCCAGCAATTATGCCCCTGAGTATTTACTCAACTGATTTGAAAGTTTTTGTCCACATAAAAACCTGCATACAAATGTTTATAACAGTTTTATTTATAATCACCAAAAACTAGAAGCAACCAAGATGTCCTTTGATAGGTGAATATATATAGCCAAGATTCAAATCTTGATTGTTAATAATAGCCTTCAATAAAGGGAACCAGTTGTCCTTGGAGAAATGGCTGTTTCTAGGACTGGGGCAGGAAATAGATGAGATGAATCTGGATCATTAATGTGATGCCAATAAGTTAAGGAAGTTCTGAAAAAAGAAAAAAAATGATGAGAGTATGTCAAAGGGACACAGGAGCCACCTAAAGAGCCCCAAAGTCCAAAGCTGGAAAAATTTGAACAATAAAATGAATAGCATGGTGTTGGATTTTAACCTTAAGTATAAAAGATGGGTCTACACTGATATAACTGAATGACTGAATTTATAAGTAAATGGAGGACAAGAGACATATCTTTCAGAGAGAATTTGAGATAACTTAGGAAGGATGTCCCCCTCAACTGCGGGCTCTGCCTAGTGACTTCTTTCCAAAATATTTAAAGAAAAAGGGGTGGAGAATAAAAAAATAACTATAAAAAGAAAAAACCTGTCAGACACCCCCTCAGCCAGGTGATGAAGGTTAATATCATTGGTGATAAGTGATGCTGATAGTATGTTCTTTGGATATTTGTGTTGAAATTGATACTTTACCCTCTGTGATATTCCTTCTGAAAACCTGTAATCCCAGTCTAAATCTGAGAAGAATATCAGACAAATCCAAACGGAGGGCTATTCTACAAAATACCTCACCAGTCCTCTTCAAAACTGTGAAGATCATTAAAATCAAGAAAAGTGTGGGAAAACTAATGAAATCTGATAAAGCATTGTTTAGTTAATAACAATGTATCAATTACTGATGAAGTAATTATGACCAAAGCACCATAGTAATAAAAGATGCTAATAGGAGAAACTGGAGACAAGGTATATGGAAACTCTCTGCACTTTCATTGCGACTTTTCTGTAAAATTATTGTAAAATAATAGTTTATGCAAAAGCAAACATACAGAGGTTCACAGGAGTTCACATCTTTGCAGAAATTTGGCATCAACGTCCCAGCAGGAGTCACTGTAGTCACTGTTAAATTATCTCTTCAGGTCATTACCATTTCAGCTTCACATTCACTTTGACTTCCTCCAAAGTTGCTGTGACACCAATATGGCACTTGTAAGAGTGGCTGCTTATCTTAAGCTTGTACACAGTATAAAACAATTATGGAAATATAATTATCGTTTTAATGTCAAGAGCTTCCAGCTGTTTACACTATTCTAATGAAAATGTTATTAGAATCCAGATTGTTCCAGTGTTAAATTTATGTTTGACCCAGGATTACAGAGATGTAATAGATACGGTGTGCATATACTTAATGATACTCAACAGTTTGTCACTCCTAGTATTGTCAGCATGGAATAAATAAACTCATTTATGAGGTCTGTTATGGGCCTCCTGTGTGATGAACATTGTGCTAATGGCCAGGGACATAAGGGGGAGAGACATCTCTCAGGTCTCTAGTACATTTACATTCTCTTATTTAAGAAGCCTGGACCAGCCCACTAGAAAAGAGATGGCAGCTTATGGCAAAGACCAAGCATCTGGCAAACTCTTTAAAGATCCCAAAGGCTGGTAATGAGTCCAGATAATCTAGGTCCAGATGGCCTGGGAACAGAGTAAAATTTCCCAGAACCACTTACAGGGACTCCTTCAGATGAGAAGAGATAGCAGGGGATTTTGAAAACCCGTACCTTGGTTTTGATGACGAAGGGAAAAGGCATCAAACATTTCTCAATGCTGGAGAACATCTTATCCTATAAATTGACCCCCCAGAGATGTTTGAAATTTCCAAGAGGAACTCTTAAAGAACTTCATAATATAAGTGTTTCTTTTCAGAAGACACAGACCACACCACACAGCAGTGTGCCTCATCCCGTCAAGAAATCACATGATGACTGTCTTCTTAAATGAGTACTTTCTGCCATAAGGATCTTTCAAGTGGCTGCATTGAATCCTTAGCTCTTTGAAAATATCAAAGTTCCCTCACATTACGCAAATGTGATTTTATAAAGAGAAAGAGAATGATTTTAAAACAATTGAAATGAGGGCTGCCTGGATGGCTCAGTTGGCTAAGACTCCGACTTTGGCTCAAGTCGTGATCTCACGTTCATGGGTTTGAGCCCTTCTTCAGGCTTTGTGCTGACAGCTCAGAGCCTGGAGCCTGCTTCGGATTCTGTATCTCCCTGTCTCCCTACCCCTTCCCCTCTCATGGTCTGTCTCTCTCTGTCTCAAAAAATAAATAAAACATTAAAAAATTTAAAAAAACAATTAAAATGAATCGGTTGACTATCTTTCATCTCTAAAATGTACCTTGAGCTGTCCTGATACTTTCTTAAACCAATCTCCCTGAACTTTAAAACCTGAGATCACTTAAAACTAAGTCACGAAATCCTTCATGAAGCATTCATCAACAAAATCCAGTACGGTTTCTTTGGTTTGGGTGTTATACATGGTATATAACATTTTTTATTTATCTTACTAGAAGGAAACAATATTCAACAGAAACAAAGTTCCATGGAGAGATTATGCCTGTCAAGCTTAACCACTCATTAAGGAAACATGGGATTAGTTTATTTTCAAGTATTTCAAGTATATTTTGAAGACTAATTACTACCTATTACTAACCCACCAAAAATGTGAATTCAAACAAAGCGTATATCAAAAATAATATTACCTTGGTCTATTTCCATTATATGTCAAGAAGTGAGCAAGTGGAGGCTATATCACAAAATGTATTTCAGATATTGATGATGAATCCATTTTCCTTATTTGCAAGCAAAATAAGGACCTCTGCTTATTTTCCTCAGTGTATTGATACAGAAAGTGAACTCACTCTGCTTTTCCGAACCAAGGAAAACAAATGATCCTGCAATTGGAGGGAAATTATTGCCAATTAAGACAATTGTGCAGCTGTGAAAGAGGGCATGTTTATACTTAGATTGCTGCCCTTATGGTATGCTTAATAATGGCCGATCTAACAATGTGATGTATAATTCAAGGCTTATAATTTTCAACAAAGTTTTAACTTTTATTTGACAAATTGTGCTATTTTTGTTCTGGCTCACAAATTGGAACAGATTTGTGTAAATTATGTAAAATGCATGCTGGAGTGTTCATTGTACTGTCACATTTTTTCATTCGCCTTCCTCATTCCATCTGTCTTTTTTTTTTCCACGGAGAGAATTCTGTACATGTTAAAATAGATAATTTCTTGAGGTGTTAATTATGTACAAGAGAAAACCCAACTGTGAATGGATTGTAATCATCAAGGCCTTTACTGTTTTACTCTTTAAGTGCTTTTTTATACCTGGTAGTAAAGTGTTTGGAGCTCGGCAGACATAATAATGTCAGTAGCACGTCCTACACCCTCAGACATTTTGTAGATGGATTTGTAGGTGACTTGCAGATATACAAGCAGAAAGCTGAACAAACATATATGAAATGAAAGGCTTATATTGTATAGAAGTGTAGTACGGATCATGTTTCTTGGGTAAACATGATGGCATTTGTGGGAACTTGTGGTAAGGAAAAGTGGCTTCTTTGGTTGGTAAAAGATCTTGTGCATGAGAAAAATTTCAGAAGGTTTCACATGAAGAAAGAAAGTGATCTTGTTATATCTAAGAAAAGGATTAGGAGGGGATACAAAGAGGAGAGCACAACACACTTTCTAAGTAGAAAACATTGGAAGTATTTCTGACAGGAGGGAAACTGGCATAATGCAGGGAAACAAAGAAATGCGGGAGTTCAGGATGGCCCACCCTTTATAATAAAGTGGAAAAAAATACTATAAGTGACTTAAAAGTAGATGAGTTAAACTTTTTTAATTTAATTTTTTAAATGTTTATTTCTTTTAGACAGAGAGTGTGTGTATGTGTGTGTGTGAGTAGGTGAGGGGCAGACAAAGAATCCAAAGCAGGCTCCAGGCTTCAGGCTGTCAGCAGAGAGCCTCACGTGAGGCTGGACCTCAGAATGGCGAAGTCATGATCTGAGCAGAAGTTGGATGCTTAACCAACTGAGCTATATACCTGGTGCCCCAGATGAGTTACACTTCTTGATTACAAAATTCACGGTGATGCTGAACATGAAGAAGGATCAGGGAAAACCAAGATGTGACAGAACCAGCACCCCACAAATGAAGACAGCTGAGAGGCAAAGAAATCACTGTAGCTGGTCAAACATCACAATATATTGCATGTTACTGCTCATGGTCCTGGAACATACAAGTATGTGTGTGTGTTTCTGTGTATGTGGGTGTATAGAGCTATACGATATGTGTATAGAAGCCATTCATTCCCTCTCCCACACATAAATGCAGATATTCAGTGCCAAGTCTTGGGCAGCTCAATAAACATTGTATGCTTTTAACATGTGGATTCTCTAAGAAAGAGAATGTAGGTATGAACATATAAACAAAGCCCAAGGGAAGTTGTACAGAAAATAGAATTTAAGGAGATAACCAAAGTTGCCCTCTTGCTTTGCTCAAATTGGTCTCCTGGTGAAGAAGCATCATAGCATAGAACAGGCCTGTGAATTCAGCAACGAGCCAGTCATTTGATCCTGGCACATGTTGCCTCTGAGGAGGTAATTTTAAATCTTTAAATTGTAAAGATTAAAATAGCATTGAAAGTATTCCTCTCTACTAAAGGTGAATGAAAAAGAAGACTGCATCCTCTTGGGCATGAGGGACTCTGAGATTTACTTCCTCCCATTGGATCACTGAAAATAAAAACAGACCAACTATGTGAAAGAATAGTTTTCAGGCAGTAGACACAAAGCAGTGCAGGACAGTGATCCCTGAAAGACGGGAAACAAAGGAGGTGAGACATAGGAGTGTTCCAGCTTCTTGCCAAGACAGAGCTTCCCTGAGAGGGGACTGAGGCACAGCCCAGCTTGCTCTTTAGTCAGGAGACAGGATGTGGAGCCTGAGGCCAAGGCAACTAGGATTTGTAGGGCGGAGGACCACAGAGGAAAGAGCTGCCCTTTGCTTCCATAAAACAGTCTAAGATTGTTACAGTCAAAGAAATCAAATATCATTTTGGAAATGAATTGTAACATGCTAATCTACAAAATCAAATCCACTAACCAGTTCTAATCAAATTCTAAACCACTTCCATCTTTAAGATACTATTAAAAGGCATAATTTCTTTTTTTTTTTTTATTTCTAGGAGAGAGAGAGAGAGAGAGAGAGAGAGACAGCATGAGCAGGGGAGGGTCAGAGAGAGAGGGAGTCACAGACTGAAACAGGCTCCAGGCTCTGACCTGGCAGTCAGCACAGAGCCCGACGCGGGGCTCGAACCCACGAACCGCGAGATCATGACCTAAGTGAAAGTCGGACGCTCAACCGACTAAGCCACCCAGGCGCCCCTAAAAGGCATAATTTCTAATCCACATTAGTACTTCCTTGGAAACTAATTCCATCACTCTCTGCAGCTGAACTGGGGTTATAACTTCTCTTCAACTCCCAAATCTCAGCAAGAGGCAAGATTGGTCCTGGGCTTTACTCTGCAGCCCCCTTCTTCTCGCCCATTGCCCAACCCTCTAGATTTTCCCTGCCCATTCTCCATATTCTCTATGGGACAAGCCCAGCATCTGGTGTCCCTTATCATTCTCCTTAAGCAAGAGTAGCTGAGTGGGCAGAGACAGACTTTCCTAAGCAATATTGGTGGAGGAGGAAAGAGGGAGGGCCGGAAACATCTGCATGTGAATAAATACTGTTCCTTCTATGAAAAGATAAGCTGTCATACATACTTCTCATCCCTTTTTTGGATGGAGTTCAACAACCTCTTCAATTCAGCCAAATGACTGAATTCTGGGTAGTGCGCAGAATGGCTGCTATAGAATGTGCAGTTCAAAATATTAAATGTGGATCAATGTGACCAAAGTCATAATTAATTAACTCCAAGTATTCCCATAGTCTTCATTTAGGAAAAGCAAATGTCAAAAAAAAGAATTTTTGACAAATCTCTGACAAGCTTAAAAATATTGAACTTATTTGAAGGTAGCAAACAAATTTAGAAGCCAGAATATTTTAAGACTCTATTGTTTCTTGAGTAACAGGTCACTGATTTTCATTAGAATCTATATACATGTACATAAAGATGCCAGATTCCTCCCACATAGATTCTCTTGGTTAATAGGGAGCTTTTGAAAGCCTCTCATAACGCATACCAAGTGAAAAGTACAAAGGTGATGCTGAGCAGAAGGAATTATTATTTTTTAAAAAACTTTTTTTAATGTTCATTTTTGGGAGAGTGAGAGAGAGAGAGAGAGAGAGGGTGTGTGAGAGTTGGGTGGGGCGGGGGGACACAGAGAGAGGGAGACACAGAATCTGAAGCAGGCTCCAGGCTCTGAGCTGTCAGCACAGAGCCTGACATGGGGCTTGAATCCACAAACTGTGAGATCATGACTTGAGCCAAAGTCAGACGCTTAATCAACTGAGCCACTCAGGCACTCTCAGATGGAATCATTAATATGATGATAATTACTCATGAAAATGTGTTAATCTCTATTGAAAAGATGGACAATCAAATGAAATCATTGCACATTCATATACTCTAGTTGTCGAGTTCTGAGTAAAATTCCTTGATTGGAAATTTTGAGGCATGAATTTTAAGTTGAGTGTTATAACTGAAGATAATCAAAATTTGCTTGAGGAAAGAATATTATTGAAAGAGAAATGCAAGGTCATATTCATATTTAAATCTTTTGATTTAAATGTTACTAGTCAAAGACAAATCATAGGATGAGAATAAGCAATACATGAACCCTTTTCCTCCTCAAATCCTTGATGTTTGCCTTAGTATTAAACATATATACAACTTTTGCTCCCAACTTTTAAGCTTGGGTGATCCACAAAGACAGTGCCTTATTGTGGAAATAATAAAGATAATTTATTTACATCTTCTTCGGCATAATTAGCAATAGAGCAGAATTAGGACTTGTCAAGCGGAAGATGAGAAGATGCACTGAAATGGTAGTTACATATAGTAGTGAACAGCGTATGTCCTGAATGAGGGACCAGTGGGATCACTCTTGGGATACAGAGTAGGTTGCTGAAAGCTAGAGAACAGGAAAAGTGGGATTTCCAGGGAAGGGAAGAAAATGAGTAGAAACAAAGATTTATGAGGTAAGGTTTTGAAAATTGTTTTCAGTTTGCCAGCTTTTTTCCTTACCGTGATTTTATTGAATATATCTTCCATTCCCCACTGATTTGGGGGCATTACTTTGTTCATATTTTAAATTCTCAGGGGGAACAGTTCATTCTGTGGGACAGAAGAACTATCACATCCCACTGATGTACCTGCTTTAGGGAATCTCCATGTTACTAAATGAATATACTGGCGTCTCTCGCTTAATGCCAGTAATCTGTTGCTGGAAATGAGAAGTTTTGTGTGAGAACACTAACCAAGAGCCTATAACCCATTATTTTAATAGAGGAAAATGACAGTGCATTATACATTATCCCAAATTCCCCAACAAATTTCCAGAATTAAACTAAAATCTAGTAAATACGTATACAATGAGCATACTGGAATGGTACGAGTCACAGTGCTTTACACATAGCTACCTGATCACGACTGATTGTTTTTTTGTTTTTTTAAACACAACAGTTGCTTTTTAAGCAGTGATATCTAGAATTTGCATGAAATACCATGTTAAACACACAGGAAAAAATAGTAATAAATAAATTTGTTATAAATAAGGCAGACCAAAGTAACAATTAAAAACAAGAATTTTTCCTGTCATACCCTCTACTTACCAAGTAAAGTGGAGTCTTAAAACTTGAAAGTTGTGGATGGAGGAGAGTTTAAGTGCACATTTGTTTAGTATGGTTTTCAAAATGTTTAACACATTGTTCTAATGATATACCTAATATACCCAATTGTATCGAATGTAATTTTCCTACACATCTCTTTTTAAATATGTTGTATTGCATTTGGAGGAAATCAATATATTTTCCATATAAACATTGCTCAATAAAACATAAATTGATAGCAATGTACATTCTTCAGATCTGGATACTAAAAACTAAGCACCATGTAAAAAGCTGGTGAAATATGAGTAAGGTTTGTAGTTGAGTTAAGTAGCATCATTTACTACTTACAACATAAATTTCCTGGTTTCAACAATGTATTATGACTATGAAAGATGTTTTCAGTGGGGGAAGTAGGGCAATGGTAGATGAGAATGCTATTTTTTTTTTTTTACAATTTCTTATGTGTCTTAAACTATTTCAAAATTTTATTTTTTTTTAATTTTTTTTAATGTTTTTTTTTTATTTATTTATTTCTAGGAGAGAGAGAGAGAGCGTGAGCAGGGGAGGGTCAGAGAGAGAGGGAGTCACAGACGGAAACAGGCTCCAGGCTCTGAGCTGTCAGTCAGCACAGAGCCCGACGCGGGGCTCGAACCCGCGAACCGCGAGATCATGACCTAAGCGAAAGTCGGACGCTTAACCGACTAAGCCACCCAGGCGCCCCTCAAAATTTTAAAGTATTTTAAATAAAATAAAAAAATATCAAAAAAGGATTAAACTGGGAAGATATTGTATGGAGGATGTCTGTACCTCATTAATGTTATTGATGTTATTTATTGACTTATGATATTGAGCTTAAATTAGGCTCACAAAGTATAGAATTATTCTTTTAATATGTACTGAGGGTTCTGTGTCTTGGAGTTTAGTTAGAATATGTTGATTACCATAATCTGGTCACATTCCTCATTTTAGAAACTATATGACTTGTTAATTAATCAGAATAATTGATACAGTGAATGGATTAACAGCTTCCAGCTGGAGGTATTTCTGTGTTTTATACAATGTGATGAATTCATTCTAGGTTTTTAAAGTCAAAAGAAATAACTCATACTGCAATGACTAAAATGTTTGTACCTATTATTTCTTTTATAAGAGCTTTAACATCACTAACTATGTCAAATTTTAAGACTGTAGTCTTTCCTGTGAGCAGAGGAATCGGAGTGGAGAAATTCATATTTATAGAATATCTATTGTGTATCAAACACTGTGATGGGCACTTCCATTTTCTCATTAAATCTTCCTAATGACTCTACAAGTCAAGTATTATTATCCCCACTTGAAAGATGGGAAAATTGCCTAAAAGAGTTTAAGCAATTTTTCAAAGATTTCATAGCGAGTAAGTGTTTGGGATCATGATTTAAACTCAGATCTGCAGCTTTCATTCAGCTCTTGCTCTCCACTGATGGCATGGTGACACTGATTTTGATGCTTACTTAGTAACTGCACTTGTCAACAGAGATAATTAATCTTTGATCTCGCCTGAAAAATTATTCTGTATTGATCATTTCGTCCATCTAATCTTCCTGTACTTATGAGGGATACTTGTTCAGATATGGACTAATCTCTACTTTAAATATTCCTGAGTACTTGTAATTTTCTACTGTGCTCTACACAAGGATTACATTTGTTTTATTTTGTTCTGTTTTTTTTTTCCCCCAAACAATTTACTCCCACCTCTTCCAAGAGAAAGAATTTATGTAAAAGATATGGGGTAGGTCACACGATCTCTTGGTGAAGCAGAGAAGCAAAGAAGCCAGAAACAATGTCCAATCACATCGCAGGACTTTTCTAGCTAAAATGTCATCCTCCATTTGGTTTCCTCATGCTTGGTTTCTATGATACTCAGAATTTGACATTAGAACCTATAGTATAGATTCCTCTAACCAATATGGCCTGAAGACACCAGTCATAAAATCAATTTTCCTGATATAGCTGTGGCCACATATTGCACATTCCCACATCCAAGACTTCAGATATGTTTTATTGACAGAATCCAGAATTCAATGACTTTATCTTGAACAACTAGAATGCCAAATCTATTTGAGGAAGCACCTTTCAATAGTGGTGACAGTAAAGTCTTCTTAGCCTTCATCAAAGAAATTATAGTCATTTATCAGAGTGACCTTGCAATGCAGAATAGGGTTAACAGAGAACTGGCCTTGAACTGACATGAATCTCAGAGGACTTAAAATGGCTTCATGTTCTATCAGTCAGTGTAAAGACTAAGGGAGGCCAGGAAAGATGAAGTTTTGGCTCAGGTTTCTTTTAAAATGGACTCCTAGAAAATGAGTCTACCCTAGAATTATTTACAAAGTTGCTGAATTCATAATTGGGATAGATAACTCAGCACTTGCTACATAACATACTTGTTACTAGCAAAAACCAACACTGCATATCTGAAATGGCACCATTTACCACATAATAATTTAACCACCTTTCCTTCCATTATGGAAGAGGTAGTAATTGACTTCACAGGACCAGACCCTAAAAATGTGGATTTTTTCCCCTGCCCACAATATTTGGGGCAGTATTACAATCTAAAGACAGTGAATGCTTTATTCAACAACATGATATTCAGTAACAGCAACATTGCTTCTGACCAAAGAACTCCTTTTACAGCACAATAAGTGAAGTTCTTTATTTAGACTCATGTCTGTGACAGTAATAAGTCTTACCATATATACTGTCAACAGAAGAAGCAGCTGACATAACAGAACTGTGCAATAATGTACTAAACAATGAACTTAGACTAGAGATTCAGTAAACAGCTGTGAGATATTGACATGATGTCCCAAAAGATTGACTGGGTATGTTAAACCAGTATCTAGTTTATGGTGCTTTTTCTTCCATACCCAGAATATATGGATCCACTACTGAGGGTGGACATACCCTCAATGCTTCTAATTCCTATAAGTCTGGTCTCTATTAGTTTAGAAGTCTTGTTTCTGAGAGAGTCAAGGAAAGGAAGGGAGTCATTGTATTGGATAAAGTGACTGGCTCCAAGTATTAATGAAGAAAGATGGCTGTTGTTACACAAGGGGATCAGGAGAAATGAGGATCCCAGAGTATTTCCATATACAGTGATGGAAGAATAGAAGACTACATCAACTCAATGCAGTTAAGAACACTAATGGTTTAGATCCTTCAAGAATAAAGGTTTGGGTAAACAAACAAAACAAACTTATGATCAATTGAAGAACCAGGTAATAAGAATTGGAAGAAGAAAATGATGAATATCAAAATGGCCTCATGACTGGTTATAGAAATAATGGCTGTATTGTCTATACATATATTTTCTAGCTTTATATATACATATTATAATATATGTAATAGTATATATTACATAAAACATACTACATATAACATATAGTATACAATAATGTTTTCTCCACTGTCCCAATTTTATGTAGGGTATATCAGTGATTTATTTTAGACTTTTAATTCTGTAGTCTATTTACAGAATGTCAAAAGAGATTGTGATTGTGCTTTAAAAAAATGACCATTATCCACAGAAGCATATGGTGTTTTATGGGAATTTGTATTTCCTTTGCCTTTAGGGTTAGATTACAAGAGGAGAGACAATCGTGAAAAATCCTTAAGGAGAGAAGGAAAAACAATTGATCTCTAGCAGCAACTGTAAGAAACTCATGGACATCAACAGACAACAATATCAAGAGCTCTGAAGGGTGTGAAATTGTACCCTGTTTAAAATTATCCTGCTGCAGTTTCATAAATGCTGGCAGTGATCTGAGACTTCTTGGTCAGAGACAAAGAACTCTGTTACTCATGACACAGCAGGCAGCACAAGCCTCATGTTCACACACTTGCCCAAGTCCCATGGGAGTGACATGGAGCCACATGGGTAGACGCTACACACAAAGTATCTTGGTGTTGCAGGTGAGAAATCCTGAACTTAGGGGGCCTCTAGTATTACAAGAAGACATCTAGCCAACGTATCCAATCTTTGTCAGGAGGGAAGACATCTTTATTATCCTGGTCAGGAAACAAATCTACTCTGTGCCTAGAAGGAGACCTTATCTCTCTTTCCCAAGGTTGTTTGCTATAAATATCCTTGGAAAGATAGTCTAGAACAAGATCCTATACAAGACATTCAGAAATACCATGGAGAATTGTCTTTTATTTATTTTTAAAAGTTTTTTTTTTTAACACTTTTATCATCTTTTTATCTTGGAGAGAGAGAGCACACGAGTCGGGGAGAAGGGAAGAGGGAAAGCGAGAAAGAATCTTTTTTTTAAAATATTTATTTCTAAGAGAGAGAGATCAAGCACAAGTAGGGGAGGGGCAGAGAAAGAGAGAGACAGAGGATCTGAAGTAGGCTGTGCATTGGCAGCAGAAAGCCTGATGTGGGGCTTGAACTCATGGACCATAAGATCATGACCTGAGCTGAAGTTGGACACTTAACTGACCAAGACACCCAGTCACCCCATGAGAGAGAATCTAAAGCAGGCTTCATGCTCAGTGCAGAGCCCAAAGTGAGACTCAATCCCATGACCCTGGGATCATGACTTGAGCTGAAATCAAGAGTCAGAAGCCACATAGGGGCCTGGAGAATTGTCTTTCAATAAGCAGATATGGATGTGCCACATTTCTTTCTACTCAAGTTAGTTATGTTTTCCTAACCCAACGCTGACAGACATTATTGTTTTTAGAAATGTTAGCCAAGACACTAAAATACAAAACAGAGATATGACAAAATAGGGGTAAAATTATTATTGTTTTCATAACACATAATTATGTTCCAAGAATATCCTTGAAAATTCCCTGAAAACATAATAATTGCTAGAAGTCTATTAAAGTGACTAGAAACGTATATTACATAAGTAAGCAAAAATTTCTAATTCTCCTATGTATCAGTAATAACCAGTGAAAACACCTACTTAAAAACTCAAAACTTTTTGTGATAAAGTAATCACAAAACATCTAGGAATTAATTTAAATTAAGAAAGACAACTGTATGATATAAACTAAATATTTTTATTACTAGGGAAGGATTGAATAAATGAAGAGAAATATAGAACTCTTGGGTGGTATAACTTAATGATAAATATTTAAGTTCTTTCTAAGTATCATTAAAGATTTAATATAGTGTTTATCAAAATTTCAACAGCATGAACCAAAGCTCAGTGCACTGAAAAGTGGAAGTATACCAGCGGAGTAAATAATCTAAGCTTCTAGAAAGAAAGGAAACGCTGGTCTGGCTGAGTTTTGCATTAGAACAGAGGGGAAAACCAGATCCAGTGACTCAAAGTGCATTTACTTCTTTCACTCAAAGTCCATTTATTCTAACATAATAAAAAGTTTAAATTTTGTAGGGGTGCCTGGCTGGCTTAGTTGGTAGAGTGTGCAACTCTTGATCTTAGGATTGTGAGTTTGAGCACCATGTTCGGTTACAGATTACTTAAAAATAATATCTTTTTAAAAAGTTTAAATTATGTATACATTTCTATCACAAAGCAGATTGATGAATACTGTTTTTTTCTCTAACCAATAGGATTTCTTCAATTTAATCCCAAATTTAATGTAAGGTATGTGAAGGCAGCATATTAAAAGTTCTTTTTATTATATATGAATATGATATTATTACCAGATGAATATTATGTGTGGAGGACTTTCTAATGGGCTGTAGTTTTGGTTATTCATCATCCACTCCTCCCTGCATTTTTGTGATAGTACTGCTATTTCCCTTCAGGAAACACCTCTATTCCATGCCTCCATTCTCATTCCATGTGTTTTGATACATTGGCTCTTCTGGACTCCAAGGGTGTGCATAAAATGGACAGATGGATTGAAGATTGGCCAGAGGGGTGGGTAATCAATAAGAGCATCACATCTCCATGCCATTGCAATTGGATCAAGGTTCTTCATGAGTCCCCATCAGACCCAATGAAATGTAATGTGACAGATTTCTACCAGGATCACTGAGGGAGGTAAGTTGTCTTCTCCAGTGTGACTTTGGTATTCATGATGATGTGAGGCTAGTGCTGAGTAGGAGTACGATAATTAAGGCAAAAGAAGGGAAGAAGAGAACCACGTGAACTCCTGGGTCAAGTTCTGCTTTAAAAATATTATTTAAGAGGCACCTAGGTGGCTCAGTCAGTTAAGTGACTGACTCTTGGTTTTGGCTCACGTCAGGTTCTCATGGTTTGTGGGATCAAGCTGACTTAGCGGAACCTACTTGGGATTCTCCCTCTCTCTCTCATTCCCTGTCCCACTGGTGCTCTCTGTCTCTCTCTCAAAATAAAAATAAATACACGTTTGAAAAATACAATTTAAAATATTATTACTAAGATTTTTCAGTTTTTTAATTGAATAAATTTTCTTTTTTGTTTAAACTGATTGATTGAATGTTGTGCTCCTGGCAGTCAAAAAGAGTCCTAACTGGTGTAACCAGCTATCTAAAAGTAGGTAGCATGAACACATTTTTTGGAAAAGAAGGGGAAGAATTTTGTATGTTGATATACCACATAAAGCATGAATGTAAAACAGGATAACTTCGCTGACAATAATGTTTAAAAGCTTTTAAATTCCAGTCAAGAAATACTTACAGCTTTTGTTTTGAGATAAGCAGTTCTTTTGAGAGACATTTGCTTTTTTTATGCAAATTTCCTTAAACTATTTAAAGAACTCCATATGAAGAATTCCATTTGAAGATGCATAACAAATCATACTCACGATAAATATATATTCATACTTACCAATTCTAAAAATTTTTAATGTTTTTTAAAATTTATTTCTGAGAGAGAGAGAGAGAGAGCAGGGGAGGGTCAGAGAGAGAGAGAGATACAGAATCTGAAACAGGCTCCAGGCTCTCAGCTGTCAGCACAGAGCCCTACGCAGGGCTCAAATCCATGAACCGTGAGGTCATGACCTGAGCCGAAGTTGAATGCTTAACTGACTGAGCCACCCAGGCGCCCCCATACTTACTAATTCTTAACAAAAGCCTGAATCATTTGTAGAAGGAAAATACAAAGTATGAGAGTCTACAAAATTTAGCTTGACTACTGAACTACTGAACAAACAGCAATGTGGATATCAAAATCTTATCCTTTCCAAATTTCTGATTTTTATATAGTTCCCTGCCACTCTTCACATACCTGATAACTTTTGTCTAGTTTGGAGAACCTCAACATGCCTGTGGTCACCCATTTGACACCTGGCTACAAAGTCCCTGATCTTAATTCCTTCTCGCGATTATATACAACGAATATTTATCAAGCTCCTAGTTTTTATTTGTAGTGAAATAAAAATTTTGTGCCCTTCAAGAGCTTACATTCCACTGGGAAAGACTTGAAAATAATATAATAAATAACTATGTAATGTAATTAAGCAATGCAAACTGAAATATTACAAAGACAGAATGCTACTTCAGAAAGAGTGATCAGGAAGGCCCTCTAAACAGTGACATTTAAGCAAAGATTTCAGTAACCTAAGGGGTGATCCATAAAACATCTTGGGAAGGAACTAATAAAACAGTAAGAATAGTGTGCCTGAGGCCAAGCTTGCTTATGTTTGAGAAAGAGTAAGAAGCCAACTCCTGAAGAACAAAAGAGTGACAGAACCTGAACTAAATAAAAGACAGAAGCCAGATACACACAGCCTTTAGCCGGAAACAATTTTCAATGTATTCCTAAAAAGCCTTTGGAAATGTGAATGAGAGGAGATAGATGATTTGCATCTGTTTTTTTTTTTTCTTAAATGTTTATTTATTTATTTATTTATGAGGGAGAAAAAGAGAGAGCAGGTGAGGGAAGAGAGAGGGAAACAGAAAATGCAAGAAGGTTTCCCACTGTTAGAGCAGAGCCGGACATGGGGCAGAGAGTCACGAACCATGAGATAATGACCTGAGCCGAAATCAAGAGTCATATCCTTAAACGACTGAGCCACCCAGGTACCCTGATGATTTGCATCTTAAAAACACTACTGTGGTTGAAGTGCAGAAAAGAGACTGTTCTCTGATAAAAGGAATAAAGAATTATATGATAAAAGCAAGAACAGCTGGAATATTGCTTTCGGCAAGGAGAGAAATGGTGGCGCCACAGATCAGAATGAGAAAGTGAAGGTTTGTCCTCCTGGTCACACATTCCTGAGCTCATGCTTGTATCTTGTTATTGTTATATCAATACTTCTGCTCTACAACCAAGAGTTCATGACATTCCAGGCTGCTTGATAAATGTGTCCAATTATGATCTTTCTTTCGCATCACGGGAGCCTCAAGGCCTTTGGTTCCTGTGCTCATTCCTGATCCATCAGCCTTGTCTCTAATATACTCTCCTTCTTATCCAGATTAGATTGTATGGTTCCTTTTTAAATAACAGTCATGATAACATCTGGAATGCCATAGTTCTTTTTTTTTTAATGTTTATTTTTGAGAGAGTGAGAGAGAGTGTGAGTGGGGGTTGGAAAAGAGAGGGGGAGACATAGACTCTGAAGCAGGCTCTAGGCTCTGAGCTGCCAGCACAGAGCCCGATGTGGGGCTCAAACTCTCGAACCATGAGATCGTGACCAGAGCCAAAGTCAGATGCTTAACCCCCTGAGTCACCCAGGTGCCCCTAAATGCCATAGTTCTTTAACATGCTCATCTCACCAATCTGGCAAAAACGCAAGTTTAAATGATCCCATTGTTGACTTTCTCTATTTTTGTGCCAAAACTCTGTATCGTTACCCAACACATATCACAGAAGAACCTGGGATCATGCTTAAGTCCTCTTCTCTCTCATCTACTGTACCGATTTCCATCTATCAATTTCTCACCATTTAGTATCCTAAATGTCCCTTAAATTGATTCAATTTTTTATTGAACTACCATTCTTGTCAGTCATTTTCAACTCTTGTCTAACCTCTTCAAGAGCCACTCACTAATCCTCCACAATGTTGCACCGTAGAGCACAAGCTCATTGATGAAACCAGAAGGACACTATTTACAATCAAGTCCAATCACCCTCCTTCTTGGGTTAAAAATTTTCAGTCACTTTTTCCTGGGATAATTTTTGTAGGATGGCCTATAACACTAGGGGGAATATACTTTATTGTCCAAACTGGGCCACTTTTGAAATCAAAAGAGGAAACTATTAGTAGGTATGTGAGGACAACTTACATAAACCTAAAAAACCTGGGACACAGAGTCAAACAACATAACATCCCATTGATCCAGTCAGTCTCTAATGCTCTTGTCTCATCCCACAGTCCATCCCCATGAAATAAAAATATTCCGGCCACAGTCATGGTTCCTCTTTGCTGATCTAGATCTTTCAACCAGTACATTCACACTAGAACACACTTCTTGTCCCTTCACTATGTTACCCTGTCAACTCATTTTTCATCTCTTAACTCATATTTCTCTACTCTCTCCTCCCCCTTGACAGCAGAACCTTTGAAAGGAGACACTCATTTTTACTTGTTTTGTATTCACTCCATAGTCTGTGCCAATGTGGCTTCTCTCTCATCCAGGAAAGCAGTCTCTGATCCTCCTGTTTAGGTCAAGTCCTCCGATTATATTCTTTTATAACATCACCTTATGTTTTATAACTTAACATATAAATTTAAATTTAAGTAAATTTATATATATAATTTAAAATATAAATTTAAATAAATACATTTATAATTTAAACTATCAATATATCAATTATAAGTCCTTATAATTCAACACTTATCTGTGTTATTATTTGATTGTGTTACTTTCTAGAATAATTTTGCTTTTTATATACTTAAATTTCCCAGAAAAATGTCTACCACACTAGTAGACACTCAATACATGTTTGTTCGGTAAACTACTGAATAAATCGATAAAAATTTATTCATTTATTTATTTATTTATTTATTTTCTTTCACAGTTTATTGTCAAGTTGGATTCCTGTCAATGAAAATTTAAAGCAAAGAGGAAAAGAGAGTAATCCCACTTAACACACTGTTCTAATGAATGGTAGATCTGAGTAAGTCCTTTTCTATGTTTAATTCCAACATGGTTTTATTGGAAAAGAATGGGATATATTTTTTTATTAGTATGCGCCAAATATTTGCTACTAGTCTTTAGAGAATCTAGAACTTTTCCCTGTCTTTTATTAAAACCACACAGACACAGTTGTAAGATATTTCTCTTCCTTGTTTTGTCTCTTAAATTTATTGTTGTGACTGATATACATGGCATAAAGGGAGATAAGAAAAGATACATATGTATGCACAATAGAAATTACCTGTGCATCTTCTTCTGCGTATATTCTGTTTCCACTGCCCCTACCACTATGCCCCAGTTTGGGGGTGAGACATAAAATTCCTCCTATCTAAATGAAGGCAAAACTATTCTTTCCCTAAAAAAAGTGTGTGTGAAGGAATAGAATGGGAATGGGATAAACAATCTTTTTGGTGTTTTAGTAAGCTAGATGAAGTTGTTTGGGTTCATCCTGTTTTATTCTTCCCATATCTGAATCATAGTTGTTTCTTCAATAAGTTGGAGAAACTAATACCCAGTACCAAGCCCGTCAGCCAGTGAGAGAAAACTTTACAACATAGAAGCTTAAACTCTTTTCAAAACTGAGGATCTCTAAGAGTGTAAGCAGTTAACTTTAATGACTATCCAAATCACAAGGCAGACAAACAGAAATTATGTACCTGAGAGCAGCACACAACATCATGTATGTAGTAGTTTTTCCAAACAGTTGAATCTGAGTCTGATCAGCGTTTGGGTCTAATCAATTTCGAGGAAATAGAAGGGATAGAAGAGCATGTTAACTTACACAACAGAGATGTAATCAGTAAAATTCAGACTGTGGAAAACTCTACAAGACAAAAGGTAAAAACAAAAGTTCCTACCTTAAATAAATTTCAAGGATTGGGGAGAGTGGCTGGAGGGGACTCTACATTAAAATAAATTTAATAGATATGCTAAACAAACTGCAATGTGTGGAGTTAATTTTGATCCTGATTCAAGTAAATCAACTTCAAAAAATGTGAAAAACAAATCTATCAGGGAAATGTGAATACTGATTGGATATTTAATAATAATAATGAGAGGCTATGATTAACTTTTTTGGTGGAATGTTGGTTTTGTGATTAAGTTTTTAAACAGAAATTCTTCTCTTTTAGAGTTACATGTTGAAGTATTTGTATATGAATAAAATATGATGTCTGGGATTATTTTAGAATGGTTTTTTTTTTTTCCCTAGAGAAAGATCTTTTCTTTTCCTTGGATTCTCAAAGAACCTGATGTGGATGCAAATCTTTCTGAGAGTAAATATGGATGCAGAATCTGATGAGGACTTAAAACTGATACTCTATTCTTTTACTTTTTAATTTTTCATTAAATGATTCTGTGCATCCAGATAATTTCAATCTGATTAACTACAAATGATGAAGTATACACCTTCTTCTCCCTTCAGCCTTGGCCTAATTGCAGCTGCAAAGTAATTGAAAGCTTCTGCTCAGAGCAATTTTGTCATAAAGAAAAGAAGTTTCTCCCCCCCCGCCCCTTACTCAAGAAATAGATGAATACTCCTTGTTTTAAAAAATCAGTAAGTATAAAGAGCTAAAGAGGAAATCCTACTTCTCCACAAACTCTTCTCTTTGAAAGTGTCTCCTGTTCACAGTTTAGTGAGTATCTATTCAGATATGTATATTTGCACACGTGCGTGCATGGGCATGCACACACACGGTTGGTTTTCAAAATACACAAGTGGAAACATTCTATACATTATTTTCTCATGGCCTGCTTTCCTCCTCCCCTTCATAATCATTAGCATGTGATTCTCTGCAAGCTTGTATATATTTCCTTATTCTCTTTAATCACTTTATTTTAATAAATACTATAGATGCACTATAATTTACCTTTTCCCTTACTGAGACATATTTAAGTTGTTTCCAGTGTTTGTATTACAAACACTATTGTGGTACACATCCTGAACATGTAACTGTGTTGTCATATGAATGTATTTCTATAGGATAAAGGCCAATTTCTGTAGAATAAATTCCCAAAGTGGAATTATTGGATCAAGCGTTTTCTTTAAAGTTGTATTCAGTGCTACTAAATTGCCCTTCAAAAAACCATGAAAAGTATTCTCTCACTAGCAATGAATTTCAGGGCCCATTTCCCCACATTTATGGTAATAATAGTTATTAAAAATCCACTTAATTTAATTCAATTTTATGTACAAAAAGTAGTAACTCATACTTTTCTGATTCCTAGTTTGAATGTCATTTACAGAGTTATGGTAACATTCCTATTTCTTTTGTAAATTTTTCTCTTTATTCTTTGTCGATTAAGAAGAGTTTTTGGTAGACACTCTACAACAGATATATATTTTTTCTATTAATTTTAGATATTCTCTTTCAGTCCTTTTCTTTTCTTTGATTGTGATATCTTTTGACAGGGAAGTTTTCATTTTTGTGCAAATTTTATTGTATGTAGTGTTATTTCTTGCTAAGAAAGCCCTCTTGAACATCAAAGTAAAAATATGTATATGTGTACTTTGGTTTCTAAATGTTTTTTTCCAGTCGTATAGTAGACTTGTTTTATATATTTTGGCTTATAGTCCATTTGACATTTATTTAATAGGATGGGAGGTAAGAATTTTTCCCAACTTGATTGTTATTCTCTTAACACCATTTATTAGGTAAACTCTCCTTTTATCCTTTTGAATTGTCAGTTTTATCATAAACTACATTTGCATTAAAGCAGGGTTATTTTTTTCTTTTTCCCAAGTCTTTTGACAACACAGTGGTACTTTTTGTGTGTTTTAGTTAACATAGTCTTTCCTATGTTTAAATGTATATTATTATTTCTTTAAACTTTGATTTATTTTTGAGAGAGAGAGCACAAGCAGGGGAGGGGTAGAGAAAGAGGGAGACACAGAATCTGAAGCAGGCCCAGGCTCTGAGCTGTCTGCACAGAGCCCAACATGGGGCTTGAAATCACAAACTGTAAGATCATGACCTGAGCCAAAGTCGGTTGCTTAAGCGACTGAGACACTCAGGTGCCCCTAAATGTACATTATTAATTGGTATGTATCAAAGGTATATAATGTGTAATATACATAATACAACAATATAAATAATATACATTTTATGAACCTGTTTTCAAAGATTTGGCTCTTCATGCACACTCCTATTTTCTTGAACTGTAGAATTCCAAATCCTTGCTGACATTTTACCATAATTACATTCAGTTCATAGAATAATTTCATAAAATTTATCTATTTAGTTGAGACTTTCTTTTACTATTCTGTCAAACCAAATGTTATGGTTCTTACCATGTTCATTTTAGTGCTGGGGACAAGGAAGTGCATTAGATGAACCAAAAGCATCCTTTCATACCACAAACAAGAAACTATGAAAGACTATTGAGTCTTGTCAGAAAACACTCAGGAGCCAAGTTGAATGGACTCTCAGGCCGAAGATGAGAAAAAGAGGTTACCAATATAGGCAGTATCTACAATGGTTTGAAACAAGAATATGCTTAAATACGTATGTTCAAAATGCCACTAAATATCATTTGTTAACTTTAAAGATTGCTAAAGAATTCATTGTTTGGAAAACTGATAAAGGGAAAAATCAAATAGTGATTATGCCTTTCCTATATAATCTGTACCTTAAGGTAATCACATATTTGATGAAGGATGTTTCCTTTTATAGAAACTTTCCAGAAAACCAACGAATCATTGCCATTTTAATTATCTTGTTAAGTGCATTTTGAGAATCATAGTCAATGGTTACTAATATTACATAAGGACAAAAAGATATTACCCACATCTTGATAGAAGTCTACATCACCACATACACATGCCATGATTAAAAGGACACTGAATCTAATCAAACCACTACATATAACTATCAATTTCTAAAAAAAGTTACAGAGGACAGAAGGACACATAAATTGATAAAGCAGAGAGGTGCTCAGCAAAACAAAGACTGTGATAAACTATATTTATCACAGTTGTCAGGACAACTGACAACCAAATTCTTTAAAATATAGCAACACCTCTCAAAAGAAAAGAAAGAAGAAGAGAAAGAAATAAAAAGAAAATAGAAGAGAAGAAAAGAAAAAAGAAAGGAAAAGAAAAGAAAAGAAAAAAGAAAGATATGGAGAGGAAAACTATAGAATACAAAAGACCTAAGAGACTTATCAAAAACTTAAATGTGTGCCTGTTTCATTTCCTGATCCAATAAAAGAAAACACTAAAAACAATGGTTACGTGTGAACTAACTAGAGAGATTATGATACAAGGAAATTATTATTACTTTTTAAATGGTATAATGAAATTGAAATTATGTTTAAGCTGCATTTTCTGGGAATTCCTTTATCTTGCAGCTTAGTAACATAATCTTTAGCTATATTTATAATGCCATTAAGTCCATTTGTGGAATTTTTAATATTTTAATGATAATTTCCTTTACATTTCCACAAAGTTTCTCACCTAAAATGCATTAATGTTTTATGGATGTCATATGTTTTGTTCCTTTTAGGACATTATTTTTATTTTAATGTGTTTAAATGTTGTAGTTTGTGTTTCTTCCCCCTGAGATGTTAGCTGTATTGTTGACTGAATTCAACAATTCTCTTTCACAATATTGATTTTCTCTAACTTTTTACCACTCTTTTAAAATATCTTCATATTTTAATGTTTAAAGTTTTAATGTTTATTTATTTATTTTTGAGGCAGAGGGAGACAGAGCACAAGTGGGGAAGGGGCAGAGAGAGAGAGACACAGAATTGAAGCAGGCTCCAGGCTCTGAGCTGTCAGCACAGAGCCTGATATGGGGCCTGAACTCATGAACCGTCGGGTAATGACCTGAGCTGAAGTCAGACACATAGTCAACTGAGCCACTCAAGTACCCTTGACATCTTTATTTTGGAATAAATGCAGTAGTCTAAGGTAAGACCTGAAACACAGATGAGAATTAGCTAGATAAGATGAAGAGCATAGCAGGAAGAATGACCAAGTGAGGAAAAACGCAGGGCTAGTATGAAAAGGCATATTGTTAAGAATGGTGGAACAGTTTTTAAACAGGTACAGTTATGAAAAATCAGCCAGAAAATTAACACAAATAAGTCACGAAAGGCTTTATGTGCAATGCTAAGGCATTTTGGACTGCATTCTACAATCAATGTGAAGTAATAATTGTGGCTTATAAAAATTACTTTGAATAAGTGGTTTTTAAGGATATATGAAGAATTCCTTAAAGAGAATAAGCTTTGGTTTTATAGGCTTCCTTTGATAACTGGCTCTACAATTTACAAGCTTATTAAGGCAAATTGTATCCCCACACCTTCCTAAATTTCAGAACCTTTTAAACATTGTAGCTAGTAATACCCACCTTATGGGTTGTGTAAAAATTAAGTCAAACCTGATCCCTGGCCAGCTCAGTGAGTAGAGCATGTAACTCTTGACTGCAGGGTTGTGAGTTCAAGACCCACGTTGGATATAGAGATTACTTAAAAGACAAAAAGAATTAAATTAGTCTTGCATTGGACTTGCCAGAAAAATGTAGTAAATGCCTAAGGAATGATGGCTGTCATAATTATTACCATGGAAGGCTGGGAAACCTTCCTTTGGACATCTTGAGTTGGAGTTGTCATAGGATATTATTAACAACCAAACAATTGACCTTGTAGTTTGTACAAGAGAGTCATAGTGCATGCAAAACATCCTATATTTCCTCACCTCTCTTGCAGTAAGCTTGGGCTCAGATCATTAGTTTGAGCCAGTGAAATATGATATATTAAAAATAACTTGTAGGTCATGTTACATATGGCATGGCTAAAATATAGAGGTGGGATACCTGCACTGTAAAGGTATATGATATGAAGAAGAAATAAAGCTTTGTTGTGTTAAGTCACTGAGATTTGAAGGTTTATTTGTTGCTGCACCTTATTTGATCTAAATATTCAAATATAGCCAAAATGATAGATGGTAGCATGGGGAACCTAGGGAACAATTTCTTTTCTACATTTTTTAAAAATTTATTTTTGAGAGACACAGTGTGAACTGGGGAGGGGCAGAGAGAGAAGGAGACACAGAATCCGAAACAGGATCCAGGCTCTGAGCAAGCACTCAGCACAGAGCCTGAGGAGGGCCTTGAACCCATGAACCATGTGATCATGACCTGAGCCGAAGTCGGACACTCAACCGACTTAGCCACTTAGGCACCCCAGGAAATTTTCTAATCCACTGGCACATAGCCAAAATGTTTTAAAGAGAGAGCTTGTAACTTGGCTATAGGTGGAAAAGTAACATTTTTGGATACCAAGGAGAATAAAACTTAGAATACAGAGAGCATGTTGAAAGGATAGATTCCAATGCCCCACCATGGAACTTTGGACTCAGAATTTGCGGGAGTGACAATCTGAATCTCGTACATGTTATCCAGATGATTTTTAATCCATGCAGTAAAGTTTGAGAACCTCTGATCTGAGAGAAGGCTTGAAGACATTATCCAAATAAATAAAATATAAGACAGAAAGCGTGATAATTATCATGCAGGATGTAAAAGGAAAAAAAATGTTTGAGGAGCTAAGAGTACATTTCTACAATGTGTTTATGTCTGAGTCTATATTAGACCACTGGGGAAGATATGGAAGAGATTTCATTCGAGATGAGAGATAAAAGAATAATAAGATTTTGGCCTATGGACATAGGCAGTTTAGGCAAAGGAAATGATATAAGCCAAGCAAGAGTAAAGAGTAGAGATAAATATTAAACTTGCACCAAATGTAATATGATAGCTAATATTAATAGAGTCCACAAGCTTTAGGCAGAGGATCTTCTGTTTTAATGGCTCTCCTAAATATGGGAGATATCCAGTTTTCATCTCTCTCAAGATCCTTTTATGAAGGAAAATGTTAGAATTTTTGGTTTCATGTAGTAGATACTCCCATACTTAAATTCACCTACAATACCTTAGAAATACTTTCTGAAAATGGCAATTTCATGATTAGAGAAGTAATACTTTAATGCTAACATTATAGGATGATTTTTCTCATAAATTTATAGTGCTTTAATGGCAAGACTTACATTTATTACTTGTTTAAATTTTTTTCCCATAAATGGATAAATTACTAATCCTTCTTGCCATGACAACTGTTGGATTTTCCTAGCTCTTCCACCAAATAATAGTTTTTAGGGCTCTCCTTAGATTCTGACTCATAAAAGATCTCCAAGATGTGTTAATTAATGACTTCCAATGGAAACGAAGAAGGAGGTTGTGGGGGAGTGATTGATATTTACATCCTGTGGTACTTGAGTTCAATTATACCATTGGAACCTAGAACAATGCAATGCTTTAAAGACCAACTTCTCATATTCTTAAATGTTCTGTGTCTACTTATTCTGGAGAATTGTAGGTTGCTTACAGGCTCTGGGGGGAAAGGCTTTTGTGTTTTAAGGTAGGTAAGAACTCAGTATTTGGAGTCTATTATTTGTGATGATACCTTGTCATCTACAGCTACCACTATGGCACTTACACAATATTTCTCCAAGTCCCATTTCGTGTGTTACTATAGAAACCCATGTTCATATAAAAATATCTCTTCTGATTTAAAAATTAAGTTTAGCTCAATTCCCTCCTCATTTGTTAAGGTTCCTTGAATTAAATGCATGAGGTCCTCTGGAGCAAGTATCATAACATGGAATACAGTAGGAAATATATTTTTCTAAAGATATATTCTCCATGTAAACCCTCCATGTTAACATTTCCTGCCTTTCAAAATAAAAAGAATGTCTTGTGTTATTTCCTGCAATTACTTGCTAGGAACTACATAAAAGGGCAAAACGAATGAAAAAATTTTAAGTCACCATCTTGCAATAAAAGCAGGTTTTGGAATAAGGCTCATTCTTTCCATCTAATTTTAGGCATAGTTGCACAGTGCTACTGAATACAAAAAAATCAAAGTAAGATGTAAGAAATTGCATTTAGTTTTGTAATGAAAACCTCTGGCTTCAGCATTTATGGGTCTATCTGGCTATCATTTCAAATCACTGGACTTGTGATACTAGCTTTTTCTGACAAGTGGCCCACAGGGTTATATTTTCTGGCCTAAATTTCAGACTAGTCATCAATGAGTAACTAATGAACTGGGGAGAAAGGGAGTCTACTGACTGTGGTTCAATTTTAGAAGTGTTCTTAATTCTAGTCAAGGCTTTTCACTGAGTAAAGGTATGTGTGTAAGATGATGGAGTGGGTGGAACAATTCATTACTGTTGCTGTTGTACAACTAACAGAATCATTCTGCTAAAGTGCTTCTTTCTTACGTTATTCATTCATTCATTACACACTTTTGAGTATTTATTCGGTGCTGAGAGTAAGTAGAAAGTGAGTAAGACATGGTCCCTTGTCTCCAGAAATAAATGTAGTGTAGTGAGAATTAAATATCATTCTTGCATATAGGGGGAAATTTTTAATTATTGATCATTTAAATTTGGTGCTTGCAATTGACTAAATATATAAGTGAGCATGAGTGTGATGGGGGTAATTTTGTTTCTTAAAAGGTACCATATTATACACTACTAATTCAGAAAAGAAAGAAATTTCTTATTCTATGAAATTCATGTTCCCCCAAACAACTTTAGATTTTCTAGAAGTGAACTTTCAGTTTCAGGTCCTTATTTTACTCTGTAGCAGAAGCTTAATCTTGCAAATTTAAGGTAAACTCAATCAATACATTGCATTCTCTTCTCCTCCCCTCTCTCTAGATTGCCTTTTAATTTTCCTGAGACTTCCACAGCATTCATGACAGCATAGGTCCAAGATCCAAACAGTTGGTGTCTGCTGTTACTATTAAATCTAAGAATCCATGCACACTTGATTCCTTTCCCTGTGTCTCTGGCCTTTGCTTCATTATTTAATTTACTGTTAAGACAAGTTACTTGGACAGAAACACGGAATATGATCTTCCATGACAATGATTAAGAGTTGGATGTATTAGCATTTAATGCAAGAATGCTTTCAACAGTCAACACAGTACTGGTCGTTCTGTTGAATTGGATGCAATGACTGCCAGTCAGCTGGATGGGTGTTTCTTATCTGACTTTTTGAATATTCAGTCAGTCAAATTCCAGAGACATATACTTGTAGTACAGTGGGCTGATGTGCATGGCATTTCTCGGGTTTATGCTTTACCGTAACATTCCGAAGCAGTTTGTATTATGAAACCATAGAAGACTCAGTTGCAGTGTCAACTGGGACACAAATTTTTACTGAGGTTGAGGTGCTCTCCTAGAGGATGGCTTTTGCTCTGAATTCATTGAATGGAGAGTTTTCTTATAGTCCTAGTATTTGGTTCTTATGTATTCACCTCTAATTCCTTTCATTTACAAATTTCACCATCCCCAGGGAACATGTTTTCCCTGGAAATACTATAAAAGTTCCATTGAATTGGGAGCGGAGATTGCTGTCTGGCAATTTTAGGCCCCTAGTGCGGCTTAATGAAAGACATAAATACTCACCTGGCTTGGTGATTTAGCTTGAGTTTACAAAGGAAACAGATTTGTTGGGGTGCCTGGGTGGCTTAGTCGGTTAAGCGTCCGACTTTCGCTTAGGTCATGATCTCGCGGTTCGTGGATTCGAGCCCCGCGTCGGACTGTGTGCTGACTGCCAGCTTGGAGCCTGGAGCCTGTTTCAGTCTGTGACTCTCTCTCTGACCTCCCCTGCTCACACTGTCTCTCTCTCTCTCCTAGAAATAAATAAAACATTAAAAAAAAAATTAAAAAAAAAAAAGAGTCTCTCTTCAAAGGAAACAGATTTGCTGCTACACAATGGGGACGGAAAGCAGTATAGATAGAACCCTGGAGGTCTTTGGTACATCCATGTCCATTAAATGGAATAAAAAGCAATATTATAGAGGCAGCGCTTCCAGGGTATGGTTTCCAAGGAATGAAGATTTAGGTCAAAAATAAAGGCAAAGAACTCAGCCCAGATTAGGTGCTAGATGAAGGCAAAGGGAATGAGCTTATGGGATAATTAGTGATATAGGGAAGTCATAAATACCAATTCCAGTCTTACAACCAGTATAGATACAAAGTAGGGTATACTCACATTGCTTTTCCTTAAAGGGTCATGTGTGTATACTCAGTACAAACTAATTTTTATTTTCTTTCTTTTTGTTTTCTCTCTCTCTTGTGGTATTTTGTATTAGCTCATACTTTTAAAGATAATTGAGACAAGATTATGTTGGAATAGGAAAAGGAATGGGCATCTGTTTGAGATCTTGAGATGTAGTAACTACTAAGTCTTTATGGAAGGAGTGAGTGTGTATTTGATGTGCAAAGCACAGTTATGATATCTTACGTGTCATCACACACATAGGTATATGCATACAAATAAATATTTAAAAGCTCTAAAAGGAGAAAAACCTCACTGGATATTTTTTGGCTGCTTAGTGCCATTGTTCCTTTCTATATTTGGATTATTCTCACTTTGTGAGTTTTGGTGGGTGACATAGCCCATTTCTCAATGTAAATGCTAATAAACTGGATACTAATTTTCTCAGCCTCTCTTGCATCTAAAGAAAGGGCCCCTTTTCTAAGGCTAGTAGCTTCAAGTAAAAGGGAGTGAAATATTCTCTTTTTTCTAATAGTGGTAGTAAGTGTCCGTGGTATACTTGGTGGAAGCCATGGTGAAGATGTGGCAATAGAGGTGGGAAAACTGGTGACAGTGGTAGCAAAGGTGGCAGTTGGGCTACTGCAGAGGAGTTGGTGCAGCCCACGGGGCAGTTGTCCAGAGATGATAATCAAGTGGGACGAGGAGCGGTATCAAGCAGGCTCTGCTTGCCATAGCAACAATGCAAGGGCCGCACCTACCAACATACTCATTGGTAGAAGCAATGGTATGCTCATTTCTACCCAGTGGAAGGTGTGATTTATGAGCATTGTTTCTAACTTTGCTGCCATTGAGATCGATCCTTTTGAGTTCCTAGTGACCCTGGGAGCTACACAATAGTCAACCAATTAATTTATGTATTTTCTGCTTAAACCAAACAAACCCAGCTTTGGTTGCTTACATTTAATTAATTACAGTTAAATAACGATTGATAAAACTTGCTGATTTGAAGCCTTCCTCTGGAGAGAAATATATGTGGGGTCAGGGAGAGGCATTGTCAGTTTTTCCAAAAACAAGGATTTCTACATTCTTCCCTCATTACATTCTTCCTTTGAATATGAGGCTTGGAATTTCTTAAACACATCCAGATTATACCTACAAGGAAACTGTCTCCTATAACATTAAAAAAACTGTATCATTCAGGGGTTCATTAAGTTACTTCCTTAAGTATTAGATAGGCCCTTTACCACTTTAAATGTAAATTTTCATATATGCTATTTTCTGAGGGTTTTCTGTTAGGGGTCTTTTTAGTCCTAAATGGTTTATAAAATCTTATTTTTAATCAAGATTTTGGCTCAGTGCAAGAGAGCAAAAAGCAAGAAGACTAAATAAAACTGGCAAAAGACCTTTAATTAAATGCTGTGTGCTTGGAAATTTAGAAATGGCTAAAATTAACATCAATTTTAAAAATCACACAACTGTATATTTGTTATAGGTGGCAGCAATGATATCGACCCAGATTGAAATATGTTAAATACATTATACTTCTTAAATTAACTTGGTTCTAAAATAAAAGTATTCAGTGAAATACTTTTAAAAATATTTAGGGAGGCACAAGAAATGTGCAACAGAAGAGAATAGAAAATATTTGCTATTTATGTTTATATAAGGATTTACAGCAACTTAAAGAAAATATGTACACTATTATATTATTTTTTTTAGTTTATATTCTCTAGAGAATTTCACAATAAAGGCTATACCTCTCCTTAGATAAAATACTCCCCAAAACAATATTTTATATATAATCTTATAGGACTCATGGACCCCATGAAGTCCATCCATTAACTTTTTCTTTGGGTCCTTGGCTATCATATTTAAAATCTCTCTTCTACTCTAAATACCCTACAAAAAATTCAGTCAAATTTTCTGCCAATTATTTTGTCAGTTTACATTATTATATGATAGATTTAATTGCTTCTTTAGAATTTAAAATTAACTTGATCCAAGTGATTTTATTACATGGACTAGCTTAAGTAGAGTTTGGGGAAACATAATACAGTGAAGAATAAATGTCATTATTTCAGGAAAAGAATCTTATTTTTATTTGACTCACGTAAGACGTTAACTAGAATAATGGGGAAAAAATCTTGAGGAAAGCGACAGTAATTTAAAAGTCTGAATCTGATCAGTCACAGCTGTTCACACCAGTCAGAAGAGAAGGCACTGGAAACCACTGTCGTTACTGATCATTTGTGCTCACTTGAAGGTTGGCATGTGCCACCTGCTGGTCAGAGAGTTTGAACTGTGCCTAGTCCTATTCTGTGAGCAATATGAGTCAGTTTGAAGAGCGAAGATTATCTATCTATCTATCTATCTATCTATCTATCTATCTATCTATCATCTATCTATCTATCTATAGATATAGATATAGATAGATATAGGTATAGGGATAGGGATAGATATAGATATAGATATAGATTTTTTTTTAAGTAAAACCTGTTGAGAGTGGTCATTGTTTGTTTGTGCCTTTATTGTTTTTGTTTTGCTTAGAGTTCTAAAAGGAGGTATTATAGTAGCAAAACCTTCAAATCAGACTTTAATTGCCTGTTGGTTTAATTTATGAAGCAATAATGAAATATATTTATTATTTTTTGTTACATCTTTGAACTGGCATTCACTTTGCAAAAACATAAGCCCTAGCTTTGATGCTGTGTTCTTCCTATTTGCTGAATCTTCCTTTCCATCAAAGCAGATATAGTATAGGAGAATTTTCAACAGAGTTATAGAAATGATCCTTGGAAGAAGACTCATCTATTTATCCAGAATGGTCTGAGGTGGAGTACAGACTAAGTAGTCTATCAAGGCCTCTTATGGTGATATTCAAAGATTTATAGATAACTTCTTGACACGAGCATGTACAAGGCCATAAAAGAAATCTTCAGAAATTCTAAACTGTTATCACATATTCTGTGTTATCTGGTAACATTGTGGTTAAAGTATCAATCAATAATAAAAATGTTAAATAAAATCTCTTTGGAGAAAAAAAATAAAGATAGGCGCCTAATCGACTCTTTATAGACATAAAATGAAATTAATAAATATTTAGTTTTGAACAAAGTACTGTATATCAATTCTTGTGAGATGCAGCTAAAGTGGTACCAGAGGGAAATTTATAGCTTTAAATAATTTATTATGTACCAAAACAATAAATAACACACTAAGCATTAAACTTAACAAGAAAGAAAAATGTAAACAGAGTAAAGGCAAAAGACATATAAGAGCATAATAAGAATGGAAATTAATAGAATAGGAAATATAACATGACACACAAAACATGTAATATCAGCAGAATTAAATGATTGTGAGCAGTCATTAATGCGGTGGGAGTTCAGGGAAGAAACAGATTAACTACAAGGGAAGAGAAGATAATGTCACAGCAGTGAGAAGAATCCAACATTTGGAGTTATCTGACTGAATCCATCTGCCACTTATTCTAGATATGTGATCTAGATAAGTCACTTCCTTTTTTTTTAATGTTTTTATTTATTTCTGAGAGAGAGAGAGAGAGAGACAGCATGAGCAAGGGAAGGCCAGAGAGAGAAGGAGATACAGAATCTGAAGCAGGCTCCAGGCTCTGAGCTCTGAGCTAGCTGTCAGCACACAGCCTGACACGGGGCTCAAACCCACAAACTGTGAGATCATGACCTGAGTCGAAGTCGGAAGCTTAACTGACTGAGCCACCCAGGTGCCCTGAGATAAGTCACTTTTTAAATCGAAACTTCCTTACTTTTTAAATGAGTAAGTAATACCTATTTTACATAATACCTATTTCACAAGGTTTTGGTAAGGATTAAATTATGTTAATTATTAACATTTAATATACTTTAACTTGGGCTTTCTTTGCCCAGGGAGTGCTCTGATGTCATATAAGACTCTGAAATGCCTAATGTGTGCTCTCTAGAATTCCATTCAGTAGTCTATTATACATACGGACAAAGGGAAACAAAACACCTTTATGGTTAGAAATCTAGAGTTTGAAGACTCTGTATTGAAATACCATTCTCTCTCCTAGTTAACTCTGCTGGGTGTTTTTTTCCATAATAATAAAAATAATCTCCTATTAGTAACTCATTCAATACATAGTTACCATAAAAAACTATGCCAGGCCCCTGGTTCAGTAGTCAAATGTCTTGACTCACTCTCAGTTCTTTGACAGACAGGCAGTCTCTGGGAAGCTAGTTTAATAATTTTTTGTGGGACATTTTGTTTTGGATGAAATATTTTGTTTTTGCAGTCATGGAGGGCAATGCGGAGATCAATTTCAGTTAAGAGAAAGAAGACTTATTTTATCTTTTAGATGCTGTGTAATATTTCCCCCCACTGGTTTGACTATGTGTATTGGACTACACACAGTTGTTTGTTTCTTTAAGTAAATCTATTTTAGTAGATCTTTTACATAGTTGTAAAATAACCATCGGAAATTTCAGTATTTACTTGTAAACGCTAGATTCATAAAGCTACAACTTGAGTGAAAAAAAGCAGATTTGTGAAAAGAGATTTACACTGAAGAAACATCTAACATTCACCCTGTTGAGATTATATAATATCCTGCTATGCTATTTTGGGCAATAGCTGGCACAAAAACAACAGAACAGGATTAAGTTTCTTGAAAAGAATAAGAAAATTGTGTCCTTCCAATCTGCAATTCTTTAAATGTTAGTACTTTTTCAAGAAGGAAAACATCCCAGAATGTGTGTTTTTTTTAAATTTTATAAACCCAATGTAGCTGTCAATCTTAGTAATGAGAATTAACTATCTAGCTCATCACAAATGCTTCTTAGAATTAAAAAAATTTTTTTTTGCATTTATTTATTATTGAGAGACAGAGCAGAATGGGGGAGGGGCAGAGAGAGAAGGAATAGGAGACACAGAATCTGAAGCAGGCTCCAGGCTCTGAGTTAGCTGTCAGCACAGAGCCCGATGTGGGGCTCAAACCCACAAACTGTGAGGTCATGACCTGAGCTAAGATGGATGCTTCACCTACTGAGCCTCCCAGGCACCCCCAAATGCTTAAAATAAGCACATCAACCACCATAAACAAGGAAACCTAAGATTTAATGGAAAATGTTTTTCATGGCCCTTGTTAAAGGTAAGTCATTCCAAAGTATACATACAGTCAACTAATACACAAATTAAGTGTTGATATGTGTTGTATGTCTGTTGACATTATTGGTATAAGTGTGAGTTTGCCTGTACTAACTTTAAAGTTTATTTATTTATTTTTGAGAGAGACAGAGACAGAGAGAACAAGTGGGGGAGGGGCAGAGAGAGAGGGAGACAGCTGTCAGCTGTCAGAGCAGAGCCTGATGTAGAGCTCAAACTCACAAACCATGAGATCATGACCTGAACTGAAATCAGATATCAGACGCTTAACCAACTGAGCCACTCAGGCTACTTGTACTAATTTTAAATGCTCACAATAGAGATACATAAGGCTTTGCAATCCTATAAATACCAGATAGAATGAATAGGAATCATAGAGTTATTACTCTGTACACTGTAGACAGCTACTAGTACACCCAAATTATAGGCCACTAAACTTCCTGTGGCATAGTGTGGCACTAATAATTTATGAAAATCAAACAGAAGGAGGCAGAAAGGAATGGCTAGAAGGGAAGTTAGACAGCACACACCTGCAAGCGACTTGCCTTTGTGGTCAGCAGAGTTGGGAAGGATGTCAGTTGAGAGTGGAAAATGAGTAATGGTTGGTATAATTGAAGTGGCTGGATATTTTACCAAAGATCTAAGAAATATTTATTAAATATGCAAAGAATCAAAACTTTTAGCTAAAGGTGTGCATTGTAATAAAGATTTGGTACTAAAAGCTGTCTTCCTTTAATTGAGTGACAAGGTCAAATAGTCGTTACTGTATTTGAGCCTTAGAGGATATAATTTCCTGGTCCAGTGTATCAGTGTGTTCTTTTCTGGATCATGCTTTTGGTCTCATATATGTGAAATCTTTGCTTAACTCAAAGTCATAAAATTTTTATCCTATATTATCTTCTATAAGTTTTATAATTTTAGGTCTTATACTGAGGTTTATGACACATTTGGGGTAAATTTTTGTATGTAGTATAAGATACGGATTAAACTTCATTTTTTTTTCAAATGGATATCCAATTGAACTGTCTATAACTTTGATAAATATTACCAGGTTGTTCTTTATAAAGGTATGCCATTTTACACTTCCAGCAGCAAAGTATGAGAGTATCTCTCACAGACTCACAACACTTTTCTACGGGGAGAAACGCATCTACTCATTTAACTCATCTACTGTTAAATTGCTTTTTAAATTATAAGTGAGATTGAGCATCATTTCATATATCGTATTTATTTTTTTAAGTAATGTTTACACCCAAATTCATGACCCCAAAGTTGAGAGTCACATGCTCTACCAACTGAGCCAGCCAAGCACACAATATCATATATTTTAGAGCTATTTGTACCTCATTTCTGTGAACTATTTCCTTGGTTCATTATTTGGTCATTTTTCTTCTTATTTTAGGAAGTTAAAATGTTGAATTCTATTTGACTGCTTTAAAAATACCTTTGTGACTCTAATACATGAACAGTAAGGTTGCAAAAAAAAAAAAGAATAACACACTAAAACAGTGTTTTTAAAGGAAATCTCATACTACTTCATTAGAAAACTATTGCTGAGTCAAATGTGGTCAAATAAGTCTCCTAATTCACCAGGATAATTTTTAATGACACACACTGACTAGATCAGCATTTAAAAAGTCTGGAGACATGGTAAGGCCATAAAATAAACTGCTTTGATTAAATGCCTTACTTTCTTTTACTATCTATATTTGCAAAACAATACCACATAATACAAAAATTTGGCTTCAGTCCATAAAACAGTCTTCAAAAGAAGAATTTTCTACATGGCTTTCGTTGGCAACATCAGTGCTATTTAGCAAAAGTATCATCTGTGTGGGTTTGGTCCCTTAATATCAACAGGCAAAAATAGGAAGACTTATGATATTGAAATAGTTCTTGGTGGATGAGTTTTAAAAAAGGAGAGATTAGGGGCGCCTGGGTGGCTTAGTCGGTTAAGCATCTGACTTTCGCTTAGGTCATGATCTCGCGGTTCGTGGCTTCGAGCCCCGCGTCGGGCTCTGTGCTGACTGCCGGCTCAGAGCCTGGAGCCTGTTTCAGTCTGTGACTCCCTCTCTCTCTGACCCTCCCCTGCTCACGCTGTCTTTCTCTCTCTGTCCTAGAAATAAATAAAAATCTAAAAATATAATAAATAAATAAATAAAAAAGGAGAGATTAATAAATGCCATAAATTGGCCTTTTATTAAAGCAGATACTAAACCTCCACAGATTCTGTTGGCATAAATAACTGAAGTTCTTTCTTCTAAGGCATTAGTCTTGGTGACTGTGAAAACTTTTCCTCAACATGTAAAAACCAAAATAACAACAACAACAATAAAACCAAAAATGATTCCCCCCCCCCGCCTCCCACCCACCAAGACCCAATTTATTTCTACAAACCCAACAACATTCTAAGGGACTCATTTGGGAAACGATGATTTAATTATTTGAGCATGAATAGAAAATATTTCATCTACTGTAACAAATCATGGTAAATTTAACAGTAATTATCATAGTAATGGAAAACAATTTCATGAGTTACAAAATTCTGCCCAAATCTCTTGGACAGTTAGAGAAAAGTCCTGCAAAATTTCAGCATTTTCACATTCAAATAGCTGTTTTCAAATATACTAAAAGGCCAGGTTATCTTAGAAGAATGTTAATTTCGGCAAGTTATTAAATACTCAAGATTTATATTCTTTTCTCTGTGTGTCTCTCTAGTTTCCAACAAAAAAGTTTTATTCTTTTGCGTGGTAGCACATTTTAATTGTCCAAGCAGGAAAGAAACCAGAGTAGACTCTGGCCACATACTAATTAATGCTTATTTTCCCTGCTCAAGGAGCAATCTGAATTAGATTTGAAAACGAGGCATTAGTTCCTCACACGTCAGGGCCATACAATGCTAGTGGGGGTCGTTCCTGTGTCGGGTCCTCAGCAATGCACTGGCTGTCCAGAGACCTGTTTTCTGCACTGATGACTTCTGGAGCAGGGTGGGCTGCATGCTCAAGATAGTAAAGTGGGGGCATTTCAGCAGAAGAATCTGAAAGAAGACAGACCTGGAATGATAACCGAAAATCCTCACGGATTTCTGTAATGTCGGTAACTCTCCAAGAAAAAGAGTGAGGCAACCCACAGAGACCACAGAACAAGGCAGTAACGTGGCCTCTGCAACATCTTCTACAATGATCCCCATGACCTCTCTCTCCTTAAAAGCCTCTTCTTCCTTGTCGTTAATGCCTTGTCTTGATCCTGGGGGGGTTCTTCCCTTTCTTCCCTATTTGTCCAAGTGGCTCTTCCCGACCAGTTTCTTTCTTTAGTAGGACTTTTTTTTTTTGGTACAAGTTTCCTCATGACAGATATTCATCAGATGTGATTATTATTTTTATTCCTCTTTCCCTTTTCCCTGGAGTGTACACCCAAATGCTTGGCTTCAACTGCTAGCTCTAAGCTATTGATTCCAACCTGATAACCTTGTCTCCTCACTATAGCCCCCAAATACCTGTTGGTCATTCCAGCTGAGTGCCCAGCTCTCAACTGAACTTGATAGATCAAAATAAATTTAGATACTTTTCAAGAGCCATGGCCACATGGCACCTGCCTCACATTGGTCTGCATGATGGGTGCAGGAGATAATCAGTGGAGAAGGTGGATGGGTACTTATGGTCTTGAAGCTCAAAGTCTAGCAGGAGAAATAGGTATTGAGCAAGTTTTCACACAATCGTTATGCTAATTGTGATAGTTAAAGGTAAAAGGTGCTATGACCTAGCCTATTTGGGAAAGCTCCTATAGAAGCAAAATATTTCAGGCATTATAGTCCTTCTATAAGATTTCCTTTTCTATATTCTCTTGATAAGTTTCAGAAATTTTTAGGGCTGCCCTTTCTGATTCACTCTTACAAATGGATTTCTAAATCGAATTCTGAATTAGCAGATTTAGTGAAAAGCTTCTTGGAAGAAATTTTAGATTTGGAGACTGAAAACATTTATAAAAGGAAAGACCTGTTCTGCATTCAGTAACCATGAAAATATGTCCTTGTAAAATTCTAATGACAGACTCCTTTTAAACACATTTGTATTCCAAGGAGTGTAAGTAAGGTTTATTCTATGAGAGTTCTTAATGTTAACTGGTTATCATTGGATAATTATATTCAAATGAACATCTGTAAGTCTAGAAGAAATGTAAACTGCCATTTTCCTTATTAGATAAATCAGCAATCTTAGAATTTCATCTTTCTCTATGCATCAAGTGAATTGTACTGTTAGAATAGTTATTTAAAAGCAACACAAAGATATTTACTGGATAGTTCCAGGCAGAAGTGACATTTTAGAAAGGCCATGAGGATGAATAGGAGTTTGACCAAGTAAAGATGAAGTTAAGAAGATATATGTGTATACATATAATGAAAACTTTGAGGAGGAGAGGAACATAGAGGGTTAGAATGGTTCAGGAAAGGCCATGTGACGGAATATAGTGAATACTTACATACAAGCTATGTAAGTAATTTTAAATTACTACCCTGGATAGCTTACATGAGAAAAGAGAGATAGAGAGCTTAAACCATCATCACCAAATTGTCATCATCACCTTAAGCATCCTCACTAGTTTCATTGTGAGTGCTCAGCACATTATTATATTATCTTTCACTTTCACAAACTATGGATCATAGATGAAAGTATCATTTTAAAGGTAAGACTACTGAGGCTCAGAGGTATTTGAGAAGGCCTAGTCGAAGAGGTGACATCTAACTTGGGACCTCAAGACTAAATGTGAGCTAAGGAAAGAGGCACGGAGGAAAATTCCAGGCAAAGAGAATGGCACAGGTTGGTTTCAGGAGGAATTTGACAAGACCAGATTAATGGTTTATAAAGTGCATTTTAGCTGTAGCATGGGGCATGACTGAGAACGGGGAGACAAGGTAGGAGAGCGTTGCATTATACCAGGTGAGAAAGTATCGTAAACAGAACTAATGACATATGCAGAGCCAAAGTGAAAGTTGAATAGATTTCAGAAATATTAGGATGTAGAAAAGGTCGTCCGTCAGCAGTGTCCAATAGATCTGTATAGTTTGAAGGATAGGTCCTAAAATTTGCACTACCGAATAGGGTAGCCACTAGCCATATGCGGCCATTGAGCTTTTGAAATGCAACTGAGAAACTGCATTTTAAATTTTATTTAATATTAACTAACTCAAATTTCAATAATTACTTGTGACTCGAGGCTACCCACCCTATTGGACAGAACAGGATTGGATAACTTTAGCTTCCTCTCCTTTTTACATATATTCTCTCTAATTACAAGGTCTTTTAAGATAACCCCACTCTATTTAAATTTCCATGCTTCTTCTCTGGTGTGTTGGGTCTTCTCACCACTGTACAAACATATGAAATATTCATTTTTGCTTCTAGAGTTGCTCATATTTCCACCCTCACCTATATTGTCTGTCTTCTTCTTTTACCTATCCTAGTCCCATTTTTCCAGAAAAGTTTTAGTGGTTTTTCTTTCTCATTGATATGTCCTGCCTTGAAGGGGGCCTGGGTGGCTCAGTTGTTTAAGCATCTGACTCATGATTTCAGCTCAGGTCATGATCTCAGCAGTTTGGTTCATGAGATCAAGCCCTGCACTTGCACTATCAGCACATAGGCTGCTTGGGCTTCTCTCTCTCCCTCTCTTTCTGCCCCTCCCTCCCCAAAATAAATAAGTAAACTTTAAAAAAATATATGTCCTTGAGCATCAGTCATTTTGGCCCATACTACATAACCTCTTGACAAGTCACCACTTACTTCTTGCTCTTTCATACTTTTTATTGATGTGGTGAGTTGATGCTGATCTTATATTAAACAAAGATGCTTGAAAGTAGGGAACATTTTCTTCATATTTCTTATATTTCTTCCTCTACTGTTGAGTATTTAATTAGCAAAGACTGTCTTTCTTTCTTTCTTTCTTTCTTTCTTTCTTTCTTTCTTTCTTTCTTTCTTTCTTTCTTTCTTTCTTTCTTTCCTTCCTTCCTTCCTTCCTTCCTTCCTTCCTTCCTTCCTTCCTTCCTTTCCTTCCTTCCTTCCTTCCTTTCTTTCCTTTTTCCTTTCTTCTTTCCTTCTTTTTCTTTCCTTCCTTCCTTCCTTCCTTCCTTCCTTCCTTCCTTCCTTCCTTCCTTCCTTCCTTCCTTCCTTCTTTCTTCTAGAGAGAGGGGGAGGGGCAAAGAGAGAGGGGGACAGAGGATCTGAAGTGGGCTCCATGCCAAAAGCAGAGAGCCCAACTAGGGGCTCCAACTCAGGAACCATGAGATTATGATCTAAGCCAAAATCTGAGGCTTAACCAATGGAGCCCCCAGGCACCCAGGCAAAAGCATTCTTGAAGACCAACACTTGCTTACTACTGTGATCCTACTCATTACAATGTACCCTATGAGATTTCTGGTTCCTTACATAGATTTAGATTTTTCAAACAAAACAAATTAAAAGTAGTGAAAAAATTAGATCAGTGTTGTTGTTGTTTTAAATAAGAGATACATGATTATTTAACCTTTACCCAAATTTACTCTTTTTAGTGGGAATTCCCTAAAGATGGCTGCCATCAGTTCCTTCTGTCCCAATACGTGCAAACTGCTCTACCTTTTATGTCACTCAGCCACCTCCCCTGCCCCCGGTGGAATATGGGCTGGCCTCATGACTTGCTTCTACAAATAGGAATCAGTGGAAGCGACACAGCCTGCTCCAGGACTCCTGGTTTAGAGCTCTGGAAGCCTCCACCTTGGCTGTAGGAAAGCCAGTCACTATGCTGTGCAGTTTGGGCTACACTAGGCTGAATGGGGAGAAACCACAGGGAAGCCACATGGAGGAAGGACACTGAGCTGTCAGACACGGTAATGAAGGCTTCTTGGATTTTGCAGGCCAGCCAGCCTCTAGTTGAGTGCAGTCTGCACGCATGACCCAAACTGACACCACATGGAGCGCAATTGGCTGGCAGAGGCCTACCCTGATGTCTGTCCGCAGAATCATGAGAATTAGTATAAGCACTGTTGTTTTGAGTGGTTGAGTTTTGGACTGTTTTGTTACATGGCAATAAATAACCGAAAAGCTGTCATTTAAAAAACAGAAGATCCAGTCATAGTAAGATAACTAACCTCAGTTTGATCACTTTCCTGATCACACCCCTCCCCTCACCCCAATTTTAGGGCATCTCTTCATGGAACAGGCAGTGGATTGGAAAACCAAATATTATCCAAACCAACATGAGACTTGCAACACACGATTTGAAGTATGTTCTTCCATATGTTTAAATATTAAGTGTAAAATTCTGAATTGAAGGTATCTTGTATTCTAAGTGTTCTCTTGAGTACAGAATTTATCAAAACAGGTGGAAAATATTGTTTGAGAATAGGTTTACCTAAATAATTATCCAAGATCCTTTATAAAGGCATTACTTAATTGAAATATTGGGTTTTGTATTCCTGGATACTTATTCATGACCTATCTTAATTTCGTATTGTTTGTAAGATTTTATTTCTTTTAAATGTTTTTATTTATTGTTGGGAGACAGAGAGAGACAGAACATGAGCATAGGAGGGGCAGAGAGGGGGGGAGACATAGAATCTGAAGGAGGCTCCAGACTCTGAGTTGTCAGCACAGAGCCTGACACAGGTCTTGAACTCACAAACTGTGAGATCATGACCTGAGCTGAAGTCAGATGCTTAACTGACTGAGCCACCCAGTCACCCCTATTTGTAAGATTTTAAAAGTGATATTTTTCTAAAGATTTCACCAGTGAAAAGGTGGTATTTATAAGATTGGTGAGATATTGATCTTTTTTAGTTACAAGGTAACTTCAAGTTAAAGTTGGTAATACTGTTTTAATGTCTGGAATGATTGAATTATCTGCAGATCTGACCACTTTTTTTTTTTAATGTTTTATTTATTTCTAGGAGAGAGAGAGAGACAGCATGAGCAGGGGAGGGTCAGAGAGAGAGGGAGTCACAGACTCTGAAACAGGCTCCAGGCTCTGAGCTGGCAGTCAGCACAGAGCCCGACACGGGGCTTGAACCCACGGACCGCGAGATCATGACCTAAGCGAAAGTAGGACGCTTAACGGACTAAGCCACCCAGGTGCCCGCAGATCTGACCACTTTGAGTAAATCATCTTCAAATGGTTAGCAGGTCAGAGAAAAGGTAGGTATACAGAGAACACGTTTTGGCCACTTATCATAATGTCTTCCTTGAGTTTCCATTTTTCCCTTAACTATACAGTCAATTCTTTGCTATTATAAGTTTATTTTATAAGCTGTATTGTCACAGAGTACGTCAAGTAGCCCAGTGATTATATAGTTATCCACATATCCACATAGGTTAAGTAATGACACAGCTATTTAGTTTTTCAATTTTCCAAGGACATTGATTTTTTTTTTTAATTTTTAGAGAGAGAAAGTGAGAGAGAGAGAGATGAGCAGGGGAGAGGGGCAGAGAGAGAGAGATGAGCAGGGGAGAGGGGCAGAGAGAGAGAGAGAGAGAGAGAGAGAGAATCTTAAGCAAGCTCCACACTCACTGTGAAGCCTGATGCAGGGCTCAATCCCATACCCCTGGGATCATGACCTGAGCTGAAATCAACAGTTGGAAGCTCAACCTACTCAGCCACCCAGGCACCCCTCCCAAGGACATTTTGAAGGTGAACATATGGTAGTGCTGTTACTTCTGACTTATCCTGGGGTGGAATAGTTGTTAGGTCCAATAGAGCCCTTTTTCTATTGCTATAGCTACAGTCTGAAGAACCGCTCAGCCTAGTTCAGGACTTCTGCAGGAGCTGGTACACCACTTGTCAGATGAGGTAAATGCATTTTGTCCTTTAATTATGAAGATATACTCCTTTAGGCTAGCTGATTTTTTTTTTTTTTTTAAGTAGGCTTCATGCCCAGCACGGAGCCCATTGTGGGTCTTGATCTCATGACCCTGAGATCAAGACCTGAGCTGGGACCAAGAGTCAGACACTTAACCAACTGAGCTACCCAGGCACCCTTGCATCTTTTAGAATTTATTCTGATATATTATTATTGTTTTGTATTACTTTTTATTTTTATCTTTTTATACCTATGCGGTCATCATGCATCTCCTTGTCAGAAGGAGCTTTACCTTTGAGATCTAGCTCAGTGCCTAGCACATAGTAAACATTCAACTAATATTTTCTGAATCCCTGACTTGGTGAATAATGGCTGCTTAGCAATTTTAGTAAATGAAATTTACCTTTGAATTTTAGCAATTCTAAACTCATTCATGTTATTTAAATACATTTCAATAAATATAAAATTTGTATGAAAATTTATCAAAAATAAAAGTTAAAGAATAAGCATGCCATAATTAATATTTATTAGGCTATTAAAATTATTTTTAAAAATTGTAATTCTTTATGTACTGTGCTGAATATATTAATAAAGACCTTGAGGGGCACCTGGGTGGCTCAGTCGGTTAAGTGTCTGACTTCAGCTCAGGTCATGACCTTGCGGTGTGTGAGTTCAAGCCCACCATTGGGCTCTGTGCTGACAGCTCAGAGCCTGGAGCCTCCTTCAGATTCTGCGTCTCCCCCTCTTTCAGCCCCCCTCCCCATGCTCATGCTCTGTCTCTCTGTCTCTCAGTAATAAATAAAAACCTTAAAAAATTTTTAAAAAGCCTTTGAATATACTTTAAAAGTTTTATCATTTAAAGCTTACTTCAATATGATGAATTTAAAGTACCAAACTTGAAAAAAATAGGCAAAAGGGAAAGAATTTGTGTTACTATCATGTATTAGTTGTCTCAGGGCTGCTGTAACAAATTACCACACTTAAAACAATAGAAACTTATTCTCATGATTTTTGGGATGCAAGGTGCTGGTAAGGCCATGCTCTCCCTAAAGGCTCTAGGGAAGATTCCCTTCGTGACTTTTCTAGCTTCTGGTGGTTACCAACAATCCTTGGCATTCCTTGGTTTGTGCAGTGTACGTCCAATCTGTCTCTGTCTTCATGCGGCTTTCTTCCTCATGTGGCTGTTTGTCTCCAAATGTTTCTCCTTTAAGGGCACCAGTCCATTGCTGATAGACATTAAAGAAGACCTAAATAAATGGAAAATATATAATGTTCATGGATCAGAGGACAAATGTTATCCACTCTTCTTTAAGTGGTCTACAGAATCAATGCAATTGCAGTCAAAATCTCAATAAAAATTGTTTTTGTAGACATTGCCAGACTGATTCTAAAATTTACATGGAAATGCAGAGAATTGAAAATGACAAAAGAATTTTTAAAATGATCACTATCTGTTTTCAAGAGTTATTAGAAAAGCTGCAGTAATTAAGACTGTGGTATTAGTTTAAAGAAAAACAAACAGATCCATGGAATAGGATACAGTAAAAAATGGACTAATGGCGAATTGATTTTTGACAAAAGTACAAAGACGAGTCAATGGAGAAAGGTTGGTCTTTTTAATAATGGTGCTAGAAAAATTTATGTTGATGTGCAAAAAAGAGAACTTTGATTTAAAAATTTAAATTAATCATAGGCTTAAAGGCAAAGCCTGAAAGTATAAAATTTTTAGAAGACAACGTAGAAGATAACTTCTGTGACCTCAGATTAGGCAAAGATTTCTTTGATTCAACACCAATATTATAATCAATATTAGAATAAAGTTGAATAACTGGATTCTTCAAAATTATGTACTTCCGCTCTCTGACAGACCGTTAAAATGAAAATACAGGCCAGGGCTCCTGAGTGGCTCAGTAGGTTGAACGTCTGACTTTGGCTCAGGTCATGGTCTCACAGTTTGTGGGTTTGAGCCCTGTGTGGGGCTCTGTGCTGACAGCTCAGAGCCTGGAGCCTGCTTTGCATTCTTTGTCTCTCTTTCTGCCCCTCCCCTGTTTGTGCATGTGTATGCTCTCTCTCTCTTTCTCTCAAATATAAATAAACATTAAAAATTTTTTTAAAAAATGAAAATACAAGCTACAGACAGGCAGAAGTTATTTTATAAATTGTATAGGAAATATACAAAGAGCTCTCAAAACCCAAGGATAATACAACTAATAATGCAATAAAAATGAGCAGGGGCGCCTGGGTCACTCAGTCCGTTAAGCATCTGACTCTTGATTTTGACTCAGGTCATAATCTCAGGGTTCATGAATTTGAGCCCCACATCAGGCTTTGAGTTTACAGCTTGGAACCTGCTTGGGATTCTGTCTCTACCTGTCTCTCTGCCCCTCGTCATGCTCTCTCGCTGTCTCTCTTTCTCTAATAAATAAAAAAAAAATTAGCGAAAGATTTGAATAACATTTTACCAAAGAAGATATACAGAGAGCAAATAAGCACATAAAAATATGCTCATCATTAGTGATTACTCCACAATGAGAGCCATAATTACAACATCAGTAGTCATTAACCCACTCTAAGACACCTATTGGACTGACTAAAATTTAAGAGTATTGATAATAATATGAAGCAACTAGGACTCATAATGTTGTGGGAATGGAAAATAGAAACACTATTTTGGAAAATGGTTTAGTAGTTCCTTAAAAAGTTAAACATTCATATTCCTTACGGCTTAACTATTCCACTTCTAAGTTTTTTTCCCCAAAACTAATGAAATCATACGCCCACATAAAGACTTACACATAAATGTTCATGGCAGTTTTGTTTGTAATAGCCCAAATCTGGAAAAAACTAAAATGTCCACTAATGTGTGAATGGGTAATCAATTTATGGCACATCTATACAATTGAATACTAGTCAACAATAAAAAAGAAGTGCACTATTGATGCACTCAATAAAGTGGATAGGTTTCAAAAGAATTTTGCTTAATGGATGAAACCACACAAAAAAAGAGTACATGTTATATGATTCCATATATATATATGGAATATATATGATTCCATATATATTCAAAATTCTTTTGAATTATATAGATATATACATATATATAATTATAAAAAATGCAAACAGCCATAGTGATATAAAGAAGACCAGTGGTTTCCTGGAAGATTGTTTTTAGTGGTAAAAGGAGGGACTGCTTACGAAGGAGATATGAGAAAACTTCTGGGGTGATGGAATGGCTTATTATTTGTATTGTGGTGATGGCTTCATGGGAGTATGTATGTATCAAAGTTTATTAAAAGTCATCCTTTAAATAGGTGCAGTTTATTATATATCAGTTATAGGTCAAGAAAGTGGAAAAAATAAAGAAGTAAAGGACCTTTGGCTGGGTGCTATTTTAAAGTTCTCAACTTTTATTTCTTCTGTAGACTTCTGTGAGATAAAACCTGGTTACCTTAGAATACACGTAGATCTCGTCCTCCAAAGTAATTTTGGGCAGCATATGAGAAACGTCTGAAGTTTTAGGACACTTCCAAATAGGAATACACTACAGGCTTAACCTGTGATGGGAAAAGAGAAACAGAGAACTTGTGGATTTAAGGGATGAAGAGGGGTGGGTTGGGAGATCAGAAAAAGGAAACCAAGGCTGAAACGCAGTAAGGATCTTGACAGAGGAAGAGGCAACACTGCGCCTACACGTCCTCACGGGCAGCTGTACAGATTCTCTGGGCAGGTGGCTCCCAGCGGATTAAAATGTTACAACGTATGGCTCGTTCTCAACCACGAAAGCAGCTCCTTTCGGAGTTAGTCCTGCTTCTGGAAACTCCGCGCTGGGCGCGCAGAGGAGGCGGACGGACACCAGCCCGGGCTCCCCGCTTCTTCACCTGAAGCCGCGTCCAGCTCTCCGTCGCCCCCTGGTGGCGAGTGTCCGGGGACCCGCAGGCGCACGGGTAAGGCGGGAGGAAAGGTGCGGCCAATGAGGTCCCGGCGCTCGAGCGGAGCCGCGGGTACCTCCCGAGGCTTTGACCGCTTGGGCATTCTGGCACCAGTATGGCTGCCACAGAATCCGGTTTCCCAAATGCAGCGCTCGCTCCGTCTCCTCGCTGCTGGCGTCCGACCAGTTTCGTTCGGGTCTTACTGGGTGGGAGTCGGGGTGAGGGAGCTGCATTACCTGGTAGTGACCTCCAGGTTTCAGGGCAGAACTTTTCATGGATTTGGAAACGAGGGGCTGCAGAAGAGCCCTGGCTATAGGAGGACTGTCCCCATGAGACCCCCATGTTCCGAGGAACTGAGGGAAGACGGAAACTAGATGGCCCGCTTACATCCCAAATAGTTTTCCTCCCCAAATTAGAGTCCATCCTAGTCTCGCCTTGTCCCGGATACTGATATGTCACTTTACCACCGCGTCCGAAACGCTGGAGATCGTCGTCCTGTCCCCACTGTCCCCAACCCTCCCGTGGCCGAGGGTGGGCAGTCCGCAAGGCGGGGACCCGCTCTTCGGCCCGAGGGCAGGGGTCTCCATGGGCTTCGAGGGTGCGGGGAGGGTGCGCAGGGCGGGGAGCGGCGGACACTACGGTGAGGGAGTTAGGAACGGGCAGAGGCGCCCGTACCTGCGGCTCCCAGCTCAGGCGGGCGAGCTGCGTGACAGTCCCGTCCACACCTGATTGACAGGAGGCGGGAGTCGCGGCCCGGGAGGCGGGAGTGGGTGTGCAGGGGCGGAGCCGGCCCGGGCGCGCGCTCCTAGACGGTTGAGGTCTGGTGTCTTGCACCTACCCCGCCAGGTGGCCCGCCGGCTCTTCGGAGCCTGACACCCGGGGCGTGGAAAGCCCCCCGGAGTGTCCCCTGCTGGGGCCTGCTGCCTGCAAGGAGGGGGCAGGGCAGCCCGGAGCCCCGTGCGCCGCTTCCCCGGCGGCCTCGGCCTGGGCCGGGACTGGCTCGCGCTTCCCTCGCGGCTCTGCGCGGGTCCGCCTCCCCCTCCCTCCCCCTCCCTCCCCCTCCCCGCGAGCTGCCTCCGCCCTCCTTCCTCTGCCTCCACCCTCAACCCCCATCCCCGTCTGTCGGGAACTGGGCTCGGAGCCCTCAGTCGGCCCGAGCTCTGGATGTGGGCGCCGGACAAGTCCGCGGCGCCTCCGCCCAAGATGGACAGCCGCTACACCAGCACTGCGGGCATCGGCGACTTGAACCAGCTGAGCGCGGCCATCCCGGCCACGCGGGTGGAGGTGTCGGTGTCCTGCAGGTGAGGACGCAGCCCCTCCCCGCCCTCCCCCTGCTCTCCGGTTTGCCTGGTGGGTAGCGCTTGCCGTGCGCGCGGGGTACCCCGAGGCTTCGCTGGGGTGAGAAGTTGCGCGACGCGTGGGAAACACCCCAGCTCCAGTGACACGGAGCGGAGGGCGGGAACGAGGAGCGAGTGGGGGGCTCCGGAACGGAGACTTTTAATTTTCTTTCTGGGAAATGCTGTAAAAGTTGGCTGGGCTGTGACTCAGCGGCAGGAACCCCGGCCGCCGCCCACTTTGCAAACCCTTTTTACGTTCCAGACCCGAACTGTGTGGTTGGGTGATGACGGGAATCAAAGGCAACAGCGTTGCCAAAAGCGCTTGTGACCGCTGCGCGCAGTGGCCCGGGACTCCCTCCGCTAGGCGTGTGCAGACCTGCTACTGCCACACTTGGCATCAAACCAGGCAGCTGCCTCCCCACCCACTTCCTGGAGCCATCCAGCCTGCTTCCCCCCACCCTTCCGGGCTTCTTGCCTTATGCCTGATAGGTAGAGATTTGGGCTCCAGCCCCGTTTGCAGACGAATCTGTGCCTTGCCTAAAATCTGGAAAGTCACGACTTTCTTCTGCCTGCAAGTAGACACAGTTTTGAGTGCTTATAACAACTGACACTCTGCTCGAGGACTGTAAATTTCAACTCCATTGCCTGACGTTGCTTGGGTCAGTTTTTCTGTAAACGAGGCAGCATAATTGCTGTTTCGCAGAAGATTTTGAGAAGGAGATGGGCGGACTGTACTAAATTTATCATGGCAACAGGAGGGGGGAAATTTGCATATTGACTCTGGAGCCCACACTGTCTTGTTTGCATACTTGGATCTCTCTCAGTGGAAAACTCTTTCCCCTTCTGCCCACTTTGACCTCAAGATTGTTTTCAGTGCTAGAAATTACCCCCCCACCCCCCCCACCCCCCGCCAATTCCTTCCCTTAGCAAAACTTTCCTTGAAGGAATCTAACAAACAGGGGGAATCTTGGATGTAAATAAATCCGGAAACTTAAAACGCTGTCACCCCAGGAGAACTTGATTTTGCAGTTCCACAAGACTCGGTCTAAAGCCCAAGGGATGGATTTTCTTTGCTGTGGAAAGTCAAGCACCTATAACCCTAATTGAGGTGTTAATTAGGGGAGAGGGGATGGCTTTCGGATATCCCTGAAACTATATCCGTGATTGCTTGCTTCCTCTTAAGGCTGACCTCACACTGTGGAGACAGTAATGCTGATAATGATAGCTACGGTTGGGCTCTTGCCTTACTGTGTTTATTGCTTTAAGAATTGCCTGAGATTTCTTCTTGTCTACCGAACAGGTGAAGCTACATGGAAAACTCTTTTCAGCCATTAATTCTAGGCCTTTTTCTTTTTCTCTTAAGCTGGCATTGGATGCTCACGGGAGGTTATTAGCATATGCACATAATTCATGGCCGAAAGTCCTACAATAAGAGTGTTTTCTAGAGTTCTCCACTGAACTTCCTGCAAAGCCCGGATGACGTGTGGCCTGTACCTGGCATGAATATAAAAATGTTATAAGTTAAATCTCAGTTTCCCAAAAGCTCTTTAGGACTCTTGGGGAAATTATACCTTCACTGGTCTTTCTGCCAATGGGATCCACGTTTAACCATTCTTTTGATGTTGTTGCTATTGTGTGTGTTGGGTGTGCCTGGAATCTTGTAGTTAATTGGCTTTACGCCAGTTTGTTCAAGTTTGATACCTCAGACCCTGGACATCCCCTTGTTCCAGCCTTTTTTTTTTTTTTTTTTTTAAGTACAAGAATGCTGTGTCTTGTTTTTTATTTTTAAGTTTTCAAAAAAACCCAAAAAGTTCTGAAATAGAACCTAAGTACTTATAGTATTTACATTTTTGAGAACTGCATCTTGTAAACATAGATGGTGTCCTTTGGGCTTTGCCATAAGAGACCTGGTTACAGATTCTGGCTTTGTGGCTCAATCATGTTGTTACCTTTCTGTTCTTAACCAGAGCTCCTTCATCTCTAAAATGAGGATAATTGTGGTATTTATCTTATATAGAATGTTATCGGAGCTTCATAAGATGATGTCTGAAAAGTGCTCACACAATATCTGACACAAAAGGAAGTGTTAAAAAAAACATAAGGTATTTTGATATTGGAGATAGTATTTACTGAATAAATGTTTTATATATGCTTTAGTATGGAATTCTGTAAATAGCCCTCTTTTGTACTTCAGTCAGTTAGTAAAGAAGACAGGGATAGAGGCTTCCCTGGGATACCTGCCCTCTCCTTCTCTTTCTTTGATGAGTATAAAGAGCTTACATTCTAGGATGTTTGGGGGGAATTTGACTCAGCAAAAAGACTCACTAGGAGGTCTCTCCTTCTTACCCTGGGCAAACAGAGTAAGGAATTCCCTTGCTTTCTATGTTAGAGACCTCTGATGATTTGCTGACACTCTAAAAGCAACTCAGGATGATAAACTCTGTTCATTGTCCCCAGTCGAAGGCCTTTAAAAAACTCTTTATGTTTTCGTCTTCATTTTGGGGGAGGTGAGAAAATTAACAATTGAAGCTTGAAGTTAAATATAATTCATGGAAATCAGTAAGTCTGTTCCATCATCAAGCGTTTAATGTCTTTTGTATCTTGAGAATTATGCTATGCTCTGGGAGAAATGAAAGAGAAGTTGGCTGAAAATGTAAAGTCTGGCTGGGAGATAAGTATTATGTAATACATGATGACGTCGGACTAAATCCAAAGATGTGGTTCATGCACAGAGAGGGAAGAGATCATGGTAGAGTGTGGAATGCTTGGAACATATTTCAAAGAGGAGATGGGGCTTGAGGGAGACAACGAGATGGATGGGCATGGCTTTCATTAGAGAAGGGACAGCTTAACGTGGGGGTTTTGGGGTGTCTACACTCTTGGTGTGTTAGCGTGACCGGTACAGTTTTCTAGCTGTGTTTATGTAGAGACAAGCTCCTACACTTTGACTTCTCCTCCAACCACTGTATAGTTCTCCTAGCATTCATTTTTTTTCATGATGTTAATTCCTAGATGTTTTTAAATTTAATTGGGTTACCTAATTAAAATGTCTATAGCTGAAACGATACTACCTTAAACATATAAAATAACATTAACCCACATTCCCATTGTATTCTGAAAACAGATGAATTAGACTGAGGTAAAAAAAAAAATACAGTGGGAAAAATAACATGCAGTAATCACTTGTTTCCTTGGGACTTTGGTTTAGTAAACTGTTTCCAACACGTAATTTTGGTCATTTTCTCTGATTGAGAAGTTAGTTTATCAATGAAAAAAGCATCGAGAGCATTCTGTGTTTCTAGACGTGGTGAGTTAGCCATCACGTGTAAATTCTTTCACAGCAATAATCTTCTAATGGTGATAAAACCAATTTTAACCACTCGCATTGAGGGAAGAATACAAAATGTGAGCCCCTACTTTGTGCGAGGCATTCCGTAAAGTCCTACCTGGCCTGGCCATGACTCTTTGGCCTAATCTACCACCACTTCTCACATGAACACTGTGACTGAATGGAGTCCAACCAATATATGCTTACTGGTGACAGATAAATGTGGCGGCAAAACACCAATAAGTGGTAGCCCCAAAGCACATGCTGTTTGGCCAGTGAACTGAGTCCTCTTTGCCTGTGGACCTATGGTCAATGCCCTGACCCTCCGTTCCTCCCTTCTTTCCCCTTGTGTTTTTGATTAGCCTGTGCTCCTTGTTCAAGACTCAGGTCAGATCTCTCTCTCTGACTCCTCTCCCAAACTGGGTTTTGCTGTTTTCCCAAAGCAGCTGGTATGCACGAGTATCATAGTTATGTTGTTATTTCTTGATCTCTGCGTTCACCTTGAGGGCGAGTTTTGTTTCTTGCATGATCCACGTGTTCTGAGCTTGGCACAGAATATGTAGTCCATACATGCTGGATGTCCTCATTATTCTCTGAATAAATCAGCTGGCATGGGGAGAGTTTTGTGCCTGTTAAAACACAGATTTCTAGGTCCCCACACCAGATCTACTGAATCAAAATCTCTGGGACTGGGGCCCAGGAATCGGGACTTTTAACAGATTTACCATATGCTGATGATATACATTAAAATGTTTATCTGTTTGATGAGGAAACGACTGTGACTGTAGTCACTCCATACGGATTAGCAATCCTTGCCCTACACAGGTGTTAGGAGATACTTTTCAGGGGTGTGCTGGAGCTGGCTTCACAGGACTGAGACAGCAATTTGTGCACCACTGTTAAATATAGTGGTTACTAAAAATTCAATTATGCAAACCTAAAATGAATGCATTATATTTTAAAACAAAGATGTACTCAAAAGTTGTCACTTCATAATTGTTTTACTACGTTTCACTGTTTTCTCTACTCTTTCATGACATCTATCTCTATCTTTTTAATCCGTGTGGTGAAAATACGCAATCCTGTGCTACCCACTCATCTCTTCAGTCCTATTCAGTGATGTCACATCGGTAGATTGAAGTTGGCCATGGCGAATATTTACACTAGGGAAACTGGCAAATACTGAAGATCAGGGCTTGATTTATTATTTTGTTGTCTGCACTTAAGATCTTCTGTGGGAATCAATTGTTCCTATGGAATTTAAGTAAAATTATTATTATTATTATTATTATCTAGAAGTTGTATGCTCAGCTATACATACTATATGTCAGTAAGTTTATAACAAATTATATCAATACACATGCATATACATCTATGCGTCTGGCTTTTGGTGTGTTTTTTGTGTTTTTTTGTTTTTTATGGGTTTTTTGGAGAGCCCATTATTAAACATACATTGCTTACATACACATAACTGTTCATGGGCCTTTAGTAAAAGATTATACAAAGGAAAGTTTGCTGCTGCTGGACTGTCACTTTTAGAAATGACAGTGTCCAGTTCAGCACTGTTGTGGGCTCACTTCTCTGCTTGGAATAAGGGGGGCCATGTGGTTTCAGAATACATGAGAGGTTGTGACAGTTTGCAAGCATATTGGGAATGAAACAGGAAGACAATTGAAATTCTGTATGCTTTTTGCTTTCTTTTTCATTTCATTTCATGTTTCTCATTTCATTTCATGTTTCTTTGCCACTTCTCCCTTATTCTCTTACTTTGAAGACTTTTTTTTTGTTTCTCCATCTGCTGGTGCCATATACTTTGCAAGCTTACATGTCACAGTTCCAGACCACCTGGGAAAGCAAACTCGTATTGCAAGAGAGAGAATCTGCTTGGTCCATCGGGGATTGGCCCAGTTTGAAGCAGGTGCATTTGCTCTTCTTATTATCTATGGCGAAAGAGGAAAGAGTTCAAACACAGCAATTGGGGTTTCTACCCCTGTCCCTGTTGGTTTATCTTTTAGACATACTCTACCCTCTTTAAAAATGACAAGAAGTGTGAAGGTAGTTGTTACCTGGTAATTTTACTACACACCAGGGGAAGTAGAATGCCTGTTATCCTGTTAATAACAGGTAAACTGAGGGCCAAGTGTGGGATGGGCATAACATCCTATTCTTCTGGCTCTATAGTTCTTGAGGTTCTGTGGTTCAAAACTCTAGTGACCCCATGATGCTTTTTTCAGCCATATTTGGGTTTGTCTTCAGAGTTTCAGGAATATGTGTACTGCGGCATTTCTGGACAGTGATCCTCAAGTCGCAATGTGCGACTTGCCCGGGTATATCTTAGCAGACAAAAGCCTTACTCATGTTGCTGTTCCACCAATGATTTGGTCTGCCCTGTGTTTTTAACATTTGGGGCCTGGGATGTTCTAAAACGGCCCTGGGATGAAGAGAATGTGAGCCTGGAAGCAATTCACAAACAGGGCTCCAAGAGAAAGGGTGTAAACGGCTGTGCTCTTTTAGGTACTTTTTTTGTGACATAACAGGCAGAAGCCTCCCTATTTGTGTTCACTCAAGGCACGGAAGAAAAACAATCCCTCTCAAAGGGGTTTTATTCAGTTGTTATCCTGTTTTATAATAATAACATTTGCTTACTAGAGCCAGTTTCACTTAGCCTTGAAGAGCATGGGTGTGGAACTAGACCAGTTCTACCACTACTAGCTGTGAAGCCTTGGAAAGCTACTTAATCTCTCTGTTCTTCGATTTCCACATCTGTAAAGTAGAGAGAATAATAGCCCCCATGATTTGTATTTGTTTTGAGGGTTAAATAAATTAATTCATGTGTATGCATTAAAATACTGCTTTTCATATTAGTTAAGCACTCAGAATTACAAATGGATATCCATACAAAATAAAATCACTCATATTCTATCAAACTCTGAACATCTAAAAATTTTTAATGTTTTATTTTTTTAATAAATTTATTTTAATGTTTATTTATTTTTGAGAGAGACGGAGAGCAAGCAGGGGAAGGGGACAGAGAGAGAGGGAGACGCGGAATCTGAAGCAGGCTCCAGGCTCTGAGCCGTCAGCACAGAGCCTAATGAGGGGTTTGAACTCATGGACCACAAGATCATGACCTGACCCTAAGTCGGTCGCTTAACCGACTGAGCCACCCAGGTGCCCCTGATGCTTTATTTTTGATATAGAGGGAGACAGACAGACAGATAAACAGAGCACAAGTGGGGGAGGGGCAGAGAAAGGGGGAGACACAATCTGAAGCAGGCTCCAGGCTCTGAGCTGTCAGCACACAGCCTGACGTGGGGCTCAGACTCACAAACTATGAGATTATGACCTGAGCCAAAGTCAGGTCATAACTGACTGAGCCACCTAGGCACCCCAAACTATGAACATTTAGTTCATTTCTCTTGCATTTATAATGTTATACTTACAGTCCCTCTCTTTCCCTTGTGTGTATATGTGTGTGTGTATGCTCACACACATTATATAATGGGATCATACTATATTCTATATAATTCATCTTCTATACTTTTTTGTATTATATCATGTATATGTTTCTGTCATTAGTTTTTGAAAAAATAACCATGTCTCTAGCCTATTTTATGTGCATACTGTATTTTTTTAACTTATCTCTCATTTCCAAAATTTATTTCCAAAAGTTACTATTCAGAATAATGCTAATGAGTATTCTTATTCATGAACACTTGACAACAATGATTTTTTTTACCTGAGGATAGTTTTCTAGAGCTGACGTTATTAGTAAGCTATCTTTCTCAAGGGGATTTTAAAAGCTTATTTTGGTTATTTTCCCCCATTCTTCTATAAATAAGCAGAGTCAAGTCTAAACTACTGGCTACACCTTTCAAAATACTTTTACTCCCATGAGAAAGTTGCATTTGAAGATTAATGAGAATTTGGGGCAGCAGAGTATAGCAGCAAGAAAATGGAATTAGGAATCAGACAAATGTCTTTGAATCCCATTTTTATCCCTTTTTTTGAATGTTATTTTGGGTATCTTATTTCAACTTTCGGAATGTAATTTCCTAATCGGTAATACAGAAATGATTTAAAACCTAAATTTACAGGCTTATTGGAGAGGTAAGTGAAATAAAGTCTACAGAGTGCCCAGGACTGTGTCCAGCACAAGAAATGCACTTAGTAGCTGTTAGTCTTATCCAAGTTTTTGATGAATACGTTACTAGGTGGCATACAAGCAACATGTAGAGATGGTACCTGTATTTTGGATAAATTTATAATCAATTTTGGAAGTCACAAAAACATGAGATGCAAGGTGACATAAAGCTGCATGTTCAAGATGCGTAGGCTGAATACCTAAATGTGGAGGAGGTACAGAGTAAACGTGGTCAGAAGATTTGGAAATGCATAGGAAATTTCTACAGATACTACCTCACGGTTCCCCCACACCAACACAGACAATTAGACACGGGGACCCAGTGGGATTTGACAGATTGAAAGCAGTGTTTAAAAACAAGGTTTTAGAATGAAAGCATATTCTAGCACATTCTTATAGCCCACCACCAAAATCAATGGGCTGACATTTAGACAGCTCTTTCGTGTCATACGTGTGATAATACGTATCCAACTAGATGATAATTTAGGCTGATGGAGGACAAAGTTTTTATTGCCAATAATAAAGTGAGATATATTTAAAAGGTGCCTTGCCGCAAGGGCCAATGTTCATGGCCTGACTTACAATACCTTAGTGTTTTCAAACGTATTACAACCATCAGTGTTATTGCCTCTTCGGCCAGGGACATTAGCTGTCAGGTATTCTTGTTCAAATTATAAGACCTTTTGTCAATTTAAGTCTATAAATAATAAAACTCCAAACACTGAGGGAATTACCAGTTAACTTTGTGAAACACTGAAGAAGCAAAGTATCATTGATAGTCCCTGGGAAGTATGTCTATCTATTAGACAGCATACTGTTCAATTTACAAGCTATAGTAATGAAGTCAAGAAATAGGCTAAATATTTTATTTAAAGTCAAAATCTATGTGAGAAATATGGAAAACATTTAACATATACTATTTCACTCAGTCCTCACAACAGTTCTGTAAAACAGGTGATTTATGTGCTATTTTACAGGTGAGGAGATTGAGGCTCAGGAAGGGTTTAAATAATTTGGCCTACATCCCACATCAAGGAGGTGGTGAGGTTAAGTCCCCAATCCATGTATATCTATTTCTTAGGTGTTTGCTGCTGCCCATGAGACATACTCTGGCATTCCTCCATAAGTCATTCATTTTAGGCATTAAGGGTGGGATCCTTTCCTATCAGTATTGATGTGCTGGGCACTAAAGAGAGAGCTGAGAGAAAAAGCTGAGAGACACAATTATAATAGATGATATCAATACCATCACAAAGGGGAGTACAGTTCCTCTGTGCCGTTTCTGTTCCCGGATGGTGAGAGCTGTGGGTAGAACAGTTCAGATGAGTGGCATAAACCTTAACAATTTGGCGTTTGATTTCCAAGTATTGATTCTTACCTTTCTTCTGCTGCTGAGTTACTTAATGAAGCTGTGGGAAATTAAGTAATGAGAGGGCTCTTTAACTAGAAATCAGCAGGCAGGATAAGATGAAAGGTAAATGCTGGACAAAGGTGATGGACCCGGTGAATGAAAAGTAGAGGGAAATTAATTGAATTGACTATGTGACATTCATACTTACCATTGGAGTTGGGAACTGACTGCAAGCTCTGTCATTTCCGCCCCCTGTTTTCTTAATAATGAGGAAGCCACCACTTAACTTGCTTGCTTTTCAATATTAGATTCCAGGGTTTCTTTTCATGGCAAATATACTCTTCAGATTTCTGTATAAATGAAGTAATTGTTTAGATATTGAAAATGTCAGCACAGTATTCTAACTGCATTATAATGTGACTTTGTAAAAGTCAATATTTTCTACTTTGCTAATTAGCTGCTCTCTGTCTCTACATATAAATATGTAGTATATACGTATATGTATATATATATTACAAGTGACACATTAATTTTATTAAGAATAATCTCAAATGCCAGAGAGTGCAGAGAACCAGACATGGTTATAATTGTCATACCTGATCAAAGCCAACACATTTCTTACCCTTAGTATAGTAGTGGTTTTAGAGTCATTTTGAGAAATTTGTTTCTCAATGCCCACAGAACTTTATATATTGTATCATCTCCATGTATGTAATGCTGTGGGCATTCTTAAAAATCTTTTTTTAATCTAATGTACTCCTATAAAGGGAATATCACATTATTTGTGGTTTTCTAGGAAATTGAAAGCTCAATCATTCTTCTTTAATGTCTTCAATAGGTTTTCATGTTTCCCAGACATAAAACAAAGAATGAGAGAGAGTTTTGGACATAGGTTATTATCTTGATGTCTCAACTTTCAAATTAATTGTGGAAACAGAAACACTAGAAAGTTGATCGCAATTGATTTTATGTTAGAGGTTTCATCCAAAGCCTCTTTGTAGGCATTGGGAAAAGGAGGCATAATCAATATTAAGTGGGTAGTGAATGTTTCTCCTAATTGGTAATTTAAATTAGTGAATTTAAAAAATGTTTTTGGAGAGAAGTTTGAAGTATACTAGCTGAAAGATGATTGATTCCCAACTCAAGATTTGTCTAACAATTAAATTATGTGGTTTTAATTTCTTTTTTTCACTGAGGTCATTTTGTCATTTGAATGGCATTTATGTGACTTCTTTCCTTGTTGGATATATCAGTGAAGTATGGGAAATCCCTGAGCTTACATTCTGTTTCTGACACTGGCTCTGTGACCTTTGGCAATCCCACCAGTACTCTGAGCATCGTTTCCTAGGAGTGATTGAGCTCCTGATCTAGACGAGCTCTGAGATGTCTCTTGGAGCTTGATAAGTCAATGACACTGGAAGTGAGACCTCAAAATACAAGGTAAACATGCTTCAATTTAAGGAAATCTTATGATTGTCGTTGCTGTTTGAAAACCTAGGCCCTCATTCTAGTGTCTGAGTTTTTAAAGGGATATTAAGGTAGAATCTCTCTAATGCCAACCACTTCCCACTTCAAAGTCCTCATTTCACTTAACATTCTCCCGAAGGGATGTGAAATTGTAATGTTGCTCTTCCAGTTTTTCCTCTCAATAGGGATCTATAGCTAGCTTTCTTCATCCTGAAAATGAACAATGCTTGAGATTAATAGGTATTTGTGCCTTTCTTGCAGTTTACTTTACTTTTGTAATATGTTAAAGCTCCTCCCCCCAACTCTTAGTAAAGACAGAGCTTTGAGTGGAGATGGCCAATTGGTTCAATGTTGTGTCTACTGATCAGTTGTTCCTAAGTGCTGGATGCCTGAAGTAGCACCTGGGAAGATTCTTAGGGAACATCTGGGTTTGGTGGGAAAGCATGCTATCTATATTTGACTTGGACTTTTGAAATAAAGTAAACCAATACCCAGTGACATGTATACTATTACTTTTCTATTATAACTTTTAACCTACTTAATAGTGTCTGATCAGTCCTTGGAACTTTCTTTTCAGCTCGGCCCTCCAAAGCATTTGTTGCTTCTCTTTCCATTCCTGCTGCCAACGTTCTTGTTCAGAAAGCTGTATTTTCCCCTAGAATATGAAAATATTCTCTGAACTATTCTCTGTGACTACAAAATTCATGTTTTTGGTTTATTCTTCACCTGTTATGTAGTTAGCTTCCTAAACAAAGTTGAAATTATGTAGTTTTCCTTTTATAGAACTTTCAGTCTTTCTCCTTTGCTTACAAAATAGAATCCAAATACCTTAACGTGGTGTTCAGGGTCTTCCCTCATCCTGGACAGACATGCCCTGCCAGTCACATCTCAGACATGGACTCTAGCCAAAGTGGAGTACTTGCCCATCTCCAAATCTCTTGTGTATACTCTTGCTTCTCACCATTGTTGGTGCCTTCCTTTGGGCTGAAAAGGCTCCCCCTCCCCACCCCCCCCAATTTCTGTGGCTATCATTGACTGTCAAGGTATAGCTTGGAGATATTGTGGGTTTGATTCTAGACTATCACAGTAACAAGAATATTGCATTAAAATGAATCAAATAAATTTTTTGGTTTCTCAGTGCATATGAAATTATGTTTATACTATATTGCAGTCTATTAAGTATGCAATAGCATTATGTCTAACAAAATGTGCATTCTTTAATTGAAAATCCTTTACTGCTAAAAAATGCAACCATCCTCTGAGCTTTCTGCGAGTCATCACTTCTTTGCTGGTGGCGGGTCTTGCCTTGATGTTGATGGCTGCTGACTGATGAAGGTGGTGGTTGCTGAAGATTGGGGCATCTGTGGCAATTTCTTAAAATAAAAGAACAATAAAGTTTGCCTCATTGATTGACTTTTCCTTACACAAACTATTTCTCTCTGGCTTGTAATGTTGTTTGAGAGCATTTTATCCATGGAACTTCTTTCAAAATGGGAGTCAATCTTCTCAAACCCTGCCCATGCTTTATCAACTAAAGTTATGTAATATTCTAAATCCTTTGTTGTCATTTTAAGAGTCTTCACAGCATCTTTACTAGGAGTAGATGCCATCTCAAGAAACCACTTTCCAGGTGCCTGGAGGGCTCAGTCAGTTAAATGTCCAACACTTGGTCTTGGTTCAGGCCATGATGTCACAGTCCTGAGATCACGCTCTGCATCAGACTCCATGCTGACTGCATAGAACCTCCTTGGTATTCTCTCTCTCCCTTATTTTCTGCCCCCCTCCCCTTCTCAAAATAAAAAACAAAGCAAAACAATAGCTACTTTCTTTGTTCATCCGTAACAAGCAATAACAAGCAACCCTTCATCCATTCAAATTTTATCATGAGATTGCTGCAATTCAGGCTCCACTTCTAATTCTAGTCACGATTTCCATCGTATCTGCAGTTATTTCCTCACCGAAGTCTCGAACCCCTCAAACTCATCCATGAAATTTGGAATCAACTTTCTAAACTCTTGTTAATGTTAATATTTTAACCTCGTTTTCTGAATCACAAATGTTATCAACAGCATCCAGAATGGTGAATGCTTTTCAGAAGGCTTTCAATTGTCTTTGCCCAGATCCATCAGAAAAATCACTGCCTATGGCAGCTATTGCCTTATGAAAGTTATTTTTTTCATAACAATTCTTGAAAGTCAGTTTTACTCTTTGATCCTTGTGCAGAATGAGGGTTGTTAGTGGGCGTGAGAGCTGTTGTCAATCTCACTGTACACCTTCATCAGAACTCTCACATGGTCCGTCGCATTGTCAATAACAATAATATTTTATTTTATTTTATTTTTTTAAAGGTTTTTATTTATTTCTAGAGAGAGAGAGAGACAGTGTGAGCAGGGGAGGGTCAGAGAGAGAGGGAGTCACAGACTGAAACAGGCTCCAGGCTCTGAGCTGGCAGTCAGCACAGAGCCCCAAGCGGGGCTCGAACCCAAGAACTGCGAGATCATGACCTAAGTGAAAGTCGGACGCTTAACCGACTAAGCCACCCAGGCGCCCCAATAACAGTAATATTTTAAAAGAAATCTTTTATTTTCCCTGAGTAATAGTTCTCAACAGGGGCCTTGAAAACATTTAGTGACCCATGTTGTAAATAGATGTACAGTCATCCATTTGTTGTTCTTTAAATGGAGTGCAGGCAGAGTAGATTTAACATAATTCTTAAGGGCCCTAGGATTTTGAGAATGATCCATAAGCATTGGCTTCAACGTCAAGTCACAAACTGCATTAGCCTCTAACAAGAGGGTCAGCCTGTCCAATATGAGGCATTGACTTCTCTTCTCTACCTATAAAAGCCTAGATAGCATCTTCTAATAGAAGTCTGTTCATCTATACTGAAAATTGTTGTTTAGTGTAACCACCTTCATTAATGATCTTAGCTAGATTTTCTGGGTAACTCACTGCAGCTTCTCCATCAGCACCTGCTGCTTCACCTGGCACTTTTATGTTATAGAGACAGCTTCTTTCCTTAAATCACATGAGCCAATCTCTGCTAGCTTCCAACTTTTCTTCTGCAATTTTCTTACCTCTCTTAGCCTTCACAAAATTGAAGAGAGTTTGGGCTTTCTTCTGGATTAGGCTTTGATCTAAGGGAACGTTGAATGTGGGGTGACTGGTTTGATTTTCTATCTGGACTTCTCAAACGTTCTCCATATCAACAATATAGCCTTTATGCTTTGTTATCATTTGTATGTTCACTGGAGTAGCACTTTAATTTCCTTGAGGGACTTTTTCTTTGCATTCACAACTTGCTAACTGGCTCCAGAAGTGTAGCTTTTAGTGTGTCTTGACTTTTGACATGCCTTCCTGATGAAGCTTAAAATACACGTAGTGAGAGGGGCACCTAGGTGGCTCACTTTGTTAAGCCTCTGACTCTTCTTGATTTTGGCTCAGGTCATGATCTCACGGTTCATGAGTTGAGCGCTGTGTCAGGGTTCTGCACTGACAGTATGGAGCCTGCTTGCGCTTCTCTCTCTGCCCCTCTCTCTTGCCCCTTCCTCGCTCCCTTTCTCTCTCAATAAATGAATAAACTTAAAAATAAAGTTAGAGATGTGTGACTTTTCCTCTCCCTTGCAGAATAATTTCAATGTTGAGTCTCAGGGAATGAGGAGATGGAGAGAGATAAGGGAACATCAGGTCATTAGAGTGGTCAGAACACACACAACGTTTATCGATTAAGTTCTCCGTCTTCATTGGGTGTGGTAAATGGTGCAATGAAACAATTAGGATGTTACAGTCGTAACATCAAAGACCACTGACTCACAGATCATCTTAATGAATATAGTATACTAACAATGAAAAAGCTGTAAATATTAAGAGAATTACCGAAATGTGATAAGGACATAAAGTGAGCAATTGCTGCTGAGAAAATAGCACCGACTGAGTTGCTCAACCTGGCGTAGCCACAAGCTTCAGTGTTTAAAAACAAAACAAAACAAACAAACAAAAAAAACCAAAAACCCACAGTATCTGTGAAGCACAATAAAGGGAATAAAAATAAAGTGAGGTATGCCTGTATGCCATAAGATAGATTCCTGAACTGGAATTAATTATTTCTTCCTTTGAGATCCTACACTACATTTCTTCTACTTTTCTTTTATTCTGACATAATTATTTAGGTTTTCTGCATGTTTGTCTCCTTTATCAACTTTAAGAGTGCAATATTTGTCTTACCATTGATTTTCACAAAACCTAGCTATGTGCTTTGCACATGGAAGGTGTTTAATAATCATTTGCTGCCTTATGGACATATTGGTAAAATAATTCTGGACACACAAGAATTTGTGTATATCTGTACTTTAAAAACTATTGGTTTATATACATATAGTAAAAGCATTAAAATGAATCATTCTACCAGTACAATTTGATAAAGACATACAATTACTCAGTCATACTTAGTTTATCTAAAATATCCGATAAAGTTTTATTTGTGAAGAACTGAAAGACAGATAAATAATTTTAAATGAACTTACTTTGCCTCCAAGTAACACAACTAGTTTTAGAAGTGGACACTTAGTACTTTCTAAGTACTGACAGGTGGTTTGCGTCTTTAATCTGGGAAGAATAATATGCAAAAAAGAAAAATGATAGAATTGTATGTATGGAGATGTCATATATAATATATATAAATAAGAACATAAGATTTTGTCTTGGGGAGAGATGTTTCTGATAAATTACTTGGTGAGCTGATAAAGGGCAGGAGGAAAGATGGTTTCACTTAGGTATAATTTCGGGGAAGAAGAGCTGTTTGGTGGCCTGGTCTCTTTGAGAAGCAATGGGTTCCTTATCTCATGTACTTTCTGTCAGACCTTGTGTTTTTGTTCCAGCAATTTTAATTTTGTGCCAGGAAGTGGTAAAACAAAATTTCAGAAAAGTCTAAATTCAACTACAAAACAATATTAAGAATAGAATGATGGACGAGGAAACAATGCTTTCTATAGAAAAAGGAAAAGCAAACCCACAGAACTTGTTTTCATGTGCGCAAGTAAAATATATGTATGTTTACTTAAGTCAAGTCACTCTCCATAAATCACGTTGTTTCCTGCACTTGTTTGATTATGAAGTTTTGTTGGATGGGCTAAATAGTTTATGAAGTGCTTGTGGCTGAAGCATCTATGTGCTCAGTTGATTGTATTTTGCCTAAAATGTTATATCCTGCCTGATTACAAATCAAATCTTTCCAGAGACACTGACCTCAATAGGTGTTCTTAGTAGAAAAAAAATTAATAAAAGTACTTTGTTTCAGTGAGGGGCATAAATGGATGAATTAGTTTAATACATGATATGATGATGATGATTGATGAGTATATCCCAGTACACATATAAAAAGCTGTGATTTTAAAAAATGAAAGTATCGGGTGGTTGTTTTCACTTTCACTTTGGGGGCATGATTCATGCCATCTATTCTAAGCTAGGGTTATTATCAGAATTGCTTCAGAGATTTTTCAGACTGTATGGGCACTCCTGAGAATTCCAGTTTGCTTCTCTCAAGGGAATAACTCCTCTCCACCATTTTCTCTGTTTCCCCAAGTCCCATCGAATTTCTGTCAGTTGAGCCTCAAGTCTTGATCTCCTGCCTCTTCTATGTCTCCACGAGCTCTTTAACATGGCTGACTTCTCTGGTTCTGACTGGGCCAAGCCCTATCTGATTCCTGTGGGCACCGTGACAAATATCCTTGACTGTCTCCACCCTACATCTTGTTCTGGCCCCTCTCCCCTTTCCTGCCATGAATACTGCTCTTTGGGTTACTAGAAGCTGTTCAGAAAGCACAAATACCATCACACTCTTACTGTCCTGTGTAAAACCCTTTAATTGCCTATGTGTAAAGGCCGTGAGAACTTTACAAAGTCTGACCTAGCTTTTCAGCCTCATCTCTTTCTCTCTATCCCCCCCACCCCCACTCTCTTCCTCCCTACTGGGCTCTAATAAATCTCTCCTAAACTCTAGGTCATTTCGGAACCCCCTGCATTCCCTGAGGGAATGGTGCTTATGCCTTGGTTCTTGTGGGAATAGTTCTGCCTCACTTTATTATCTCACTCGATAGAAACTACTGATGGTTCAGGCATCACTGTCACAATGAAGACTTTCCCTGATGCTTCAGTTAGAATGGACTCTCCTTCCTTCCTTTTCTGTCACATATAATGAATCTATTATACATACTCCACATTCTGCTGCACATATTTGTTTACGAATCTGTCCCCTTAATAGAATATAAATAATCCAGGGTCGGGAGCCCATGTGTTCATATCACAGTATCCAATGCCAAATCCTTTTTCTGTCACTTAGTAACTTAGTGCTTGTTGAATAAATATTTGAGAGTATTAAACAACTATTACATTATAAATTCCTATAGGATGGAAATTGTTTCCTCTTTGTATCCAGTTAGTATCTAGTCCAATGTTTAATAATTAATTATTCAGTGCATAGTTGAAGAAAGGAAAGTAGAGCATCCCAGATGAATAGAACCATGGCTGGAAGGCATAAATACAGGAAAGAGAGAAACATTTTATTTGAAAAAATACCATTTGTATAAAGACAGGCACAGTGAAGCTTGGCTGAACAATTGCCTATACCTGTTTCACTATGTTGTTTTTAGGATTTGTATAATATTGTAGATAGCATAGGTTCATAGCTTCTACTGAGCTTTATTTTTTTATGTATTTATTTTTTGGACCTACATGAGTGTTTTTGGATCAGGGCAAATTCCTGGTCTAGTCATTAGTGCAAGTATAACAGATGTGTATTAGGAAATTATTTTCCATCTTCCTCTCTCACCTGGTCATTTGGGTTTACAAACAAATTTCCTTTCCAGACTAATTCCTTCTGTTTAAAGTTTTTTTTAAAAATGTTTATTTATTTTTGAGAGACAGAGAGAGACAGACTACAAGTGGGGGAGGGGCAGAGAGAGAGGGAGACACAGAATCCAAAGCAGGCTCTAAGCTTTGAGCTGTCAGCACAGAGCCTGATGCAGGGCTCAAACCAATGAGCTATGAGATCGTGACCTGAGCTGAAGTCATGACCTGAGCTACTGTGGATGCCTAACCTATTGCACCATCCAGGTGCCCCTAATTCCTTCTGTTTAAATTCTGTTGTTGATTTTCCATTTGCTTTTAAGGACATTTCAGTTGTTCAATGATCAGTGATCCAAAGAAATTACAGAAGATGTTACTTAAAATCTGGAGGACCAATCGAAACAAAATTCAGCCGATATAGCCTTACCTTCATAGGCATATTATTTTTGTCATTGTCATAGCCTATGCATTGATTAATAAATCTTAAAGAGAACTGACTCAAGACAACTTTGCACATAAAGATCCTTTTTGGAAATATTGAGTCTGGAGACACATTCCTTTTTCCCCACATAGAAACAATATGTTGCTCAACAACTAATAGATTAAAAAACAGAGTTAGAAGGCCTAGTCATGTGACCAATATGTTTTTGAAGTGGTGCTCAGAAGGCAGTACCCCTGAGCTGATGTTGACTGAGTAGTGTTAGCCTTCAGCTTTTTAGTTGGGGGTGATTTGTGGACCTATCACGGTCACTAGCTCTTAGTGTTTGGACAAGTGATTGTCACCTGCAAATAAGCTTTGTGCAATCACTCTGGGAGAAGTAATAAACCCTGAAAACTGTTTAAAATATGTGCAAGGTCATTGCCCACCTAGGTGTTAGCAAATGAACTGAAAGCGGTTCCTGCTTTTAGAGCAAACAGGAGGAGAGACTGAGAAAAATGATGATACACAGTCTCAAGTGTTGTAACATAGTAAGGACGATGGTGTAATGTGTTAAGGAGCAGAGCACAAGCTTAGAGATGGAAATTCCTGGATTGAAACTGCAGCTCCATATATTACTAAGTTTAGGTCAGTTCATCTCTCTCTGCTTTGGTTTATAAATGAGGATAGAGGTTCCTTCTTATATAGTTACTATAAGGATTGTGTGATATAAAATCATTAAAGTGAATAGAAAGTTCCTGTCACTTAACAAGGAATTGTTATTTTTATACTGGCATTCAATAGAAATAGTCAGAAAACAGTGGATCACCTCATGAAGGTAGAAAAAGCCCTCTAAAAAATCTAGTATTTTAGAAAGGTGCTACATGCTTATATAAAAACACACTCACATGTGCACATGCACACACTCACAGATACACATATATAGACACACACACACAAAAAAAAATCAAGCAGCATTGGAAAGAACAAAGGAGAATGTACAAATCACCCCAAATCCCACCCAGTGATAGAGCATATCAACCAGATATCTCTTTGTGCCTTTAAAAAACATTAACAGCGTCTTCTTAGTTTAAAAATTGTTCATTTTTTGAGAGAGAGAGTGTGTGAGCAGGGGAGGGGCAGAGTGAGAGGGAGACTGAGGGTGTGAAGTGGGCCCTGTGCTGACAGCAGAAAGCCCAACGCGGGGCTTGAACCCATGAACCATGAGATCATGACCTGAGCCGAAGTTGGAGGCTTAACCAACTGAGCCACCCAGGTGGTTATGCTTTTATTTAGATATATTTAAAGCATATATCCACTTATATCCATGTTCTGATGACTTGGACAAGATGGTAGTCTTTTTTTTTTTTTTCATGGATTTTCTACTCTAGATGTAAATATCTGAACCTGACTTCCTTTCTACAAGCCTAGAGAGCAGGAACTCAGAGCACATGACTCCATGTGAATGACCTCTGCTGCCATCCCAGTAAATCCCTTTCCGCCACTTCCATGGAACCCTCTTTGCTATTGTTCAAGTGCTGCTGTTGACAGGTCACTGGAAAGTTTCAGGAGGTCTGGCATGTGGTCTTGCAGTCTGCTGACCCTGGAGTCCTGCTCATTGCCTCATGGTGTGGTTCTCTCCTGATTTGTCAGGGCTTTGTGGTTCAGTTCTCATTTTAGTTCTTTCCATTAAGGTCTGCTACATTACTGACACTGGGTTCCATAAAACATCCCCATGTTTTTACCCTAAGTTTCCCTCCTTTATGTCATTTAGAACTAAATGAACCTTAATTCATGCAGCTAATATTTATCTATACCACCTGAGAACACTTGTTTTATTTGCATGTTATTGATTACTATTGAGTATGAACTTCATTTAACACATTCAATGAGTAACTGTATTTCTTCTCTCACAAAATGCCTATTCACTTCTTTAGCCCATTATTTAAAGAATGCTTTGCATATTTAAAGCTTTAACATTTTATACACCATATATGTAACAAAATTTAACTTTAATTATTAACTGGAGTGCCTGTGTGGCTCAGTTGGTTAAGCACCCAACTCCTGCTTTTAGCTCAGGTCATGATCCTAGGGTCATGGGATCAAACTTCACTTCAGGCTCCACACTGAGGATGGAGCCTGCTTAAGATTCCCTTTCTCTCTCTCTCTCTCTCGCTCTCGCTCTCGCTCTCTTTCTCTCTCTCTCTCTCTCTCTGCCCTTCTCCCCTGCTTGCTCTCTCACTAAAATAAAAAATGCATTTATTATCAAATAAATTAATCTGTTCTCGGAGCTTTGTGTAAAGCTTAGAAAGTATTCTTCATGCCAAGATTTTAAAAATAGTATGTTAAATTTTCTTCCAGTCTTTTCTAATCGATTCTTGGTGATGTTATATGTTCTATAATTTACTTTAAAATATTTCAGCAGACACAGTATCATACAGATTTGTGTGTAAAATTGTAGAGTTAAATCTAAAATATCTTAAGACTTCATATTTTGGATGTGATCTCTTAGTATTTGCAAATAATCAGAAGTCCACACTCCAGAAGTGAAGTACCTACTCTGGACTGTTCTATTCTCTTTATCTTGTTCAACACCAGAGGGTTTTGTTATTACTACGATGTCAGAAATGATCAGATTTGTGGATTTATCACTTTACGCAACTAGATGATTATAATAAAAAAAAACAGACAATAATAAGTACTGGAGAAGATAGGAAGAAGTGGAACCCTCATTCATTGCTGGTGGGAATGTCATGTGGTACAACTGCTTTGAAAAGTAGTTTGGCAGTTCTCCACACATAAAAAACAGAGTAACCATGTGATCTAGAAATTCCACTCCTAAGTAAATACCCAAGAGAAATGAAATCACGTGTCCACATAAACACTTCTTTGCAAATGTTCATGACAGCATTATTGATAATTATCAAAAACTGGAAACAGCGGTGCCTGGGTGGCTTAGTCGGTTAACCGTCCAGCTTTCGCTTAGGTCATGATCTCGTGGTTCGTGGGTTCGAGCCCCGCGTCGGGCTCTGTGCTGACTGCCAGCTCAGAGCCTGGAGCCTGTTTCAATCTGTGACTCCCTCTCTCTCTGACCCTCCCCTGCTCATGTTGTCTCTCTCTCTCTCTCATAGAAAAAAAAAAAAACATTAAAAAAAAATTGGAAACAGCCCAAGTGTTCATTATCTAATGAGCATGTGGTATATCCACAAAATGGAATATTATTTGGCATTAACAACGAATAAAGCACTGATATACTACAACATGGATGAATCTTCTTTTTTTTATTTTTAGAAAGAGCTAGAGAGAGAGCGAGCAAGTACTAGTGGGGGAGGGGCAGAGAGAGAGAGGAGAATCCCAAGGAGGCTCTGTGGTAATAGTAGGGCTCCATCTCACAAACTGTGAGATTATGATCTGAGCCGAAATCAAGAGTCAGATGTTCAACAGGCTGAACCACTGGGTGCCCCCAACATTGATGAATCTTACAAACATTAGCCTAGGTGAAATAATCTAGTCACGAAAGAGTATATATTATATGATTTCATTTAGCCAAATAAGAGACAGAAAGGGGATTAGTGATTACCAGGGGCTGTGGAAGGTGGAATAGGGAGTGATTACTAATGGATAGAGAGGTTTTTTTGGTGGGGGGTGGGGTGGTGTATGTGGGTGGTGTCAATGTTTTAACATGAGATAGTGGTGATGATTGTGAAACTCTGTGAAATATATGATAAACCACCCAATTGTACACTTTAGAAGGGTGAACATTACAGTATGGCAATTGTATCTGAGTAAGGCTGTTATAAAAGAAGCATGTGTATATTAGCTAGAAATATTGAACGCGTGAACAGGTCATATATGCCTCATGCATCCTGTGATTCTGCCATTTGTAGCGATGCTACATTTATGGTGCTGTTTGGAATGCCTGAAATCAGCAATAGAGAGCTGGAACTTGGTTAAATGTGTAAAGCCTACTGAGTGACTGTTTTGAGTCCCACTTGGTAACAAATGTTTCTTTGGCAGAATTTGGTCTGAGACTTGGTAGCAAGGCTATAGTATAGTGAAAGAGTTGCATACCCCTCACAATGCTTAAGCAATCAAAGGCAACAGATAGCTACCAAAAAGTCCACATTGCATAGAAGAATTATTAACAGTTGATACCTAGGAAAATAATTGGCTTTTATGTATTCATCATGTCTCCAATTGCTTTGTACTGAATTAGCTCATTAATTTTGAAAGATTTTATTAATCAATTCTCTTGGTTTTTTCCCCCCCCCAGGTACAAAATTAAATCTGCAGCAATGATAATTTGCAACACTGTGTCTCATTTTCACTTTATATCTTATTCCTTAGCACTTTCAAAGTGATGAATGATAACATTAGTTGCAGTTCATTTCATTTTGTTCAGAATGTAGCAGGTATTTAGTGCTATGTTAAGGAGTTTGGAGTTTCTGTAGATGTAATGAATGAGTTTTGTGCAATGGAGCCATTTGATTAGGTTTTACTGTGGAGAACTTGCTCTTTGGGGTGTCTTGACAAATGAACTGGGATACAGAAGGCAGAAAAACAACTAAAGGGCTCTAGGGTCTGGACAGTAGTCGGGACTTGGAAGTAGAAGCCAAGGTGGAGGGAAGCATTAGGGGAGAGAGGGATCGGGAAATGGAGGGTTGGAGAGGTGACTCTGGAGTCTGGCTTGGAAGACAGAAGTGGGTTGGATTATGCTGCTGTATTAGTTTCCTGTGGTTCTTGTAACAGAGGACCACAAACTTGTTGGCTTAAAACAACAAAAAGTTATTTTCTCACAGTTCTGGAGGCCGGAAGTGTGACGTCAGTAGCAGAAACCAAGATGCTGGCCAGGCTGCTCTCCCTCCGGGGCTGTAATGGAGAATCCCTTCCTTGCCTTTTCCAACTTCTGTGGCTCCCAGCATGCCTTGGCTTGTGGTCACATCATTTCAGTCCCTGAGGCCAGAGTTTCTAATCTTTCTCTGCTTTGATCATGTCATTGTTTCCTGTCTGTGTCAAATCTCCCTCTGGCTTCCTCTTATGAGGATACGTGTGATTGTGTTTGGGCCTCACTCAGGTTAATTCAGAATAATCTCCCTCAGGACCCATGTCTGTGCAGGACTTTCCCCCCCTCAAATTAGGGCACTTTCAGGTTCTAGGGATGAGGAGTTGCCCAATATGTTTGGGAGAGAGCATTATTCTGCCTTCCATGGTTGCTACTTTACTGAGATATGAAATGGAGCCACAGGACTGTGGAAAAATATAATGAGATTAGTTTTGTGCATGACTTTTTGTTTTTAAGAAGTCCCACATTCTGTTCTCAGTGTCTTTTTATCCTGCCCATTTTTTGTTTTGTTTTGTTTTTACTTTGTTAAATGTTATGTATCACTTCTCCAGGTGAAAGAAGAGGATTGGGTTTTGTACCTTTTTTTGAAAGCTCGTATTACCCCAAGTTGACTTTACATTACTTCCAGCCAATGGGTCTTCTGTTTACCTTAGCTCAGGCAAACCAGAGGTCTGCTATGTCACATTCTGAAAAAACCTGGATTTTCTTTTAAGTAATTTCCAAGAATATCAACCATACTAAATGCCTCTAGAGAAGCATAAAAGTTTTCACTATTAAATATCTGCCCCTGAAATTTTTTTTAGCATCAAAACCAAATTCAACCCATGCAAAGGTTGAAAATATATTTTTGTCTCTGACCCATTCATCTCAGCAGCACTAATAAATGCTTTAAACAGCCAATTTCAGCAAAACTGAGAAACAACTTAAAGTTTATTTTATTTCCAGTTTTGGTGGGGTAATATCACATGTGATAGACTTCTCCTTAGTTGCTCAGGCTATGAGAGGCAGCTATTGAACTGAATTTTTAGTCTATTTGCACAAATTCAAACCTGAAAGTCTATTCTTATTTTCTTGAAAGCCAGATAATCTTGTTAAGTACTTTCCAATGACCCTATCCATCAGTATTACTTGGTATCTTAGAGTCTAGCTGACTTTGGCTTCTCAGTAAGCTGCAGTTTCAAAATACTTCAGTTTTTTCATTTCTAAAAGCTTTACTTTTTGCCTGTGCATAATCTGTTTCCCCTTTGCCATAGAAATTGTAGTTTCAGGGCACCTGGGTGGCTCAGTAAGGTAAACTTCTGACTCTTGATTCAGGCTCAAGTCATGATCTCATAGTTGTGAGACTGAGCCCCATGTTGTAGCGTGGGTTATTGAGCCTGCTTGCGATTTTCTCTCCCTCTCTCTCTGCCACCTTTTCTGCTTGTGCTTACTTTCTCTCTCTCTCTCAAAATAAATAAATAAACTTAAAAAAATAAATTGTATTTTCAGGAAGAATATTTTTTTCTTAAATTTGTGTGCTAGATTTCCAGAGGTAATATTTGTTCAGTGAATAATAATAATAAAAAAGATGACTAAACGAGTCAAAGAGGATTAAATATTACATTCATATCACTTCAAAAATGGGATAAGTTTACTTTCGATTGCTCAAAAAAGTTTTTATTTCCTTGTTTTATATAAAAAAAATTCGGGGGTGCTTCAGTCGGTTAAGTGTCTGACTTTAGTTCAGGTCATGATCTCATTGTTCGTGATTTCAAGCCCCATGTTGGGCTCTGTGTTGACAGCTTGGAGTCTGGAACCTGCTTCAGATTCTTTTTTTTTTTTTCCTAGGGGAGAGAGAGAGAGAGAGCACGTGAGCAGGGGAGGGTCAGAGAGAGAGAGGGAGGTACAGACTCTGAAATAGGGTCCAGGTTCTGAGCTGGCAGTCAGCACAGAGCCCGACACGGGGCTTGAACCCATGAACCGCGAGATCATGACCTAAGCGAAAGTCAGATGCTTAACTGTCTAAGCCACCCAGGCACCCCTGCTTCAGATTCTGGGTGTGTCTCTCTCTCTGCCCCTCCCCGACTCACACTCTGTCTCTCTATCTCTCTGTCTCTGTCTCTCAAAAATAAATCAACATTAAAAAAAAATAAAAAATATCTGAAAACCATTTTGTGTATATGTGCATTAAAAATATGTATATATGTATGTGTGTATATATATATACATGCGCATATATATGTACATACATACATATACATACACACATGCACACATATAATATATATATATAATATATATAAAGAACTTCCTCATTCTAGTCTATAAGACAATTTAATGACCAAAGTAAGGGCCCTGAGCATGGCCTAGTGACATAGAGCATATTTATGATGCCAGTAAAGCAGCCACTTTCAGTTTTTTTTAGTTAATGGATTACTTATTAGGGCAAAGTCCATAAATGCCACCTTCTTCTGTTCTTCTTTCAATAATAAGATACTTCACCATACCTAAAGTGAAAGAACCTGATGCTTTTGACTGGCTACTGAAACCATTCACTCATTCAGTTGGTGCATGTGGAGCCTTCGCTTATGTGCTAGGTTCTGTGGCTGCCTGAGCAGGGTTTGATGAAGACCTTGCAGGCAGTCAGTGATGCTGAGACTATTACTGAATAACGGGTAAATAAAAGATCCCCGATAATTTCTTAAATTTTAATTAAGCCCAGAACCATTCTATTTATAGATACAGAACAATTTTTCAGGGGAGAATATATGATGCAGAGGTGTGGTTCTCCGTCCACATGTAGAAAATTTAAGCTGAACCCTGTTTATAAAATGATAAAGTATTATTCAACTCTATTTATAGCTATATTTTTGCTCCTATGGGTAATTAAATAGAACAGTATCTTATTTGGCTCCATTCATAAGCTATATTTTTGTTCTAATTAAAAATTAAATAGATCAGTTCCAATCATGTATAGCAGTAGAAACTTTTACGTGTTTAAACTTTGTTGACCACAAGTAGAGGTACTTTTTGGAACTCACTTCATATCTTCAGTTTGAAGATTTAGTCCCCAAAACAGCTATACTGTGTGTTTGGTTAAATTAGTACTTTAGAAGGTCACAAATAGCAAAATTGTTTTTACAGTGAAACTATTAACTTTAAAATTCATAATATATATTGAGTAGATTTTCTTTTCCAAATTGCATTTGTGTTAGAATGATATGTTTCCCTTTTAATTTTTTTTTGTGTGTCTTTATTTTATTTTGAGAGACAAAGACAGAGAGCAAGCGGGGGAGGGGCAGAGAGAGAGGGTGACACAGGATCCGAAGCAGGCTCCAAGCTCTGAGCTAGCTGTCAGCACAGAGCCCGAAGCAGGGCTCCAGTCGAGCCCACGGACTGTGAGATCATGACCTGAGCCGAAGTCAGGCGCTTAACAGACTGAGCCACCCAGGTGCCCCAGTATGTTTCGCTTTTAAAGAATTTTAAATCAAAAAGAATATTTATCAGGTGGTTTCATTTACTGAGTGGGAAAGAGCGAGCAGCAGACCTACCACATTTAGGTTAACTTGCTTACAGATCATTTTATCTTAATTGATCATGTTATTTATGATCACTGTACATATGAAGTATTCAAAATTTTAACAATCTACTCATAAAACCAAATTATATATAAGTATAACACAGATGGATACTTGAGCTTTTTAAATTTATTTTATTTTATTATTATTTTTTATTTGTCTAGAGAGAGAGGGCGTGAGAGTGGGGAAGGGGCAGAGAGGGAGGGAGAGACAGAATCTCAAGAAGGCTACAGGCTGTCAGCACAGAGTCAGATGTGGGGCTGAATCCCGCAAAGTGTGAGATCATGACCTGACCTGAAATCAAAAGAAGGTTGCTTAACTGGCTGAGGCACTCAGGTGCCCCTAACTTTTTAAAAAATAAGGTACTTATTTCAAGATATTCATTTTCTTAAAGATTTTAATTATGTAGACATAACTATACATTGCCCACCCCCCCCCCCGGTATATTTTTTTTAAAACATACGATAAAAGCTAACCATTGTACTTGATTTTTTTTTGATGTTGTATCTTAATAAAAAAAAAACCAATTTGACTGTTTTTAGGTTACTGTTCTTTCTCCCCATAATCAGCTGTTATTTTCTATTCTATCCCATATTGATAATTAGTTATTTGTCTACCTAGTACAGTTCAGGTTTCTTCAAATAACACAACATGTCTTTAATATTTATTCTATCTTTGGTAGTATTTAGTTAGGTCTTGGGCATTGAGTATTTGCTTGAAGAACACTTGCAGAATTGCCCTGAAGCTTAAAGTGAATTCCTATTTTCCAGTGAGAAAAAGGCAAGCCTGAGAGGTCATTTTAAGGGACTAACTAACTATTCAGTATGGGTCTTGGAATAATAATTAAGAATAAAAACTACAGGGATGCCTGGGTAGCTCAGTCTGTTAAGCATCTGACCCTTGATTTTGGCTCAAGTTGTAATCCCATGGTGATGACATCAAGCTCTGCTTGGGCTCTGCACTGAGCATGGAGCCTGCTTGGGATTCTCCCTATTCCTTGTTGGTATGCCTTCTCTCTCTCTCTCTTTCTCTCTCTCTCTCTCTCTCTCAAAAATAAAATAAATAAAATAAAATAAAATAATAAAATAAAAACTACAGTGACCAAGAAAACTGTAATTTTCATGTTGGCCATGCAATATAGTTCTGTACTAATAATGATATGAAAACTGTCTTACAATCAGAAGATGACTTGGGCATAAAATCAGAGAAGGCAGGGTTGTAGGATGAGCTGACTATTGTCATCACGGAAGGGTTGCTTGATGCATCAGTCACTGTTACAAGGTATCAGTACCTATGAGGATGAAATAGTTAACGGGGAGTCAGGGAAGCCTATCTCCTGGGTGGTCCTGGAAAGGTATTACTAAACTCTTGCTTATCTATTCTCCTATTTCATGTTTCATGGAAAATACACCTCTTCCATTAATAATTGGGCCTCAGTTTTAGTGATGCTATTTCAATTGCACTCTTTAAGTCCAGACATATTAATTGAAATTTGAGGATGAGTGGTTACTAGAACAACTCGGGCAATTCACAGATTATAATTTTGATTAGGTTATTCCTTCAGGTAAGTTTTCTTACTTATATACTGGTATTTTCCATAATTTCTTTTCAGGACTTTGCTCTCTTCCTTGATTTGGCTACATCTAGATTTACAGAATAGAAAGATATATTCAGGATTTTAAACCTATTCTTGAGGTGCAACATCACATTATAGGCATAAAGTGATAAGTATCCTGGTTCAAGCAAGTAACACCACCATGGAGGGAAGAGTAGCTTTCCCATATAAAAGTTAATGAGTGGTGTGTATGTATGCATGTGCGCACGTGTGTGTGTGTGTGTGTGTGTCTGTGTGTGTGTGTGTGTTGTTTTTTATAATTTCTCATATAGAAAACGAAGACATTTTTCTATGAATAAATACAGTCATGTTTAGTCTCCTATCCTGAGGTCTCCATTCTGTAGTCAGGATCACTCTTCATATTGGTCTATGGACAGGAATTTATTTTATTTTATATTCAAGTGGCTCAACCAACAAATATAATGGGAGGACTTGCATATTTCCCAATACTCATAGGAAAGTAAGTTGTTGCTTTTGGACTTCTCTAGACACGGTGACAATTCAGAGATTAAGAAGGGTTGACTCCACTGGATTATCCAATCTGAGGCTGTGTGCGCTCTTATCCATTGATTCAATGTTTCTGAGCCTTAGCTTCGTTTCTTTTCTTATAAAATAGTCCTTGCAATAATACCTATCTTATTTTACTTAATGTGAATGTGCTTTAATTTTACTAAGATGTAGACAAGGTAAAAACCTTTATTCCTATCATCAAACCAAACTTTATGATGCATTTTGGTAATCACTGGTCTTTTACATTATATATACTATTTAAGAATATTTGCCTTTTCTGAACTTTTAAAGTCCTATATGTTTGAATTTTATTAATGAAATTTATTTTCAAACAGCAATGGGAAAATTAAATTGCAAATTTCAGGGGCTAATTTATGAAGACATTATGGAGTTTTATTTCTCACCATATATGGGATCTAAGATTTTTTTGTTTATTTTTGGCCTTACCATGTGTATTATGGACCATAATTGTTAGAAGAAACTATGTGACCTCTAGAATCTATGTTTCAGGGGCGCCTGGGTGGCTCAGTCGGTTGAGCATCCGACTTCGACTCAGGTCATGATTTCACGGTTCATGGGTTCAAGCCCCACATCAGGCTGGTGCGCTGGTGGCCAGCTCAGAGCCAGGAGCCTGTTTCAGATTCTGTGTCTCCCTCTCTCTCTGACCCTCCCCTGGTCATGCTGTCTCTCTCTTTCTCTCTCATAAATAAATAAAACAAAAAATAAAAAAGCCAAGATGCATAGAATCTATATTTTTAAATATTTATTATTGGTAGAAATCCATTATTTTATATTTGGGGTTAAAAACTGCAGGTTTTTTTTTCTTTTCAAAGAAACTGTAGGGTTTTTTTTTTTTTTTAAAAAAACATGGGATCCATTATTTTCTTTTAAATATGTGTATCACATAGTTTTTGAGTCCCAACCACACAGCAATATTTTGCATTATCAGCTCTCCTAGATTTTTATGAACTCTGAACGAAAGAGCTAAATTACATATTTTAAGGACACTAATGAGTGAAAATCTAGAGATATGGAAAGCTTGAAGAACTTCCACTTAAGTGGAGACACACTTGTAAATATGTATCACAGTAATTTTTCAAATGGAAATGCTACAGTTTACTGTTTGCTAACCATTGCTGGCAACGCTATGTCTGTTTAGGATACAGAGGATATTTTAATTTGATTTCTGACTAGTTCTTTGAAGCTGACTTAATTTGAAATATAAATATATCTGATATTTTCTCTTCCTTTTAGGAATATTTTAAGACATAATGTCATTTATTTTGGTCTGTGCTGCATTGTTCTCTTGACTGTTTTAATTATCTCTTTGTACAATGATTCCATGGATGCAGTAACTTTTGAGAACCTGAAATAAGAAAGGATATCATTGGATAATATCAAAGAATAACACTGATATTTAAAAAGGCCTTTCAAATACCATGGGCAATACAGATAAATGCACAGGAGTAGCAGTTCTGGGTGGAGGAATAAGACGGTTTATACATGAGATTTTTAGTACAAGTATTAAGCATAAAAGTGTAACTAATTATTATAAATTATTCCCAATGAATAAAGGATAAATATGAAATTTAATTTTGGAACCTTTAAATCATCATTCTAGATAGCCAAATTTTTCTTGCAAGGATATAGCTTCAAATTACTACTTTTCAGGAAAAATCTGGTTTTGATGGAAAGTTTTCTGTTTTTTCAAAGTTTATTTTTGAGAGAGAGGGAGAGAGAGAGCACAAGTGGGAGAGAGGCAGAGGTGAGAGGGGAGAACCTGAAGCAGGCTTTGCTCTGAAAATAGAGAGCCCAGTGCAGGGCTTGAACTCACCAACTGTGAGAGCATGACCTGAGCTGAAGTCAGACACCAGGTGTCCCTAGATGGAAAAACTTCTGATTGTCTTATTAATTGGGGCATACTGAGTTAATTTTTTTTAATTACCCAGGGTTATTGTTATGAGCACAAAGTATAGGACGGCATTACTACCATCAAAGGGGACAGGATACCCCAATACCAGAGGAATCCAGACTTTCCGAGTTTCTGATGTTTCATTTTTATTCTGGTTTAGATATGGAAATATCTGTAAATAAGAACAAGTAGATGCTAATGATGGCCCCATTTACTTTTAAATTTTTTCTTTTACTGAAAAATCTTCAGTCAAGATCTGTATGTTCATCTTAAATTCTCAAGCCATAATAATAACATAAAACTCCTCAGGATTGATGTCACAGAAATGTCAATAGATGGTGCTTCCCTGTCGCCTTCTAATTGTGTGGACTAATGTGATCATGTGCTCTGAGTCATCAGTAACAACTCACATTGCAATTCAGGAAACATTTCTGACCATCTGTATACTGATTAATGAAGGGATAAAAGGAAACTTGAAATAGTTAAATTTCTTTCTTTCTTTTTTTTAATGTGTTTATTTTTGAGAGAGACAGCATGAGCAGGGGAGGGTTGGGGATGGGGGGAACAGAGGATTCTAAGTGGGCTCTGCATTGACAGCAGACGGTGTGATGTGGAGCTCAAACTCATGAACCATGAGATCATGACCTGAGCCAGTCAGACGCTCAACTGCATGAGCCACCCAGGTGCCTCCAATAGTTAAATTTCTCAAAGAGATTTTAATCTAAAAATGTGGAGAGTTGTGTTATTAACCATCTGTAGTACAAGGATGAGTAAATAGGCCTCCCTTACCCTGGCTTCCTGAACTTCAGTGGTGTTTGGTTTGAATAAGTATAAGCAGATCTTTAGCAAATTTTTATTTAGTCATATGTATATACATAATATACATAATATACATAATATATATATATAATGCATATATAATACATAATGAAGACTTATGATGTATACTGTATATGTATTACATATATAATCTTTATAAAGTTTATATATTTACATACATTCATGCATTTATATAAATATTTTGTCCTTATATTTATCTAACTTTTTTTTTTAATTCAACAGAAATCTCCTTGACAGAGACACATTCTCTAAATCTGATCCAAGTAGGTACCTATTACTTGCTTTTTTTTCCTTTACTTAATTTTGCAAAAATTGTATGAAACTTGTAATTCTTGTTTATTTTTTATTTAATTTAATTCTTTATTTATTTATTTTGAGAGAGAGATAGAGAAAGAGAGCACTAGCAGTGGAGGGAAAGAGAGAGAGACGGAGAGAGAAAAACCCAAGCAGGCTCCACACTGTTAGCATAGAGCCAAATGGGGTGCCCCATCCCAGGAATGGTGAGATCATGACCTCAGCCCAAATTGAGAGTCAGATGCTCAACTGACTGGGCCACCTGGGCACCCCCTCCCCTTTTTATCTTAAATATAGTTCTTGTTTAAATATTTATTTTAAAGCACAGAAGACACGAAGGGGGATGGTCTCAAGCCCTACATCTCAGGTACTAAAGAGAGGAAGTTGCTTAGCACTTTGAGAATAAGAGGAAAATACAATGTAAGACAGTTCACTTTGAAATGGAAACCTCATGGTATTGCCATATGGTAGAAATTACATTTGAAAGGTGACCATATTGGACTATAATTTTAAGTGATTTAGTCTCAGAGTAATACTTTTCCTTCTTTTTCTTTTCTTTTGTAAATAAAAGTTGTATGCAAAGGCATGTTTAACCATGGATGTACTGAATTTTTTGATTACTAATTATGTATATTGAAAAATCGGATATAACTTGTCAAATGAAAAAAATAGTTTAACTTAGAAAACAGCTGCAGTAATGTGTACATCAAGTGTGTCCAAATCTTATAGTAGTTACAAATTCATATCCTGTACCTCTTCATCTCTATAAATATGTGCACAAACATCGTTTAATTAAGGGGCAAGGTTTTGTGAGACATTAGAGTTCTTGAGGTACCCACTGGGGAAAAAGCATTATAATTTGTGGGTATTAAAAATTCCTGGAGCTCATTTGACAAATGACTGGGAATTTTTTTATCCCTTAACCTTTACCCCAAACACTTAATTTCTCTTTTTGCGACTTCCTTTCACTGTTCACAGGCTTTCTTACCAGTTTACAAATACTGAGTGTGGGATTTGCAAATGTTAAATGTAGACTGTGATATGCTCCAGATTGTTCTTCTCGTGATGACTTTGATCATTACAGTCATCTTCAGAAGAGCTTGACTTATGGCTAGTAACATAGTAAAATATTTCAAACTGTTAAACTGTAGTTTAAAATTATATGTATATCTGTAGCATAAGGTAGATGAAAACATTAGCAGATAATTATTACATATTTTTGTGCCTAGTTCTATGCATATTAGGTTCTAAAGATCTGATATAGTTTTTATTTTATTTTTATGTAATTTATTATGATATAGTTTTTAGATCTGATATAATTTTTAGTCATTTGCTGTTTTACTAGCAACCTTCTTCCAAGAAGAAGGCTAGGAATTATGTTGTATTTTTTTGAGAGAGAGAGAGAGAGAGCGAGCAGAGGAGGGGGCAGAGGGAGAGAGAGAATGTTAAACAGTCTCCATTCTCAGAGCAGAACCTGAGATGAAATCAAGAGTCAGACACTTAACCTGACTGAACCATCCAGGCACCCCCAGAAATTATTTTGATGTAGCTTTTGGACAGCTGAAAAATAAATTGTATACATTCCTACCTTTAATTTATAAAAAGATATTTATATATTTATTTTTTATCTTTTATAGTTTGTGTATTATATGTACAAGGAGTTGGAAACAAAGAATGGAGAGAGGTAAGAATTAAAAAGTTTTAAAACATCACTGTGCTGGAAAATATGGTGTAAATTAAAATTTGGTCAAGGTAATACTTCTTGATTTTACTTATTTTAAGTCAACCCAAAGACTGGAGCTTTTTAGTTTATGAAAGTCATCTTTGTGTGTGTGTGTGTGTGTGTGTGTGTTTTATTTTAGAGAGAGAGAGAACATGAGTGGGGAAGAGGGGAGGAAGGAGAAAGAGAGAGAGAGAGAGAGAGAGAGATTGAGGGAGTCTTACAGGCTCCATGCTCAATGTGGAGCCAGATGCCGGGCTTGATCCTGCAACCCTGGGATTACGACTTGAGCTGAAACCAAGAGTTGGAGACTCAACCAGTGGAGCCACAGGCACCCCTGTGTGTGTGTGTGTTTAATAATCCTCAATGTTTGTCCAATGTATGACCTTCTACTCTATTCTAGCCTTGAAACTTGTATTTTCCTTCGTCTAAAGTAAATTTGATGTGTTGTAATGCTTACATAATTGAAGTCTGGACTTAAGTCTCACTTTTAGAGGTCAACTGCTGATTTTATAAAATATTATTTTAAGGGTTTTAAGTGTGGTGTTTGATATTAACTATCACCTTCTTTCTTGCCAGTTGGTAACTTATTATTTGAAAATAAAGTAGAAACTCAGTCTCCTAAAGCAAACTTACTTTGCTTAATGAAATGAAAGCAAGGAGGCAGAATTATTTTAGTTGATTTATATTCTAGAGTATCTCTCCTTTCAACTGGAAGGATGAACACTGGAAGAGAAGGGGGAGTGCAGATTAAAATAAAAGGCATTTCTATCTGCTTGTGGTTGCTGGTTAGCCCAAGAAGTTAGTGCATTGTTTTAATGAGGTTACAGTTTCTGGTGAGATTTCCCTAGTGAGATCTGTGCTATTTGTTGCCATAGATTGCTTTGCGGCCAGTCATTTTACCAGTGTGTCTCAACTGTGAGATAGAGGATAAGAATAGATCATTGTAATTTATTCTCAAAACTGGCAGAATAAACCAATTCAAAAGTTGTCCCTCCTGATAATGGGTCAGTGGGATAGTGAGCACCAGTTTCTCATATTTAATTGCTTCTAGACATTTCCGTGTGATATTTATCTCAAGTTCTATTTATACGGTTGTCAATTCATCAGGTTTACCTTATGGCCTCTGCCTCTTTGCTCCATGTATAGCTAATAGCATCACCAGTCAAAATATCAAACTGCAACTTTTATAGCCACCCTTGACTTTCCCTCCCATACCTTCCTTCTTTATCAGTTATCCACTGGTGTGAATTCTCTTCCATCCAAAAAAAAAAAAAAGAAAAAATCACAAATGAGCCATGTCCTTCATTCATTCAAACCTATGCTACCTATGCGATATTAGTCTTCTCTGTGATAACGTTCTCCTGAGTCCATGTTTCTCTCTCAATCCTCTAATTTTTCCTTTGATTAGTTTCCTGAGAGGTGTGCTGTCTCTTGTCATTCACTCTGCAGTTCCCTTTCTCTAAGGCCTGGGGCCATCCAGTGGAATTGCTGACTGACCTTAAGAGTCAGGCTAACTGGGAATGTGCACTCACGAGGAGTGTTCAGAAAATAACATTACTGGAGACACCAATAAAGTAACTGAGATAAATATTCAAAAGGTATGGACCAGGCATCTGGGCCAATACAGATCCCCAGTGGAGACACTTTCCTATTGCCTACATGAGGAGATATGATTTTCTTACTTCATTTATAAGATCTTTCATAATAATAATGACTAACTAATATTCTAAATTACTTAGATATATTGACTAATTTAGTTTGTATAATAACCTTAAGAGGCGGTTACTATTAGAGTCCTAATTTTACACATGAGGAAATAAAAACAGAAAGCTGAAGTGATATTATGAAAGCTATCCACTTATAAATACTAGGGTAGGGATTTCAACCCAGGTCATCTGGCTCCAGAGCCCTGCTAATAGACCACTTTGCTCTGCAGAATCCTTATCTGATCCACATTCTGGTTTTACTGATGGCAGAAAATTCTAGAAATTGATTTTTAGGTTTTATTCTAATTTATTTAAGCTTGACTCTGAATGAAAGACAAATAGGAAAGAAGGTCTACTACTTAGGGAGAATAACCATAATAATAAAATAAAACAGAAAACAATATTCTGCTTGTTCATTTTTTCTCTTTGAAGGAATAAAGAAAGTTAGTAAGAGGGAAAGATGCTCAAAGCAGGCATAAAAACAAAGTAGAAATTAAGTAGTTATGAGAAGTAGGACCTAGAATTATATAGTGTGGATAGGAGCAGACGGACAAAGATGAAGATAAAGCAGTTAAGAGGCAGTTTAATAGACAGCAATTAAGAAGAATTAAAAGTGTTAAAAACTGGAGAATAGTCTGAAAGAGTAGAAAGGAAGTGCCAGAGGTAGGAGGTAAGCTTTTAGGAGCTAAAATCCATTGTATTTAATGAGTAATTGAACCTGCTGGTTAAAGGAAAGGTGTGAAAAACTTAAATACATTGTATATATTCTTAAATCCCCACAAAACCGTGTGAGAAGGACAGTTTCCATATTTTGAGAGCCAGTGTGATGTAGTGGCTCAGAAAGTGCACTTGACCTCTCTGTTTCTTAATCTGTGATGTGGGAAATGATAATGATTGTAGCATATGGTGCTTGTGAGGATCAAATGTGAACCCCTGATAACAATGTCTGGCACATAGTAAACATTACACGATTAGGGATACATGGGGACTCTAAGAGATCAACAAACTTTTATAAGGGTGACAAAACTAGTAAGGGGCAGGTAAGTAATTTCCTGCATTATAAAATTCTGTAGAATTCATTGCACAAGCCCAGCAGTTGATGGGAAAATGACCTGTGGGATTTACTTGGCCTCAAACCTAATATGAAGCAGTGGTGTTACGCAGCTGCTAAAAAACTAATGCAATCTGAGGATGCAGTGATGGATGTGCAGCGCTTACATCAAAGAAGATGATGCTGTTATGCTGAACTACATGAAATTGTCATTTTCACAGGTCAAAAACGGTCGGGTATTGGCAAATTCTTGTAATTCAATCAAATTCTATTATATTTTGCTCTAGTGGGAGCACATCTGGAGGCTTATTTCTCAGTCCTCTATTTGAGATCACCAAAATGCCAGCTATGTATTTGAGGAGGGTTACCATCTTGAAGAAAGGGATACCGGCTATGCAATATGAATAAAGGAATGTTTAATCCAAATAATGCAAAGACTCTGACTAATCATAATAAATGTCTTTAAATCTGAATGTATTTTCATATAGAAATGGGAGTACACTTACTTGATGTTGAAACAAAACAGGAGGAAACAAAATATTTGGCTCAGAGATGGAGAGACAAAGAGACATTATTTAATCCAATGTGAGGAAAACCTTTGTAACACTTAGAGTATCTCACAGTGGAATTGGTTTCCTCGAACTGTATGCTGGCACTATAGTAGATGCCCTATTTCTGGAAGTATTCAAACAGGGGCTGGACTAATTCATAAGGAATGAAATTGGACTCAGTTCTAATTTCCTAACAAGTCTGCTTTTTTTAAATGAGACTATAGGGTTCAAAAGACTTTTCTAGCTATTCTGTCAGTTCTTCCAATTATCTTTCAAGTACTAAACTTTATTTTATAAGATAACAGCAAATATCACTCTGGTAACTACACTCAAGATATTTGGAATCAGATAAGCAAAACAATATTATAGATACTTTATTAATAACTTTGAATCTATCCACCCATTTATCAATTTGACATATTTTTAAGTGCCTGTTATGTGGTTGCAGTGGTGAATAATATTTTAAAATAGACAGTATTTTTGCCTCAAGGAGCATGCAAAATATGTAGAATTTTACCAGCAACTTTAGTATGTCTGTATTACCATGTACTGATTTAGGTATAAAAACTATGTCAGTAATATAGTAGTTGTACCTGCATTTGAATCTACTTACATGCTGGAAAAATACTTAGTAACTAGCTATATGATTCTATGTTCTGGGATGAAGTACCTTAAAATAGCAAGTGGTAATAAAAAAAAGAGCTTAAAATATGTTGAAATAAATGCTCCAAATAGATAGAAAAATATTTAAAATTGATCTGTAGTTGAAATCTGCAATTTAAAAATTATATGACACTATTAGAATTACCTGCATATCTTCTATAAATTCTAATGACTGAATTATCAAAAGCTCTTGAAGTAATTGATCTTTTAAAATTATATTTCAGTGCATAACAATTTTGGAGCTAGAAATGATACTTAAGTGCCATGAATTATGAAAATATGAAAACCTCTTAGTGGCAAGTTGAAACATCAGAGTATTATCTCCGAGGATGCACACTTAACTTAAAGAGGTTCTGAAAATGTTGCAATTAACTTCTTTGAGTTAAATTTTAGTTATCCATAGGTAATCTATTTTGTCAATTACCCCTTTTTTGGTAACATTCTTTTTTTTTAGTTTATATATTTATTTACTTGGGGAAGGAGGGAGGGGGAGAGAGAGACAGAGAGAGAGAATTTCAACCGGTTCCATGCTGTCAGCACTGAGCCCAACAAGGGGCTTGATCTCAAAAGCCATGAGATAATGACCTGAGCCGATATCATGAGTCCAATGCTTAACCAACTGAGCCATTCAGGTGCCCTTGTGAATTACTCTTAAAACTTAAAATTATAGGAGCACCTGGGTGGCTTAGTCGGTTAAGCGTCCGACTTCCGCTTAGGTCATGATCTTGCAGTTTGTGGGTTTGAGCCCAGTGTCGGGCTCTGTGCTGACTGCCAGCTCAGAGCCTGAAGCCTATTTTGGAGTCTGTGTCTCCCTCTTTCTCTGACCCTCCCCTGCTCACGCTGTCTCTCTCTCTCTCCTAGAAATAAATAAAAATATTTTAAAAAATTATAGAGTTGGTTTTAGATTCTTTAAGTTAGTATGTAATGAAAGAAAGCAAGCTGAAATTTTTATAATCCACAGTGATCACAGTTGGAGGCAAATCTACTGCCACATGTTGATTATTATAATTTGACATTGTCTCTGCTTTTGAACCTTTCCTCCAACATTGACCTATTTTAACATGCATTCATCTCCATATTGAACACTATATGTGTAATATATAAACACACAAACATGTTTAGATAGGATGAGAATATTGCTCATAGCCCAGCTTAAATGGTACTTTACCTATTCGACTTTTCTAAACTTCATGACTAGACTTTCCACCTTGCACCTTTGAAATCCCAAAATTTCTATATGTTTTTCATGGTCTTGTCACCTTTGTCTTTATACCATTCAACAAATATCAGTGTCTTTTTTGTGAACGTATTGTCTTCTGTGTCTCACCTTCACTTCTTAACTCAATGCTCCTTAAAAGCCAACTTCTTGCACAATAGCATTTAGGATAGGGCTTTGTTCTTAGGAGGTGCTCAGTTAATATCTGTTGACCAGACAATTTTGAGAATAGCCTCAAACATAGGCACACACTTAACTCCCATTGTTTCAAAACTTATGAGTTAGAACAACCCCTTTAGATCATTGGGTATGAAGGTCATGTTTTTCGTATGAGAACATTTATGTGATATGCTAACTATTCACAAGAGCCCAGTGCTTGTTCTTCAACTCCTTGTCATAACTTCAACTACATAGTTTGGAATGTGAATTACAGCATCCATTGAAAACATATTGACCTCCTAAAACCCTATTTATAGGATGCAAGTTTCATTCTCTCCTTTTTGTTCTATAAAAAAATATTCGAGTGAACCATCCAAAGTTATTGATATAGGACTGGAAGCTCCCTACAGTCTTTAGGCAAACACTGTGGCTAAGCCCCTGAGGGTCCTGCTCACTGACACTGACTTTGCTATTGGATTCATGCTGCAGAGCACTGAACTTTTCTGTTTTGTTTAGTTTTCTTTTATCTTTTCTTAAAAAAGATCTTAAGGACAATATGCTGTTGACTATTCAATCTGCAGAGATTGTTTTCTTCTCCTTGACATTTGAAGGATTCTCACAATATACGTGATGACTTCTCCACTGTGATTGATTGAAGGGATTGTAACAGAAAACATTTGAGGTTCTCTCATAAGAAAGAGCACTTGTATGGCATGTGGTTGAAAGAATGTTATAGTACCAGAATCTTCTATGGTATATAGTCAGTCTTAAGGCATTATTATTTTAGCAAAAATATTTTGTGTGGCCCTCAGGAAAATACTCTCTACACTCATTTGAATTTACAAGGTCAGCCATACCAGTATTGGAAAGAGACCTTTGGGCCTTGACATTTTTCTGTTTAGAAAAGGACATAAAATAGTTTGACAAATATTCCCAGTTACAGATAGTTAAAGGCTGTGGCTTAATATAAGTTGTCTATTCTTTATAAGGCTCAGTGAAAGTCTGTTAACTCTATGAGTATTTTATGACCCATTGAACAAGAATCATACTTTTGATAGAATTTTGTTGATCCATTATTAGTTGAAAACCAAATCTAGAATAATTTTGGTCTCGAGTTATTTTTTTTCTGTTATTTACTTTTTTCCCCAGCTTTATTGAGATATAATTGACATATAACATTATATAAGTTTAGAGTGTAGAATGTAATAATTTGATATTTATATATATTTCAAAATGACTACCAAAATAAGGCAAGTTGACATATATATCACATCATATATATTTGTGTGTGTATGGTATGGTGAGAACTTTAAAAATTGACTCCTTCAGCAGCTTTCAAATATGCAATATAATCTTGTTAACTGTAGTCACTATGTTGTGCATTACATTTTCAGAACTTATTCATCTTGCAACTGGAAGTTTGTGCCCTTTGACCACTTTTGCCCATTCCCACCACCCCCCTGGCAATCACTAGTCTCTTCTGTTTCTATGAGGTGTTTTTTTTTGTTTTGTTTTGTTTTTTATAGAGTCTACATAGCAGTGATATCATGTAGTATTTGTCTTTCTCTGACTGACTTATTTCACTTAGCATAATATCCTCAGACTTCATCTATGTTGCCTTTCAAATGGCAGAATTCATTTCCTTTTTATTATGGCTGAATTTCTGTTCATTTTTAATACACTATTTTTTTTACAAATAGTTTATTGTCAAATCAGTTTCCACATAACACCCAGTGCTCATCCCCACAAGTGCCCTCCTCCATGCCCACCCCTCCTCCCCCCCACATCCATCAGTCCTCAGTTTTTGTCAGCATTCAAGAGTCTCTCATGGTTTGCCTCTCTCCCTTTCCCCCACCATTTCCGCCCTTCTTCTCCCCCTTGTTCCTCCGTCAAGTTCCTCCTAATCCTCCTATATGTGCACACATATGATATTTGTCCTTTTCTGCCTGACTTATTTCGCTCAGCATAATACCCTCAAGGTCCATCCATGTTGCTACACATGGCCAGATTTCATTGTTTCTCATTGCCATGTATAATACACTATTTTTTAACTAAATTTTTTTAATGTTTATATAGTTTTGAGAAAGAGACAGAGAGACATGGAGAGAGACAGAGCATGAGCAGGGGAGGGGCAAAGAGACCAGGGGAGGGGACAGAGGATCACAAGTGGGCTCCACACAGACAGCAGAGAGCCCAACGTGGGTTTGAATCTATGAACGGCAAGATTATGACCCCAGCCGAAGTCAGATGCTTAACCGACTGAACCACTCTGGCGCCCCTTTAATTTACCTTTTTATTGAAATAAAACATACTCAAATTACAAGGAAAATAATACAGCATAATAATTTATTAGAGTGAACACATCCACGTAACCACCACTTATGTGGTGGCAAGTTATAGGACTTTCCAGAAATTCAGCAATTCTGATAGTGCCCCTCTCTCCTCCCAGATTAACCCACTATCCTGACTTCTAACATTATAGAATATTTTCTTTGACCTCCTTGACTCATCTTTTTCACTCCCCACCCTTGCCTTTGACAGCAATCACCAATGTGTTCTTTGTACCTGTGAGCTTTTTAAATTTATTTTTTATTTATTTTGTTAAGATTCTACATATAAGTGAGATCATATAATGCATGTCTTTGTCTGACTTATTTACTTAGTATAATGTCCTCATGGTCCATTCATGGTGTAACATATGGCATGATTTCATTTCTTTTTTATGACTGAATAACAGTCTACTATATATAGTAGAGTATAGTATAATCTCTTCTTTATCCATCCATTCACTGATGGACACTTAGGTTGTTTCCATCCTTTGGCTTTTGTAAATAATGCAGCAATGAACATGGGGTGCATATATCTTTTTGAGTTTGTATTTTTGTTTTCTTTGGATAAATACCCAGAAATTGAATTGCTAAATCATATGGTAGTTCTTTTTTAAATTTTTTTGAGGAACCTCCATGCTGTCTTCCACAATGGCTCCACCAGAGCACAGGTTTCTCACAAACAGGGCACAGGTTTCTCTTTTTTCCACATACACCCCAACACTAGTAATTTATTATCTTTTTGATAAGAAATATTCTAACAGGTGTGAGATTCTATCTCACTGTAGTTTTGATTTGCATTTCCCTGATATTTAGTAATGTTGGACACCTTTCATGTACCTGTTGGCCATCTGTAACCTTCTTTAGAAAAATGTCTATTCTGATCCTCTGCCTGTTTTTTAATTGGGTTGCGCTTTTTTTTTTTAACCATTGAGTTACATCAGTTCTTTATATATTTTGGATACTAAACCCTTATCAGATATATGATTTGCAAAATTTTTGCAAAACTTTTCTCCCATTCAGTAAGTTGTCTTTTCATTTTCTTGAATGTTTCCTTTGCTATGCAGAACCTTTTAAGTCTGATAATTCCCATTTGTTTATTATTGCTTTTGCTATTTTTACTTTTGTTGTTAGACTGAAAAAATTATCACCAAGACCATGTTAAATTGCTTACTGCCTATGTTTTCTTCTGAGAGTTTTATGGTTTCAGGTCTTAAATTCAAGTCTTTAATCCATTTTGAATTAGTTTTAGCATATGATGTAAGATAATGGTCCAGTTTCTTTTTTTTTTTTTGCATTTGGCTGTCCTGTTTTCCCACTATTTACTGAAGAGACTGTCCTTTACTTATTGTTTATTTTTGGCTCCTTTGTTGTGAATTAATTGACATGCAAAGGTATATTTCTCATCTCAATTCCGATCCATTGATTTTTGCATCTGTTTTTATGCCAGTACTATACTGTTTTGATTACTGTAAGTTGGTAATATAATTTGAAATCAGGGATATTGATACCTCCATTGGTGTGCATATTTTCATTGTCAGTACATACTGCCATGCCATTTTCCAGAATTTTCCATTTGTCATTTTAATTACAAAGCATTCTTGCTAATGCTTTGCCTTGATAGTCTTTTTAATGTTTCCATTCTGGTTGATGTGCAAAGATATCTTTGGATTTTAACTTCCAGTTAATTAATGTGGCTGAGCACCCTTTGGTAGGCCTAATGACCATTTGGCTATCTTTTATGAAGTGCATGTTCAGTTGTTTTTCCTATTGTTGATTTTAAGAGTTATTTATATCTTCAGGTTAGGAGTTTTTGTTACTTATATATCTTGCGAACGTCTTCTCTCCTTTTTTAGCTGGCTTTTTACTTCTGAACTGTGTATTTTGGTGAATAGTCCTTAGGTCTAATTTAGGTCAACATAGCAGTCTATTCCTTTATGAGCTATGCTTTTGTTTTGTTAGAGGAAGCTTTCTTATTTGAAGGCCATGGTGATGTTCCCCAGTGTTATATTCTAGAAGTTTTATTGTTATAACTTTTATATATAGATTTATAATTCCTCTGGCGTTAATTTTTGGATATGGTTTGAGGTAAAATTTACATTGATTCCATATGGTATCTAATTGACCCAGGAAAATTTATTGAAGAGTTTTTCTTTCTCCACTGCACAATCATATTACCATTATCATAAATGAAATGACTGTATATGTGACGGCCTTGTTAGGATTCTGTTGTGGTATACTCTGGTTAATAACTTTGTTTTAATAACTAAATCTGGTCGCTTGTGCTTTGTAGTTTTTCTTTCCCTTTAGGATTTTCTAGGCCAAAGATTAACCTTTTTTTTTTCCTTGTAAAGGACCAGATGTAAATAAGGGCTGCATAAATATTTTAGCTTCGGTCACCCTGTGGCCTCTCTGGCCATCGTAGCATGAGAGCAGCCATGGACAATCCATGAATGCTTGATTGTGACTTTGCTCCAAAGATTCTTAATTTACGAAACAGTCAGCAGGTCAGATTTGGCTCAGGGCTGTAATTTTCTGAATCCTGTTATAGGATAGTCTTAGGTTTTTACTTTACTACCGAAATTTTGGAATTATTTGCCAATTTAGACCACATGCATATGCACATATGAGATCTAAGATTGTGTTGAAACTGTAGATCAATTTCAGAGAATTGAAATATGTGAAATAGTGTGCCTAACAATCTATGAATATGCATACCCCTCTAATTAGTTAAGCTTTCTTTACTTTCTTTTAATATGTGGTGATTTTTTTATGTAGAGCTCTTGCACATCTTTAGTTGGATTTTCCTTTAGCGATTTAATATTTTTTATTTTAATGTAACTCATTGTTTTTCATTTTTATTTTTTATTGTGATACAGAAAATATAATTTAGCTTTAGGATAATAACTCTAAAATGACCTTGCTCAAGTTACTAATTATGGTTTGTGGATTTTAAAAAATTTTCTGCATAAACTATGCTGATCTGCATGTTAGAATTTTATTTTTTCTGATCTAATCATGATATTTATTGCACTGACAAGTGCTTCTTATACAGTATTGAATAAAGGTAGTGATAGGTAAAAGGTGATAGGAAACATTCTTGTTTTGTTCCTGTTCTTAAGGGTAAAGTTTTCAGGTATGCACCTATTGAGAGGAATATAGGATTTTTCTTTATTTTGTCAATGTGGTGAATTACATGTTTGGTTTTCAGTTAAAATAATATATTTCTGGAATAAAACCAACTGATTATGATGTGTTACCTTTTAGATATATTGCTTGATATCCTTTGCTAACATATATTGGAATTTTGAATTGATGTTATGAGTGATGTTGGTCTATAAATTTCCTTTCTTATCATAGACTTCAGAGATTTATTTATTTTTGAGAAAGAGAGGGGGGGAGGATGGGGAGAGAGAGGGACAGAAGATCGAAAGTAGGCTTCATGGTGGTAGCAGCAAGCTTGATGTGGGGCTCGAACTCATAAACTGCAAGATCATGATCTGAGCAGAAGTCACACCCTGCACCCACTGAGCCACCCAGGTGCCTCTCTTGTCATAGACTTTAGATTTTGTTATTTATGCTTAGGCAGGTCTCAGTAAATGTACTTGAAAGTATTTCCATTTTTTTCTGTTCTCTGAAAGAATATATGAAAGGATAATGTTATGCTTAAATGGAAAAATTTTCTGCTAAAGCATTCTTAGCCTGGATATTTGTTTGTGGGGTATTTTAATTTCAGCTTCATTTCCTTTCTTACATATATGTTTACCCAAGATTTCAATTTCCTCATCTGTGAATTTTGTGTGGTATGTTCTTCCAACAAATTTTTTTGCTCCAATTCTTGAATTCTTTGGTGTAAAGTTTCTTATAGTATACTTTTAAGATATGCTTGATTTCTATGTATTCTATAATGATGCCCTTTTTACTTTCTGATTTTGATAATTTGTATTTTCCCTTTTATTCTCTCCTTGATGCATTTTCGTAGAGGTTTATCAATTTTATTAGTCTTTTCAAAGAATCAATATTTGCCTTTATTGGTTACTTAGTTTATTTCTGTAAGTTTATTAATTATTACAGTTATCTTTGTTACTTTTCCCACATTGTTGGGGGTTTAATTTGCTGGTCTGTTTCTAAATTCTTGAGGTAGGTAACAATATTTATTTTTAGTCATTTTTCTTTTCTACCATATGCAATGTTTTTTTAAATTTATTTATTATTTTTTTATTTTTAAAAATTTTTAAATGTTTTATTTGAGAGAGAGAGAGAAAGAGAAAGAGACAGTGTGAGCAGGGGACATTACACAAAGGACATTCTTCTATATAGCCATAATATACGACTGAGACTTAAGGAATTGAAATTGACAAGTTTCTACCACCAAATCCTAAGACCCCATTCAGTTTCCACCAGTTGACCCAATAATATGCTTTAGAGCAGATGGATTCCTTTCAGAGCTGTGTATTGCCTTATTTGTCCTTCTGGGGGTCTCTTGATCTCGAATACTTCCTCAGTCTTTCCTTAACTCTGATGACCTTGACACTTTTGAAACTGGAATGTCAGCTACTTTATAGAATTTCTTTCATTTTGATTTTATGTGATATTTTCCCTCATGACGCAACTTTGGATGAAATATCACAGAGGTGATACTGTGCTGCTCTTCTTTTATCCCATTTGGTGGCACAGGATTTTGATTTGTCCCAGTTTGGGTTACGTTAATTTTGATCACTTCAGTAAAGTGATGTATGCTAGCTTTCTCTACCAAAAAGTTGCTTTTATTTTTTGTAGTTAATACTCATTTGGGAAGAGACTCTGGGAATTATGTTGGGAAGGTAGTTAATGAGTGTGTCTTGAGACATTTTTTTTTTGAGACATTTTAAGAGTATATAAATACCTCTTTCCTCATTAAACTTTTAATTTATTCATTTGTTTTATAAGTGTGGACTTATGTTTTCCTCGTTTATTCAGTGGATTTTTATATGTTACTACCATTTATTTGGGGGCTCAAATTTCCATAAATTTGTTAAATAGGAGCACCTTCAATTTAACTTCTGTATCTTTTTTTAAAAATGTGCCTTTTTTTTTTTTTTTTTTAGCAGTTCCTTACTTCCTGAGACAAGTTGTCTAGGGCCTTTACTCTTTCTCTGGAAATATTTCTTAAATTCTACTTCACATGATATTTGAAGAGTCAGTCTGGCTCTCTTTTCTTTCAAGTTTGCATTGTTTTTCTTTTCTTTCCTGGATTTATTTTTAATTTTCTTGTGTCTTTGTATTCAAAGTATGTTACTTGTAAGCAACAGACACTTGGGCTTAAAAACAAATCTACATCGATAATATTTACCTTACTTGAAGTGTTTAGGTGATTTATAGTTAATGCGATTGCCAACATGTTTTAGTTTCAATCTACCATTTTGCTATTTTTTTTAACTTTTAAAAATTTTATTCATATGTTTTAAACTCTTTACCTCTCATTTCTTTTCTCCTTTGGGTTTGACTAAATAATTTTTTTAGCATTACATCTTTTCCCTTATATTAGCTTGTTAGTTTTACTTTCTTTTACTATTCTTCGTAGTTACCTTAAAGATTTCAACATACCCGTGACAATTTCTTGATATTTTATAATCTGATAAATTAGTTTTGTCACACTAAGCAGAAAATGCTTAGTACTAAAACACTTTACCTTATATTTTGTATATGATGTAAACACACAAGAGAGTTTATTATTATTTTATGCCATCAATATTCTTTTTTATTCTCCATATATTTACTCTACTAGGTGCTCTTCATTTCTTCATGCATTTCTATGTTTCCTTCAAGCATCTGTTTAATTTCGTATGAAGAATTGCCTTTAAAATTGATGTTGGTGCAATTTTGCAGTTATGTTGCCAGTAATTGTCTCCATTACTCTTGTAGGGGGATGTCCTTACTGTGCATTCACTTTTCTCTGTTGCTTATTGGAAACAAGTACAAAAAGCAATGCAAAAAATGAAAACCTTGATGAATTATTAGAAGGCAGACACCGTGTGACCATTAACAAAGTCAAGAAATAGAACTTGCCAGCACTTCAGAATTGTTTTCCATGATCTTTCCCAGTCAGAGTATTCTGTTTTCAAAGAGTAATGGTGAGCAAGCTTATGGTTTTATTATCCAGTGTGCACTTCTCAACATTAAAGTTTAGTCTTGCACACTTCAAAAATGGTATGTGTTTTCTGTGTTCAGCTTTCCCTCCAGCCCTTTGTTTTCCTTACAACTTATCTCTTACAGAAACTAGACCATTGACCTATAGTCCCATAGTCAGGCTCTTGTTGACTATATGCTTATGGTGCAGTTCTGTGTCTTTATGTTTTGTTTTGTTTTTTGTATTTCTACAATTTAACATATTATATCAGAAGGTTGGTCAGACGGGTGAAATTCCTTTAGCGAATATGTAGGTGATGGTGTGAACTTTCAGTAGGAAGCAAAAGATGTCTCGTTTTCGGTGTTTTTGGGTGTTAGCGCCCGCTGATTCTTAGTGCCTTGATCTTTGGGGTTTTTCCACTTGCTAGTTGGAATGATGCTGTATTCTATCCACATTAGCAGATTGCATTGACCTTGCATGCTTTATTTTCTCTCTTTTAGCCCTAATTTAGTTTTAGATCTGTAAGTAGTGCTTACCACCACTCTGTATGTCAATACCTCTGTAGTAATTTTGGTTATCTGAAGCTCATTCTCTAGTAGATTCTTTAGAAGAGCTCATGGGAACAATATTATTCTGATTTTTGGTTTTTTTTTTAAGCCGACAACAATTTGTGCCCTTTGAATATACAGAACATAAAATTGTTTGATTACGTTTTCTTTCCCTAGGTATATTAAATGTTAACTCATTTTCTTTTGTCATAAAACATTTCTGTCAAAAATTCTGAAGAAAATCTAATTTTATCTTTCTTTAAGCCACATGCTGATGAATTACAGTTTTTTCTACCTGTCTGTTCTTTGCTATGATTTTTTTCTCTGCAGGCTTCTGTTATTATATGATGGGCCCACTTTGCCTATATTCAGTATTTGTTACTTTCTCTTCTGTTTTTCATTTCTTTATAATTCTTAAAAACAAAAATATTTTCCCCCCAATTTTTGTAAGGTTTTATCTATTGTGATTATTCTTGTGTACTAGTGTACTCCATTTCTAAAAATGCTGTTTAATTTATTTTACCTTTATTTCCTCTTTGATTTATATCACCTCCGTTCTCAGTACCGCTAATTCTGATTTACACAATTATTTTAGGACTGCATGTGTTTTAGCTCTATTTGAAATGCTACATTATAGTCTTGGTTTGCTTTTTGATTTTATCTTTTGGCATACTTTCATTTCCTGTAGAGATATTACTCTGCTCTCTAATCTCTCTTTGTTTTTAATGATAATCTTGTAATTGAACCTTGACACCTTTAGTTTTCTTTAAATTGTGAGGAAACCTGGGTTCAGACAGCCCTTCTAACCTCACTGGGGTCCTACTTCTGTTCAGTGGTGCAGTCTTCAGAAGTATGGCTCACTGTTGCTCAGACTTTCGGCCTTTGCTTCTCTCTCCATTTTTATGTGGACATGCTCTTTTCTTTGTCATTGATTGAGATCATGTTAATTCACTTCCCTTTTTGCTAGCATTGGGCCTTTCCGCATTTGGATGCCCTCAGGCTCTGCAATAGCATCCAACAATACATTTGTGTATTTGGCTACTGTTTCTGGGTCTCCACTGGAATGCTAGTCTGTGTTAAGTGACTCCATTAGAGCTGGAGCCTAAAGTCCTCATACCTGATAATTGCTGAATATCGTTTAAGAACAATCAGAGATATACTTGAGGCTTTGGATGATTCTGTATTTCTCCAGCGTTGGTTTACTTTTGCTGCTGTGGAGATACCTAGAGTAGAGAAAATGTATCTTAATTCGGTTAAAGATTTGATTCACTCTGAGCTGAGCTGCATTCTTCTTCAAGGTTTCTTTTCTGATTTATCCTTATTCCTTCGTACAGCCTGTTAGGATCCCAACTAAAAGCCTCTGTTACCTTATTTAAAAAACACTTAAACATATTAACAAGTGGAAAGAAACATAGAGTAAGCATGCATATAACCCCTTTGGAGATTTTTAAGAACTCCATTACCTCCCCTAGCTTGATGAGATTGCTGACATCAGTTTGGTTGGTCTCTTTTCCAAACACAGGGCCCCTCTTTTGGCATCTCTTTTCTCTGGGTTTTTGGTTCCACGTGTATAATTTTTGTCAACTCTCTGTTGCCTCCAAAAAATTATTATAATATTTTGTCTGACTTCTCCAGTTGTTCTCAGGAGAAAAGTTTGTCTGAAGCAACCTAATTTGCCATCGGCAGAAGTAGAAGTTTGTTCTGACCACTTTTGAATGAAAATAATTCCTTCCCAGACTTAGCTTGGCAATGTTTCTGTGTTCTTGCTAATTTCTCAAAAAAAAAAGTGAATAAAACTCACAAAAAGAAACACATTGAGAATTTAAGAATCTCAGCACTGAAACCATGCTTGAAAGTCTATATTATATAGTAATTTTAGGAAGAGGAAAAAAAGTGTTGCAAAATCTTATGACAGGCAGTAATAGAAAGTAGTAATTCTTAAAAAAAAAATAGGAATTATTCCTTTGGAGGACTTTTAAGAGAATGATCAAAACTTAGTTTTGAGTGTATGAAATTAATAATTGCCTGTTTTCCAATGAATGTGAATCAACAACATTTATTGTGCATCTGTGTGTAGAACTGCTTTTACTATTCAAAAATTTCAGCGTTAGTATGAATACATTTTCAAGTTTATTTGCAATTGAGTTTAGACAATAACCTAAATCAGACAATCTAATTTACAATAATTGGATAGATTAAAATAACAATCTACTCAATTAATTAAAAACCCATTTTTACACATAAATGAAAATCTAACTGATATATGATAAAAATTAACCCATACTCCCCAATAAGGACCTCTCAGATAAATTGAGTTAATTTTTTTTCTCTTCACATGCTAAAACATGTCACTAATAACAGAATTAATGGCAAGCAATGACATGGTTAACAGTTTCTTAAAATACTGTTATATTTTAGAGAATAATTTCATCTTAAAATGTTTTAACTAAGGCTTTGAATTGATGGAGTTTATGTCCTTTCTATATTTTATGTGTAACCATTATAGAGATGTGACCAGGGTGTCTTTTGTTGTTGTTTTTGGCTAATGATTTATGTTCATTCCTAAAAATAGAAGATTCTAAAAAGTGAATAAAAGCCACTTTTGTGTAATATCCTTTTTTTAACCAAGAATATTAGAAGGAAGTGACTTTTTTTCCTTGTGTGTGTTTATTTACATTCATATCAACATCTATAGCTACATCTCAATGATCTATAATAATGTAAGACCTACATAAAGCCTTTAGATTTCCTATCTGTCTTTTTATAATTAAGTGAATTTCAGATCTTTGATCTGTAAAAAAATGAAAAGGAAAGAAAAGAAAAACTTTGGATAATGAGATACACAAGAAGACTATATCTCTTTCCATCAGAGGAAGAGGTCTATGGATTCTCAGGTAACCCAAGTGTTTAATGTTCAAGAGGAAATGGATACAAATGGTAGTGTGTGTGTGTGTGTGTGTGTGTGTGTGTGTGCGCGCACATGTTTGCTCTTTGTATCCTTTAGGCAGGGTGGATATGTATAGTCCTAAACTGAGCTTTTTAAATCAAATTTATCTTAATAGACTCTTTGCAATACTTAGTTTCTCTAGTCTTCTTGTCTGCTTTCTGGATACTATGCTCTGTATATCACCACCCCTGAGATTTAATTCTAATCAAATAGCAAAATTACAGATGTGCACTTTTTTTTTCCCCTTCATCACTTTTACTTTATTTAACAAATGAACAAGAAGTGGGTGGCTGTTCCGGGCCTTCACAGTATATTAAACCTTTCTGAACATTTTTCTCAAAACAGTTCATCTGCTTGGTACCATAAATAGATGAATGTTCTTATACTCCTCCCTTGAAACAGTTTAACAATTAGCTGATTTAGAAATCACGAGTATTTCCATTCTATCATTTCTGCAGGGTTTGTTCCTAAATTGGAAAAGTAGGTATTTATCCTATTAGCTGAAGCATAAAACAAAGGAAAACTTTCAAAGACTGGATTGTGAATTTTTTGTTTTGCTTAAAGTTTTACAAGAAACAATGTATTATCATCCAATAAAATTAAAGGTTACATACAATTTTCAAATGACTAAAATCTTTCACACTTGCTGAGGAATATAACAGTTTTTCTCACATTTTCCTAATTATGAGATGATGAAATTAATATTGTATACTAATGTAAAAGTGCTTGACTGTCATGTATTTGGGAATGTCCATTATGTCAGAGTATTGTAATCAGGTTTGCAGGTACTTCCGGCAATCTAGGGTAATTGATATGCAGAAAAAGGCTTTTTATTTATTTTTTTATATTAAAGTTTTTTAATGTTTATTTATTTGAGAGAGAGAGAGAGAGAAAGAGAGAGCGAGCAAGTGGGGGAGGGACAGAGAGACACAGAGACACAAAATCCAAAGCGGGCTCCAGACTCTGAGCTGTCAGCACAGAGCCCAACGCAGGGCTTCAACTCACGAACTGTGAGATCATGATCTGAGCTGAAGTTGGACACTTAACTGACTGAACCACCCAGGCACCCCAGAAAAAGACTTTTTAGAATACAACTTGCAATTCTTTCAAATGTAGCTATTTCTTGGTGTGTGCCATTAATAATTCTTTCCTCCAAATTTTATTTTTTATTATTTATTTAGTTTTTTAAAGTTTATATATTTATTTTGAGAGTAACAGGAGAGGGACAGAGAAAGAGAGGGAGAGAGAATCCCAAGCAGGTTCCTTACTGTCAGTGGCGGGCCTGTCACAGGGCTCAAATTCATGAGCCTTGAGATCATGACCTGAGCCAAAATCAAGAGTCTGATGCTTAATCGACTGAGCCATGCAGACACCCCTTTCCTCAAAATTTTAATCCTTTCTGATCTGCATAGAATTATATGTGACTATACATTTTCCAAGGAATTAGAAATTTTTTATTTAGTAGTATAAGGCATTAGCTGAGACAAATTAGGTTTCAAGTCAAAAAGATTAATCACTTGGTTGATAGCTAATATATTCCAGCCTCTGGGAAAGAACTAACATATTTCCCATGAGCTAAACCAGTCATAATGTATCTGATTTCTTATTATTGCCAGTTTTCACTTTTCATAGTAGAATGAATTAAAAAACAAAAACACCACTTAAAAGTTTTATGCTTCTGATTTTAAAAGTAACACATACTCCTTATAAGACATTAGGAAAACCCAGAAATGCATAATAATAAAAAAAAATCGGAAGATAATTTCTACATTCTCGTATACCTTCCTCTATTTTTATTTCTGTCAACATAAACATATATTTTAATCAAAATTGGTATTATACTATAAATTAGCCTTGATTCCTTCTCTGAACAATATATTATAAATCTCTTTAGTTAATCATATGTTCAGTTTTGTGCAAGTGTAAATAAAATGGAGATGCATGTCTTGTGCCTTCATGAAGCATACTGTCTAAGTGAGGGGACCCTGAAACAAAAGTATAATTGCAAAATAGAAGTTTTATGAAAGAATGAGCAGGTGCTATGAAGGAGAATAATTTTAGTGGTAGGGGACCAACATTAGCATATTTAGAGCCAGAATGCTGACATTTAAATAGATGCTTAAAGGATGAAAAAAGTCAATCATGCAAGAGTGGGGTTAAGAGCATACTCGGAAGAAGAAGTAACAGGTACAAAGGCTATAGCAGGGAAAGGAGTTGGCGAGTAGAGGGATCTAAAAGAAGGCCAAGAGGCGTGGATGAAGGGGGGAGGAGATACTGGCTCATGATGAAGTTCAAGAGGCAGACAGGGGTCAGTCCTACAGACAAAAGAGAAGAGGTTTAATTAGAAGCATTATGGGAAGCCATTGAAGACTTTCTGGGTGGTGAAATTGCATGACTATGCTTACATTTTTTCAAAAGATTATTTTGGATGTCATCTCGAGGAAGAATTGGAAGGAGAGCAAGAGTTCACGAAGATGTGAGTTAGGAGGCCATGGAGGTGGTCCATGAGAGAGATGAAAAGCTGGAATTAAGCTGTTGACAGGAGATATGGAGAGAAGTAGACAGTTGGGAGGTGTCTTTTGGGGTTGATATTGACAGCTTATGAGTTGGTGAAGAGTAGGAGTCAGTGGGTTGAAGAGAAGGAGTTAAGAAGAATGGCTCCCCCTAAGTGTCCATCAGCAGACGAATGGATCAAGAAGATGTGGTTTATCTGTACCATGGAATACTCCATGGCAATGAGAAACAATGAAATCTGGCCATGTGTAGCAACATGGACGGACCTTGAGGGTGTTATGCTGAGCGAAATAAGTCAGGCAGAGAAGGACAAATATCATATGTGTGCACGTATAGGAGGATTAGGAGGAACTTGATGGAGGAACAAGGGGGAGAAGAAGGGCGGAAATGGTGGGGGAAAGGGAGAGAGGCAAACCATGAGAGACTCTTGAATGCTGACAAAAACTGAGGACTGATGGATGTGGGGGGGAGGAGGGGTGGGCATGGAGGAGGACACTTGTGGGGATGAGCACTGGGCGTTATGTGGAAACTAATTTGACAATAAACTATTTGTAAAAAAAAAAAAGAAGAAGAATGGCTCCCATTTATGGCCTGAGGAACCAAGTGGATGATGATATCATTTATTGACAAGGGGTAGATTTGGTAAGGACCAAGATTGAGGTGTTAGTTGTGATAGAAAATAAGTATTTAAAGTCAGGTGATAATTCTGAGGGGACTTTAAGACAAGCACATGATTAAGCCAAGAAGGCAGCTGTGTGCATGAGTATACTCAGAAGTGAGTCTGGGCTGATGCTTGCATTTGAAAGTTATCATCATGGGATTTAAAGACAAAGGAGCAGATAAAATAATCTAAGAGAAGAGTGAAGAAAGACAAATATAGAGGGCATAGAAGTGTGCTCTGACAATGAGAGATTGTATGCCTGAGAATCTAGGAAGGGCAGAGAAATGGGAGTGTGGTGTCAAAAGCTAGAAAAGACTGCTTCAGAAAGGGAAGTGTGGACAGCCGTGTCCCATGGTGCTAACAATCTAGTGCAAGAAGGGTCAGAGTGACCGCTAGGTTTTGCAATGTAAAGGTTACTGGTGAGGTCGTCAGAAGCAATTTCAGTGCTTTGTATCGGAAGATATATTGTAATAAATGTCCATAATATATAGATGATTCGCTAAAATTTTAATGTCTGCATATAAATATTCACTTGAGATAGCAGAGTGTATGCAGCTACCCATAATGCTGACAAGCCACTAGTCCCTAGGAAACAGGCTTGTGGGATGTTTTAATGGCTCAGGCCCTGAGAAATAGTTGGCTTGCGGCTCAGTGGGCTCACACTTGGTGATTTCACTCTGTTTTCTTCCCTCTGAATGTGAGTTTGAGTTAAAATCCACAAGAGGGTTTGGGTGCTAAGGAATGGATACTGAGTGAGTTTCTATTAGAGAGTGTGGTGCATCTGCTGGTTTGGTGCTCTCTTTGGGGAGCTTCAGGCAGTAGAAAGGCTGGGAGGGCCCAGTGTGTGTCTGGTTCAGACTTAACACTTCTTGACATCTGTACTCCCCTCATGGGGTGCAAGGGCACTGCCGGCTCATGGTTATTTGGTACATGTTCTTATTCCCACTTTCTAAAAATTAGAAAACGCTGGAGAGGCTCATTGTTGGATCTTCTCAGGGCATCACAGATTTTATTCTGAAATAGAAGAGAGTCTTAGAAAGAATGTGGGTATTGTAGCCAAAGTAAATATAGATTTTGAGCCGAGAGTTGGGACCCTTTGCCTCAATGTTCTAAAATGGGCTAATAATACCTACCTTTCATGGTTAAAGTGATGTGTAAAAAGTACATGGAACAAAGTAAATAATAAATGGTGGGTGTTATTATTCTTGTTCAAAGTAAATGTTCAATGTTTTGGATATATTGAATTAGTTATCTGAGTTGTGGTTTATCTGTATGATATTGGTCCACAGTATAAAACATTTTCGGATACATAAGCCTCTGCAAATTATTTCTTTTTGGGATAATTAGTTAGCAATAGCCATAGTAAATCGTTTGTCATCAATATTTTGTACCATAGTTTTATTATCAAAATTTATGTAAACATGACTTTCACTTTTTACTGGATTAGCACAGTTCTCTTATTCCTATTAAAGGATAGTATTTCCATGAACTTTAATAAAAATTGGTTCTCTGATAAGATGGCATGCATAATGCTGTTCACAAAGGTTAAAATTCCCTTATAAGAATTCCACGGGAGTGAGACGGAAAGAATGTAAGCCAAATCCAAAAAAAGACATGTAAAATTTGTGTTTCTGCTCTCTCTTTGGAAGCAGAGTCTGGTGGCCTTCCTTCACGGTGAGAGCAAGGACTAGAAAGTGTCTTTTCTTGTTTTCCACTTACGCTAAGATGGAGAGACTTCTTTTGTTTAAGCAAAAATGTAATTCACTAGTTTAAAATATGTAAGTATCATAGGTCCCCATCTGGCTGTCTAGATACCATAAGAATTAAAGCAAAGCAAAGCAAAAAAATGATTTAAATGCATATTAGATTCTAAGAAAGGTCTCCCCAAAACATGGCCAATGATCTGTTTTGTGTGGAAGACTTCTTTATTATGAAAACTCATACCCCTATAATTGTAAGAATATATGTTGCTTGGCCTAGTTTTATACTAGCTTAGGAAACTAATCTGTGTACATTAAAATTTAAGGGGGAAATAACTTCTTTTGACTAGAATGAGATTTGGTTTTCTAGGGGAGATGGTGTTACAGCTTGTTATATTAATTTTCAGAAGCTGCTTTTCTAATAATGTGAATGAACTCAGTGCTCATTTTCTGATTTCCTTGAGTGACTAAGAGGGAATGATTTTGTCTCTAAAAACTTTTCTGGAGGGCTTTATTTTATCAAGTTATCGGGATATTTTTTTACTTATGTTTTCAAGGAACTGTATTAATGTAAAGTAGTATACTTTAGTAATCATGCAAAACTTGATTTTAACCTCTCTCTCTCTCTCTTTCTCTATAGTTTGGAAGGACTGAAGTAATTGATAATACTTTAAATCCTGATTTTGTAAGAAAATTTATCCTGGACTACTTTTTTGAGGAAAGGGAGAACCTTCGCTTTGACTTGTAAGTTCTGGAATAACTTGCATTAAAAAAAAAATTAATTGTCAAAGGCAAGTTGTGTAACATAATGCTGGGTCTGGTTGTGCTGAATACTGGATTATACTGGCAGGACACCAGATTAATTCTATTTAGAGTGTGTCCTAAACACTGTCCCTAGCATTGCCTTACATTTTATAGGCTTTTGGCTCTATATTTATCGAAAAAATTAGTGAACAATTTAACCAGCAGAAATGCTGCCTGGTATATATGGACATTCTTTCAAACCATTTTAAATCTTAGTGATTTCTTTACAAGCTCCTCATATATTCAAAGGTGATCTCATTTACTCCCATATGCAATATAATAATGTGCAATATAGTAATGTTCCCCAGATCTTTATTTCTCTCAGCTTTCTTTGTGTAGTATATGGATATCTCTGCCTAACTGTGGCTTCCTTTTCTCCCTTCGTGGCCTCATATTTCCAAGACACAGAATTCTAGAGCCAGACTGCTTGATATTTTTAATATTCTTGTTATTTCGATCCTAAATTAAGCACACCAAAATATTATTGTCAGATTCAACTTCTTGTCTGCATAGAGTTTGGAGTCAGTTTGTAAGCTATTATTCGTTATCAAGTTTCTGTTTCACAGAGGTAAATTGTGGTGATTGTTGAAACATCTGGATAATGTTAAAAGAAAACCTATTGAGAGGGAAAAGTATAACATATATTAGAGCATGTACTTAATAAATTAAAATTTATTTTAATTTATAAAAGTTTATGAACACTACAAGTGTTTAAAAATATAAATGTCTTGGGGCGCCCGGGTGGTTCAGTCGGTTAAGCGTCCGACTTTCGCTCAGGTCATGATCTCACGGTTCGTGGGTTCGAGCCCCGCGTCGGGCTCTGTGCTGACTGCCAGCTCAGAGCCTGGAGCCTGTTTCAGTCTGTGTCCCTCTCTCTCTGACCCTCCCCTGCTCACGCTGTCTCTCTCTCTCTCTTAGAAATAAATAAAAATATTAAAAACAAAAACAAAAAAAACCGACATATTGTTTTTAAGAACTCTCTTTCATAAAACAGTGTGGTACTCCCCTAATTTTTTTGCTCCTGGTTTTAGACTTAACTTTATCCTAAAACTAGCCATTATTTTGTGATTCTTGTTCTCTGTATTTCCCTTTCTCTCTCTCTTTCTTATTCATTTATACTGTTTTCTCTATATATTTAAAAATATTAAATATTTATTATAGACTTTAAATAAGTAGGCATTTAAAAGTGAAAGTGTCAGACACCTGGGTGGCTCAGTTGGTTAAGCCTCGAACTTTGGCTCAGGTCATGATCTCATGGTTTCTGAATTCGAGTTCCATGTCAGGCTCTGTGCTGACAGCTCAGACCCTGGAGCCTGCTTCCGATTCTGTGTCTCCCTCTCTCTGCTCCTCCCCTGCTTGCACTCTGTGTGTCTCTCTCTTTCTCAAAATAAATAAACATAAAACTTTTTAAGTGAAAGTTTCTTGTTATTCCAATACCAAAAGACAAAACACGGTTCACAAATAACCAAAAATGTACATGACTCAATGTATATTCTTCCAGTTTTTTTTTTTTAAGATAAACAAGCATATGAGAATCTCAGTATTTTGAAAATCATAAATATTTTCCTATTACTTGCATTTTCAGATACCTTTATATATATATATATATATTTCATTCATTTTATGCTGCATAATTTTCATTGAAAAAAAAAACACTATTTGGCCAAACACGTTTTTTTAATTTCTGAAAGACAGAGAGACAGACAGACAGACAGACAGACAGACAGCGTGAGCAGGGGAGGGTCAGAGAGAGAGGGAGACACAGAATCCGAAGCAGGTTCCAGGCTCTGAGCTAGCTGTCAGCACCCAGGGTCTCGAACCCACCAACCATGAGATCATGACCTGAGCCAAAGTCGGATGTCCGGCTGAGCCACCCAGGCGCGCCTAGCCAAACATTTACTGATGGACATTTTGTCTGGTTCTATGTTTACTATTACATATAATCCTGCAGTGAGTATCATCTTATGTAAATTTCTTATATATTTTTTTCATTTTCAGAAATGAAAAGATATAGACAGGAGTACTCACTCTTCATGCTAATCTTTGAGACCAACTTAGAAACCTTTTTAATGTTAATTTTTTAATGTTTATTTTTGAGAGACAAAGAGACAGAGTGTGAGTAGAAGAAGGTCAGAGACAGGGAGACACAGAATCCGAAACAGGCTCCAGTGTCTGAGCTTCAGAACGGAGTGTGAAGCAGGGCTTGAACTCAGGATCTGTGAGATCATGACCTTAGCTGAAGTCAGAAACTTAACAAACTGAGCCACCCAAGTGCCCCCAAATTAGATATCTTAAACATGTTTTTTTTTAAGTTTTTATTTTAATTTGTGTTAGTTAACATACAGTGTTATATTAGTTTCAGGTGTTAGGTGAACGTGATAACCACTATGCTATGGAAACTCACTTATATTAGTTTCAGGTGTGCAATATAGTAATTCAACACTTTCATACATCACTCTGTGCTCACCCAACAGGTGCATTCCTTAATTCCTACCACCTGCTTCAACCAACCCATCACCTACCTCCCCTCTGGTGACCATCATTTTATTCTCTATAATTAAGAGTCTGTTTCTTAATTTCTCGGTCCGTCTGCCTCATTGTTTTCCTTTTGTTTTATTCCTTAAACTCTACATATGAGTTAATTCACATGGTAGTTATCTTTTTCTGACTGGTTATTTCACCTAGCATTGTACTCTCTAACTCCGGTGATGTCATTGCAAATGGCAAGATTTCATTCTTTTTGATGGCTGAGTAGTATTCCATTGTATACATACACCACATCTTCTTTAACCATGCATCAGTTGATGGACACAAGGGCTACTTCCATATTTTGAGTATTGTAAATAATGCTGCTATAAACATAGGGTGCACATGTCCCTCTAAGTTAGTATTCTTGTATTTGGGTAAATACCCAGTGTTGCAATTGCTGGATCATAAAGTAGTTCTATTTTTAACTTTTCTATACTGTTTTCCATAGTGGGTGCACCAGTTTGCATTCCCACCAACAGTGTAAGAGGGTTCCTTATTCTCTGTATCCTCACCAACGCCTTTTGTTTCTTGTGTTTCTTATGATTTTAGCCTCTCTGACTGGACGAGGTGGTATCTCATTGTAGTTTTGATTGTATTTCCCTGATGATGAGTGACATTGAGCATCTTTTCATGTGTCTCTTGGCCATCTGTATGTCATCTTTGGAGAAATAACTATTCATATCATTCTGCCCATTTTTAAATTGAATTATTTGTTTTTTGCGTGTTGAATTGGTAAGTTCTTTATATATTTTGGATATTAACCCTTTATTGAATATGTAATTTGCAAATATCTTCTCTCATTCTTTAGGTTGCCTTTTAATTTTATTATTTCCTTTGTTGTGCAGAAGCTTTTTATTTTGGTGTAGCCCCCATAGTTAATTTTTGGTTTTGTTTCCCTTGCCTTAGGAGACATATCTAAAAAGAAGTTGCTATGGCTGATGTCAAAGAAGTTACTGCCTATGTTTTCTTCTAGGATTTTTATGGTTTCAGATTTCACAGTTTGGTCTTTCATTCATTTTGCATTTATTTTTGTGTATGGTGTAAGAAAGTGACCCAGTGTCATAAGTTTGCATGTTGCTGTTTTCCCAACACTGTTTGTCTTTTTCCCATTCAATATTTTTGCCTGAATTGTCAAAGATTAATTGATCATCTAATGCTGGGTTTATTTCTGGGTTTTCTGGGTTTTCTATTCTGTTCTATTGATCTATGTGTCTATTTTGTGCCAACAATAAACTGTTTTTGATCACTACTTCTTTCCGAATATAACTGGAAGTCCAGAATTGCTCTCCTTTTCCTTTTCAAGATTGCTTTGACTATTCGGGGTCTTTCATGGTTCCATACAAATTTTCGGATTCTTTGTTTTAATTCTGTGAAAAATGCTGTTGGTATTTTGATGGGGATTGCACTAAATCTGTAGATTGCTTTGGGTAGTATGGACATTTCAACAATACCTGTTCTTTTAATCCATGAGCATGAAATATCTTTCCATTTCTCTGTTTCGTCTTGAATTTCTTACATCAGTGTTTTATAGTTTTCAGAGTAAAGGTCTTTCACCTCTTTCGTTAGGTTTATTCCTAGGTATCTTATTATTTTTGGTACAATTGTAAATGGGAATGTTTTCTTAATTTCTTTTTTGGCCACCTCACTTAGTCTATAGAAATGCAACAGATTTCTGTACATTGATTTTGTGTCCTGCAACTTTACTGAATTCGTTCATCAGTTCTAGCACTTTTTTGGTGAAGTCTTTCAGGTTTTCTTTTTTTTTTTTAATATTTTTATTTATTTCTAGGAGAGAGAGAGAGACAGCATGAGCAGGGGAGGGTCAGAGAGAGAGGGACACACAGACTCCGAAATAGGCTCCAGGCTCTGAGCTGGCAGTCAGCACAGAGCCCGACGTGGGGCTCAAACCCACGAACTGCAAGATCATGACCTAAGCGAAAGTCGGTCACTTAACCGACTAAACCACCCAGGTGCCCCTCAGGTTTTCTATATACAGTATCATTACATCTGCAGATAGTGAAAATTTCACTTCTTCCTTACCAGTTAGGGTGCCTTTTATTTCTTTTTGTTCCCTGTTTTTGTGGCTAGGACTTCCAGTACTTTATTGAATAATAGTGATGAGAGTGGGCATCCCTGTCTTGTTCCTGACCTTAGGGGAAAAACTGAGAGATTTTCCCCATTAAGGACGATCTTAGCTGTGGGGTTTTCATATATGACGTTTATTGTGTTGAGGTATGTTCCCTTTAAACTTATGTTGTTGAATTTTTTTTTATCATCATTGTATGTTGTACTTTGTCAAATGCTTTTTCTGCATCTATTGAAATGACCATATGGTCTTACTCTTTCTTTTATTGATGCAATTTATCACATTGATTGGTTTATGAATATTGAGCCACCCTTGCAACCCAGGAATAAATCCCACTTGATCATGGTGAATGATTTTTTAATGAATTGTTGGATTCTGTTTGTTAGTATTTTCTTGAGAATTTTTACATCTATGTTAATCAGGGATTTTGGCCTATAGTTCTCTTTATTGGTGGTGTGATTATCTGGTGGTGGTTTTGATATCAGGGTAATGCTTGCCTCATAGAACAAATTTGGAAGTTTTCTTTACTATTTTTTGGAATACTTTAAGAAGGGTAGGTTTTAATTCTTTAAGGTTCGGTAGATTCCGCCTTTGAAGCCAAGATCCTATATACTTTGTTCTCGCAATGCCTTGTCTATGTTTTAGCTCCGATTTTCAGAACCCCTTTTTGTTTTATTTTGGTTGCTATCTGCCAACAGGCTCCTGTCACCACCAGAAGCAACTGCTGCCAGGTGACTGTACACCACTGTATTCACTTGGCCCTGGCTTCTTAACCCCACATCCTACTCAGCCTTTATCACTTATATCATAACTGTGGCTATTATAGACTTTCACAAGTGGAATGGAAAGAAAGAAAATAGTGCTTTCAAAAGGTTGATAGCAATCAAATGTTTGTTAGAAGACCAATGAGCCAAAAATTGAGAGCTAGGCTAGTCATTCTGCAGAGGAAAAGAAGGTAAAGAATGATTTGCTAGTATGGAGGTAGTGATTACATTCTCATCTCTACTGAAGATGAGGCTATGAAGGCTAATGGGTTTTAAAAAGTGTCGAGCGCAAGAAATGTAATTCCACTGAACTCAGTGCTGGTTAGTCTCACCAGATACTTATTTCATGTTTGTAAGCTTTCTTGGTATTCTGAACATGGACAAAGGAAGGCTTAAAGGTAGGAAGAAGTTAGGGCATTGCTAGAACTTATCACATCTCTTTAGTATTTGATGATAAATCAATAATATTGTTTAACTTCTCTGTATTTCAGAGACTTCATAAAAGAAAAAAACTTCAGTACACTTAAAGGTGAAAATATAGAAGGAAAAAATAAGAAAGTTTAATATGTTTGTTGCTAATATCTTCCAGCTATTTATAAACTAAATGAAATTATTATAGAAGCTCATAGAGTTTGAGAGTTATAATATAAGTTTTATAGACCCAGACATAAAGAGGTTATTTTTGTTAGCACTACCACCATTATTCACAGTTTGTAATGGAATCATACGCATATATAACTAACCCACCCAACACATTTCTGAGGCAGAATTAACCCATTTTTGTAAATGAGAAAACCAAGGCCCAAAAAGTTTAATGTGTTCAAAGGATCTGTGCTCTCCAATACTGAGTCAGATTTTGCCTAAAATATCTTATAATTAAATGGTGCAAAAAACAAATTTCTAAAATGTTATGAATATCAAAAATAATGTCTAAACTGGGATTTTTTATTTTTGCCTTAGTTATCTAAGGCAAATACTATCTAATACTGATGAGCATCTATGTCTTAGTATTCTGCCACACATTGAATACGATAATATGATAGAGTATATTTAATCTATCTAAGTAAACAAAGTAAGACTGTTTAGGAAATTGTTTTGTTTGATTGGAATGGGAATGTATTTTATCTCAGTGTGACAAGAAGAAATAATATGACAGAAATTAGTGTAGGTAAATTGATGTTTTAACTTCTTCAGCTTTCTCTTCTGAAAAGTATAGTAATTTTTACAGAAATTGTGTAATATTTACATGTAAAAGCATATTGCAAGACTGAATTAGGTATCCTTTTACCTTTTGAATGCATTTGGGTAATTTCAGCAATTTGATTCAAATAACTTTATTTCAATTGTGTATTATCTCTGAATAATTCAAACAATTAGGGCCAGAGAAATGGATGCTTGGAGAAGATTACCAAGAAAAGCAACAAGTATATTTTCTTTGTTCATGTAGTGTTTTTGATATCACTTTAATTAACTCTTTTTGATTTATCATGTATTAGAATATCTCACGTAACACCTTTCACCTATGAGAACAGGTTTTCTTTTTCTTTAACTTTGTGATGTTTTCAGCATATCTACCCAAGTAAGTGTGGAAAACACTGTATTTGTTCCCTAGTTATGTGTATCTATTTATTCATTAGCATACCTAATTATAATTGATTTTTAAATTTTGTCTTAGCAATGTCTTATTCCCAGGAAAAAATATTCATTGTAGCATATTTGAAAAATTAAAATAGGATAAAGTTGGAAATAAATCACCTGTATCCCTAATCGGCATCTCTCAGAGAACCACAGCAATTCTCCAATGCTTTTATGGTAACATGTTCCCTTGAGGGAACAGCAATTTTGAAGAATACAGTAGTCCGAATTGGCCAACAGACAGATATAAATGGTTTTCAAATTTGTTTCTTTAATTAATCAGTCCATTGATTTTATAAAATTCTGAAAAATACAATTAAAAGTAGGCTGTAAAAGTGTGTAATGTAAAGAACTGCATATTATGGTAGGTTTGAGAAATGGTTTTAAGAACCTTTTTTGTTTAACTTTCAGTGCTGATAGAAAATTGTAATGACAGAGATAGAGAGGGAGAGAGAGAATGAATATGTACTCCTGTCACAACGGACCCAAATTTCTGTAAATTCTGATTAATCCATTATTATTATTATTACCACAATATGCCTGAGATATATATTTAAGATTAATTTACCAACCACACTTTTTTTATATTTATGTCAATGTTTATTTATTTTTGAGAGACAGAGTGTGAGCAGGGGAGGGTCAGAGAGAGAGGGAGACACAGAATCTGAAGCAGGCTCCAGGCTCTGAGCTGTCAGCACAGACCCCAGTGTGAGGCTTGAACCCACGAAGTGTGAGATCATGACCTGAGCCAAAGCCAGATGCTCACCTGACTGAGCCACTTAGATTTGCCCCAACCACAAATTTTAAAATTCTCCTGACTTTTTGATTTGATGTGTACTTCTTCATTCAAGATGCATGTTTTTTAAAAAAGAAAAGAAAAAAAAAAACAACCAAACCCCAAAACCAAAACAAACAAGAGCCATGGTCTTTGTCATCATGCTACGCATATATTACAAAGTCATAAACTGTGGCATTTATTTATTTTGTTATAGTTATCACACTGACGATAGTATAGGTACCTCATAAATCACTTTTTTACCACAGTTAAAAACTATTATTGGCAGAACAGCTGCACAGAAATAACTCTGAGCAAGAGGTGTGAATAGTCACATCACTGTATAACATGAACAGGAGAATAGAGGAAATTAGATAGGATCTATTTCACTATTGTTTTTCCACTTAGACCCGAACATCAACATCATCAATGGCAATGGTGGTGTATTGTATAATATTATTACATTTTATTTTTGAAGGATTTCAATCCTTTGGGACAAGTAAGTTTTTTATTTCTTCCTAACACCATTAATTCCAGTCTTTCCATTGGTTGAGGACTCCCTTAACAATGTCAAGGTCTAATTTCATGACCTTTCAGTCACTTTTGTTTATTAGAACCATCTTGTTTTTGTTTTTGTTTTGGGGGGGTTGTGTTTTATTTTGTTTTACTGGGGGGGGGAGGGGCCAAGAGAGAGGAGAGAGAATCCTAAGCCCGTTCCAAGCTCAGCACAGAGCCTGAAGCAGAGCTCAGTCTCATGACCTTGAGATCATGATCCGAACCAAAATCAAGAGTTGGACGCTTAACTGACTGAGTCACCCAGGTGCCCTTAGAACCATCTTATTTTGTTAATCATTACATGCTCTTCACTTTAAAACTTTAATCTCAACTTCAGAACTCCCCACTTCCTCTCCCTCAGTTGGAGCTATTTTCAGCTACTTGGGAGAGAGCAACTGGTGGAAGAGGGAAAGGGTAGATGAGCTGGGAGGCAGAGGTGTGGGTTTCTTATCTTCTGAAGAATGTAGACCATAAGGGGGCACATATCATACACTACTTGCTCCTCAGCTCTCAGAAGGTACTCCCTAGGACTGTCACCTGACATAGTTTTTATTGGCAGCCACAGGCTGGACCTGTAGGCAGTTTCTGTAGCTCTGCAGCATCTGACTAGGGGCCCAGATGCCATCTTCTCCTATTTCAGGCACCTCAGATTTAAGAGTCCCCTTCGCTTGACTTGGGGAGTGAGAGAAACTTCCCACCTGTCACTTTATGAGTAAGTTGTGAAGAAGGGTCTGATCGCACCTCTGAGCTAAGCATCAGAAGATATCAACATCTTTTGTTTTCAGTTTTAGACCTTAGCTGGGATTCCAGAAGTACAGGAAAAACTCCAGTCAACATGTTACCTCTAATTGAAAGGTAATCTTTAGGATCAACCCAAATCAGTTGCTGCCAATTTAGTAGCAGCTTCAAGTTTACAAAGTTAGCGTTAGTAAATTTAGCAATAGAATGTGCCTTCTTAGGTGTAAACTATTTAGCTTCCTGTTTTCCAGTATGATCTCTCTTCCTTAATAAGAGTATGGCATTCACAAACACACACACACACACACACACACACACACACAGACACACACACACACACACACTGTAACCATTTAGTATATAGTATTTATGTCTGAGGGTAAGGACCAGAGTAGTCTTGATACTTTCAGAAAAATTAGAAGGAGAAATTCATTAAAGGAAAACTCATGATAATTCCAAATGCATTATAATTCAACATATTGTCTAAAGCCTTCAGAAATCCTGCAAATTACATGTTTTCAAGATAGTAGCATTACAAAAGCTTTGTTAAAGGCAATGAAAGAAGATTATATTTGAAGATAGTTAAACTTTGTGATGAAAACAGAAACTCCTTTTCTTTCTGCTTCTTTTAGCAGGACTGAACATACCATGTTATTTCTCCCTGGTGCACAGTATACCCTTACACAAAACAGTTTCCCGGACTGATGCCTGGGAAGGAACCAGCACAGTTATTTTTCACCTTTGATACTGCTACAGTTGCTAATTTCAATTGTCTTAAAAAATTGTCTTGAATAAGAAAAATTTCTTGGGTAAGAATTTTTTTTGTACTAACATCTGTAGGTTTTCAGTTGATGTTGGCAGTTTGCTGATTTAAAAATTCTAGGTTACAGTCATTCAGAGTTGATGGGAATACCCTAATGTGAAGGAGAGTGATAGGTAATTCTTCCGAGGCAGGTATTTGCCTCATACAAGTTGAAAGCCAGTCTGTGGTAAACATGCTTTGCTGGGGAGTCAGTGAACCTCTGCCCAGCATTGGTGCACTCAGTGAACTCTGTTTCTTTGCCTTTTATTGATGGAGATGCTTTTTTTTTTTTTTAAAGAAATGTTATGTGAGAGTGAAGGCTTTAATTGATCTTTAAAAAGGCAGTTAATTTTTGGTAGGAAGCTATGGACAAGGAATGTGAAAAGAGTATGATTTGGGAGAAACACTGGAGTCAGTTGAATAGGAAACAAATATTTTCTTATTCAAGACTTCGGTTATTTGAGGTTGTTTTGACTGTTAGCAACCTTTCCATTTCTACAATTTCTTTTTAGGGGTTAAGGGGGTGCCTGTGTGGCTCAGTCGGTTAAGTGTCTGACTTCAGCTCAGGTCATGATCTCACGGTTCATGGGTTCGAGCCCCGCGTCAGGCTCTGTGCTGACAGCTAGCTCAGAGCCTGGAGCCTGTTTCAGATTCTGTGTCTCCCTCTCTCTCTGACCTTCCCCTGCTCATGCTGTCTCTCTCTCTCTCTCTCTCTCTCTTTCTCTGTCTCTCAGAAATTAAAAAAAATGAGGGGTTAAGGTAATAGTGAGTGATGTTTTCCCAGGATCTTTCTAAGAAGTTATTTATTTCCAGTACCAACTGGTCAAAAACATGACCTGAAGTAGTCCTATGCGAATGTATTTCTCTTTCTGTAAAATATGCAGTTTCCCTAAATCCAGTGATTGGGGAAAAGTAATGTCTTCTCACTTTAGCCAAATTTCAAAGTTACCAGTAGCATTTAAAATATTAAATAAAAATTAAAAAGTACACAAATGACAGCTTGTTCCCAGCACCTGCTTATTTATTTATGTATTTTAAAAGATTTTATATTTTTAAGTAATCTCTACACCCAACGTGGGGCTTGAACCCATAACCCTGAGATCAAGAGTCACACGCCTCACTGACTGAGCTAGCCACGTGCCATGCACTGCTTATTTTTTAATGGTACACAGAGGAGAGGAATTGCAGTTGTTAGGGAATTTTGAACAGTATTAGGACACTGTCGATTCACACAAAAGAGAACAGTTTTTGTGTTTCGTTTTGTTTTACTTTTTAAACTTTGGTGCGAAAGAGAAGTTGATAACTTTCTTATCAAGCAGCAGAATTGATGACTGAAAATATCAGGACTTAGACTTAAGTTGTGGAAATAAAAGGATCCAGAGATTGTGAACGCTACTGACATTTAGACTACAGATTGTATGAAACTTCTTAACTTGCTAATTTTTCCCCACTGGTATAGTTTTGGTTCATTTTAATGTTACTTACTTCTGGGGAAAATACCGATTTTTTTTTTCTGTAGCTCTCTATTTTGTGGAAATAATTTGAGTCTTATATTTTAATCTTTTAGGTATGATGTTGATTCAAAGAGCCCCAACCTGTCCAAACATGTAAGTTCACACTTTACGGTTTTATGATGATTACATAATATAGACTACAATATCATGATTTATGACTGGTATTTATGTTGATATGTTAATATTAAAGGTATATGTCCATAGGTTTTCATGTAATAATTGTCATAGAAAATGAATAATACTTTTAAAGGACCCTAGAATAACATTTGGAGGAATTTATTAAAGCAAAGATACCTTTAATGTGTGAAACGGATTAATCTTATTTATTACTTATCTATATAAATTTTAAATAAATGCTTTCAGTTCCCTGCAAAGTTTGAAATTAGACCAGGTTGAGCAAGATGAAGCCCATGTCATTTGGAGAGGCTTCGCTTCTGCGAGAACTTCAAATACTTGGGTGTAGGCAGAGTGATTTGCTATTCTGCTGTCCTTGTGTTTCATTTGTTCAGCCATATTTTCTATGTGCCTCTCATGATGGTACCATGTCCATTTCAGAGGGTACAGTAGGAGCAAAATCGACTTATAGAGTCTGTCCTCAAGGTCACTTACAGTCTCTTTTTTTTCTTTTTGGGTCCTGATCTTCCCTCCTTCTACCCAGTCTTCTTTCCTCAAGAGCTCTACTCCCCAGGCCATAACTATTTCCTGGGGATGTTTTTAGGTTCTGGAGCAGCAAAGGCATCAGAACTGAGTAGATACAGAGGCAGAGGTCTGGAGGGAGGGTTAGGCCAAACTATCAGGAAGGGCTGAATGGGGGAGAGGGGATTGAGAACGTTCTGAAAGTTTCAACAGGTTCCAAGTGGACTCTGAGTACATGGATGTAGAATTGGCAGCCATGTCCAAGTTGAGAGATGAGAGGAGGGCTGGAGTCACGGTCATACCCAGGGGGTCAGGGGGGTGAGTTTTTTTCACTTTTCCATTGTTGTAGTCTATTGACTAGAACATAGGGATATGATTTCGGTGTAGTTTGGAGAGGGGGATGTCATAATTCAGGGAAGAGAGGACACCTGAGAGGTAATCCCAAACAAAGAGGCTGAGAGGCTGATTTGGGGAAATTAGGAAGCTGGATATAGTGGTAAAAATCACAAATTACTGTTCCTTTCCTTCATTGTAAAGAAGCTATGATATTTATTTTTGTCATGAAGCAGAGAGCAGAATCATCTGAAGAAGGAGTCAAAGAATAGTCTTCTGATTGGCTTTTCTACAAACTGAAAGCACGTACTGTCATGAGCTCATTCCTCTCCATAAGCAAAGTTCATTACTGTTGCCTTCCTGTTCCTCAGAAGACTCCAAGCATTGTGGCTGGACATTTTGAACTTATTTGCATAGCTTTCCAAATTCCACTGAAATAACCAGAAAAAGAATTCCAGTTTTTACTCAAAAATTTAGTTTCAATGAAAGAAAATGCATTGTATTTATTTCACATGTAGGTGGTTAATATTAAAGAGATTTAGAAGCATCTCATAAATGGGATGTGTAGCTACAAACAGGCCTGGAAGGTTGGGACTGAGACAGCAATTTTCTCTATTTCTTTCTCTCTGAGGCTACCTATTCTTTGCATTATGACACTTCCTTGAGCTTCTTTTCTCTCTGAAGACCAAGTTTCTCTGTTAATTCATCTTTGTAGGAAAAATGGACTCCCTAAACCCTTGAGTGGGCATAGACTTTCTAGTGCCCATTCTTCCTGAATATAATTTCTATGTTTCTCAGTTCAAACTACCTTTTAGAGGGTATGATAACTCGGCAGTTACAGACATTCCCATAGGGTTGGATATTTTGAGGGTGAGTGAGAAGGTGATAACATGTGGTCCTTGCCAAAGTAGTGGCCTTACCAGAGTAGTATATGGGATAGGAAGGTACCTCAAACATCATTAACTATATTTTCCTTAAATAATCCATAGTTGTTATTATATAAGAGGTATGTACCATAGAAGGCATGAATGTACATATCTTCTCAAATATTTTTCTTTTGCAGAGTAGCTTTTTATATTTTCCATAAGAAAAATTTCATGTCTTCCTCCTGATATCCTGACTCTGCTACACTGTCATCCTTTACCACCATCTTAGTGCCATAGTTCTTTTCAGAACAGCTTAGGTTTCTCCCATCTTACTCTACTATATTCTGGTTTTCATTTCTGTTTGAACTATTCTGACACAAGTTAGAAAAAAATTTCATGGCCTCTCTTCACTTTCTCCTTTACCTGACTTTCCCATTATTTTGGACACAAATTGATCTGTTCTTGACATACTCATCTCTTCTGACTTCCACAGAAATGTCTCTCTCACTTCTTTTCTTACTTCTTTGTTTACTCATTATCTATCTTTTTTTTTTTTTTTTTTTAGTTTCTCTTCCTCCTCCTATCTCTTATTATTAGTCTTTTCCCTGGTTTTGTTTTCAATTTTCATCTCATCTCACTGCATAAGCTCTCCTTGGGAAATCTCAGCCATTTCCAAATGTCTATCCCTCTTTGTACCTCAGCAGATACAAGCTTCCGATTGCTTGTTTGATGGTCTGCAGAAGCCTAAAACTCAAAAGTATCAAAATGTATGACCTCTTCCATTCCAGTGTTGCTCCTCTGCTTGTATTATCTATCTTGAGAATTATCATCAACACGGTGTACTAAGTTAGAAAACTTGGTTTTATCGTTAACCTCTTTCTGTCTCACATACCATATCTTGTGAACCACCAAATCCTGCTCATTCTAATGAAGTATTATTTATCTTCTGTCTTCTTTCCTTTCTTATTGTTACTTAATTCAGATTCTCATTACCTTTTTCCCAAAGTATTGCATAGCTTCCTATAGTTCCTGTGGTTTGTATTACCTCACATTTTAATGTATTTGTTTACATTACTCTCTGTATTATATTTCTTTTTTTTAAAAATGTTTTATTTATTTCTAGGAGAGAGAGAGAGAGACAGCGTGAGCAGGGGAGGGTCAGAGAGAGAGAGGGAGTCACAGACTGAAACAGGCTCCAGGCTCTGAGCTGGCAGTCAGCACAGAGCCCGACGCGGGGCTCGAACCCACGAACCGCGAGATCATGACCTAAGCGAAAGTCGGACGCTTAACCGACTAAGCCACCCAGGCGCCCCATCTCTGTATTATATTTCTTAAATGTATTTAGCAAGCAGTACAAATTAGTTAATAAGTGCCTGAGCTTATAAATGGATGAAACATGTCTGATGAGGGAGAAAATGTGTTTTGCAATTGTGATATGAATTGTTAGAAATTAGTGCTTTGAATTTCTGTTAGAAATTAATAAAAACAAAATCCCTTGCTGTTTGAAAGCATTCAAGTACAGAATTTAGGTGAAAGAGGACATAACTCATTCAACCTCAAAAGAGTTCAGGAGCCTTTTAGATTAGAGAAGCCAATAAACAAACTAGGTTTGCTCCCTGAGGATACAATTATTTAAAAGCATGATTGTCGACCTGACAATTTTGCAAAGTGAAATAAAAACTAGAACCTTTGAGGAAAGACTGCTCAGTGCCTGGGCTTGCGTGCGGAGTGTAGGCACATACCTTTTACAAAAGGGGTTTGGTAGCAAGAGAGACTCCTTGAGTTAAGAATAATAAAAACTTTTTTTCCCCATTCTCATTTCTGATGATTTTGACAGAAACCCCTTTTGGGATGACTTTATTTGCTTTCCGGTACTTAAGGATCTTGGGTCAAATTCTTAAAGTTTTGTACTAGCAGGGAAAATGGAGATAAAATGTAGAATTGTACCTTAGATTCCTAACACTCCAAATGAATCCAGGGTGAGTGGATAAAGGATTGGTATATTTTTAGCTGATTTTATTGATGGTTGAAAAGTTCGTACTGGAGAAATATTATTCACCAGAAACATGTGATGCAGGCACTGGAATCCAGGGACATTTTTCTTAAGAGATTTTATCCATTTTGTGATTTTCTAAGGAAATTATTATTAAAATATTATCTCCCCCTTAGTGTTAGATCCTGTGAACAAAATCTGGCCTTTTGAATTCCAGCTTTGTTCTCTAAGTTGCTATTGAACCCACTCATGTTAATGCCATTAGCAGAACTACAGAGCATACTTTCATTTGCATAATTTAATTGCACCAGCCAAATCATTAATGAAAAGATTAATAACAGGCCCATAATGGGTGTATCTAGGATTGTGCTTGGCGCTCTAGACCATATGACATCAAAACTGTACTTTGTGTACTAAATTTTCATACACACCAGGCCATCCAAAATGCGTTTTTCCATTTGGTTGATCTTGGAAGGTACCTGCTAAAATTTTTTTTAGATATGTTAGTATCTCACTGGATTATTTTGGCCATGAACCAGCCTTCAGTAAAGGTGTGTATATTCTTTAATATATTTTCTAAGTATCATATATATAAACTTCCATATGTAGATCAGTTGTTTGGAAAATTTCATTTGAAAGATAATTGTTTGGATCATGAAGTGCATTTTCTCATAGGAAGTGGGGCAAATTTTTTCTTATTAGAAGAAAAGCCAATTTAACCCACATATAACTGAACAAAATTCTAATATATTTTCATAAACTCAGGCAAGAAATAAATATATTCAGGTACTGTTCAGGTGCAGAGTAATGTAGCAATATGGAAGACAAACAAGGTCCCTGCCTTAAAACAGCTTACATTTTGGAGTTGAGAAAGTTGAATTGGCAGATTTATTTGCTAGAAACAAATGAAAAATGATTAAGATAACCTCTTTATACATTTACAAGATACTGATACTGAGAGACAGTGACTGATGAAGAATACTAGCTAGAAGCTTAGGTTCCTCTCAACCAGGCAGAGTGATTCTGCACAAGTTCGCATCCCGGGTTTACTTATGCAAAGAGAAGGAGGGAACTACTGATAATCTGCAGAAAGAGCATTCCAGGTAAACGGAACAGCAAATCAAGGACCTTGCGTAGGGAAAACATTTGGAATGTTGATGTGACTGAAAGATAGCTACCATTTATAGGGTTTTGTGAATGACAAGGAGAGCAGAATGATACAGTTTGAAAAGGTACACAGAACTCAGATGATGCAGAGATTTGTAGGCCATGGCTTCAAAAAATTTTTATCTTAATGGATTTCACTGGAAGATGATTTACACATTTAAATAACAACTGGCAGCTGAAGTGGAGAATGGGGTTGGGGAGCAAGACAGCAATTAAGAAGACTGTTGGAAAAGAACATGACTCTTGGTTGACCCATGAACTGGATCCGGACCCTCCCTTCCCCGTCCTTAAAAAGTATGTTCTGCCCACTGGTTTCACAGACATGGTCTTGAGAGAGTAAGGGATGTTGAGACCATCTGGACTCCGTATGACTGAACCCCACTAAGGCCTCTATAAGAAAAGTTGTACGATTCTGGCAGGCAAGTGTGGAGATCTACTCAGCTTGCAGCTATCTCAGACAGCCTCGTAATGTAAGTTCCCTTGCTTATTAAACCTGCTGCCTACCAGTCTGGAGTGACCTGCCTTTTTCTTCAGTCTTTCCTTGCCCTCCAGGTATGGGGGCTGGTTTCAGATTTTAGCTGGGGAACTCCTCTGATTGTGAACCAAAAGAGACCAGCTGTAAGGTTGTTGTAATTTGGTTAGATGAATAGTCTTTGGTGGGGATAGCCATTGAAGGGCTAAGAAGTGGTCACATTTGGAATATATTTTGGTAATATCATTGCTGATGAATTGGATTTCAGGTGAGAACCTAAGAGAAAAATTCAGAATGACTCCTAGGTTACTGGTGAGAGCCACTGAATAAATGGTGTTTACTTTATTGCAAGGGGTACATTGTAGCGGAAGAGATTGGGGCGGTGGGGTGACGATAGAGAACTCAGTGTTTGGAATGGGTTTATGTTGTTTGAGACCCCACTAAAGCATCCACTGGAGATATTGACTAGGCCATATCTGGAGAATAAAAAGATGGTTTTGCAAACCATCAGCCTATAGAGTTGGAACTCATTAAAGTTACCTAAAAATATATATATGCCTGAAAAAATATATAAATGGGGAACAAAATTGAAACTAGAAATTTGGGTGAACTGAAGCATTTAGAAATTTGGGGGGAAATATTAGCCAAAATTAGCATTTTTAGGAGCTGGTCAGGACATGTAGCTTTTCCATTCAAACCCTCGAGTGGCCTCCCTCTACACTCATGATAGTGGTCATGGTTCTTCACGGCCCTTGGTTCTCTTCCCATTCTTTTCCTTGCTTATTCTGCCCCAGGCCCACTGGCCATTATTCTGCCCCAGACTCACTGGCCATTATTCTGTTCCAGGCCCACTGGCCATCTTGCTTTTCCTTGAACATCCCAAGTATATTCTTGTTTCAGAAACTTTGTCTTTACTTTTTCTCCAGCCTGGAATGCTTTTGTACCAAATATTCACATGGTTCCTTTTCTTACATTATTTAGATTTCTACTAAGTTGTTGCCTCCTGAGAGGCCTTTTCAATAATAACTTTTGTTTTCTATGAAACATGCTTTCAGGCTCTTACTAGATGGTGAGAGCTAGCTTTTTAAGCATATTCAAGCTGAAGTATTAATGACTGATGTTTTATAAATGGATTATGTTTCCATTTGCATTTGCAGTTAGGTCTTATAGAATCTTAGACTTAAAGGGGCAATACCTGAGTTAGGTTTGATGACACTATCTTCAGCATTCATTAAGTTAAATTAGGTGTGATTGTTTGAACGCAGAACTGCCCGTTATTGAGAATTCGATATTTAATAATGATTTTGAATGATAGTATTACATTTATTTAATACTATTACCTATCTAATAATGCTAGATTATATTTCATATTATTTAATAATAATAAGTAGTAAGTTTTCTAGTTATTGAACCTGTCAACTGTTTTACCATGATTACTAGCAGAGAGCATATTACACTTCTTGTTCCTTTGCTAATGAGAACCAACATAAAGTGGTATCCCCCCAAAAGGTCAATATTTTCCATAGGTTTATCTCTGAGTAGCATAGCTTTATTTTGTAATCTCTAAATAGCAATTAGTTAAATATATATGTGTGAATGATTTTAAAAAGCTGGGTAATTTAGCTCACTGGCCATCCCTTATTGTTGAAAGCTTAATTTTCATTCAGTGGCTTACTGCTTTCATTTGGACTCTTAGCAAACAGAAACTATTTTGAAAATCAACATTTGTGCTGAGGTAAAAGAAATACATTCAACTTTAGAGTATAATTTTCAAATTGTATTTGTAATTTAACCATTGATGTCTAAGTTTAATGTTACTAATCTCTTGGAGGTAGATTAGCATTTTTAAATTGTAGAAGGATCTTTCCATTAAATAGACAAATCCTTGCCTCCAAAAGGTTGATTTATTATTTTGTTAAAATGTAACAAACTGTTCCTACTAAAATACTGAATCCAATTGTTTCATGTTGAGTTTGCTTTATTTCCAAAATAGCATATAGATGTGCTAACAAGCTTAAGGAAAGTAGAAGTCATTATTGGAGTATAGAAGCACCATATTGATTATTATAAATGATTGCCGTATTAGCACAGTATAACTAAATTACACCTCAGTCTTTATAGCTGATATGATTAGTGGGGATTAAATAGAGAGGTAGTCAGCAATATTATTAGCAGGGAGTACCAGCAATAAAATAAATAATGTCAACAAAATTTTATAGGTAATATAAACTTTCCTCATTAATTTTTTCTACAATGGTTAAAATATTGTAAAAGCAAAATATTTTGTATTATTTAATTTCTCTTGCTCTTACTGGCTTAGCATGAATATGCTTAAAATCAGTTAAAAGATCATAAAATGGGTAAGAGCAATATATGGAGGCAAATAGTTTATCTTATCAATAAATAGAATGATTAACTACTGAACAATCGACTGCACCCAATTACTGTGCTGTGTTAAAACTTAGCTACCCTGAGTCAGTTTAATGTCTTTTCATCTAAATTGTCTATTAATTAGAGATATTATATTTTCAGATGTTCCTTGATTATATCATAAAATGAGAAAGCCATTTATGGACCTTTTAGGAGAAAGATGCCATACTATTGAATGCTTGTCAAATTGTTTATGATGATGCTGATGGTCAACTACAGTTGATTAGCTTTGTGATAGTATAGAAATCAGAAATTTCACTTACCATGAAGGCCTCTCTTCATAAAACTCTATCATTGTTTTAAAAATGTCATTCTTTTACATAAGTATGTTTAAATGTATACTACTTAACATGTAAGATAAATTAGTGTATAAGGCACTTTCAGATTTTATAATGACACTTAAAATGAATATTTGAATTGGTTATGAGTGTAAAGGGGATATAAAATACTTTATTCGTGTTATTATAGTATCTGCAGTACTGGAATCTAGTAGTAAGGGATAAGTTTTAAGTATATAGTAATATCCTTTTAACCCTAGGGAGATAGGGAGGAAAAAGGAAGCATATATTTATTAGATGCTTACCATGTTCAAGCATCTGTTCTAGGGGCTTTGCATATATTATCTGCATGTATTATCTTATTAAGTACCTTGCATATATTATCTTATTTAGTCTTCCCAATAATTTAATATATAAGCATTATTTATTATCTCAGGATCAGGATATCGAGACCTAGAGTCGTTAGTAAATGATTTAGCCAGAATATAAACACAAACAATATAGACACAATTCTCACTCTTAAGGAATATGTTATACTGTTTTGCTAAATAAATAAGTAAATAAATAAAGGCATGTATATATATGTAAAGATCTTTTAAGAAGGATATATCAGAATTAATTCTGGTACCTACTAGCAAGCAAATACACCAACAAACAAAACAAATTCATTTATTGCAAAGTAAGTTACCTTATTAATATGTGTGAATTTATTAAAGCACACAGCATTAATGTAATTTTTATGAATATAGATAAGTAGCTAACTACAATATAATATGAAATATAGTGGAACAATTGATCAGTAAAAATTGGTATGAAAAAATAATGAAGTAATAAGTTTGAAGGAACTAGAATATTATGCTCATGCATGCAATTAAAGGAGATACTCTCCTGAATGTCAAAAAGAAAAAGAAGAGAAATACAGTTGACTCTGGAACAACATGGGGGTTAAGAGAGCCAACCCCTACACTGTCAAAAATTTGTCTATAAGTTTTGACTCCCCCAAAACTTAACTGCTAATAGCCTACTGTTGACCAGAAGCCTTACTGATAACATAATCAATGAATACCTATTTTGTATGTTATATGTATTATATACCCTAGTCTTGCAGTAAAGTAAACTAGAAAAAGAATATATTAAGAAAATTATGAGGAAGAGAAAATGAATTTATAGTACTATACTGTATTTCCCCAAAAAAAATATCCATGTATAAGTGGAACCACACAGTTTAAACCCATATTGTTCAAGGGTCAACTGTATATTTGTATAGTAATCAGCTAGAATCTGATAGTATAGCAGGGCTTCCTTGGATTTTTATCTGCATTATATTAGTAATAAAACTAGATTTAAATAGTTATAGGAGTAATCCAATGACTCCTTCTGATGTGCTGATAACTACCTATGCAATGCAAAACTCATATTAGCATTGTATTGCTTAGTGTACTCTGTTTTCTGCTGTTTTTCTTGTCCGCTTTACTTTACACTGCTAGATATTTCAGATTTAATGCCAGCATATTGTATTCAGGGTAATATTTGAATATATTCAGGATAATATTGGTAGATTGTATCCTATAAACTAACAACATGGTTTATGTACATTTAAATGGATTTCAAAACTAAGTTCTCTCGGTGTATTATTTAGATTATAAAATAGTAATTAAATTTGGTAAATATTTAACGATCTCTTGGTCATTTTGGGGAAAGCCTAATAGTTAATATGGCTGAATAAATTGAACCATTTCTCAATTGCCAGACACTGTGAACTAGATATGGTCTATGTGTGTGTTAAAGCTGTGGAATTGTGCCTGGATTTATTACTGGAAGTTCTATTTTAATGTAATTATAATGACTCATCAACCGGAATACAACGCCATAGTAAGAAGCAATAAAGCCATTTGTGTTAAAGGTAATTTTTTTTCTACCTTTAACTATAGACCAAACTATCTAAAAATAGCCATTAAAGGACACATGCATTCTATTACCATATTGTGTTAAATGCATAGAAAATGTGAAGCATTGAGATGAGTAAAAAATAGATTTAGTATGGGGCGCCTGGGTGGCTTAGTTGGTTAAGCGTCCGACTTTTGCTTAGGTCATGATCTCACGGTTCGTGGGTTCGAGCCCCGCATCGGGCTCTGTGCTGACTGCCAGCTCAGAGCCTGGAGCCTGTTTCAGTCTGTGACTCCCTCTCTCTCTGACTCTCCCCTGCTCACGCTGTCTCTCTCTCTCTCTCTCTCCTAGAAATAAATAAAAATATTTAAAAAAATAAATTTAGTAGAAATTTCCAGTGCAAGGAGCAGTCAGTTGACAAATACTATATGCTGATTTTTTCACTGTGAGTAGTAAATGTGTTGCTTGATAAGGAGTATGTAAGCACAGACAGATTAAAGTAACTACATAAATGCCATACTATTTACGGGCAACGTGTTCAATAACTATAGAGCTAATGTGTACAGATGCATACCATATCTTTTGGTACACACTTTATATTATTATTTTAACTTCCTTTTTGTTCATCACTAATATTTGTGTGTTCTCTGTTTGCTAATAATATGTCTTCTCCAATATGGATATGCTCAATACTTCTGTTTCTTCAGTAATGACAGCACTGAACAGCTTTTAGTGAGACTTGGCCATATCCATTTAACACATAGTATGCACCACTATCTATCAGTATCAGTATTTTTAGAAAAGAGTTCTAGAATCCCCCATATTTTCCACTGCTGATTCAGAAGAACAATGATCTATTCCAAATCTTTAGTAATCAGCACTTTCTGCCATGAGACTTAGAGAAATTTAGTGTTTTTTTTTAACCCATAAACATATCTGTAAAGTCTGTTTTGAAATTGGGAAAGACATGTTGCTACTAAGGATATTTAATTTAAGTAAGTCCAGGCTTTACCCTAAGGACTTTGTACTTACTTGGAACCAAAATTTGAAATGATTTACACTTTTATGAAGGTGTTGTCACTGAACTAACGTGAACTTGCTCCTTGTTGAGTCACAGATCCACCGGGTGGAATTGTCACACAAAGGAATCTATTTCCAGCAAATAAGGAGATCATGAGAAATCATGAGGAATAACTTCCAAAGCCCTGACTCTCTGAGCAAGGGTGGATGGATTCTTTTATTTAGGGTTGGGATGAATATTTAGAAAGGGGAACCTTTTCATCATATGAAGAGGTGAGCATAAGGTTGCATGTGCACCTTAAGAAAACGTGCCTATACATACATTATATGTAATGTTAATGAGACTTGTGTTCCTCCTTGGGCAGATAATTTAGTATTATAATGAGTTAGAAATAACTGTCCTTCATTCCATAGTCCATTTGTGCAGATATGATCTGATCGGGGTGTTCTGGGCCTCCAAAACTCTTTGCCAGGCCAGTCGTTATAGCTTGAGGAGTAGTCTCAGTTTCCATCATGGGATGCTGTGCCCTTTGGGTCTTTTGCCTGAGTTAAGTAAGAAATAAATTGGAAAAGTGATGGGCACGGAGGAGGGCACTTGTGTGGATGAGCACTGGGTGTTACATGGAAACCAACTTGACAATTAACTATTAAAAAAATAAAAAAATAAAATAAAATCTTAAAACAAAAGAAATAAATTGGAAAGAACTTAAGGAAAAATGAGACAACAGTCAGTGGGTATAGATGAGCATTACAAGTCATCTCTTGGGTTTAGCTGGTGACAGTGCCATTCTGTAAGCCCATGAATTTCATATCCAGAGTTATTTTCTGTCTCTCTGTCCCCACCACCCCCCTTCCCACCCTCACATGTGCAAGGATAGTTTACACCAAATCTTGTCACTTCTATGCACTGTTTCCTACCATTTGCTACAACTTCAGTTTGGGCCTTAACACTTGGTTTTTTATTAACTACTATAGCCTTCTGATTGATTCAGATTCCATTTTTTACCTCATTCCTCAGTCCATGCTGCACACTGATACCTGAGTAATCTGAATGTACTGTTCTAATGGTCCCCTGCATTGCTAAAAGGCTTCCAGTTGCTTTTGATTATTCTAAAACAACTTCCTTGTTTGTTTTTGACTGGCCAACTGGACCTTCAGCAGTTTTACTTGGCTCTTCATCTTCCATTCTCCCCTTTACCTGAAGCCCACTCTTCTCTTAATTACTTTCTTGCCTGTAACTCTGGTCTATTCTCTAGGATTATGTAAGGGGGGAAAAGTAATTTTTCCTCTACTCTTCTAGGTTCTTGGCTGACAAACCTCCGTAATAAAAAAACACGATTAATAGGAGAAAAACAAATGAAAATTTAATAACATGGCATACCTCCGGTGTACATGGAATATGCTCAGGAAAATGCAGTAACTTCCTGAAACAGTCCAAGCCTTATACCATTTCTTTTTTTTTTTTTTTAAATGTTTAATGTTTTATTTATTTCTAGGAGAGAGAGAGAGAGCGCGCGAGCAGGGGAGGGTCAGAGAGAGAGGGAGTCACAGACTGAAACAGGCTCCAGGCTCCGAGCTGGCTGTCAGCACAGAGCCCAATGCGGGGCTCGAACCCATGAACCATGAGATCGTGACCTAAGCGAAAGTCGGACGCTTAGCCGACTAAGCCACCCAGGCGCCCCTGCCTTATACCATTTCTAACTAAAGACAAAAGTTGGTGAGTTGGGAACCAGTTATGAGAAGTTTTCAGGCAAAGCACTTTAAAGAGGGAATAGTTTCTTCAGATTTAAGAAACTGCCTTCTCCACCGAGAAGAGTTCCTAGAGATTTAGTAACCTCCTTCATCCTAGGGCAGTGAGGGAGACCACTCTTAGAAATGGAAACTTTTCTTATAAATGCAAATGTCTCCTGCAAAAGACCAACTTCTAACCTGGTTTTCTGAGCTTCCTCTGTGTCTGCTGTTTCTTAAAAATAATTGGCCTAAAGTAATCCTTATGCGGGGTGCCCAGCTGGCTAGGTCGGTAAAGCATTGGACTCTTGATTTTGGCTCAGGACATGACCTCACATTTGGTAGGATCGAGCCATGTCAGGCTCTGCACTGACAACATGGAGTCAGCTTGGGATTCTCTCTCTCCCTGTCTCTCTGCCCCTTCCCTACTTTCACTCTCAAACTAAATAAATAAACATTAAAAAAATCAATAATCCTCATGCCAAAGAGGCATATTTTGGGGTAGCCAGTTCTCTTCTCCTTTAACTGGAATTGTAACTGAACTCAAGGAGTTCACTGCCTGGGGTGCATTAAATTGAACACAACCCAAGGAAGTGTTGAAAGCAAAGAAATTTTTTTTATTACTTTTCACAAGTAGGGAGCTGAAAGCAGCTCTCAAAGCACTGTCTGCTCTTAAGGTTAGTACAAGAAGCTTTTATCCAGTGTATTAGGGGGTGGGGTCAGGGAGCTTACATACACATTACATATACATTAAGGAGTTATACATTTTCTATTATTTAGGCACTTGGGTTCAATTCCGCATGCCTAGAATGTCACCATGCTGGTACATGCATCTATGTTCAAAAAACAGGTGGAAAAATGGGGGGAAACATCTCACCTATAGGAGTTTTATAATGAGTTTTAGTTTTATAATGAGCTAATGGTAACTAACTGCAGGACAACTTAGGGGAGACTTCTGCAGATCCTCAACTCCAAAATGTCACAAACTGACTCAACTGGCTCATGTAAGGGTCTGTAAGGGGCTGTCAGGTGAAGGAAGCACCTACCAGGGAACTAACAGGTGAAACACTTTGCTGGGTGTCTCTTTGTTGGGCACTGCTGGTTTTTCCAAAGCAAAACACATTCCTTTCCTGCCTTTGTCCTTTTCCCTCCTCCCTTCTTCTGAGAACTCTCAGCCCTTTGATTTGAGTAACTTCCCTTTGAATCTAGCTTTCGAACATTCAACTCTTATCTCTTCATGATCCAATTCTTACTTGGCTCTCAAGGCTTACTTCCTTTGGGAAATATTACCCTGACTATCCTACTCTCCAGGGTGGATTTCCTTCATCAGACTTAGAACACTCTCCTTCTTTTATTTTCTAGAATTGAACACATAGTTTTTACTTGTTAGGCATTTAAAAATTTTATTTATTAAAAACTTTAAGTATTTTGGGGGCGCCTGGGTGGCTTAGTTGGTTAAGCGTCTGACTTTCGCTCAGGTCATGATCTCGCGGTTCGTGGGTTCGAGCCCCGCATCGGGCTCTGTGCTGACTGCCAGCTCGGAGCCTGGAGCCTGTTTCAGTCTGTGACTCTCTCTCTGACCCTCCTGCTCACGCTGTCTCTCTCTCTCTCCTAGAAATAAAAAAAAAAAAAAAAAACTTTAAGTATTTTGTTTGTGGGACTTCCCATGGGCCAGATCTTTGTACAATTTAGGGAGATCTTCCACCTTCTCTTTTAGGACAGATTGAACTCCTATACAGGCTAAACTAGAGGGTGAGTCTTTCTCTGAAATACTTCCGTATTTCTTGATGCAGCATGCCCAGATGATGTTGGAACTCTTATTTTATTGGCATGTAGAATTACATTGTGTTTATGATATTTAAATTCTTAGGCAGCATATTGATCTGGAATCAGAACATCTGGGTTACTCTGCTATTTCTGACTGCTTAGAATATGAAAAAAAAAAACCAATGTCCTAAATATATTGGGATTTTCTTTATATGTGAAACAAAGATTCATAACATCTTTCATCGTGCAAGGTTATTCTGAGTCTTGAAAATAAGTATAAGACTGTACTTGAAGTAAGATACATCTAGTTTGTATATTAATCAACTTTATAATCTATTACACTTAACCCAGTTTTAGGTACGTAACATACACTAATATTAACTCACGCAATAAGTCATTCGTCCTCAAAACCACTCTGTGAGGGGAACAAGTATAGAACATGTTAGCAGTGAGGAAACTGGAGAGCTTAATTAATTTCCCAGTCCCACGTAATGAATGGCAATAGTAGAATAGACACCTGGCCATGTGGCTTGTGACCCCCTCATTCCCCGCTCCGGCCATCACCTCACATAGCCTGTGGTATCCATAACCACCTCTGCTCTGTGTTTTCACTGTCTGCCTCCTTAGCCCAAGGTTTACTAGTTTCAGAGACCTCCAAAAGCCAACTGCGAATTCAAATCCTGAAACTTTTTTCAACTGTTGTAATTTCAAGAAGGAAAAGAAAGTAAAAGCAGGGTCTTGCTTACTTGCAATAACAAGCCAGTGTGATAAAAAGACAAAAGGCTTTGCCAACTTGCAAGAAAATCACATGCTAAAATTCATGTGTATTGAGCTCATTTTATTTACTATTGGGAGTTGGGGAATTCAGTATTTCTGCAATGAAACCAATATGATATGATGTACAAAATATGTAGTGTAAAGACAGCTTGAGAATTTATGAGCTTTAATCCTTTTATCTGTTTTAGGACTTTCTGGGACAAGTGTTTTGTACATTGGGGGAGATTGTTGGTTCTCAGGGAAGTCGCCTGGAAAAGCCAATAGTGTAAGTATTTGTTAATCCAGACAATGAAATGTTAACTCTTCAGATTTTATTTTGGTAGTTTGGTATTGATAAATATGTGGTTGTAGACCAGAAGTGGATTTAAACATCTTACTGAGTTTTTTCTTCTAACAAATAGTTTCGACATGTTTGTAAAGAATCGTTTATATGTTAGCTATCATATGCCATGCTACAAAATATTCACAAAATGAAAGGAGGAGACTTAAAAAAGCAAATGTTTTGTTTTCTGTTTGGTTATGATATTAATTCTTATATTTAAGAATTAAACATCTTGAAAAAGATAATTTCCTCCTTTGGGCTAGGGACTACATGTAGCAACATTCTTTATACCAAATGGTTAATAAATGCATTTCTCCTGAATAAGAATTTAATAATAATTTTTACTACAAAATTGGGTCTGTAAAAAAGAAAGTGTATAAAGATTAAGAGAAGATGGTATCTCAGAATTATGTATTCTACCTTCACTTTCAGTCACTGGGATCATGTTTCATTTTCAGATCAATTGCATGGATGATCCTATTTTCTCCTGTTCCAAATAAGACAGGAAACTAACTTCAGATATTTTTCCTAAATCTTCCTTCTCACTGTCTTCCTTCTTCCTCCCCTCGCCCAATCTTGATTATTTGTATTCACTCAACTGTTCATAAGCATCAAATGATTAGGGAAGAATACTGAGAAAATTGCTGAACCAACCACAGTATCAAAAGGTTTGGGAAATTTGGAAGTTGATATCTTCAATATTCTCTTAAGAATCTCAACCTCATAAAATAAATGTGTCAAAACTTTCCAAAATTATTCATCTTTGACATCCAAATACTTCAAATGTTCAAGGCATCATTCTCACCTTATCTATATAAAATTAAACTTTATGTTTAGTGTGTTCTTTTCAGGTTAATAAGAGATCTATGAATTCTCACTTATTAACTTATTACTGAATGCCATTTTGGAGACTTTTGCATATCAACTGCCTTTTTTTTTTTTTTTACATTTCTTTCATGTTTAATTTGTTTTCATATCTTTGTAGGATTTGTAGCCTTGTGATTCAAATATGTTTATGATCTCTTTAATATGTCAGTTAGAAGTAATCTGTAAGGCAAATGCAGATATTTTATTAAGTATATATAATTGTTATATCATTTTTGAGTCTAGTGACTTAGGCCCAGGAAACTTCTTGGAAGGTCACTGAATCACTCTTTTTACTGAAAAAGAAATCACTAACAAATACAATGCTACCTCCGAGGTGCCTTTAATATTCTTTGAGAGAAAACAAAAGCAATTAAAACAGAAGTTTTATTTTAGCATAACAGAATAGAGATTTTTATAGAACTTGCACTCATATTTTTAAATTGGTCCTTTTGCTGGTTATTTTTATCTGGTGTTATTTTCTCCATAAAAGGAAAATATAACTTTAATTTCAGAAGACTCTTAAATTACATAAAATTTTTCCTAGTAGAAAATTATTTCTATGTTAGTCCTGAAACATGTTAAAAAGGTGATACGTTATTGGTTGGGGCATGTGGTAAATAGAATATGGTGTGAAATGTGGTTCCTGTTCAGCTGATTTGACAATTCCCATAAGACAAGACCAACAAAAACACAACTAGGCTAAGGGGTGAAGATGTCTAGAGTAATGATTATGCAAATGTTGGGAGTATTTGCTGGCAGTTGAGTCATGATGATCTTACATAATCAGAAAGATGAGATGCCCTTTGGGTTTTTCCTAGCTCCTGCTGAGGATAGGGTAGCATAAATGAGACAAACCCTTGGAAACCTGTTCAGGCGATGTGAAGCCATTCTAACCATCTGCTTTGCTTTATCTATAGGGTATTTTGTAATTTAGGCAAGTTTATTGAAAGGGTTGATATTATATCTATCTTACTGACCAAGTTAGAAATCATTCAGTGTTGTAAAGTTTATGTAACTACTCTTTGATTCAACTTTTGACCTTACTAAGCAGTCTTCTCAGGCAAATAAATATTAAGAAAAGCGATAAAATGTTGACTTATTGTTTGAGGAGTGAAAGATTTAAAAAAATTAAATTTAACTAGGCAGGCATGTGTTAGTATTAAATGGGTAATGAAATGTAGAGCTCGAATGTAGCAAAGAGACTGGGTTAAGATAAAGAGCAAAGAGGAAAGAGATGAGAGAAGGAAATCAAATAGGAGAGACTAATAAAAAATAGGAGAGTAAAATGAAATGTAATGAGCTTGTTAGGGAATGATATTTTTGATTAGTTAATTAAAACACCCAGTAATACACTCATTGGTTCTCACCTGAGCAATTACTCCATTCCAGGTAAACACTAGATTGGGAAAAATACATTTTGTTGTAACCCACTGTCTTGTTGGAGAAAATATATTGTATTTAAATTTTTTTTTTTAAATTTTTTTTATTTTTGAGAGCGAGACAGAGAGAGACAGAGTGTGAGCAGGGGAGAGGCAGACACAGAATCTGAAATAGGTTCCAGGCTCTGAGTTGTCAGCACAGAGTCCGACGCGGGGCTTGAACCCATGAACTGTGAAATCATGACTTGAGCCAAAGTCGGATGCTTAACCGACTGAACCACCCAGGTGCCCCATATTATCTTTCATTAAAAACATAACTCTGAGATAGTCATGTGTCTAGAGAAGGAAGAACATGTAGATGGAGGAGCAAGGTCCACTGGGCTGAGCATGCTGTCTTGGGCTCTTGGAAGTTCAAGTGCTCTGAGAGAAGATGCATCTTCTGTTCAAATGACAAGTCTACTTCCTTCCCTCAACATCAAATGAAAAACAATGAAAGTCATGTATCCTTTTGGTTTAAGAGTGTAGCTGGGTTGAAGAAGAGACTGAAATGTTATTTGCATGGGAGTTTTATCTGCCCATAATATCGAAGTAGCCCTTAAAATTAGCGGGTCCACTAAAATGGATGCTTTCAGATTCCACACTCACTCCTGATTACCCTTATTCACTGTCATATTTTTTTTTCATGTATCTGATTTTTCAGATACATGAAATCAATCAAATGGACAGATAGTGGGGAAAGATGGGAAGGCTGGAAGGCATGCGATTCTTTAGTGGAGTTGAGAATGGTTTCGGAAGAAAGGATAGAACCAGGGAGAATATTGGACATGATGCCAGGTAAGGGACGTGTTTTCTCATGGGAAACTCGATGACATCCTTAACTTCTCAAGGAAGATACCATGTTTCCACATAATGTGTAAAAATAGCGGAATATATTAAAGCATGAGAGAAACGATATGTATCTAACGTGTAGCTCGTACATCCATTCCTCACAGTCCCTTCTGTCTCCTCCTGCCCTTACTGCCATCCCTGTGGAGTGAACCTACTCTGGTCAGGGCTTAGCTATCTAGTCAAAGATAACATTTTAAGATAGTCACTAATCATCCCATTGTGTTTTGTGGTTGATTCATCATGGCTGGAGATGAAAGTATAATTTGTATACTCTTCTGTTGCAGCCATTATTTTTGCCAATCTTGTTAGGGATTTGGAGGATTTTCCCTGTCTGGAAGGGTATAGGATTTGAATTGTAGCACAGGACACCTCCCTGAGGCAGATTATCCACCTGCAATTAACAAAATTGACTCATTCTGAATTTAAGAAGTCTCCCTGTGTCCCAAATGTTATTTATCTTACATAGCATTATCCAAGTGATTTGGGGCTTATTAACCAATTTGTTTCAGATTAGAGATTTATTTTCCAATAAGTTTTCCATTTAAATTCTAAGTTATTCAATAAATTCTATTGTGTTCTTCCCTTTAAATGGCCTAGTTTTTTTCTGTTAAGGTATTAAGAATAATTTCTTGTAGCTTTTTAATTGTAATCATGTTATAATATCTCCTCAGTGGTGGGCTTTTAAAAATGATGGTAACTATAAAATTTGGAGATTTAAAGCAGATATACTAGAGCTTTTAAATTATCTGTTACTAACCAAGCCTTTGAAAACTAAGTTATATTTATTACAAAAGAAAAATGGATTTCTAGTGCATAACCTCATGCTCTATTAAATATAGAATGTGAATTAATGTTTATTTATTTTTGAAGTTTTTTTGTTTTGAAAGAGAGAGAGAGAGCATGAGAAGAAGAGGGGCAGAGAGAGAGACACACACACAGAATCCAAAGCAGGCTCCAGGCTCTGAGCTGTCAACACAGAGCCCTATGCGGGGCTTGAACTGACTAACCGTGAGATCACGACCTGAGCAAAAGGCAGACGCGTAACCGACTAAGCCACCCAGGAGCCCCCAGAATGTGAATTTAAAGTCACTTCTTATTTTATGTGCTTCGGTTATTGTTGTCACTTTTATTATGAGATTCTCTTATTTTATTATGAGACTAAGAATTATTTTTAAGGGGCCCCTGGATGGCTCAGTCGGTTAAGTGTCTGGCTCTTGGTTTTAGCTCAGGTCATGATCTCACAGTTCATGGGATCAAGCCCATGGAGGGGTCAGCACTGACAACATGGAACCTGCTTGGGATTCTCTCTCCCCCCCCCGCCCCTCTCTGCCCACTCCCTTTTGCTTTTCTCTTTTAAAATAAATAAACTTAAAAATTATTTTTTAATATTTTGTAGGAACTTAGGTGAATTTTTTGAAATTGATGTTCAAGAATTTTTAATTTACTTTTTAATACCAGCTCAAGATTTTCACAATTTCTAATAGTCTGTTCTGTTGAATTAAAGTTTTGAGCAAATTTAGATTCAAGTTTTGAGTAAACACATTTCTCATATCTTAACTCCATCCAACATTTTGGTCTTTTCCCTGAATCCTCCTAAAATGAGCCATGTGCTACTTAATTTGTCTGCAACATTTACTGTGTCTTCCTATGACTCATTGGCTCCTCACTTTAGATCGTCCCATTATTATTTACCATTATACCCACTCAGCAGTGTGTTTTCTCATGCTGTGAGATTGTATCCAATTTTCTGCGTGATGCTGTCAGAGAATTTTACTTCTTCTATCTTTAGGGAGCTCAGTGATGGAATCAGCAAAGCCTTCCAAAATGCTAGAATCAGCACCAGTTTAAGAAAGATTGCCATTCTCTCCTCTGGGAGGAAAGCACTTATTATGTTCATCAAGTAATGGACCTGTTTGTTCCTGTTACACTCATCCAGGCATGACTGGTCCTGTATAAAAGGAAGGGGTGAGGAGGCAGGGACCGGTTGTGATTAGAAGGAAGATTCTTACCGTGGAGAGGAAGGGGAACTCCATGGGTAACTGAACCAGCAACTGTTCTGGCTAAGGGAAAAGATGATGTTCTTTGTAGAGTGGCTGTAGCAGCTTCTGATGTAGGCTGTCAGTAGTGGGTGAAGAATAAAGAGAGAGAGATCCAAGAGTGATTAGTGAACAGTTCAGTGAAAAGAGTAGGGACAAGGACTCAGAGGCAGGTGATAATTGGAAGACCAGCTTGCAGTTGACAGATGGTCACTGGGATCCCAACTCTGAAGAAAGGGTTCAAGGACAGAGCACATTGGGCGCTGCAGTTCATTAAGAGAAATGTGGTGAGAGGAACAGAGCAGAAGGGAAGTGGGAAATAATGTAGAAGAAGAAGAGGGGTTGTGGGGGACTTGAGGTAGAGCCTTACAGGCTTGCCTTAAAGATCCTGGTTCAAATGTGGCCTGATTCAGAAAGCTATTTTGTAGCTGTGGGCGCATGTAGATGAAGTGGGTGTGAGAAGGAATAGGAGGAGGAAGAATAGGAGAATGGTTAGTGTTGAAGGGGAGAAACACACAAACTTAACCATGAAGGAGAGCTTGTCTTTACTGTGCAACTTTTTATATTGGAAATATAGTCAACTTGGGGGGAAATTTTGACCTTCAAAGTCATCTTGACTTTATTAACTTCCTTGCAAAGTACTCTGATATTGTTATACTCCTGGTTTATTTTATTGGAAAGAGCACTGGGCTGGGAGTCAGAATATGATGCTTTTAGTACCATATCTGCTACTAACTTGCTATGTAGCATTCCAAAATGTGTACATCTATATTATACGTCCTTATCTGTGAGTTACATTTGTAATATGAAGACTTCAGTCTAGAGATAAATAGCTGCTGTAATAGAATTGATAGGGCATGGGCTTTGGGGGTAATCAAATCTGGGATCATAATTTATTGGGTGTATAATCTGAACAGATTGCTTTAACTTCCTGAGATGAAACCTATGAATAATACACTTTTATGAGTTGCTAATGAAATAGCCATACTTTATATAATATTTTTGTCATGGAGGACACTGGAATTTAATAAACACCCAAGTTATGGCTGTTATTAATGTTGTTATTAAACATAGCTAACGTCTTTTAGGAAAGCCCTCTTAAATGAAATCACCAAATAAGCTCTCTTTTCCCTCTCTCCTTCCCTCTCTTCTTTCCTTCCTTCCTTTCTTCCTTTTCTCTTTCTGTCTTTTTGTCTTTCTGTATTTGTTTTCCTTAGAGAAGCATATACCTAGGAATTCAGTAAGATTACATGAAAAACAATTTTGAACCAAACTCAATGACAATATATACATTGTTAAGTGTCAACTAAATATAAATATTAAAATGTATTTTGTCTATTTTCAGTATGGAACTGAAAAATCAGATGGGAGTAGTTAAATTTCTGCTTTTCAGTACTTTGGGTTTTATAAGATAGTGTTATTTTACTGGAAATGTCTTGAATTTTTAGAGCACTACCCAGGTTCATATGTAATTGCAAAATATAATCTAGAGTCAATATCAATGAAATTATTTTTCTCTTATTTGCAAAGATCACATTGATGTGTATACATAATAGTAATTTTCTTTTTTTTTTTAATGTTTTATTTATTTCTAGGAGAGAGAGAGAGAGAGAGACAGCATGAGCAGGGGAGGGTCAGAGAGAGAGGGAGTCACAGACTGAAACAGGCTCCAGGCTCTGAGCTGGCAGTCAGCACAGAGCCCGACGCGGGGCTCGAACCCACGAACCGCGAGATCATGACCCAAGCGAAAGTCAGACACTTAACAGACTAAGCCACCCAGGCGCCCCAGTAATTTTCATATGATTCCAACACATTAAAAGTTGAACCACTGATTGCTTCTTAGAGAGAAGTTAGGTGCTTCACTGATCTGGCATAACGCATTTGTCTATCTTTGAGAGAGCCTATATGAAAAACTGCGTGTTCTTTAAAGACTAAAAGGAGAGGAAATCTTAGCACATTTCCTTATGTATCTTGCACCAGATTGTGAGTCTTCCATACAATGGAAACTTTGTAAATGTTCAACTGGCCCACTTTCTTAACATTCCGTTTTGGATCTGAGCTCACACTCTGGAAAAATCTGCAGAGATGTACTTGTTTAACCTGAAAGAGGGACTGTATACAGTTGCAAGCCCCCACACTTCTCTGCTCTACTCAGAAATTCCAGTTGCTCTTGGTAAAGGCATATGAATTAGGAAATGTTCTGATTAGATAGGGTTGCAAATAACATGGCCAGTCATGAAAGATATGGATAAGATAAATACATTTTTCTGAAAATAGTCCTTAATATCATCATCAGAGGCAAGCCCTAGAATGATTGATCTGTTGTTTTGACTTGGATGTTGTATTTCCCTGTTCTTATGAAGCTTATATATAAGTAAATCCTTTAGATATCCAAAATTGAGAAAGAAAACAAAAGGCAAAATTATTTTATCTAAGTGCTTATTATATAGACTGTATTTATTTACTGGATTTGTTGACTTTTCTATCAGATACAACCTCAGTGTAGCAGAGGTCTTAAGGACTTTTTCTTCTCTTAATTCATTTATTCAATAAATCTTTACTGAGAATATATAATGGACCGGGAACTGTTAGGTACTAAGCATACAATTAGTAGGTTCCTAATACATTCCTAATACATACATTGTAGGTTCCTCTACAGTGAAATTCATTTTTTCTTTTTTCTTTCTCCCCTCTTAGGTTATGGCATAATTTGCTGATTCTGGGAATCAAGATGCAGACCAGGGAATATTAATTCTATAGTTAAGCAAACTAGTAGTAAATAAGGACCTTTATGGACCTTATTCTTAGAATGAGGATCTTGATCTGAGCTTTAACCCACTGATGAGATGAATGTTTAGAACTAACATTTGGGGATTGTCTCTGCTCTTGTATTTATACTCAGTTGGTTTTTTGTCTTCAAAGCAATTGAAAGGGAGCAGTGAATTTTTTTTTTTTTTAAATAATACAAGTGGCTCACTTGATTGAATTCTTTTAAGGTGTCAGTCACTATACTACCCACTTTGCACCTAATAACTTCTTTACCCCTTGTTACCTCACTGTGAGGTGATAAGTATTATATCATCCCCATTCATCAGAGAAAGAAACTGAGACAAGGATTCTGGAGAAATCAAGCTTCAAATAGAAGTTGTCTCACTTGTGACCCGTGTACTTACATACTGCATTACGTTGGCTTCAGCAAATGAATATGTTTATGTATGGCTTTGAAGGAAATTGAATTTTTAAATTGTATTTCATTTTAGTAATAAAAAAGTATTTATGTAAGAGTCAAGAACATTTTTAGATGATAAGAAGAGCTTTCAAGATACCCATCTCAGCTTAGGTCATTTTAAGGTTGTTTTTTTGCACTATCTCTTACCCACACAACTCTTATGCAAGTGCAGTCCAGAGTAAAGAAAAAGGAAAAGAAAAAAAAAATCGGAGATAAATAGGGGTCATCTCCAGAGCGGTTTGTTTCTTGCTTCCGTCTTGGGTCATGAAGACTTCGCTTCTGTGGGCTACACCAGGTTTCTATGGGGTATGTGCTGCACTCTTCTGTTCCCCAGGATGCCTAAGAGGACAGCAATAGCCCTGGAAGCGAGGGGAATTGTGGCTTTCCTGTGCCAGACAGTCTATTCTAGGGTGACCTTCTCTCTGTGGTCAACTAGGATGACAGTACCCTTCTTTAGGGGTAACATTAAATTTTCTCAGAGCCAACACAGTCTAAATAGGAAGATTGTTGGAAAGAATTTTAAAAATAAATCCGTATCTAGTTTTGGAAAGAGGTGAATCAGTGTATGATATTTTTTTCCTGATCTTTTAGAAAATCATCATTCTGAATTCAGTGTGTTGACAAGTAAACATCACCATGTACTCATTCTTCTTTGTCATTTCTTCCATTGGGTAATGCAGGATGATGTGCTTCCATTTCTAAAAACAATGAGCTTTCTGCTGCTTTCTTCTCTTTCAGTGTTCAGGGAGGAGAAATTAAACATATTGTTAGCAGTTTTATTTATTACTTATTATTTTTTTGAAAGTCCTTTGTGAGTAATTATCCTTGATTGGGCCACAGTGCCATTTTAGGTACAGGCAGATTCTTGTAAAGCAGTAGACTGCTCTGAGAATTAATTCTAGTAAGTGAAAAATCTCAGTGATCTTTGCAACTCACTGTCTGCTTTGATACCAATATTGATTACAGCCTCCCGGTAATCACGGAGATAGATCAATTGATCTCAACTCTTTCCTAATTTGAGTTAATTCTGATGAAAGACTCTAAACATTGGGGACAATTTAGTAAACTGACATTTCCAAATACATCTAGATTCCAACATATATTTTTAGTCATTTGCATAATTTCAGTATAAACATACCACTTCTGGCGAACTGAGTTGTTAGCTTCTCCAACATTTTAGTACAGGTTTTTACCCTCTCCCTTTCAGACTAATTTTGTTTGTTGTAAGTTTTCTATTGTCCTTTCCTAAGCAGATCCACTTAAAAAATAACCAAAGGAATACACAGTAGATATTCCTGTTCTGTTCTTATTGATTCTTCTGTTCACCATGACACATGTGGCTTCCACAGCATGCTGGAGCAAAGCCCCTGAACACCCCGTAAAATTCAGTCAAGCTGCCGAATGCTTTTCCTCCATCCTTTTTAATTTTAACAATTGTGAAAAGACTTAAAAAGAAACCATTATATCTTCTGCCTTGCAGAGACCCGTTGCTGTGCCTTGTAAACAGTAAGATTCAGTAAATGTTGAACTGAATTTTCCAGAATAATAGTTATATGTTTTTCTCTTTTTTGTTAAATGCACAAAATGTCTCTCCTGCACATTATAACTTTGCATTTCAGGGCTTGGAACAGAATTTTAGATTATGATAATGTTGCTACCTATGCATTTTACTACATCACAAACGTAATGGGTACTTGCAGTAATATTAGTGACCTAATATTTCTGCATGTAGATGGATAGATCTAGTTTATCTCAGCTGCAGTCATCTCTTAAAAATTTTTGACATATGTGGAATTTAAGAGCTTGGATCACATCATTCTTGTTGATAATTACTTTTAAAGAAAATTTTCATCTCCAGATACTATGAACAGTTTGCTTTTTTTAAAATTATGTCCAACCTGTGTCTCTAATCATCAATTGTGTATTCCTTATGATTCTGTACTGTGATAATAATTGTCTTGCTCCTCTCTTAATGTCAATGTTAACATTCTGACCATAAAACAAGACCACATTTAATTTAATTGTAATGTTAACAGTTACAGGGCAGCAGATGGATTTCTGGAGCACAGTTCTTAAAAGTTTTAACAAAATTTATTATTGCCGTCGTCTGTCATTTAACATATTTTAACAGTGAACGTCATGTCTTCTTTTGTGATAACTAATAGAGTAAAATCTTAAGATGATGTCTTCTTAATATTTTAGAGCCCAAACGTATTGCCTGGAAAGATAAATGTATGAGATTTAAATTAAAATATTCATTAGTTTTGAAAAACTACGTGCATGCATCTTTTGTTTTTGGCTTTGGAAATGACATCATTTCTTCCTGTAATTAGATTTCAAAAGAAAACTAATATACTAAAAGCGTGTTTCTTTTTACTTGAACATTGGTGTTAGTTTTCAGTTACTCAGCTATTTACGTGACTTTGATATTTCTTTGTTTAACAAGAAATATTTGGTATCTTATATCCTCAACCCCAGGTATTTACCTTCTCTGTATCTACACTCATGTGATCTGAGCACCTCAGTGTCACAGTCCAGAACCAAATGGTCTGGTGACACCACTGAATCCTGATCTCCAGTCTGGCATCAAGCTTCAATACCTTGTCACTCTTGTGGGCACATTTTCCTTTTCTCCCTAGCAACTTTTCCAAAAGGCTGCTAAGTCCTTAAACTTAAACTTTTGGAAAAGGGTGCTTAAACTTTAACTTCTTAAGTCCTCGGTCACATAACCTTTATTCTCAATCCCTGCCTTTTACTTTTACAACATTTCCTTTTTACTCTCAGAGAAAATAACACCACGAATAATGTTAGTTGCTGTATCTATTAAGTAACACACTAAGAGCCTGCACCAAGAGTTTTCCATATATTCTAGCATTTACTCTTTCCTCGACCTAGCAAACTAGAGCTTATTAGTTATATTTCGCAGACGAACGAAGGAGGTTAGATAAGTCAAATACCTCGCCCAGAATGAGGAGAGGAAGGAAGCCAGGAGCTGAGTTGCTTTTTAAAACTCGGGTCTGACCCCTTAATTGTTCCTCAGCTTTTGGTCCACTATGGGAGAGGTTTAGTTTACTTCCTCCCCTCCTGGTTTAGTTGAGCATATATTACTTTTCTCCACCTGAACAACTGCCTTCTTCTAAGCCCCGGATTGCACTCCACACAGACATCCCTAGACGCCTTTCTCATGTATTCAGCTTCCTCCCTCTTCCGTATGCTGTGGCTCTGCCTCCATTCTTCCCATCACAGCAAATAATCTTCAACGATTCTTGTACAGCTGCTCCACCACCACTACCTCTTCAACCCACTTTTCACGATTCCACTTAAGTGGCTTGCTTAGGAGCCCAGGTACTCCTGTGGGCCATGTCCACAGATATTTGCAATTCCCATCTTCTCTGGCCTCTCTGTGGTGCTCGGTGCTGTTGATCAGTTCTTCCCTGAAACTCCTCTCCCTCTGCTTTCATGACACCGTTTCATCTCGTTTCCCTCATAGCTCCCTGGATAGTCCTCTTACCCTGCGTCATGGGCCCAAGAATGACCTGAAATTGTGCACAAAATGTCGAGTGACATTTTCCTCCCAAAAATGTCTCTGGCTTTTATTAGAGTCTCAAATGTGTCTGTGACTCAACAAAGTTTAACACCTACACCCTAAAGGATTTGTTACTCTGGATGATGTCTTATCTGTCTCTGATTTCAGCTGTCACCCATGTGCCATTGATACTCACATCTTATATCAATCATGTTTCTTTTGTTGCCTCTAGATGCATGTATACAACTGCCTACTGAAAATACAGGTCCCAAAGAAATCTCGAATTGAATATGCCCCAAAGATGAATTTATTATTTATACCATCAAATTCCTCCTGCTGTGTCCCTTCTCTGTGATGGCACTGCTAGGCGGTTTCTAAGCAAGATAGCTGGGAGTTTTTTATGCTCTTTCTCCCTCTCTCCTTCCTTCCTCAGTGGCCAGGCTGTCCCTCATCACTTCCACTACTCTTCTGGAGCAACCTCTTTTACTTAATTGTACGGCTCTTCCTGACCGGACTTGATGTCTGTAATTAAAGCCTGCACCAGTCTCCTCTGCATGCAGTAGCTCCTACTGGACTTTTTAGAGCCACATGCAGATTCAGCTCCTTCCTCAGCTCTTCCCCGTACCCTGTTGGGGAGAAAACTCAATCTGCAACGACACTTGAGACCCTCCAGTGTACTCTAATATTCTGAAACACACATTATTCTCTGAGCAACTTGAATTTCCTTCATTGCATCATATTCTTACATCAGTATGTCTGATCCTTGCGTCTGAAAAGCATTTATGCACTTTGCCCCACTTGCCAGTTTGCACCCATCTTGCTAGACCACAGTTCTTGTCACCTTCTCTGAAATCTTTCTGGTCTCTGCTAGACTAGGATGGGTACCTATTGTTAGTGTAGTACCTGAATCTTCAGTTATAATATCCTTCATCCTTTATTGTTACTGCATCAGTATTTATATCAGTTATGGTGTCTTCACTGTGTGCTTTTCTTCCTATTAAGCTCCTTTAGGTTAGGGACTGTATCTACTTCCTCTGCATCTCTGTCTTGACCACCTAGCACAATGCCTGGAAAAGGGAAGGTGCTCAGGGGTGCTGGGTGCCTCAGTCGGTTGAGGAGGTACCTCAGTCCAAGAGTCGCACTCTTGATTTAAGCTCAGATCACAATCCCAGGGTCATGGGATTGAACCCCGTGTAGGGTCCGTGCTGAGCTCAGAGCATGCTTAAGATCCTCTCTCTTTCGGGTCAGCTGAGTATCTCAGTTGATTCGTCACCAAACTCTTGATTTCCACTCAGGTTGTGATCTTACAGTTTCTGGGATTGAACCCCAAGTCAGACTTCTCACTGACAGCACAGAACCTGCTTGGGATTTTCTCTCTCCTTCTCTCTCTGCACTCCCCCCCTCCTCTCTCTCTCTCAAAATAAATAAACTTAAAATAAAAGATTCTCCTTCTCCATCTGCCCTTCTGCCTCATTCATGTTCTCTTTCTCTCAAATAAAAAAAAGTAAGCACTCAATACATCTTTTTAATGATTATATTACAGAACCCTAGAGAGTGCTACTTTCCATGCCTTGCATAAAAGTATATAACTCTACAAATATTTGTTGCATAAATAAGTAAATCAACGGTATTCTGTTTGTAATGGAATTCTGTTTGCAATCTGTTTTGCAAAGCTAACTAAATGACCTATCCATAGTTATTTGGCTCTTTGGATCTATAAATAATATGAAATGCAAAACTTTAGTTTCATTAGCATTTCATGGTCAAGATGCCAATTTGACTATCATTTTCGTATATTAGTATTGTAAGATAAAGAAATACAATCATATGAATAATGCATTTGGGGATTAAAGAGGTATTATCTATTCAGCTATTAACAAAGAAAAAACACAGTTTCATGTTAGGTTTACTTTCGAGATTAAAACCATTAATGTTGATGAATAACAAATGGATTTTTACATGTTTATTTCTGCATCACATGTTTTTCATTTTACTACAGGCCAACTGTCAGTCAATTATTTGCATAATACTTCTTCCTAAGCTCTAAGTCATTTCTCCCTCATAATTCAAGTATAACAGAACTCTCATATATGAGTAATTTATGTGTTGCCATATTTTACTGCAATATTACATAAATACTTCATTGTGCCACTAGGTACTACATTAATTTTATAAATCAATGTTTTTAAAAGGAGTTTATTCAGTTTGAATTGTTCTTGTCCCAGTTCAAATAGATTGGCTTAGCATAGAAAAGGTTTATATTTTATCCAGTTAAGAACTAGCTCTTATTAGAATCTATGTCCTTTCTCCAACTACCTCCAATTGGGGATTCGTTACTGTAGTTAAGACTGGTCTACACGTCAAATTGGCAAATTTTGTATTGAAAATTATCACTTAATTCCATTACCTACACAGGTGAAAGACTTGGAATTCCCATTCTGCCCCTTTAGCTACCTAATATTCTGTATCAGGGACTATGTTTTCATATTTTATCACCTCCTTCCCTCTCTCTGCCCTCAATCAGTGAATATACTGCATCCTGTTATCTGGCCCACTTATGATAGAGGTAGTATAATCACTGAGTCAGTACTAAGTTCGAACAGAAGTCATGCTACTGGTTTAATTTGTTAGTTTTCTTGTACATCCATGTTGAATTACATTATTTATCTGAGGGCTTCTGAAATCATTCTCTTAAATCAAATGTAATGCAATTCAACAAATGCTTAGAGAACGTCAATATCAGGTGTCTTTAGGTGTAGACAGGCAGAGGTGGCAATGCAGAATCCTTCTCCTGGAACTCCCTACATTTGTGGATAATACATGTAAGCACATATTAATAACTATAATGCATTGAATACTTACTCTGTGCTATGTTTATACACATATGATATTAAAACTGCATTATTTGTCCTCAGATGAGGACACTGAATTTCAAGAAGATTAAACAACTTGTTCAAGGTCGCAGTCATTAATTGATATACCTGAGATGTGAAGTCAGCTTTGTGGAACTCTCAAATGCAGTGCCTATGTCCAGGTCTTGTATCACAGCAAGAGTTTCTATAAGGAAGAGAGGGTGGAGGAATCAATTCTAGTTACGGGAGTCAGAGAAGCAGCTTTGAGATGGACTTTGAAAATGAAGTGTTTGTCAGGCTAACAGCCTAAAGATGAATCTGAGATCCCAAAAATTTTAAACGTTGAGAAAGGCTGATAAGATATTTTAAGGCAGGAAACATTGTAAATTACTAAAGACATACATACCTCTTTGGTAATGTGACTTATTGCCTTCAGCTCAACATAAGCAGATTAATTTTCAGGAAAAATATTAAGCCTGATAGCAATTCCTTCATAATGCTATTAAATGTGATGTTTCATTTTTCGTGTTTTCAACTTCTATGACTGAAATTCTACCACATATATTTTCCTGTAACTTGATTTGTTGCTCAAAATTGTTTGTGATAACCAGATATATAATATGTAGTGTGTGGATGTGTGAAGTTATACTTTACCCATTTATTTCATTTCTGTATCAATTTTATGAATTACAAACAGATTTACCTAATATTAAGTTGGTGGACATTTTATAGCTTCCAGTCTTTTTCTATATAAGCAGTGCTACAATAAAAACAATTATATATCTCCTCATTGTATATAAAATATAAAATTACTTGCATATAAAGATTATTGTATATCTTCTTACTATATGGCTAGGATTGAAATTCTGGGGTTATAAGGTAGTGACCCCATGACCTATGCTGTCAAGTGTCATACCAATGGTCATATTATTTATGTGGCAAGAGGAACTTTACAGATGTAATTAAAATTTCTAATCATCTGACCTTAAGATACAGAGATTATCATGAATTATCTAAGTAGGGTCAATTTAATCATATGAGCCTTTAAAATCAAAAGTGAAAAAGCAAAAGTACAAAAAGATAAAATAAAATTAGAAGCAAAAAGCAGAACAGGAAATGAGAAAGATACAGCTAATGGCCGTGAGGATGGCAAAGGGCTTCAAAGCATATGAAAGACCCGATCTGCCTTTTTTGGCTGAAAGATGGAGGGGCAACATGAAAATCATGAAAAGGCTCTCTGTTCTTTTTCACAGGCCTATTTGTCTGTCTTTGTGCTGGCACCATACTGTTTTGATTACTCTAGCTTTGTAATATGTTTTGAAATTGGGAAATGTGAGTCTTCCGAGTTTGTTCTTCAGAATTGTTTTGGCTATTTCTGGTCACTTGAAGTTCTGTAAAAATTTTAGGATGAATTTTTCTCCTTTTTTTTCTGTTAAAAAATGACACTGGGATTTTGATAAAGATTATGTTAAATCTGTAGATTGTGTTGGGTAGTATGGACATCTTGACAGTGTTGTCTTAAAATTCGTGAACACAAGATGTCTTTCCATTTATCTGTGTCTTCTTTAATTTCTCCTAGCAGTATTCTGTAGCTTTCAGTGTTAAGAGTCTTTCACATTCTCTGGTTATTCCTAAGTATTTTATATTTTTGGTACTACTGTAAATGGAATTATTTTCTTTATTTTTTTGGTTTGTTCATTATTAACATACAGAGACATAACTGATTTTTATGTTGATCTTGTATCCTGCAACTTTGCTGAATTTATTAGTTCTGACTATTTTTTACTGTGGAATCTTTATGGTTTTCCACATACAAGATTATGTCATCTGCAAAGAGGAATAATTTCACTTCTCCTTTTCAATTGTGATGTCTTTATTTCTTTTTCTTACCTAGTTGCTCTGGATAGCAGTTCCATTATTATGTTGAATGGAAGTGGCAAAGATGGACATCTTGTTTTATTCATGACCTTAGAGGAAAAGCTTTCAGTTTTTCTCCATTGAAAATGAGATTAGCTGTGGGTTTTTCAAATATGGCTGTTACTATGTCGAGGTAGTGTCATTCCACCCCTAGTTTGTTAAGTGTTTTTATCATGAAATGGTGTTGAATCTTGTCAAATGCTTTTTTGCATCAGTTGGGATGATCATATGATTTTTGTCCTTTCTCCTGTTAATGTGATATATTAAACCGACTTTGATATGTTGAGCCATCCGTATATTCTAGGGACAAATCCCACTGGGCCATGGTGTATATTCCTTTTAATGTGCTGTTGAAATCAGTTTGCTAGTATTTTCTTTTGGATTTTTGCATCAATATTTATGAGGGATAGTAGTCTTTTTCTTACCATGTCTTTGTCTGGCTTTGGTATCAGGGTAATACTGGCCTCTTAGAATGAACTTGGAAATACTCCTACTCTTCAATTTATTGGTGGAATTTTAGGAAAATTGATGTTAATTTTTCAGGTGTTTGGGAAAATTCTCTAGTGAAGCCATTTTGTCCTGGGCTTTTCTTTGTAATAGGTGTTTGATTACTGATTCAGTCCCCCTGCTAGTTACTTATCTGTTTGTATTTCCTATTTCTTCATGATACAATAGTTAGATTGTGTGCTTCTTGGAATATATCCATTTCTTCTAAGTTATCCAATATGCTAGTCTGTAATTGTTCATGATATTCTCTCATAATCCTTTTTATATCTGTGGCATTGATCGTAATGCTCCCACTTTCATTTTTTTAAATTTCAATATTGTCTCTTTTTTTCTTAGTCCAGCTAAATGTTTGTCAATATTGTTGAACATTACAAAAACACAACTCTTAGTTTTATTTTTGTGAGTGTGTTTTTTTCTAATATCCATTTTTAAATCTCTGATCTAATCTTTGTATTTCCTTACTTCTGCTAGCTTTGAGATTAGTTTGTTTTTGTTTTTCTAGTTCTTGCGGTATAAAACTCGGATGTTCATTTGTAGTCTTTTTAAAAATTTTATTTTCCTAAAAAAAGATGTTTTTGAGAGTGAGCAAGAACAGGGAAGATATCTTAATCTTAAGATATAGGGTTCAGTCTCACAACCATATGATGACATGAGCTGAAATCAAGTGTTGGATGTTTAGCCAACTGAGCTACCCAGGCACCCCTGATTTGTAGTCTTTTTTTAAAAATATATGCATTTACAGTTATAAACTTCCCTCTTGACACTTCTTTCATTGCATCCCATGTATTTTATTTTATTTTGTAGTATTTTCATTTCCATTGTTTCAAGGTATTTTCTTTTTTCAATTTTCTTTAATATTCATTTATTTTTGAGAGAGAGATTGAGTGTGAGTGGAGAAGGGGCAGAGAGAGAGGGGGAGACACAGGATCTGAAGCAGGCTCCAGGCTCTGAGTTGTCAGCATAGAGCCTGGCATGGATCTTGAACCCACGAACTGTGAGATCATGACCTGAGCCAAGTCAGATGCTTAACCACCTGAGACACCTAGGTGCTCCCAAGACATTTTATAATTTCCTTTGTGACTTTTTCTCTGACCCATGGGTTCTTTAAGAATGTGTTGTTTAATTTCTATATATTTGCATATTTTCCAATTTTCCTTCCACTGTTGATTTCTAATTTATTTCCATTGTCATTGGAAAGTATACTTTGTATAATTTTAAGCTGCTTGAATTTGTTAAGACTTGTTCTCTACCTAATATATAGTCTCTTCTGGAGAGTATTCCATGTGCACTTGAGAAGAAGTATGCTCTATTGTTTTGGAGTATGATCTTTATTTCTATTAGGTCCAGTTGGTCTGTAATTTTGTCCATGTCTTCTATTTCTTTACTGATAATTGGCCCAGGTGTCCCATCTATTATTGAAAACTGGAGTGTTAAAGTTTCCTACTATTATTGTCTTGGTATTGTATTATCTTTTATTAGTACACTGCTGGATTTTTGTTTAGTACTATTTTGTTTATATTGTTTTGCATACAAAATACTAAGCTAGTAGACTCTCAGGTCTTATTTTTATTATTGTGCAATTCTAAGTATTCTTTCTTGTCCACTATTCCTTCTTTTAATAATGAGTATTCAGAAATGTCTTAAAAATTTGTCATTAATTTCTAACTCAAATTTTTTTGGTCAATAAATGTGATATAGTTTAATAAATATTCTATGACATAGTATGTGGTCAATTTTAGTAAATGTTTCCATAAATTAAAGCAAAATTTTGAGAATGACTGGAAATCACCAAAATGGTAAAGCAGCCTTGAGTGGTTAGTAGGATGAATGTTCTGGGTGAAGCCATGGGGGAAGGAGACATCTATATAGATTCAAGGAACAAAAAGCATGGCTTTGTTGAAAAGTGTCAGAAAAGATGAAATTAGACATTTTACAGTGGCTGTATTTTATGAAGGATATTATGTCCTAATTAATCAGTTTGAAATTATTGTAGGATCTATGTAGAGCCACGGGAAGATGGAAGGCTTCATGGTTAGAATTCATGGTCAAATCAATCTGACATCCATGGAGAGGATAAATTAAAGGAGTACCAGCCTGAGACCAATTAGGAACAAGAAAACTACAGTAATCCAAGCAAAAGAGTAAAGATATGAACTAAGACAGTGCTAGAGGTAATGGAGAAATGCATTTTTCCTAACGGAAAAATGTTACAGTTAGGAAAAAAACAACCCTGATGGCCACAATCAACAAAAAGCAAAATCAAACTAAACAAAAACAAACCACCCAGTCTCTCAAGAGGCCATTTAGTCTTCATGTGTCAATTTTGGAAAGGATTACTCATCTTTAATAATTCTCTTGAGATGTATCTTCAGCTGTCATGACGAATTCTCTGATGATGATGATGATGATGATGATGATGATGATGATGATGAGTTGCAAAATGTAGGAATGGGAGTATGGGAAACTATTTTCAAAATTGACTTTTTTTGAATAACTTTCTATTTTGATATAATTTCAGTTGTACAGAAAATTGACTAGAATAGTACCAGAAACTCCTGGATGCCCTTTACCCAGAATTTTCACTTTCAACAGATGTTAACTTTGTCCAAGTGCTTTTATCATTACCTCCTCCACCTTCTTTCTTCTCATGTCCCTCTGTGATATTCTAGTTCTAGGAGTAAGTTGGAGACATTGGTGGAGACATCATGTACCCTTTCCTAAAAATTCTTGAGTGTGTATTTCTTAATAAGGAGATGATGATCAAAATCAGAAAACTTCAGAGTGATACAGTGATATCTAATCCATATTCATATTAAAATTTCAACAATTAACCCAGTAATACCCACTAAAGGTATTTTTCCCCAGTCTAAAATTTAGTCAAGAATCATACATTGAATTTAGTTTTCCTGATTTTAGTTTCTTTCAACCTGGAATAGTTCCTCCACCTGTCTGTCTTTTCTTTCCTCACACTGTTTTTAATAATCTTTTAATTTTAGAATAGCTGTAGGTTTACAGAAAAGTTACAAAGATAGTACAGGGAGTTCTTATACATTCCTCACCCAGTTTCTCCTAACATTAACATCTTACATTACCAATGGACATTTGTCATCACTAGTAAATCAACATTGATACATTATAATTAACTAACTCTAGACTTTATTTGAATTTCACACTTGTTTCTTCCATTAATGTTCTTTTTCTGCTAATGTCCTTTTTCTGTTTCACAGTTCAGGTCAGGACACCACATTGCATTTAGTTATCCTGTCTCCTAGTATCTTGTTTCATGACAATTTCTTAGTCTTTCTGTGTTTTGGATGACTGACAGTTTTGAGAAGTATTAGCAGATATTTTATAGAATACCCCTCAGTTTGGGGTTGTCTAATGTTTTTCTCATTGTAGGTTTGGAAGGGAAAGTCACAAAGGCAAGGTACCCTCATTACATCATATCAACAATACATAATATCAACATGATTTATTGCTGGTGATGTTAACTGTAACCCCTGGCCAAAGCTATGTTTGCCAGATTAAAATGGTCACCATATGGTACACATACTCTTTTATAGTATGGTGAGTTTTTCTTATATTTAGAAGCTATAATGTTAGATGCATAAAGTATTGAGATTATTATGTCTTCACAGTTAATCGAGATTTTTGTTAATTACATAAGAACTATTTCTAACAATCTTTTTAAATTTAAAATCTATATGTTTAATATTAATGTAGGTCCACTGATTTTCATTAGGTTTGTTTTTTTCCCCCTAAGCATATCTTTTCATTCTGTTCTTTTGAACTTTCTAAATTCTTATTTGATATCTGTAGTAAATAGCTTATGGGTGAATTTTATTCCTTTTAATTTTTTAAAAATTTTAATGCTTATTTATTTTTGAGAGAGAGAAAGAGAGAGAGAGAGAGACAGAGACAGAGAGAGAGAGACAGAGAGAGAAGGAGACATAGAATCTGAAATGGGCTCCAGGCTCTTAGCTGTCAGCAGAGAGCCTCATGCGCGACTTGAGCTCATGAGTGGTGAGATCATGACCTGAGCCAAATGGGCCACCTAATCGACTGAGCCACACAGGTGCCCCTGAATTTTATGTTGTTTATACCAAGTGACAATATGATTTTAATCTGGAGCATTTATTTCATTATCACATGCTTTAGTGACTATCCCCCTGGATTTATTTCCATTACTTTCTTACTGCTTTCTATCTGCTATACCCTTTGTTTCTTTAGTTTCTTTTGAGTTGGTTGTATTTTTAAAGCACTATTTTACAATTTTCCTTTTCTAAACTTTAGGTTATAAAGTCCTTTAAAGACTGTAGTTTTGCAGAAGTTTTTAATGATATATACTTAATTTATCCAGTTCTATTCACTTGAAGCCTCTTTTCCTTTCTTCTTAAACAATCAAAGAACATCAGAAGATTTAACTTAAATTCTCGCTCTTCTGATTAATGCTATCATTTGTATTTGCTATGTAGATTTTAACATTTGATTCTCGTCTTATAGTCAATATTCATTAAGATTTATTTTTATTGGGGCGCCTGGGTGGCTTGGTCGGTTAAGCGTCCAACTTTCGCTTGCATCATGATCTCGCAGTTTGTGGGTTCGAGCCCCGTGTCGGGCTCTGTGCTGACTGCTAGCTCGGAGCTTGGAGCCTGTTTCGGTCTGTGGCTCCCTCTCTCTCTGACCCTCCCCTGCTCACGCTGTCTCTCTCTCTCTCCTGGAAATAGGTAAAACATTGAAGAAAAAAAAAAGATTTATTTTTATTTTACCTCGTCTTTCATTGTTTGTTCTCTCATTGCAGACTTCCCATCTGTGATCATTCTCCTTTAGTTTGAAGTCCTTTAGAGAGGCCTCAAGCAAGGATCTTTGGCTATAAATTCGCTGAGTCCTTAATTGTTTAAAATTATCTGTGGTTCATGCTTGTTCTTAAAAGAGATATACACTGTATACATTCCTAAGGGGATAGTTACTTTCTATCAAACACTGAAGATATTTTCACTTGACTTTCACCTTCAGTGTTCCTTCTGAGTGTCAGCTGGTTTGAAATTCCTATCCCTGTAGGCCATCTTCCTAATCTCTCTTGCTCATTCATTCATACTCTAAATCTCTGGTGTTTTGCTATGTCCCTCTCATATGTATAGGTATAAATTGACTTTTATTTTTGCTACTTGGGATTCATTGGGCATTTTGAATCTGGAAATTCATTTTATACATCACTTCTTGAAGTTTCCCAGCCATTCTCTCTTCAAACATTGCATCTTTTCATTCTTTCTTCTCCTTCTGAACCTCTGATGATAATGTATTTTAGAACTTTTATCTTGTTCTCCATGTCTGTAGACCTCTTTATAATAGTTTCTATGTCTACCTCTCTGTCCTGTATTATGGATAATTTCTTTACATCTATCTTTCAGTTCACTAATTCTTCTGCTGTGTCTAATTTGTGGTTAAATCCATTCACTGGGTTTTCTCTTTCTATTATTTCCAGAAGCTTCACATTTATTTCTCCAGATCTTCTCAGTCATTTTTATTATCCTTTGCTAGTTATTCATATATCCATTCCTCTCTTTAAAGTTTAGGTATATTATACATCCTTACATTTTGTAAGTGATGCCTGATAGTTCCAGTCTTCTAAGTCTGTGTTTGATGCTGTGGCCTGTTATTTCCAGAGACCCTAATATATGGTACACTTTTTCCTCAGTGCTTTGTGACACTTTGAAATGAACTCCTATGTATTTTAAAATTTTTAATGTGAGAATCTTTTGAGATGTAGTGAGAAGGCAAACTCTGCAGAGATGTTTTCCATTTACCAGACACCTATGATCACTTCAGTTAAACAGAATTCTTGTTTTGAATATTTTATAACTACCAGGTAGTGAAAAACCAGCAAGACTGCTTGAGGTCTGAATTATTAGTAGACTTTTTTCTCTCTCTTTTATTCATCATCAAGCTTTAGGGCAGGGATTTACCTTTTAGGTCCCTCCCAAGTGAATGTTTGTATCTAATTCATGTTACAATCAGCCAATGTATTCATTGTGATCCAAGCTCTATGTTGGTATTAGACATGTATTGAATTCTCCACCTTGTGAGTCTTTCCTTCCCCCCCCCCCTTTTTTGGTCTCTTATTTTTATGTCCTAAGGGGCCATGAAAAAGAAGCCCAAGATCAAGCTCTACAGGGTCACCTCTGCTTGTTTTCCTAGTTTTTCTTTTTCAGCTTCTTATTGGTCCTTAACTTTCTTGCCAGGTTATCAAAGCATTTATAAAGACTTTCTGGCAAACTTTATTCAGCATTTTACAGTCTTTTCAGGTACATGGTCAGTCAGGGTGTTTAGTTTGTGATAGCATATAAAATGTGAATCTTGAGAATCACAAATAGAAAGAAGTAAAAAAAAGACACAGCTAGATTAGAAAAATTAATTGATTAAGGTTGCTGGAAGGATGCTAAAAAAAGTACATGTAATATTCCAAGGAAAGATGTGCGAGAATAAATTAATCGATCGTTTAGTCATAAAGCCTTGGAGAAAATGAAAGATCGTGACATGTACAGTTACCCTAATGGGGAGTAAGGATAGATATAGAGAAAACAAAATGTTGTGATAGACAGTTTCCTGAACAAGCTGTGAGATGGCATTTTTAGCTTAAGACCAAGTGGTGCTTTACAGAAGAAAATATTAGAGTAGAAAGGAAAAAAGGATAGAGGAGTTTTAGAATGAGTATAATTTACATTGGTATATTTACAACTCAGACTTTTTTTTTTTTTTTTTTTTTTTGGCCTTCTTCCCAGTTAGGTGACTTGAGAGTCGAGTCCCATTACACATGGAGAACAAGGGATTGTGTGTTTGTTGCATGCATGCTGACATAGATGATCAGAGATGAATTACATTCTTGAGGACAAACTCCCTTGTATGGTTGCAATTCAAGAACTTGTAGGTCCCAGGAATCACAGAAGAGTCTCAACTACGATTTGTGATGGGACAAAAGAACCGTGAAGAATACTATGAGAGCATTAGGGTTACTCTTTGGGGGATTCTCATAGGCTTGCCTCTGTATTCCCTCTTGGAAAGCAGGAAACTGTACACACATCTTGCATTTTCCTAGTGCACTTTTTTGTCAGCTGGAAGCTATATGAGCATAAATATACCAGATACATGTAGAAAGAAAAGTGTTTCAGAGTTTCACTCTGCTTAATTTTGCTTATGTGTAACATATCTTCAGTATATATGGAGCACCTGCTATGTGTAGACATTTGACTCTGTTGCTTCACAAGAGGTCTATGTCATGAATTTTACTCATAAAATAAGACACTATAATCAACTTGTAAAAAGAAAGGGAAAATATGTGATGGTAACAAGTTAGGAATAAATAAATGCTAAACTTGTGTTACTGACTTTAAGTGACATAGGAATGTGGAGAAGGCTGAACTTTGTGTGAGGTTGACAGGATGAAGTTTCCTGGAACCAGTGGAACTTCATCTAGGGATATGGAAGGTTTGAGGTGACATAGGGAACAGTTAGTGTGAGGAGGTGTCTCAGGGCATGGGAATGGCCATAAGGAAGAAATAAGCACCAATAAATAACCCTGTTGATGAAAGGGGAAAGAACTGTTGAAAACTAAGGTTAGGAATAGGTTTTAATCACATAATAGAAATTTTAGAATCCATCAGAGAAAGTTTCATTATATTATACATATTACATTGTATTATGTTATATTACATATGGTAGACAATATGAAACTGTTGATGATTCTCGGGCAGAAGTTTGATCTGTTGAAAGTGATCAAAATTCAACTTCATTAGGAAATGTGGATCTATAGGATAAACTCAAGATTGAAACTAAGAATATATTTTGTTAGTAGTATGCTTTTTTGGGGTCCATAAAAATAAAACGTATAATATTAGTTTATGTTATAAAATTAACATAAATTATTAATGTATATAAATATATTTTTGTTGTTTTAGAGGAATTCCAGGGAAGAAATGTGGTACAATTATACTTACAGCAGAGGAATTAAACTGTTGCAGGGTAAGTAAATATTTCTTTGGTTGAAAAGTATTTCCAATACTTCTTTGAAAAAAATATTTTTGGAACTATACTTAAATGATGAATTCTTGAGTAATATTATAATTAACACTATATTGTATAATTCTGTGGTATGTAAGACATCATTTTAGATACTCAGTACATTAATCAGAGAGACTACATTTATAATCCAAAAAGGATATCAGTTATTTTAACAATCTTTTTAAGAAATAGAAATTATTAAAATAAAACCTAATTGTCAGTATCATTAATAGGGGAAGCATTAATATTAGGAATTATCAGTTGTACTAATCAGTTTAGTCCTTGCAAACATTTTGAAGACTTACATGTGATTATTAAGGAGTATTTCTAGTCATTTGACTTTAGTCCTTTTGCATAACATACTTGTTTTTCCATAATTCTAACTGAATTAATGCAGAATTTATATAAATGCCCATCTTTTGTTAAATTCAGAAACTTTAGTTGTGATTTGCTAATATAGCCATTGACTCATTTCAGTGATTTTACTGTCATCAAAAATGAGGTGATGGCTGTGACACTCCACACTGGAAGTAATGATGGCTTTCTGAGTCTGAAGTCCATATTGTCTATTTAATGTGACTCAAAGGATTTCTGGGAATTGTGATTTCTGGAGCGGAGGGGGGAGAGGGTCCTGGGAGGAGGGAGAAGATTGCCCTGGATTAAACCTTGGGCTCTTTATTTTCAACTTTTGCTTCATGATTTTAGAAACAGAAGTTCCCAAAGAATATTAAAAACTTAATGCTTAGACACTGGCTGCAGTTTTCATATAGAGAACCACTATTTATTTTCTGATAAAACAACTTTAATCTATAGAGTTTTTTCTTCAAAGATAATCACTTATTTTATTATGTATAAAAATATACATAATATATTTCTAAGACAATATGGTCAGAAAACTGTATGATACTACCTGCCAGCAAATGATGGAAACTGGGATTTTGGTGGGGTAAGGGGTGGCCAGTGATGTAGCAAAAGGGAAGTTTAGTGACAGTGTTGTGGAGCTGATTAAACAAGAATATTAGAATTTAAGTCATTAAAATGCATTTAAATTGAGACCCTCTTCTTCTTCCTTCACTGTCTTTGTGGTGTCTAACCACATCGATCTGTTTCCTCATGTCTAAAATACCCAGAGCCTACTCGTTGTATATTGCTGTGTTAAAGACCATCAAACTGTGTTGAATTCTGGATTTGCTATGAATTTGTATTTTGTCTTAGGAAATCACTTGACACTTCTGTTTTATTTTCCCATATTTGCAGGGGGGTGGGGGGGTGGGAAGCCAGATATGAACTGTGAACCAGTCACTAGAATATTCTTAAAACTTTTCCCAGCTCTCATAATTGACTACTATAACATTAAATCTGAAAGTATAACATACATGAAAGCATTTCATGTGTACTAAAAATGCATCACAAAAAGTTTAACACTTTAATTGTAGAAATATTACCTACCATCTTTGTTAAAATGGCACAATGATTTCATAAAATTATATCATCTAATGATCATTTATACCTCTTGTCTCTAGATTTATATATGTGTATATAATACATATTTTGTATAGTGAGGGAGGAAAGATAAAGTGAAGTTCAAGGTCGATAATATACATGTTCTTTGCATTGACATTAGCATGCTATTTTGTCAAAATCTGTTAAGGTGATTTTGTGTTAATATGCCAGTGACACAATTATTAGTTCTATTTCAAAATAGAACCAAGATACCAAGGGCATAAGATTGATAACAGGCAGCTTGCATCTTAAATATCTTTCACTTCCAATTCTATTGCTTTGCTTGAAAGAACAGAACAGAACAGGAAAGTTTCCATGCAAATGAAGCAGAGTCTGTTACTTAGTCATCTAGAGGCATTTACTACTCTTTCTGCTACTAAAGCCTTTAGAATATCTGGAATTATCTTCCAATAAGTAAACACATATTTATTATACTTGACAATTATAGATCTGATATTTTAAAAACATTGCTTAGAATCTTGATTTAACTTCACTTATGTACAGTATGTTCTGAGTCTTACCTACAGCCATATTGATAATCAGCATCACTAAAGTGCATAAACCTTGAATAATATTACTCTGCTGGTATAGTAGAAGAAGCAAATATATTCAAAGCAATGTTCATAGTTACTTCAGAAGAAACAATGCCTTTTAAATGTACTTTTAAGGGTAGCTTGAAAGTATCAAGCATTATCACAGAATTTTGAATGAAATAATTTTATTCACATTTGGCATCCTACAAATTGATGTGTTTTTTCCTTTAAAACACATTGTTAGTTATTAACTTGAGCATAACTTTGGAATCAAGATACCTAAATTTCAGTCTTATCTCTTTCAATATTCAGCTGAGCGAGGTTATGTTCTTGGAGCTTTAATTTCTGCATTTGTAAAATGCTAGATATCTTAATCTCTTCCCCAGATGGTTATTTTGTAGAATAAAAAAGGGGCAGCATTTGAAGGATGTGTGAATTATAAATTTGTATAAATGTGTATATTTAGTATGATAATTTTTTAAACTTTATTATTTTGAGAGAGAGAGAGAAAATGTGAGCAGGGGAGGGGCAGAGAGAGAAAGGGAGTCAGAGAGAATCCTAAGCATGCTCCACACTGTCAGTGCAGAGCCTAACGGAGAGCTCTTTCACAGACAATGATATCATCATCTGAGCCAAAATCAAGAGCCATTACTTAACCAACTGACCCACCCAAATGCTCCTCAGTGTGATAATTTTAATGATCTCAACCTAGTATTACATTATTTAAAATGCAACTTTTGGAACATATCTAGTCAAATGCCAGTGAAAGAATTAATGTAATTTTTATTATAACTTTAAAATTCATTTTGAGAGACAGACAGAGAGAGCAGGACAGGGTCAGAGAGAGAGGGAGAGAGAGAATCCCAGTGCAGGGCCAGACGAAAGGCTTGATTTCGCAAACCACGAGATCATGACCTGAGCCAAAATCAAGAATTAGACACTGAACCGACCAAGCCACCCAGGCGCCCCAGAATTAATGTAATTTTGAAGTTATATTGAGATTGTTTGTCACTCAGTACTTTAAAAGTAGCTTGAAATTATCCACAAATAGGGTTATTCATTCTGGTTAATTTATTGATTGATTACACAACATTCACAAGACGTACGATGTGCTAGTCCCTGGAATGGATGCTTGGAGTACAGTGGTGAGAAACAACAACAGCAACAAACGGCCCCTGTCCTTGTGTTTAATGAACAAGTAGTTTGCGGGAAAGACAGACATTAATCAGATGACTATACGGGTAAATTTATCATAGTATATACCAAGGGATCGAATGTGAGAGAGGACAATGGAGAATCTAATTTATATTGGGGAGGGGATCACTGCCCGCCTCTTTGAGAAAAGACATTTAAGCTCAGCTCTAAGGAATGGTTTGCCAGTTAAATGAAAGAATTCCACTGAAATGCACAACTTGGATAAAGTTGTGAGGGGAGAAGCAAGTGTGTATGAGGTGTGGTGGCAAAGAGCTGGAAGTGGGAGATGATTGAGACAAAACTTTGCGGGATGAAGATGCAAAAGGCTGCTGAGAGTCCGTTTCATGCTGGGCTTTGTAGATCATGTTAAAGATTCTGTGTTTATCCTAAATGGAAGAGAAAGCCTTGAAGCATTTTAATTTATGAACAATATTATTTCTTTTATGTTTTGGGAACATCATGGCGTCTGATGAATGGAACACATGTTGGAAAGTTGCAAGAGTAGAAGGGGGGAAAAGGAATAAATGGCACTATGCATGTCCCAGGGAAGAGGAGATTGGCTCAGACTAAGGTGAGGCCAGTGTAGCCAGAGTGAAGATTTGAGAAATCTTTTAGAGGTGCAATGGTGTGACATGGTGATGGTTTAGATAAAGGAAAAGGACGAAGTCAAGGGCAGCTTCCTTGAGAACTTTAAGTGGATGACTAACCACTAATCGATCTGGGAAAATCACAGGAGGAGCAAGTTAGATTTGAATTAGTTAGAAGTGCCTTTGAAATATTCGAGAGGATTTCTTCCACAGGAAGCTTATTATACTGGTATGAAGTATTGAAGATGAACCTTAAAATTCTCTCAGGTGGCATTAAGCACAAGAGATTTAAAAAACACAACTTTGCAATGATGCTTATATATTTCTAAAAGTAAGTAAATGCTTGTCTTTTCCTCCCAGAAATTAGATTTTTTTTTGTTTATGCTAGAGGCAGATGGAATCCTCTAAGTTACTAACTTGAGTAACTGCAAAAAATATTGTCCCCATGTTTATATAATTTAGTACATTGAAAGCAATATTTATTTTTTATTTTATTTTTAAGACTTCTTTTTAAATATTTATTTATTTTTGAGAAGAGAGTATGCATGTGTGTGCAAGTGGGAGAGGGACAGAGATATTGGGGGACAGAGGATCCTAAGCCAGCTCTGTGCTGACAGTTGAAAGCCCAATGTGGGTCTTTTTTTTTTTTAATTTCTAGGAGAGAGAGAGAGAGTTAGCAGGGGAGGATCAGAGAGAGAGGGAGTCACAGATTGGAACAGGCTCCAGGCTCTGAGCTGGCAGTCAGCACAGAGCCCGACGTGGGGCTCGAACCCACGAACCCTGAGATCATGACCCAAGCGAAAGTCGGACGCTTAACCGACTGAGCCACCCAGGCGCCCCAATGTGGGTCTTAAATCACGAACCGGGAGATCATGACCTGAGTTATGAGTCCGTTAACTGAGCCACCCAGGTGCCCCAATTTTTTAATCAATTATTTGTTTTGCAAATCTTAAGGAATATAATTTGAAAAATTACAACTTGGTATTACACTCACCAGTGATGAAAATTTGTTTCAATAATATTTAATATGTGTGAAGATTTATTCACAATCAGTTTGAAATATGTACATTTCACTAATCTATTATGCATTTTGAGTATATCAGAATGTTTTGGGGGAGCGCCTGGGTGGCTTACTCGGTTGAGCGTCCGACTTTCACTTAGGTCATGATCTCGCGATTTGTGGGTTCGAACTCTGCATTGGACTCTGTGCTGACTGCCAGCTCAGAGCCTGGAGCCTATTTCGGAGTCTGTATCTCCCTCTCTCTCTGACCCTCCCCTGCTCATGCTGTCTCTCTCTCTCCTAGAAATAAATAAAAATATTTTTTAAAATTTTAAAAAAAGAATGTTTTGGGGTGGTTTGTGTTTCGGTCCAGGCACTTTGGAAGAATGCCTTACAGTAGTGATATATATGTATATTTTTCCTCTAGCAAAAACAATATCCTTATCCCTTGTTCCTAGAAAACTAGAACAGGGATGATTTTCTCAATGCTTCCTTTAAGAATAATATAGAGATTTTTGATCTTTCAACCTCAAATTTGAAAAGTGATCATGGTTGAGAGGTTAGAGGTATTAGTTGTGCCCATATTGTTCTTTTAATTTTCTTTAAAATGTGTATTGGTTATTATGCCTGTTCAGAAGTGAATGCTATTATGAGTGTTCTTCTATTATGAGTGTTTCTCTGGCACAAGTTACCACATCTGTGCTAAATACCAAGGTAAAATGACACTATCCCAATGCTCTGAAAACCAGAGATCTAGAACTATGAACTTCTCCAAGGGTAGAAATATGTCTTGTTCATCTCTCTATTCCCAGATTCTAGCCTGAATATTACCTGAAAAGTGTTTGCTAAGTAAGTATATGAATGAATGAATGAATGAATGAATGAATGAATGAATGAATGAAAAAGAGATTGCCATCTCTTGTGTAGTGTTCCAGAAATGCTGAAATAATGGGAATTTTAGGTGGATGTTTATTTTTTATTTTTTGAGAAGGGATGAACAGAAGGGCAAAAGGAGAGGGAGAAAGAGAATCTTAAGCAAGCTCCACATCCAGCATGGAGCCCAACTCAGTGCTGGATCTTAAAACCTTGAGATCATAACCTGATGTGAAATCAAGAGTTGGAACCTTACTGACTGACCCACCCAGACACCCCTACGTGGATGTTTAATAAATATTGCTGGACTCTGCAAAATAAAAAGGTGGTGAATAAGAGTGTGCCTTTGTAGTCATTAATAGTTTTACCAAATATTTAATAGTTATACCAAGTATTTAAAACTGCAACCTCTTGATTGAGTTTCAATTACTTTGACACTCCATCTCTTTAAAATTGTTAGCATCTCCTTTTAGTTAAAAAAGCAAGCAAATCCAAAATACTGACTTTTATTTTTAAATTATTTATTTCTACATTTTAAAGGTACTTCTCCTACAAAATTGAACAATATTTAACTTCCCTAACGTATGCTACTCCAGCTCATTTACTTTTAATTTAAACCATGTAGCTATGAGTGCTTAAGTATATACATTGATAAAAATGATTGGTTTGGCATAATAATTAACATACAAATATGTAATTAAACTACAGATAAATATGAAAGTACTTTACTTTCCTTGAAGCCCAATATAGTAGGAATTATTATTAAGACATTGTGATGGATTTATATAAAATTAAAAAGGAAACCTTTTCCCCCTAGATTGCGAACTATGTGGTCAGTCTGGATCTGTCTTGTACCTCATTTAATGATCTGAGATATCTTAACATCTAATACATGACAGATGCGCCATAGATGATAAGGAACTATTTCCTGAGAAATTAAAAAAACCCTTACGTTCTAAAAATGTGTACTTGAATAGCTGAAGGTATGAATGGAGATCTTGTATTATAATATTGACTGTCTATAGTCATACTTAATATCACTTTTCCAGGGAGAAATGTTTGAAGTTTTATAAAAGTAATAGTTCTCTGACGAGAAGAAAAATTTGCAGAGTCAATGTTTTAGTCTCACAATCCTTTATAAAGTAATTTATGTTGTCCAGGATTCTTGCACATTTGGCTATTTGCATTTAAATGGCAAATTTGTTTTCTTGTTAAGTCTTTCTTGTGATCTGCAGTTTCTAGTTATTTATAACCCAGGTTTTGAGATATTTTATTATTTTGTTTGTAGGATGCTGTTCTAATGCAATTTTGTGCGAACAAATTGGACAAGAAGGACTTTTTTGGAAAGTCGGACCCTTTTCTTGTATTTTATCGAAGTAATGAAGATGGCAGGTAGATTTATCCTTTATGCTTTTTAACTCTATGGTAAGAATGATATTTGAAAGATTATTTTTTTCTCAGAGAAGCTCCGTAAATAGATAAGCAGTAACATATTTTGGTATTTTAAAAATTAATTTGACTCTTGCATCTCAATAACTGTAATTTATAAGCATTTTATATGTTTTGTATGATATTTAAAATGAACGATTTTTCAGCTTCAAAGAAACAGTTCCTCTGCACTTTCCCTAAAATTATAGTATTGCCTTATTAGTAGAAAAGAATTATATTTTTGTGGAGATCTAAAATGCTAAAACTAAGATTTTGGGTTATAAAAATAAGCCATGTTCTTTAAGAGGGATTTGGATTTTATGGGTTGCTTTTTATGCTGCAGGGTTTGGGTCTTTTTTTTTTTCCAATATTTATCTAACATGCAATAACACTTTTCATTATATTTTACTAGTTTGAGTGATTTTAGTGGTCATGATTAGATTGGTTTCTGTGTGGTTTAAAAATATATCCATGGGTTACAAAATATATTTTAATATGTATGATTCTACCATTAAATATATTTTAATTTTTCTGTGATTCATATTGTACTGTCAGTATCTGTGGAAAAATTAGATGGTAAAATTATGGTTTAAGGTTCTATTGCCCAAGTCTAAGTCATGGCTTTCCTGCTTAATAGCTATGAGACCAGAGGCAAGGTTTTTAACCCATATGCAACTCAGTTTCCTCATTTGTAAAATGGGCTAAGAATCACAGCTACTTCAAAGGGTTGTTGAATGAGTTACTACACAAAAAAGTGGTACCTTGCTTAACAGATAAAATGTGAAAGTTAGCTGTTATTATTGTTATTAATCTTATTGTATGGTTTTCCCTTTTTGTTTTCCTGAACTGTGTGTAATAAATGTTAGCTAAAGGGTAAACATTATTTCACCATTAAAAATGAAGGGAATAGAATGATAAAAACCTGCCTACTGCTACACTTACAAATGAAATTGTACATGTTAATGTTCTAGAACAAGTATACAAAATGTTACATAAAAATAGAATATTTTCTATTTAAAGTGAATATACTGGCCAGTATCAAATGATGCTTTGCTTACTGTGAGATTTTTATTGATGCAACTGGGCAGCTGTTGGTGATATTGTTGGGGAGTCATATTATTGTACATTTCATACTTCCCTTCTATCTTCGTGGTAAACATGCCAATGTGGTATTTGCATCTGAACACTACTCTTATCCATGTGAAAGATAGTGGACAATGAAGAAAATAGTTATTTGCCAGTTAACTCAAAGGCAGAGAAAGACTAAAGAATGGTTCCAGATTTTTCAGTCACAAGGTTGTTATGTCTCCTCCTGTCTTGTTTTCTGAGCTTTCTATTTTCATTCTAATAAGTTTTATTTATAAAGATTAGTTGTATAATTAGAGAATCTCAGTCTCTCACACATTTAATACTACTGATGAGTTATATTATGAAAATTCATGTTTGTAAAAATGGTAGTTATTTATTCATTAAATGAAATGTAAATATTAAGAAAAGGGTGCAATTAATTAAAAAATGTCAAGTCATTTAAAAACTATTCCTAAAATTTGATAAATCTCATTTCAGAAAACGTTCCACTTTTATTTACACACAGCAAACCAGGTCACCATCTATGTCCAAATATATATTTTAAAGCATATGTAGTAGTATATTATGTATGTTTATATTTTGTTTCTATGACTTTTGAATGAGTAAAAATGCTTTTACTCCTCACTTCTTATGTATAAGTCTCTATTTTTAACTGCAAAGATTTTAGCTTTATTTTTAACATTTATTTGAATATGACACTATTTCCAAAATTGTCTGTTCCCTACTGTGCTTGAGCCTGATTTTATAAGATAGGGTAAAACTTAGTTTTAACCAGCATTAATAAAGATCATTAACAATATATGATTATAAATTCTTATGTTCTTGCTGTCACATTCATTTGGTAATGTAAACTATATTCATAATTAGATAACAATGTCCTCTTCAAATAGCTGCCTTTTCAGTAAATGGCTTCATTTAAAGCATTTTAATAAGACTAATAAAAATATTTTTCTTATAATGCTATTTGGAAAAAATATATATATATATACATATATATATGTGTGTGTGTGTGTGTGTTTATGTAGCAGTAAGTAAATAGCTCACTAAGATAAGTCACTTTCTTAAGAGCAAAAGTTGTCAACATATTTAATTATTATGGCTGGTCACACTAAAAATATAACAGAATTTTTTATTTAACCATAAACAAAAAGTTCAAATAGTCAATAAATTGTTGGACATGTTAGTTTGAAAATAGTCAGATGGTTGCTCTATCTTTTATCTACCTATTCATCCATGTATCTATATATCTATCTGTATCTACCACCATACCAAAAGCTTGATATATATAAGAATATGATACAACAAAGAAGAGAAAACCCCTTTGTAAGTTTTTAATAATGTGTTGTATTATGAAGGGAGGCAGATGCCTGTTTCTGAAACAAAACAGTACGGTTGACCTTGGGCAAAATGGGTTTAAACTCCACAGGTCCGGTTACACATGGACTTTTTTTTTCAATGTTTTTATTTATTTTTGAGAGAGAGAGAGCAAGCAGGGGAGGGGTAGAAAGAGCGGGACAAAGTATTAGAAGCAGGCTTTACACTGACCACAGTGAGCCCGATGTGGGACTTGAAATCACGAATCATGAGCTCAAGACCTGAGCTGAAGTCAGCTGCTCAACTGACTGAGCCACCCACGTGCTCTGGAATTTTTTTTTTTTTTTGATACAGTATAATTGCACAAATGTGTTTTCTCTTCCTTATGATTTTTTTAAATAACATTTTCTTTTCTCTAGCTTTATTGCAAGGATACAGTATATAGTATACATAACATACAAAGTATGTGTTTATTGTTTATATTATCAGTGAGGCCTCCAATCAACAGTAGACTATTAGTAGTTCAGTTTTGGAGGAGTCAAAGTTATAATGCAGGTTTTTTACTGTGTGGTTTGCCCAAGCCCCTAACCTCTGAATTGTTCAAGGGGCAACTGTATATATAATTTTGTCCCCATGAATATTCCTTAACCATTTTTGTGTACTGTCTTTTCTCATTTGATTCCTTCTGTGTTTTCCCTGCCAACTCCTTCTTTATGTCCTTTGCTTTGCTTTTATTTTATTTTATTTAAAAAAATTTTTTTTAATGTTTTATTTATTTCTGAGAGAGAGAGAGGCAGCATGGCGGGGGGGTAGGGGGATGGTCAGAGAGAAAGGGAGGTACAGAATCCGAAGCAGGCTCCAGGCTCTGAGCTAGTTGTCAGCACAGAGCCCGACACGGGGCTTGAACCCATGAACTGTGAGATCATGACCTGAGCCAAAATCGGACACTTAACCAACTGAGCCACCTAGGCACCCCTGTCCTTTGCTTTTAGATATCTCATTGATCCTTTTTTTTAAATCTTCTCAGTCTGTCATCTATCTTTTCATGGCTTTTGCCCCTAAATTGCTTTGGGTGAGTCAACTCTGAGAATGTAATAACCACAGATACATTCTCTTGAGCTTTGTCAATTTAGTGGCAGGAGTTTGTTTAGATGCGTGAGGGTACTACCAGGAAGGCGATAGCACTAATGCCATAAACCTTATAACGAATACTTGATCCTCTTAGATTGTGTTTCTAGTTGATGTCTTAATAGAAATAGACCTATCTTGCCTGACAGGAGGAAAATTGACTCAGAGGCTTTTTGAAATGAGAGTATGGTCTTGTGGGGGTTATGTGCAGTATGTCCATTATGGTGACTATGTAATATTGTCATGTTCATGACTGTTGCTGGGTCCCTGTGTTTGAAACACTTCATTACTAAAGTCTTTCTTGAGGATTGGGTTTGGCTGTCATTCTGACCAGGATCATTTCATAGCTCATGAACATAATACATTTACATTAGGCAAGAACATTTCCAGGACCTGACTGATATATGGAGATGGGACCTGATGTTGTTCGGTGGAAAGAACACTGGAATTTGAATCAGAAAACCATTAAGGCTACATAGATTTGACCTCTTATTGTGTATTCTTTAGATATATAGAGCCATTGGTTTAGATAAAAAAAGAACTATAAGCTGGCTTGTCTCACTGTAAATTCATGATGTTTGTCTTAAGTGAAGAAGCCCTTGGGCCTCTTCAAGAATCCTACTTTTTAACTTAAGCCTCCAACTTTCCCTTTCTCCCAGACACTTGAGCACATCTGCCCACTTTATTCTTTGCTGATGTCCATGCTTCCTATTTCAGGAGAAAATGGAGGCAGTTGGAGAACTTTCTCATGATCCCATCAGAGAATCTCCGGTGCACTCTGCCTTCTTGAATGTTCCTGGAGAATGACTATCTGCGGTCCCAAGGCCAACTCCTGCATTGATGCCCTGGATTCCATCCACTTTCATCTACTTAAGGGCATTGCTGCAGCTTTTCTCCTCTCTCTTATGCATCATAAATTGTTTCCTATCTACTGGGACTTTTCCTTCAGTATACAACCTTGCTGTTTTTTCTTCCATCTTGGAGAGAAACATTTAAAAGTCATGAAAACCACTCTCCATGAAACTCTCCATGGAGTAATCTATCCCTTGAAGCTACCCCCAATTTATCTTTACAATGAAACTCTCCAAACGTATTGTTTCCACACTCTGTCTCTGTTTCTCTTTTCTGTCTTAAACCCACCTAACCAGGTTTTTGTTCTCAGTGCTACAACAAGATCATCTTGTTAGGCATACTGATGACCTTCATATTCTTAATCATAGGTATTTTTTACTGTTTCAATATGCCATCACAGTTTGTATAGAGATTATTTACCAAGCAACTTTAGAATTCATTGAATTTGCAAAAGATCATCTTTCACAAACTTATTGCAAAATATCATTGCTTTACGTTGTAGTGAGCTTATCTTTCAAGTTTTAAAACAAATCTCTTTTTACTAAATGATATACCAGCCAGAGAGACTGACAACATTTGCTCTATACAAAAAAGAGAAGAATGACTACTAAAGCTATATATCATAATTGAATTATAAAAATAACTGAAAACTTTTATTTTTACAGTTTCACAATTTGTCATAAAACAGAAGTTGTCAAAAATACGCTAAACCCTGTGTGGCAAGCATTCAAGATCTCAGTCAGAGCATTATGTAATGGTGATTATGACAGGTAAAATAAATGACAACTTTTCTGAGAGTTTTGAATATTTGCTATAGATTTGTATTTGATAATCTAAGCCAAATCTTAAAAATTAAGGGAACTTTTTTATGTATGTAAATGTGTATTTACCAAATATAGATGATTTATTTAGAATTTTTAATAACTTTTTATTCATGATTATTTGGGGAAGAGGGATAATTTGACTAAAGTTTGGTTAAACTGATTTTCAAAATCCAAAAATATGCAAAGTGCTAAAAATACATTAAATTTTACTTTATTTTAACATATTATTCAAAAGTCACTCTAGAATTTGTATTGCCTCAATGCTTTAATTTGGTATTATCTTTCTGGAGTGGAATAAGTAAACATAGAAGACTATGACTAGGTATATTATCAACTCTGAGGCATTCTTGAAGATTCTGTTTGGCATCACTGGTCTCACAGATGTTGAATCATAAAAGTTCTATAGATTTAGGATGGGGAGATTTTGGTGCTCTACCAGGAATTAGGTGAGGTGACCCTGAAGATCCTCCCACAATATACCTGAAGATTTCTTGATATTAAAGTTTTTTTTTCTTTTTCATATGGAATCTGATTATAAGGCTTAACATTAAAGCCCTTACCCCCAAAAGAAAAGCAAATAAATAGAAAGCAAAAACACAATCTTTTTGTTATTTTATTTATCTTATTACTTGAGTATTAGACAAATGCAAATTTATTCTATTAACTAATAGAGAAGGAACTATTGAAGGAATTATTGGTTAGCGGCATGTCATTAAATTTACTTTAAAAATTGAAGTTGAATGTCATTTTTATTCATTTAAGAAGATCATAATTTTATTTAACTGAACTCATTTTTTAAGAAAGTGGTTCTTGCAATGTGGTTCTTGATTAGCAGTATCAGCATAACCTGGTTTAACTTTGTAGAAATTAAAATTCCTAGGCCCCAACCCAAGCCCACTGTATCAGGAACTCTGGGCATGAAGTCCAACAATTCAGGGTTTGAGAAGCTTTCCATGTGATTGTGATTCATCCTAAAATCAAGAAATCCTGCTCTAACACAATGGTTTTCAAGAGTAGAAAAGTAGTTGCAGACCTTTCCATTGAGGAGCTATGTCAGATTCTACACGCTTCTCCCACACACTTTCCCTATCCCTTTGAAGAATCAATAAGAGTGAAAAACCTTCAAAATATAGTAATAAAATCATTAAAATCAATTTTAAACTATTTTGTAAAACCTATATTATTTCATCTAAGAAAATCTGCAACTTATTTTTAAATTCTCAATCATGTTATTTTAATCTTACTAAGTAACTTTATGTGTATGTTTTCCTCATGGACAGAACAATCAAAGTAGAGGTGTATGACTGGGATCGAGATGGGAGGTAAGACAATCTTTTTTCTTTTATTCTTGCTTTTGAAATTTAATTTGCTTTCAAAATATACTGATATGACCACAGTTTTTACTTTTAATCTTCAGATTAAAGATTGTGTCTTACGTTGCCAAATGTTACCGAGCTGCTTACATGGAATTTTAAGAATTAGTGTAATTTTTCAATTTTGAAAATAAAATAGTGGTCTTCCTCATTTGCAGTAACATTGTAAAAATTTTCAACTAGGATTTGATGATTTTTCATTGTACAACTTACACATGTCTTACATAGCTGCGTAGCAGTGGTTCTCAAATGTCTGTGTCTCATAATTTCTCTGAAGATTCCTATAACTTTCTATCCCATGTCATTCATGGGAACACCTGAGCACCCTTCTCCCCACCCCCCCAAAAAAACTCATACCTCACAAACAAAAAACAAAACAAAATTCTAGAATTATGTCTGGTGATTGCCAATACAAATAGATGTTCAGAGCTCCAAAATCATGGTTTTCCTTTGCATATCACAGTACATGTTAAATACTAACAGAGAAGGTATACACTACTTCTTTCTCTTCCTTCTTTATTTTCACATGGTTTCTACTTTCTTAGGTAGGATTGATACTGACGTGATACAAAAATTTTTTTAACATTTATTTATTTTTGAGAGACAGAGCTTGAGTGGGGGAGGGGCAGAGAGAGAGGAAGACACAGAATCCAAAGCAGGCTCTGGGTTCTGAGCTGTCAGCACACAGCCCAACATGAGGCTCAAACCCACAAACTGTGAGATCATGACCTGAACTGAAGTCAGATGCTTAACCAACCAAGTCACCTAGTCAACCCAATACTGAGTTGTTTTTAAATGATGTTAAGCCAAGGGAGCCAGAAATGCTCACATCTCACCTTGCCCTAGGTAACTGCCTCTGCAGGTCATTCCTGAAGGGACTGAATATACAGATGCCAAGGGAAAATGACAAGGAGGAAAGCAATTTTGCTTGGCTAATGTCCTACATACACTCCAACCCAAAGTTCTCTGAAAAATGGAGTTCATGGAGTTAAGTTAATCTTAGTCAAGATCTAAGCAAGGCCTTCCTCACTGCATTTTTAAAAAATGTTTATTTATTTATTTTTGAGAGGGAAAAGGGACTGAGAGAGGGGGGAAAGAGAATCCCAAGCAGGCTGTATGCTCAGCACCAAGCTAGATATAGGGCTCGATCTTAATGACTGTGAGATCATGACCTGAACTGAAATCAAGAATGGGACACTTAACCAACTAAGCCACCCAGGCACCCTTCACTGCAATTTATATAAGCCTGCCTAGCCTCAAGGGATGAGAGTTTCTGGATACCTGAGCACTCCTGTTAATGTAGGAACAGTTCAACTGAGAAGTCCGAACTGTTCTGAGGGGGCAGCCCTTGTGCTACATAGGCAGGAAAATGGCTAACTGGAGAGCCACACAAGCATATAGGTGACATTTGACCATACATTCGTTTATATACATCGTCCAATTGGTGATGTGAAATTTGGTCCAACTAATATTTTCTGCTTCTCATGGATTGATAAGGGAAGATGAAGACAGAGGTGAAGATACTATCCCACATCTCAGCTCTCATCAAATAATTGATTTCTATCTTCAAGTGCAATCTCAAGCATGACTTTGCTAAAACACCCTAACACTATGTGAAGTTACTCTTTCTTTAAAGTTTATTTATTTATTTTTGAAAGAGAGAGAGGGCACAAGTGAGGGAGGGGCAGAGAGGGAAGGAGAGAGAAAGAGAATCCCAAGCAGGCTCTGCACCATCAGTACAGAGCCAAATGGCAGGCTTGAACAGGAATTGCAAGCACATGACCTGTGCTGAAGTCAAGAGTTGGATGCTTAACTGACTGAGCCACCCACGCCACCCTAAAGTTACTCCTAAAGTCAGTCAATTTCCACATGAATTCTGGAGAAACCTCAGTAGAAAACATTATGTTTCCTCATAGAGACATGTGCTCTATCGCTTCATTGAACTTTATTCACTAAGAAAATGAGTTTTGTACCTCAGAATAAATAGAAGAAGAAATAATTCCAATCTGAGTAAAGTAGAACTTTCTGCCTTTTCTGATATAAGGGTATGCCTTATATCATACCCTGTTTCAAATTATAATTGAGAATGGGCAAGTGGTGGCCTTTCTCTAATAATATTAGGAAATTAGGGAAATTTTAATTTGAACACTTTGAAATGAAGTGTGTAAATTCAGGTTTCATTTGCATCTATGACCTTTAATCCAAAATTTGCAGACATTGTAAATGTTTTTATTGTCCTGTTTTGAAAAGTGAGATTTTATGGCTCTCATTCCATCTCCAGTCTACTTCTGAGCCACAAAAATCTTGAGTCATTTTGGAGATCAGAATTACCTTGGAATTTAATTATCATTTTTCTTTCTTTTTTGATATTGGAGTTTGGAGAGTTCCTATACAGGATATGATTTACTGAATGTTTTTAATATGCCGAGTATTCTCTAAGCCTTTTCCAGGTTAATTCCTTATTTAATTGTTGCAATAAGAGACAGGTAGTGTATTTTACAGATTAAAAAAATCAAGGCAAAGAAGTACCGTGCCTAGGTCACACAATTAACAAATGGTGAAGCCAGGGCTTGAACTCTGGCTGTGTGCTTCTTCTTACAGTTCACCCATAAATAATACACTCTTTCTCTAACATTGTAGCTGTAAATCATGGCATATAAATAAAAGCCTTCAACCTGGGCATTGGTCTTACTCTATGATTCTTTGGCAGTCGATAATACTGTAATTAAGAAGAATGTAAGTCCTGTTTAAGAAACCTTTTAACATAAATATGTCATTACCTAACATTTTATATTACCCAGAGACATGGATGAAGCATTCCTTGGTAGCAAGTCTTATGTAACAGGAAGTTAGGTAGGGGTAAATGAGTATTTCAGATTTTGAAAGAATTTTGATAGTTATCCAAAGGGCCAGTGAAGTGTATAAAAGAGCTGACTTAGGTTATGAGAATAAGAGCTCGAGTGAGAACAAGAGCATGAGAGAGAGTAGAAATAGAAAGATGGGGGCAATTATGGAATGTAGTTAAAAGAAGTGAAGCATTTGGGTCATTAGATTGGGAGATTTTTTTCAATATACGATGATTTACTTTGGAGACATGAATTTAGATGGAAAGAAAACATTCAGATGTTGAAATTTTATAAACTTATCTTGTCTTTGGATCTTCACCTATTGGTGGTAGTGGATTCCAATTTGATTTGTTTTTAAATTCCACCTCAATATACCATCATGAACAACATGTTCAAAAGAAGTCTAAGGAGTAAGACTGTCTGACAATAGAAGGGAATGAAGGTGTCAGGGGAAGAACTGTTAGGGGGAAACTTTAAATATTCCTTGGAAATGAATTATATGATTAGCAGAATAACTGGAGGAATGTATTATAATTTTATAACTGGCTTAATAATTTTTTAATGGGACAAAATGCTCTTTCTTTAATCCATATTTTAATCTAAGAAACTTCGGTGTATACTTTTATATGACCCGGGTATAGTAATTACCTTTACAATGTCAGCAAAATTATGTCTGAGAATGACATATAAAAAGAAAAATTAAAATGATTAAATAATTTTTGATAAGCATTTCATGTAAATAATATGATTTATGAAATTTGAAAGACACACTGGTCTCTAATAACAAAGATGCCTAAAAGCCATAAAATCCAGATACTATTTTTATAATGTGTAATAGTCACTGTGTAGATTGTTATACAAGCTGATATTCCAGCTTGTGGTTTCATGTGCTTATGATAACATGGTTATTATACTTTCTATATGCATTTTGTTTATCTGACATAATTTCCCAAAGTAAATATTCTTTTTTTTTATATTTTTATTACTTATTTCTAGGAGAGAGAGAGAGAGACAGCATGAATAGGGGAGGGTTAGAGAGAGAGAGAGAGAGAGGGACAGACTCTGAAATAGGCTCCAGGCTCTGAGCTGGCAGTCAGCACAGAGCCCGACGCGGGGCCCGAACCCACGAACCGCGAGATCATGACCTAAGCGAAAGTCGGACGCTCAACCGACTGAGCCACCCAGGCGCCCCCCAAAGTAGATATTCTTTTGTGAAATCAGAGTGAAGGTGATTTTACATTCACTGTGTTTCATGATACAATGTAATTATCAGCAGAAACTGTTTCCTACTGTCTCCCTGTTATCTTTAGTACTTGTCATAAATCATGTACCTGTATCAGTTTTTGAGCTCTATATCTAAATTGAGAACTTTTGTTCCCTCTATTTAGAAAAAAGATTATTTACACAGTGGACTCCTCCCAGCTCTTTTGACAGCCCTATAAGCATTGTCCAGTAGAAATATAATGAAAATCACATATGTAACTTAAAAAATCTAGTAGAAACATTGAAAACTAAAAATAAGCCAATGAAAATTGATGTAATAATAGATTTTACCTAATTCTACATGTGTGAAATATTATTTTAATATAGAATCGATATAAAATTATTAATGAAACAGTTTACAGTTTTTATACCGAGTCTTTGAAATCTGGTATGTTATTTATGCTTGCAGCATACCTCATTCAGACTGATGGCACCATGTAAAGTTTAATTAAATCCATGTAATATACATCATAAGTAACTTTATATCTGTTACTTGGTTTATTTTTAAATCAGTTTTATTTCTCTGTATGTCATAGTTTTGACTTGTCCCCTTATAAGGTGGGGAAAACCGGTCAGATATCTATATTATTTTGTGTATAAATTTAGCCATAGGTAACCCATAAAGTAATCTGATTTTTCAGTTTAGAGAGAATATTTCAGTCAAGAATGTAAGTGAACAACGCTTGACAGCGTTACCTGCTTAAAGTCACATTTTGTTTTACTGGCTAAGGTGCTTCAGATAATCGAGGTGATAATTATATTCTCAGATGAGAAACTTCAGGAAGTGGTGTGATCTTGGGTCAGAAATCTACTGGTATGTTTAATGTAATTCATCAACTTGAAATTAATTCCATAACAAACATCTTGTGTACCCCTGACGCATACAAAAATGTGGTAATCCTGTTGCACAAGTAACGAATTGACGTTAAAATGGGTGTCCTGAGCTAATTTGGAACAGAAGAAATACAGTCATTTGTCCTTTTCTATTTAAACACATTGGCAGTGGTCTGAGACTGGAGAGACATTGCTTGACCTTAGCATGAATAATCAGTGTAAATGTACCAATTTTCAACAAGTTAAAAACACTTAACTAAAATCATCTCCATAATCCCCACCATTTCTTCAAGTGATGTGAAGGAAGAATATTTAAAACCTCATTTTAACAATTGAAAAGCTGAAGTGCTGTGAAACTGACTTGTCTGGGTTACAAAGCAATCAGTGGTAGTATCTTTGAAAAGCTTCAATTGCGTGAAGTAGCTTCAGCTGACTTTGTAGCTCAATTTAAAATTCAGGGAGCATTAACAGAACAGCTCTGCATTAAAACCGTGTGGCTCTGATGTGGGACTGATTGTAAATGGGCCACCGAGTAGATCGCTATCTCTTGGAAGACGATTTGATGAAAAGGCTGAACTAGTGAACTGCCAATCTTAAAATCTGACTCTTGAACTGTGCTGAATAAGGAGAGTAAAGGTTTTATTATTAGCACTCTGCATTGTATCCAATGTAGTCATTTTAAATAGTGACACATAATAAGTGCAAACTTCATTCATCTGGGAAATGCTGTAGAAATGCTTTCTATCGTTTTCTAGTATGTTACCTTTGAAGATAGTTGATAAACACACACTTGATGTTTTAGTTCTGCAATTATGCAGCATCGTGGTGTGAAATAACAATGATTCTTGGTCCAGTGCCTCTCTCAAAAATTTACTTGTAAGTTATCTGAGACATTTATAACTCATTTAGGAGAAGCACATGCAAACCTTTTGTGGTTTTTTCATTTATTTTAAATTTCCTCACTTATTCGAACTGATCTTTCCCTGACAATAGCTGTCTGTCTACTTGCAGTTAACCCTCAATGTCCTAAATGTGTATTCACTGGATGAGATTCAGCCTCTTTTCTTGTTCCACTACCTACCACTCTTTTGGGACTTAAAACAAAAATGTTGATAAGAGGGCGCCTGGGTGGCTCAGTTGGTTAAGCATCCAACTTTGGCTCAGGTCAGGATCTCACGGTTCGTGGATTTGAGCCTCTGTGCTGACTGCCAGCTCAGAGCCTGGAGCCTGTTTTGGGTTCTGTGTCTCCCTCTCTCTCTGACCCTCCCTTGCTCATGCTGTGTGTCTCTCTCTCTCTCTCTCTCAGAAATAAATAAAACATTAAAATGTTGCATTGTGGTAAAATATATGTAATATAAAATTTACCACTTTAACCATAAAAAATGTTGATAAGTGGAATTCCATAATCTACATGTTGTTTACTGACATACTGTTTGTTCCTCTACCTACTATGAATTTAGGTAATGATTTTTCTCATAAAGAGTTTGTGGGGGTTTGTCCCATTTTACCTCCAACCTATAATTCTTACCCTCATGAAAGACTGATTTAATCATGTACATGATACCTAAAGTGGTAATCAAGCTTTTACATTTTATATCTGTATGTCCTAATAGATATTCTATTAACTAATTTCAGAAGAAATTGTTATTGAGCATTTATTATGTGCTAAACAATTTGTCAGGCTAGTGAAAACACACAATTCTTACTTATACAAGAATATTTTAATTTTCTTTAATGTGTTTCATATATCCTTTCACTTCTGTGTTAATTTTTGCCTGTTGATTTTCCATTCCTGCCAATTTTAATTAAAAAAACTTTTTTAATGTTTATTTATTTTTGAGGGAGACAGAGACAGAGCTTGAGAAAGGTAGGGGCAGAGAGAGAGGGTTCTCTCTGAATCTGAATCTGAAGCAGGTTTGAGGCTCCGAGCTGTCAGCGCAGAGCCCAATGCAGGGCTGGAACTCAGAAACTGTGAAATCATGACCTGAGTCAAAGCCAGATGCTTAACTGACTGAGCCACACAGGCGCCCCTCGGCCCAATTTAAAAACTCTCAGTTGTCTGAAAGCTTACCCTATATATCTAACTTCATTTAATCCCTCTGTTTTGTGTGTCATGTTTACCTTTAGGAATGCTGATTAGCATATCTAGCATATTATGATTTATGCTGAAATTTTGTTTCTGCTTTAACTGTCATATTAAATTGCAAACTCCCTGAGGTCAAGGACTGTATTTTGTCTTACTGTTTCTCACAGTGTAAGTTACAGTGCCTTTAATGTAGTAGCTTCTTGTGTTATTTCAATGTTACAGAAGAGAGCATTTGAAATAACTCTGTTGTCTTTCTGATGAACACACAATCCTCCATCAGTACTGGTTATTTATCTTCTCATTTCCACCTTTACTTGAAATTATGAAATTATCTTGAATAATGTTAGCAATTATATTTCTTTAGTTGAAACTTCAGTGAGTAATTAATTCAGCTGTCATTTTTTCACTTTTTAAAAACTTTGTAGACACCTTAGATTTTATATGTACCTATAATCTTATTATCATACACATTATTTTTTCTGCTTTATTCTATGTTCAAATAGTGATGACTTTCACTAAGTAAACAACAGAGTTATCAAATTCAAATCAAGAAATACACTTACGTTTTAATTTTTGATTTCTGATCACCTTAATATTTATTTCATTTGCCTCCATTAGAATGTCAATAATCAAATTTGGAATGTAAACTAATTTCCCATTTTGATATAAGATAATTTTTAGAGTCCTTAGGACTGAAAAGGACCTTTAGAGTTATTTTTTTTTTATTTTAGAAAGAGACTGAGTCTATTTCATTATGTCCAATTTGAATTAATCATCAACTTCACCACTAAATCTCCCTTTCCTCTCATAAGTTTTATTCTATTGTGAGATTACCAGGGGTGATATTCAAATGTTTTTTTTTTTTTAATATTTTTATTTATTTCTAGGAGACAGAAAGAGAGAGAGACAGCGTGAGCAGGGGAGGGTCAGAGAGAGAGGGAGTCACAGACTGAAACAGGCTCCAGGCTCCGAGCTGGCAGTCAGCACAGAGCCCGACGCGGGGCCTGAACCCACGAACCGCGAGATCATGACCTGAGCGAAAGTCGGACGCTTAACCGACTAAGCCACCCAGGCGCCCCGATATTCAAATGTTTATTAGCCGTCAAAATAGATGATGGCTGTGCAATTGAAGAAGGGCCTTTGAAACCCTTTTCTTTGCCAGGGTCAACCTTTTAATTGTTGGATAATAGGGTGGCCTGGGGAGCCCTAGGGAAGGTGCTTGGAAACTGGGGTAGTAGGAATGTTCATAAGAGATTGAATCGTGGAGTAGACAAGAGGTTTAGAGTAGACTCACTCTGAAAAATAGGTAATTAGAAAAATGTTTTTCTATTTTTACATTTACTTTGACTGTACTGGACTTACACCCTTGAGTATTATCTTGAGTCATTATCATAATCCTTGTCTTGAAGACTTGAAAGATCAGATTGACTCCTCCTTAGCTCTCAGCTGTTTCCAGTCATTTGCCAACTCCAGCATCTCTAAGAAATAAATAATGAAATCATGCCATTATTGTAACTAATGTGAATTCATGATTTTCCTAAAGCTAATTCTATAATTATTTACAGTTTCCACGAGGTTAAAAGAGGAAATAAATATAGATATTTATGAAAAGAGTGTAAATATTTGTTACAAGGATTAAATTGGAATTTAATTTTTCAACAGTATCATAATTTGTACAACACTGTGGTGGGAATAATTTTTTAAAAGTCTATGGGAACGCCTGGGTGGTCTAGTCAATTCAGCTATTGACTTCAGCTCAGGTCATGATCTCACAGCTCAAAGGCTCATGAGTTCGAGCCCCACATTGGGCTCTTTGCTCACATCTCAAAACCTAGAGCCTGCTTCTGATTCTGTGTCTCCCTCTCTTTCTCTGCCCCTCCCCTGTTCATGTTCTATCTCTCTCTCTCAAAAATAACGTTAAATTTTTTTTTAAGAAGTCTATGGATACTGAAAGAATAGTAAATAAAGCAACAGTACATTAGAAAAAGTTTTTGTAGTGCAGTTTAGGGAAAGGAAAAAGAAATTGGAACAAAAGAAAGCCTGAATCATAGTAGTGGAGGACCACCAGAATTATTAGAGTCATAGGATTTATATAGTCGTAGAAATAGAAGAATGGGAGTTTGTAGAGAAGGATTGTTAAGAATAGCACAGAATATTCTGGCAAGCTCTGGAATGAAGGAAAATGGGTGGAACTGAGGTTTTACAAATGTGTGTCAGAAAAGATGTGCGTTATAAGTCCGCATCTTCAAAATAAGTAATTTTGTATCTCCAATGCCACCATTGCTGAATTAAGATTAACTCATTGACATTGTTGGGAAGGAAAAATTTTCCTTTATCCTCAAGATTCTTTAAGCTGGTCTAAGAATTAAATTGACATGAGGCAGATTAACAAGAGAAAATTCTAGTTTAATTACATACATATGGGAGTGCCGTAAGACTAACAGGGCCATAGGCAACCAGGCAATTGAGACTTATCTGCCATCCAGAGCTAAGGAGAAATGAGTGGAGGTCTGGGACTTCAAAGGGAAAGAAGGCTTTTTCACAGGAAGATAAAGAATAAGTTTTTGGTAAGAAATGTTTACTGGGCTCTAGGGAGACAACTGGGACACAGGAGGAATTTTAACAAACAGGCTTTGCTAAGTCTGTTCACCATAAGAGTTTTACAGGGAGTTTTCCACCCTCCTTACCATACCTACTTCATATTATAATAATATGTCCTTCCTGGAACAGGTCCTCTACCTAAAGTCTCTTAGGCAATTAGGTGAAAGGTCAAAAGTTCTTCCTAAGCCTTCTGTTTCTTAAAAATAATCAGCTTAAAATAAAGATATGCAAAAGAGACACATTTTGGGGGAGCCTGGCTGGCTCAGAGGAGCATACTACTCTTGATCTTGGGGTTGTAAGTTTGAGCCCCATGTTGCGTGGAGAGATTACTTACATAAATAAAACTTTTAAGAGACACGTTTTGGAGTGGTAAATGTTGCTCCCCTACAGGACAGAAAAAGCAGTCAAATTACCTGAAAATGTTGCTTTTTAACTTGGTTTATCAATGTGATTTAGTAGTAAGATCTATAACTCTCAGGACCCAATACTCTACAGTAACTCAGTTTGAGACCTGCTAGGAAAGAAACCTGTTTTTTTCAAGGCTAACCAAGTTTTAATTTAGGATGAGAATAGGAAGAATAAGAAATTAAAAAATAACCAGTTGAGCATTTTACATGATTTGAAACAATTTCTGCAAGGTTTAAATTTCACTAATAATTAATCAAAAGACATACCATTGACCCAAAAAAAGTCCACATAAATGAAAAGAATAAAACATAAAGAAAACAAAATAGAACACTATGAAATAATCTCTGAATTTGGAAGGCCTTTTTGAACATAATAAGAGTTGGAGCTAAAGAGTCCTTTTTTAAAATAAACTTTTTAACTTTGATTTGATTTGATTTACTTTTTGAGAGACAGAGTGCGAGCAAGGGAGGGGCAGAGAGCAGGAGACACAGAATCTAAAGCAGGGTCCAGGCTCTAAGCTGTCAACGCAGAGCCTGAGGTGTAAAATAAACTTTTTTAATTCAATGTTAATGAAATATAGAAAAGTGCACAAATCATAAATATACAGCTCAATAAATTTTCACAGATTTGAATGTAGCATGCAAATTTAGCACCCACATCGAGAAACAGCTTTACCAGCACTACAGAAGCCTTTCTCCACCCTCTTGCATTCATTATTTCCCCTCCTGCCAAGTTAACCACCTTCCTGACTTTTAACATCCTTTAGTGTTGCCTGTTTATATAAATGGAATTGAATAGTAGGTTCTCTTTTGTGTCTGCCTTCCCTCAACATTAAGTTTGTGAGATTTGTTCATATTACATGTAATTTATCTTAATTTTTTCATTCACTAATATATATTGCACTCTTGTCTTATTAGTTGAAGAGACAAAAACATCTAAATCATATACGAATTCAATCAGTATTTTCCAAGTGTAGGATTCTAGATCCTGTTTTAATGTTGAGCAATAACAAAAAGGAAGCCTTTAATTGCACTTTATTCCCCATAAAAATTAAGGCACCCCCTGCTTTACCTCAGATGGTTGTGATTCAAGTTCCTGTTAGCATCTCCATGGGTACTTGATTTTGTCCTTAAAATTTAAGGCTTTCTGTTTCTATTATATTCAAGACATTCAAGAATAATTTCTTATTTAGATGATTTTAGCCAGAGAACAGTCTCCTAATGAAAGGAAACAGAGTTTTAAATACCATTTTGAGAGACGGACAATTGTGTAGACAAGATATTCAGGGGTTCAGCTCTGAAGCAACACAACATTGTTTCTTTTTGTCATTTTTATTATCATCTCCTGCCATCCTTCAGACTGTTTTGCAGTTTTTAATTTTAGTCTGAAAAAAAAATACAACCTATTTATATTATAACATGCATGGAAAATGTGTTGACTTTTCCAAAAGAGGAACACAAAGGCCTACTCTTTTTCCCATCATGGTACTTATTTTTGGATACCAAGTTACTGGATAAAATGTTGGTTCAATTAACATATTTGTGGGGCACCTGGATGGCTCAGTTTGTTAAGTATCCGACTTCAGCTCAAGTCATGATCTCTCTGTTCATAGATTCAAGCCCTGTGTCAGGCTCTGCTGACAGCTCAGAGCCTGGAGCCTGCTTCAGATTCTGTGTCTCCCTCTCTCTCTACCCCTCCCCCACTCACATTCTGTCTCTCTCTCACAAAAATAAATAAACTCTAAAAAAAAATTAAACAATTAACATATTTGTGACTTCAGGCTTTTTTATCATGTGCATCCCAAAAGATTTTCGGATTCATTTTCAAAAAAGTTCTCCTTTTGCTTATATTGAAGAATATTTTGCACATCTCCATAATGATCTTAAATATCTTCTCTGTTCTATAAGATAGAAAGCCTTGAGCTTTTCCTGTAATCAAGAGTAAAGTGTGTTTGTTCATTTATTGCCAGAAACACTGTGAACCTTTTGCAGCAATGGGAGATGCTCATGAGAAACACTTGAAATCCTTTTCCTTAATATAATACCTCTCCAGCTAAGGATACTGGTTCAGTAGGCTTGGGATACAGTCTACACGTGAGTTGTTTGAAAAAATTCCCCAGATCATCCTAATTCAGATTTGAGTTGAGAACCGTATTTTGAAACTCAATCTGTTTGAAATAGGAAAATTTAAAACTAAAACTAAAACAAAAAACTTTAACTGATTAAACCATTTTTCCCCTGAGATTAGGAACTGAATATCAATAAATTAAATGGAACAAATGCTTTCTTGAGTGTCTATGAAGTGCATATTGCTGTCCTAGTTACTGCAGGCTAATTAAAATTGATTGACATACAGCCCGTGAATTGAAGAAGGATATGGTCTTGCAGTGTATGGTACTATCCTAGGAGCAAAATACTAGGCATAGCATGTTCCTTGAGAAATGTGTAATGTATTGTTAAATTTTAGAGAAAGGTAAGTTCATATCTGAGCAGACGTACCCAGATGTGCTCATGACATAGTATGATAGGTGATTTATCTGAAAGGTGAGCCGGAATTTTAAAAGAAGGGATTTTGTGAACCCAGTAAGTGAAGGGTTTTGTTTTGGGCTTGTGATTGTGAGTAGGTTATAATATATTAGAGAGAATTAATGGGAAATACAGATATGTATACAAAGGTAGGTCAAGACCATATGATGGAAGGCCTCTGAGAGACTGAAGATTACTTAGCGAATTCCATTGGAACTTTGGGGTCATTAAGAGATTTGGTTCCTGAGTAATGAACCAAGGACATTTCCCATATGAGAGAGATGGGAAAATATTTGTAGAATGACTTGGAATCAGGGAGACATAGAAGTACAAAAACTAGTTTGGAGGTTAAGGAGGTTATTGGGATAGTAATGAAACTTGTATTAGGTTGGCAGCAAAGGCAATAAAAAATAATAAAACCCTTGTCATGAAAAACAACTAAATTACATTTTGAATATGCATAGAGCTTTGCAGTTTACAAAAGTGTTTTTCATCACTTTCTCATCTGATCCTTACAAGAATCCTATAGGTATCATGTATTATCTTCCTAGCTTTGCTGATAAATGAATTGAGGTTAAGTTTCTTGCTTCAGATTGTCTGCATGGTTTGGGAGCTTTTCGGTTCTTTAAACAAAATGAGGCTAGACACTAGGGCCAGTGTTAAGGAAATAGAGTCTATAAGTTTTTAGCTGCCAGATGGTTAGAGCTGAAGACTGAAGTAAAACACAAATCTCATATTCTGAATGTAGTTGACAACAAAATATGCACATCATCAATGGAAATAAAGAAATTTCCATCAATTACAAGATGGAAAACTTGTAAATTTGTGGAAATTGAAGTGACTATGATGGACCTGATTTTGGACTTAGTGAATTAAAACTTTTTTATTAGCTTTTTTCTTAAAGTTTGTATTCAAATTCCAGTTAGTTGACATACAGTGTAATATTAATTTCAAGTATACAACACAGCAATTCAACACTTTGATATAATACTTAGTGTTCATCACAAGTGCCCTTCTTAATCCCCATCACCTATTTAACCATCCTCCCACTCACCTCCATTCTGGCAAACAGCAGGTTGTTCTCTATAGTTAAATGTCGGTTTCTTGATTGGCCTCTCTCTCTTCTTTTTCTCCTTTGCTCATTTGTTTTGTTTCTTAAATTTCACATATGAGTGAAATCATATGTATTTGTGTTTCTCTGACAGACTTACTTTGCTTAGCATAATGATAACTCTAGCTCCATCCATGGCTTGGCAAACGCCAAAATTTCATTTTTCTCTATGATTGAGTGATATTCCATTGTGCATATATACCACATCCACTTTACCTATTCATCAGTTGATGGGCACTTGAGCTGATTCCATAATTTGGCTATTGTAGATAATGCCGCTATAAACATCGGGGTACATGTATCCCTTTGAACTAGTATTTTTGTATTCTTTGGATAAATACTTAGCCAATTGCTAGGTTCTAGGGTAGTTCTATTTTTAACTTTGAGGAACCTCCATACTGTTTTCCAGAGTGGCTGCACCAGTTTCTTTTCCCACCAACAGTGTAAAAGGATTCTCCTTTCTCCATATCCTCACCAACATCTGTTGTTTCTTGTGTTGATTTCAGACATTCTGATAGGTGTGAGGTGATGTCTCATTGTACTTTTGATTTGTATTTCCCTGATGATGAGTGATGCTCAGGATCTTTTCATGTTGGCCATCTAAATGTCTTCTTTGGAGAAATAACCTATTCATGTCTTCTGCCCATTTTTAAGTTGGATTATTTTGGGGGGTATTGAATTTTATAAATTCTTTATATATTTTGGATTCTAACCGTTTATCAGATATGTCATTTGCAAATATCTTGTCCCATTCCATAGGTTGACTGTTTTCCTTAACTGTGCAGAAGCTTTTTATTGTGATAAAGCTTTTGCTTAGTTTTGATGAGAGACTACCAAATGTAAACCTAGAGAATGGTCTCAATCAGACAATACTAGAACTCATGATGGGCTCATGCCAGAAGAGCAAAAATATTAAGATCATATCAACCTAATTCTGTTGTGCCTTCTTCTACAATACGCAGCTCTCTCTTCCTAACAGATACATATATTTGAAAGACTTGGCTCTGCTTTATCTCCCCCAAGATTGCTTTTTCCATTCCTTTTCTTTTTTTCCACCTCTAATTCTTTTTTAAAGTTATATATCACAGTGGAGAATGTATATCAGGCTATTAGAAATGTGAGAATAGGGGATTGGAGAGATGCTGGAGTGTAAAACAAAGGTATAAATTGGAGAATCATCTACCTAAAAGTTCTCTTTGACACAATGGAAGTATATATGATTACCTACTGAGAGTTTTGGGGAAAAATTCTACAGAGCTAGTCATAAAAGTCTTCCAGTTAAATTAAACTTCTAGTTGTAAGTGATGAAAAGATTCTGATAGTAATGATGTTGATCATTTGTGCAATAGGATGTATTGCTATGCATTGGTCACCCATTATTTTCTCTGTGATTTCTAAATACCAAGACTGTTTGAGATTTTGTGTTACCCATATGTGTTGTAAAGCTGTACAGTGTTTGTTAATCACCTACTAGTATTCCAAATACACATAAAACTAAGCTTAGTGACAACAAGGCCTGGAAAAACAGTTTGTTAAGATTTAGCAAGTGACAAGTTCACTATAGACATGAATTTGCCAAATACCTTTACTTTGTAACAGTTTTAATATTTCATTGAAATTGGCTAGTCAGAAAGAGAGAGAAAATTAATAAGAGAGACTATGCGGTGTGTGCAGTCCTGTTGTTATATAAACTATTCTACAAATAGGTTGGTAATCCAATTTCAAGATCATTCAGTATAGGAGTTTTAGGTTTAATTTGATATCTCAAGCAATTTTACACATTTCCTCTCAATTCTCAAAAAAATTCCAATAAGAAATATTATTATTGTTCTTTTTCCAGACCTGAAAATGAAGGCTCAAAATGTGGAAATGTTTTTTCCATTTTGCATGACTATTAAGCAGTCATTGGCTTTCAAATAAAACTACTGCTTATTCCTCTATCTTTCTAAGCACTGCTTTTATCTCCCATCATCTTTTGCTTCTCAATGTAGGAAAAATGGAGCATGGTATTCAGAATTCCAGAATCTTTTCTTTGAAATATAAATTCTTAGCTTTAGCATTTGATGTTAACTATCGTAGACACAACCTGAGAGAATTAAAACAAGACAATAGTACATTGTAGCCATTTATTCATGTTGCATTCTGGACATTGTATATATTTAAATGGATTCAGTGTAATTATTTGGCATTGAGGTTCAGTTAAAAGAAGTACTCAGTAACAATCGTATGACTAGGAAATAAGGTCGTTAAAAAGAATTAGATTTTTTTTTGGTATCGCAATTTCTCCTATGATTAGTATTTATTATATAATATATCTAAGGATGTTGAAATCTGCATTTTTTGATTTTTAGGTTGACTAAACACATATAGTTATAATACAGGTGGCGTGTATTCATTTAAATTGTGTATCCTATGCTAAGAGGTGTTGCAGAATTATTGGCAACCTTTTCCAGAAACTAGAATTTTTAAATCTCCAGATTGATATATACATGAAAATGTATGAAAGTACATAAATATTCATAGATTATGCCACTTCAGTTGTTTGGTTCACTAGTACTATTCTGTGATTATATACCACAGAATAGAGATAAAAGCTTATAAACATATTTTTGGCCACGATTTGTGATTTTCTACATAGAACAAAATAAACATACAAATGAGAAGAATTTTCTGATGTGTCATTTTCCATTTATGTTTAAAATGAATTCACAATTGGACTGTTTGTTTAGATTTATAGAAAATCCTTACATCTAAATCTTCACACGTTCATAGTGCCCACATGAAGTCACTGCTATCTAAATAGTTTAGTGTTATTTTTCCTAAAAGCGTAGAATAGGAGTTAATATGTGGAAAAAGTCAACCATACATGTACTTTAGGTCACATGGTAATACATTTTTATATACGTAGTAGAATATATATATGGAATAGTCTAAATGAACAAGCCAAGGGGGTATTTGCATTTTAAACTTATATTTTAACCTCTAAATTTAATTTTAACATATATTGATACCAGGGCTGCATTTATGGCCATTTTCTAAGACAATACTTTTCTTCCAAGAAAGAACCCAAAGGAAACTTTTGGTGTTCTGTTCAGAATAATTCAAGTTAATCAACTCACTTTTTTTTTTTTGAAATGAATAGGAAAATGTATTTTATGGTCTTATAAGGTGAAAAATTTTTAGTAGAAAGTTTAGTGACTTACCCAAAGTCAGTAAATCCCAAAGGTAAAAGTTATAAGCAGACATTAGTTTTATTGTATTGCATAGATATTTCTTTCATTTCCACTAGAAAATTGACAGATATTATACTGTATTTTAAGGACAAGTGTTCAACTAGGCTTATTATTTAAAAGGAACTTCTGTACATAAGTATTATCCCATCGAAGCAACCGTAACACCGATGCACCGAGTACTTTTAATTCTTTGGTTAATGTTTTAGATTTGTATCTCTCGGAAACTCAGTGATTCTGAAATTTTGCTTCATAGTCTCCTGGAGCCTCATTTGGTTCAAAAATGTATTAATTCATTCAAGCTTCTAACACACACAGAAAAACTTTTATGAGGTGAGTTATTCTATGTCTATATTTTAATACTTTGAAGATATTCACACTGTTAAAGTGATTATAAAAGTAGCATGCCTTAAAAACACATAAAATTATTAAAGCCTCTCAAAACACTTAAAAAGTTTATTTCTCCATAAACAGTATAAGAAAAAATAATTTTCATTTCAAGAAGTGTAAAGGGTAATAATGTAGGAATTGAAAGAAAGTCTTAAAATTCTTGAATGGCAATAAATGATTATCACTTTTGTATTAATATAAAAATAGTACATGATCTCCAGTGGTGAAATTCTTGCAAATCTAAAAGTTCTGAGCTATCACATAAGATCTAAGTCAGGGATTACAGTAAACTCTGTTACCTCTAAATGTGAAATTTCATCAGAGTGGGGTGATCTTTTTTTTAATGTTTATTTTTGAGAGGGAGAGAGAGACTGAGTGCAAGCAGGGGAGGAGCAGAGAGAGAGTGAGACACAGAATCTGAAGCAGGCTCCAGGCTCTAAGCTGTACATTTTTTACTAGCAATGCCTGGTCTACACAGCACAAAATACATTTTTTTAATTACTTGGTTTTATTTGAGATAAATGTCTTGACAATTTGGTGGGAACTGGAATGACTGCCTTTTGGACTTGAAGGATCCAAATTGTCTCTACATGTTAATTACAGACTACATCAGCAGGACTGTATATAACTTTATACTGGGTACACACATTTCCCCCCCCCCCCTTGTGTAAGTCTATTAAATATAAGACCTTGAAAGCAGCAAAGAAAACGCTCCAAAATGCATTTTCCCTGTAGCTTTGAAAGAATTTCCATAGAAATGTACTTTAATCTCCACCTATGTGTGGCTCACCCTTAGCAGTTGATCTTTGTTGCCCTTTTGGAGGCTTCAGTGTGTCAGGAAGATAATGGACAGTGCGGGGACTGGCAGACAGAGAAAGCATAGAAACCAATAACCGGCCCCACAAACTAGGGTGGCAGGGGAGCTAGACCATTTATGATGTCTGTCGGCAACTCTGACATGACTGTGGGAGGTGGCGCCTCAACACACAGAGTGGAAAGGACACGCCAGAGGCAAAGAAGGGATCGTTCGCCCATGAAAAGACCCTAACCTTGGATAGTAGTGCACAGTAGTGTACAGCTTGCCAACTTTTGCTATCTTGGGCTGTGAGGTGTGTATGTGTGTGTGTGCATGTGTGTGTGTGTGTGTGTGAGAGAGAGAGAGAGAGAGAGAGAGGCAGATAGACAGTGAGGTGTGTATATGTGTGTTACTGCTGGCAAATTTGTTTTCTTGGGCTTTTTATTAAAACCTGAACTTGGTAAAGAAGCAATAGAATCCCTGTGTTTCTTCCAGTGTCATCACTGTGAAAAAGCAAGACAAGATGATATTATTATCTCTTAATAACATACATTGGTAGTCAAGGCTTACTGACGATAAACAAATCTAGCAATATAATATGAAATCTAGATAGATTGGTCCATGAACTCAGGCAACTTTAAGTGAAAAAAGCAAAATATAAACAACTACTAATTTATATTCAGCACTAGCCCAGAAATATCCCAGTATATAATGAGCAATTTCTAAAAGCTCCTGATGCATAGTTAAAATAAAATTTTTTAATTATAAATTTAATTTATCTCCTAATAACTAGAGTATATATTGTTTTAAAATTCTTGAATGACAGTATCTGTTAATAATATGTTGGAAAGAAAGTAATTACTTTGACTGCATTTATATGGCTATAGACCAATGACAGCAAAAGAATAAAAAGGTACAAGACTAGAAATTTAATATCTCATTTTTTAAAAGTTTGATCTTTTGGCCAATATTGAATTCATCATTATTTTATGTTAATGCTGTTTCTGTTATTTTTTAAAGTTTTTTAATGTTTGTTTTTGAGAGAGAGAGTGTGTGTGATCAGGGGAAGGGCAGAGAGAGAGACATAGAATTCAGGGCAGACTCCAGGCTCCAACCTGTCAGCACAAAGCCTGATGCTGGGCTTGAACTCATGAACTGTGAGATCATGACCTGAGCCAAAGTCAGATGCTCAACCTACTGAGCCACTCTGGCCCCCCTGATATTTTTTGTTGTTGTTGTTTTGATTATTATAACAATAGTAAATATTATTATTCACATTAGTCTGTAAAAAAAATTACTCATTGGCTGATAGTTGAAATTTCAGAAACAAGTTAGTATATCACACAGACCTTCCTTTCTAGACATTAATGTTCAAAGTAGAAGCTAAAATTCAATCACTTTGAAATTATAGAGAAAGAAGTGTGTAACATGGATTGCATAAAACAGAAGTTGATGAAATTGGACAATCTTTTAACTTGAGACATGATCTCAGTTAACATTTTAATTAATATAATCCTAGAAAAAATATCCAAAGATCCTGGCTAGCTAAAGAAATTTCAGCCTACCTTTCAATGGATTAAATTCCATTTGTGAAATTATTGCTAGATAAAAGTAATTTTATATTAAGAAATTGGCCATATACTATTCACATTGTTTAACTAGGCAAATTTAATGTGCTTGATGATATTTTGGTACATTAAACTTATTAGAGGCAATAGAAAAGAATCAAAGGTAATTATTTTTTAAAAAGTTAGACTTCATGTGTAGTTAAAATTTGCATTATATCTAATAGACACACTTGGACTTTAAATAATACATTTATAAATATATATAAAAATATATATAAGCATATGATATATAAAATATGCCTCTACCCTGTATTTTAAAAATGGAGTAGTTGTATAGGCATACAATTTGAATTAAATGTGATAAATCATCATTAGAACATTTTCTTTATGATGGCATATATCATTTTCTATGTAAATGTAAATTACATTCAAAATATTATCTTTGTCTGAGAACATGTTGTTTGTCCCAAGTCTCTGTATAGATGTAATAAGTGAAAATAAAGTTAATAAATGAAATATTAAATAATAATAGATAGAATACAAACATTATAATGTACAATTATATAAATGTAATATTCTATATTAGTATATAATTTATTTGTGTTTATACCTAAAATGATAATACGATTTATTATATATGTATGTTATTTATATCTTTTTAAATTTCTGTCTGTATTAGAAATATATCAAGGAGCAGGTGTGGATAAGACTGATAAAATTAGCCTAGTTCTCCTGCTGAATTCTTGACATTCGAGATTATTATATCTCTTTTCTTCTTGAAGGCCCAGAGTATTATTGTAATCTATGGGGGTAATAAACCAGGACTTTACAAGTAAAAAAGATTACTTTTGTAAGAATTTGTTTATAATCTTTGTTTACTAGCACAGTTAATTAATAATCATAATAGTTCTGCAAATTTAGATATAGACAGGTTCATGTCATATTTCTAGATTTTTTTAAAAAACGTTAACTAAATTCTCCATCAGGATTTGAGGAAGTTACAAGGGAAAAGAAAGATTTGATTTTGGTGACATTTTCAAATAGAACTAGTTCCTTTAAAAATCAGTGGAGGCTGATATTCTCTTATTTAAATAACGCCCCAAAACCAAAACATTCTTAGATGGTGAAAAGTCTTGTCAAGTTCAAAGGCTTCGACTAGAAGATAAGGAAAGAAAAGTAACAAAATCAGGGACAGCTCATAAATTGTTATCTAGACTCATAAAGATGAATTTCTGTGTTGATCGTGGGAAATCACAAATCTCAGGGCATAGTTTACTTGTAATTATGGAGTTAGTGGTTGGTTTCAGTCACCTCTAAAAAAACAATGCTGCTCTCCTACACAGGTTTCAACAGTAAGAATATCTGCAACCTAAGAGTTGAATTAGGGTCACTGTAACTACACTTCAGTTAAAAGTGTCTCTCACTTCTGTGACTGCTTAATCTCTAGTTATTTTAAAAGTATACTTGCTAGGACTGGCCCAGGTCAGACAAGATAGAGGAACATGGGAAGACAGTGTATTTAAATACAAATGGAGGAGACATTAACATCCGGGACTGTTGTTTCCATGGGAGAGATCATGCCCATTTTTGAGCTGAAATCTTTTCAACATCCTAGAGAAACTGACTTTAATACACAATTTGTTTACAAATCCTTATGTGAGAGGTCCTTCAGCACACACCTGGCACACGGCACACTATACAGTCCCCTGGAGGAAAGGAATCGCCCTGGAACAGTACAACCCACAGGTGTATGTAACTCCAGAGTGTCACAACGCAGCATGTATCAGTTCATAAGCCTATTACATCCTCACAAGTTATTTTGATGAAAGCTTTCTTCAAATTATATATATATGTGTGTGTCTGGAATCATATTCTTAATAATTGGAAAAAGGTAACTAAGTAGTGTCTTTTTAAAGGAGTTAAACGCCTTTCACAGAAAGAATCAAATACATTTTCTGAGTTTGTTTTCAAAACAGTAAGTAGGCAGTGTCTCCCATTTTTGGGTGAAGATGTTAAGGACCCCGAAGTTGACTGACTCCAGACCACCTGGTGATAGAGAAAGGGCTGAGATGGATTCAGTACATACATGCCATGTGTACACATTATGTGCAGAAGTAGTTTATTGAGAGTCAAGAAAGAATGAGTTATCTGTCCCAAAACAGGGTGGCCTGCAGAAGGATCACCAGAAATGCCCGCAAAAGGCAATATTGCCTGCTTCTCTTTTCTCTGCCTCTGGTTTGATTGTGTGGGTGCACTTCTGTGGGAAAAGAACAAGCTGCTTGCATTACACTCAGAGTTGTTTTAAGGAGGTAGAGAGGGTGATGGAGGTTACTGTGATTGGCCCTTGTACCAATCTCTAGACTGAATATAATCTGAGGCAAATCTGTTCATATGACTGGAAAGGTAAGATCACAGCATGACTGTGATATTATCCTAACTCTAGATCCAGCTTCAACAGTGCCCATTGTGTACCAGGCAATGAGGTAGATGCCGAAAGCATGGAGATGAGTTTATCACCTTTCTCACCTTCAAGTACGGAGGCTGAGAGGGGAGCTATGTAAAGAGCAAGTACAATACAATGCAGGATTTGTGATGGCAGAGAGATATTGGCTTCTTTGAAAGCAAACAGGGAATGGCATGAAGCAGGAAAGGCTCCTTGGAGAACATAATAGCTAGGCTCCAAAGTAGAGATGGTGCTGGAAAGAAGGTGCCAAAAATGCGGAAGGAGATGGACACATTTGTTAGGTAGGGACTGTCCTACAGGTTTCAAATATAAGTGTCAGTAGACAAAATCTTCATTTTCCCACTCTTATTTAAAAATTTTTTGTTTGTTTCTAAGAGAGAGAGAGAGAGAGAGAGTAGGGGAGGGTCAGAGAGAGAGAGGGAAACACAGAATCTGAAACAGGCTCCAGGCTCTGAGCTAGCTGTCAGCACAGAGCCCGACGTGGGATTCGAACCCACGAACCGTGAGATCATGACCACTCGTAATGGAGCACAGAAATGATTGCAATATGCAGATTTTATTTAACAATTTAATCACTTTACTCAAAGCAGGCTTTTAGAGGCAGACTATTAGCTATATAGTCGTAACCAATTTGCTTTAAAAATCTCTTTATTTCCTCAAATTCTAAGTAGTATATATATCCCTTATAAAAAGTAGGGAGAACAAATTAGAGATGTAAACAGACACTAATTAGGTAAGCAGCCCTGGGGTAGACTTTATTTTGTAAATGCAAAGATAGAACATAGAATAATTATTTTAGTTGCAATTAAATTAAGAGGAAAGAGCAAAGCAGTATTATTGAATCTCGAGGAATTGTTCATTATGATTTATTGTATAGTGATAATTGTTTCAATATTACAGTATTGAAAATCATGAACAGATAAAATATTAAAGCAAATTAAATTTTTCTTCTTTTAATCTGAGTAAAACCTGGGAATAGTTGATGAAAGGGAAAAAGATAATTATAAACCAGTGAAAATTACATTTAATGCTTTCTTTAAAGTATCTATGGTATACCAACAGTTTTTGAAGTAAGACAAGTTACAAAGGAAAGTAAAACTTTCCATGTATTCCAAGAGATCTATGAGAAAATTGACCTGAGAATGAATCCATTTAACCACCCAGATTCTTTGGATTTATTCTGGAGACAAAGCACCTTATAACGAGGGTTGGCAAATTTACTGCTACCTCCTTTTATGCCTTATGTTGATGACTTTTCCACAAATTCTCACTTCTTGGTCATCCATTTCTCTGGCTCTTAATAGATACAATGATGTGTTTTCTTTATCTCACAGAATTGTTATCTCACAGAACTGTTGTTCTGGAGCTGAAATGCAATTTGTGACTCAATACATTTTCTCCTCTACGACACATCATAGCATTGCATTTATATGACATGCAAATTCAGTGTTTTATTCAAAATGATAATCTTGAACAAGGTTTAGAAGGGGAGGAGCAAATGTTTTATTCATTCTTTCATTTATTTGTGTCCTGTCTTACTCTGAAAAGGATACAGAAATCCATGTAATAAGACATGGTGAACTATAAACTGGGTGAGGAAATTAAAGCAAAGGGAAAATTGGGGTAAGAAATCTGAAGAGTCTGCAGAGGGCAGCACGTCATGAAGACATAACCTGCAAGAAATGGTCATGGATCTGGGTGTCAGCCCTCTAACAACAAATGCAGAGGGAGACTCTCCATTTCATAGAAAACAGGGTCTTCTCAGAATATGAAACACAAATGGAGGCATAGAAGTGCAGATTCATAGCACTGAGGCCCGAGAGAATTGTACCTCATTGTTCATCATTCAATTCTGTAGAGTGTAACAAATTTACCAAAACAAAGCAGAATGGAATCATGGAAAATTGCTTCTTAGAGAGCTCCATAAAGACTTCAGCAGAGGCACATCAATGTGCCATATGATAAAGCTGACCATTGCAATTAGGCCCAGATTTGCCACTCTGCTGGACTTACTTTATCCACATAGATATTACATGTTCTTGAGACTTGAGTAATTGTATTTACTTGAGATCAGTAAATATTGCTTCCCTCTACCAAGTTTTCGATTAGTGTTGAGTGGTTGGAATTTAGTGTTAATACTAATAGCTGAATATTGAATTAAACAATTAACCAAATGAACTAATAGCTGAATGTACTAATAGCTGAATATTGAATTAAACAATTAACCAAATGAAGATTACCATAGTCAAAAACTACCATATGGACTTAAGTGGTGGAGTTTATTTTAAGCCCTCTGTTAACCCTAGTTAGTGGTAACCCTCTGTTACCACTAGTGTGGTAAGCTCTGTTAGATAAGGCTTGCTCACAGTTACCAATACCAAAGCATTGTGCTTGAAAGTGCTCTAATAGAATGTTTTATCTCCATGACTCCTTAAAAAAATTTTTTTTAATGTTTATTTACTTTTAGAGAGAGAGAGAGAGAGAGAAACAGAGTGTGGGTGGGTGAGGGACAGAGAGAGACAGGGACACACAGAATCTGAAGCAGGCTCCAGGCTCTGCACTATCAGCACAGAGCCCAATGTGGGGCTCACACCCATGAACCGTGAGATCATCACCCGAGTTGAAGTTGTATGCTCAACCAACTGAGGCACCCAGGTGCCCCAATCTCCATTGTAAGCAGAATCTCCATAACTCAGTTTTTAAGGCCGCAGTGAAAGATACGAAGGTTATGAGCTTCTGCTTCTGAAGGTCAGAGAAAATTATTTCACTAAAGTACTATTTTATTTTTCCCCCAGCTAACTTCAATGAGTGAGTCCTAACAGATTGGATTCATAAATACAAATATATTTACCACTGTTTCCAGCCCTCGTTCCTTTCACATTTTCATGTGTGTAGATCTGCTTCTGGAAGTTAAATCTAGAAGAGGCCAGGGTGGTACTGGTAGGAAGAGGAATGTCCCATTTAGAATACCATGATGAATGTATATGAGCTTTGATATAAGGGAGAACTGAGAGGCTGGAATCTAAATGCGCTGTATTTTAAATAATGTTAACATTTCCTATTGGAAAAACTACTGAAATGCTATCTTTAAAAATCAGTATTTTGGTTGGCTAGACAGCAACTTATTTGTTGGTTGTCACTGGTCATCAGATCTGTGGAGGTCTGATGGATTTTAGTGATTCACAACTAAGCATTAAACCTACATAGGGTTTTGGGAACTATGTTTATATTAGCGGTAATGAAGGCCTTGCATTTGCGAAGTGAATGGGCCAAGCTTAAATTCTATGATATAAATAGCAGAGACATCCCTTATGGTTTGTTATACCACTTTAGTTCCTACAATCTTTATCATCTTCTTCTGTTGCATTACATTTCACCATTGCACTGAAAGCCAGCATTTCTTAGCAGTGTGTGTTCAAATGACATAGAGTAGCAGAATACAAGTCCCCTCTAAACTACCGAATGCGTAACTATTTTTTACGGTGCTAGGTAAGCTTCAGTAGTCACATAGACAAGGGGTTTATAGTGATAACTAACAAACACATGCTTAGTCAATCCTTACGCCTCCCCAGCTAAACTGAGAAGGCACCGGTAGAAGGCCTGCTTTCCGAGAAGGCAATGACGGTTGTTTCAAGGTGAAAAAACTCAGAATAATCATGTTGATATTAACAATGTACTTTTAAACTATTATTATTGAAAATGAAGTTTGGTGACTATTATCCATGTTAATATGGGAATACCCTTGAAAAATAATGTCCTGGGGTGCCTCAATGGCTCAGTCGGTTAAGCGTCTGACTTCGGCTCAGCTCATGATATCACGGTTCGTGGGTTCGAGCCCCGCGTCGGGCTCTGTGCTGACAGCTAGCTCAGAGCATGGAGTCTGTTTCAGATTCTGTGTTTCCCTCTCTCTCTGACCCTCCCCTGCTCACACTGTTTCTCTCTCTCTCCCTCTCTCTCAGAAATAATTTTTTTAAAAAAAGAAAGAAAAATAATGTCCTATTACATCCTGGTTGTAAGAAAGTGAAAGGGGTTTTATATATTGTATTTGTGATTATTGATGTAAATAATAATGTCTTGAGTGTCTTAAACTTTAATTATATTTTAATAAATTATTAATCATTTTGGTAGCATAAATAATGAAATGTCTGAGATATGAGTTATTAAAACTAAAATACCACTTGAAATATTAATATTCAAATTAATATTTGATCAATATTAATCAAATTGGGGTAATTGGATATTATTTGTTTCTTTTTTTGTTTATTTGTTTGTTTTATTTCTGAGAGAGAAAGACAGCGTGAGCAGGGGAGGGTCAGAGAGGGAGACAGAGAGGGAGATACAGAATCTGAAACAGGCTCCAGGCTCTGAGCTGGCAGTCAGCACAGAGCCCGATGCAGGGCTCGAACCCATGAACCGTGAGATCATGACCTGAGCTGAAGTTGGACGCTTAACTGACTGAGCCACCCAGGTGCCCCGAATATTATTTGAATACTAACAAAATGTAATTTTTGAGTGTATGTAGTTAGGGTTAAAGAACAATGAAGTTATGTATGGATTCTCTTTTAAAATCTAAGTTATTAAACTATGCTCATAGTAGTTTTTTCATGATTAAACTATACATTTGCAAAAAGCTTTAAGGTATAATTTGTAAATGTATGAAATCTAATATTATATATTTTGCCCTTAATTTTAGTCATGATTTCATTGGAGAATTTACAACAAGCTATAGGGAACTTTCTAGAGGACAATCACAATTCAATGTATATGAGGTAAGAGGAATTTTATTCTATTATTATTTTCCTCTGGAATAAGTGAAATTATCCTTTGAGAGTATAGATTTTGTAAAGGGTAATTGACAAAGGTAACTAAGTACCAATGTATGTAAGAATCTTTCGGCTTATTAAACAGACTTGTTTCTGAGATTGAATGACATCATTTCTCTTAAAGTTCCATGATCTTTTAACTCTATTTTGAGAAATTTAAAAATTCTTGCCTCTGGAGCTTTTTATTATTTTTAAAAATTCAATACGAATGCAAGTTCATTTTTTCATAAACCTCACTCTTTGTGTTTTGCCTTCCTACCAGCCTTCTACCCCAAACCTTTTTAATAAAAAGAGAAAAATACGCATTTTCATTATGTCAACATAGTGTTATAAAATGAACTGTGGTCTGTTTAGTATGTTTGAGCAACTTCCCTGTTGTTTAGTTGAAGACTGAAGGGAATGACAAGGTATGATTCAGTCATTAAAGAAATCCAAGTTATTAAGACAAGCGCAGTAGTTATTTCTGCCTTAAACCTACCTTGCCACTTAGCTAGCAGATATGTATTGAACACATGGTATGTTTTGGCACTGTTAATACTGGAACTAAGCTACCTGTACATTCTCTATAGTTTTTTTATTTAGCAAACATCAACAGGAAAGGAGAATATTTTAGTATTAGTCAATAATCATAACTCTCTCTGCCAGATTGACACTAAAATTGTACCCTCTTAAGTTAGGAGTGGAGCACTTTCCTTCTTCGACAGCAGTAGCATTTCATTCATTCACTTATGCATTCATTTGCTTATAAAAATGTTTATCCCATGGTTTTTATATTCCACATTCCCCAAGGCCCTGGAGATACAGAGATTATTTAACATTTCAGTGTCTAATCGGAGACAAACACATGAAATATGTTTTTTTAATTAAAAATAAACTTTTTAAATGTTTACTGATTTTTGAGAGGGGGGGACGCCTAAGTGTGGAAGGAGCAGAGAGAGAGAGGGGAATGCAGAATCTGAAGTAGGCTCCAGGCTCTAGGCTCTGAGCTGTCAGCAAAGAGCCTGACACAGGCTCAAACTCATGAACTGTGAGATCCTTACCTGAGCCGAAGTTGGATCCTTAACCGACGGAGCCACCCCAGTGCCCCTGGTGTATTTTGTTAACTGCTATATACTGTATAGTAGTTTACGTAGTAGAGTATGAGATATTATAGAGCAAACTTCCCAAGCAAGAGCAAAGATGGCATAAGGATCAATTTTTCTATCTGGGTCTTCCAAGGAAGGAATATTAAGCTCTACACAGGCAACGAAAGTAATATAAGACAGGTTGTACTCATATCAATGCCTATTTTCTCCACCTACCTTTGGGCTTCTAGATCTCCAGCAAAACCCAAGCTTTTAAACCCCCCTGCAGCTTTACAGACTGATTTCGGTAGATAAAGACCTCTTGTCAGTTCCTGAGCTGATGGGGTTACCTCCAGAACTGCAGTCATGCTGGGTTGGAGCTGCTTTTGAAGCTGTTTAGGTCTTCAACAGTATCTATGATTGGGGGGCGGGAGGGTGCTTTGATCAGAGTCTTGAATGGGCATGGATTCTGTCTGGTCCCTGGGTGGATGAGACTGGCTCTAGTACTTGATTCAGGAAGCGGCTTCAGGAGGCAGGGTCCTCAGTCAAGTGGCCTATTACTAAGTGTGAGGATGTGTGTGGCTCCTGCCAGGGCTCTTGGAGAACTCTTGTCTGATCACTGGACAGGACCCTAAGCAAGACTGGCTCTGGACCATGCCTAAGAGTGTCAGCCACTGACTCCTATGGCTGTTTCAGGTACCAGAGCCAAGACTTAGGTTTGTAGACCTGGCTCTGGAGGCACAGATGGGCATGTCTCCTCCCTCCGGGTCGCTGAGTGGGCTAGCTTGCTTCCTGCCCGAGGTCAGAGGGGCTGAGGGCAAATAAATATAAGGATATTTCATGATCTCCTGAGGTACAGTCATGAGTGTCCCCTGGTGGCTCCTTGTGCCAGCAGTATTACTCACAAACTGGAAAGTGCTGGAACCAACTATTGGGCCCTTTCAGGGTCTGGACAATTGCAGACAGGAGTGTTTCTCACTGGGACCCTGGACCCATAGGACAGCTGGTGGACTGTGGCTGTGAAGGGGCCGGAGCAAAGGATAGAACCCTTTGGGGATCTCTAAGCTTGCAGAGAGCGTTCAGGATCTCCAGGCATTGCAGACAAGAGTGTCTCGTGCTGGCTTCGTGTACCTGCAGGCCCTCAGGTTCATTTCAGTAACATGGATTTGCTCTCTGCCCCAGCCAACCTGGGCCACTTACTTTTTCCTCTTTCTCAAATGGTGTGTCTTTTCTTTTTTATTGTAGCCTTAGTTTAAATTAATAAAATTTAGTTCAAATATGACTTATTCATAAATTCTTTTAACTTTCCTTACCTGTCAAAAATGTTTCCCGTGATTTTTGGATTGGATGTCCTGAAGGATCTTCTGTCAAGGCACTTACATGTTTTATTTATCCTATTAGATCGACAGATTTTACTCATCTTCATATTCTCTAAGTTCTTGGTGTCTTGAATAACATAGGAGTGCAGGAATATTTCCTCGTGGAAGAAATGGTCAAAAATTAAATCTTGGGTCCACAACGAAACCTTTACCAATTATTACATAGCCTGGATGTCTGGTGGGAATTACTGGCACTGACAGCAAAAGAGTAACGGAGCCCTCATATATGTGCACATAGTCGGGTGATTTGTTGTGTTAATGGTTTTAACCTAATAACAAATTCATGTCTCTTGCAGATATGCTTCTTTAGCTATGCATAGTTTACTACAAAGCAATCACTATTATTTAGGATCTAGGATGATAAAGGTCTCTCTTGCATCAAGAAGATACAGATGGATAAGGGTAATCAATGCATAAAGCAACTGAGAAGAATATTACTGAAAAAAATAACTTTTTTAAAGAAAATCATGAGTAAATTTTGTAGAGAAATTTTGGCCGAAGGACTGTCCAGGAGTCTTAGTAAAGGCACTTGTAAATGAATAAATGCATTGGCAGTGAAGGCAGCAGTTTGAACCAACCATTTTGTATATATTGTGTATAAATCCTATGCATGTTATATATAAATCCTAACACATTGTAATTGTTTTATCTGCTTTCAAGGTGGTGAATCCCAAAAAGAAAGGAAAAAAGAAAAAATACACTAATTCAGGAACAGTAAGTCAAAATTTATGTTATTCACTAAAGAGCCAAATAAATGAGTTAAAAAAAAAAAAACACAACTGTAACATTTACATTGAACAAAACTAAAGACTAAGCTCTTGAAATTTCCCAAAATCTAGACAGGGCCTGTCTTGGTAATATATTAAGGATTCTTATACCCTAGTGAATAGGAGTTTTGTTTTTGTTTTTTTTTTCAATTTAACCTAGGATTTTAATATGAAGGTATATAATAGAAAAATGAACTTGCTGTGGGAATGGTTGCAATGGAGACTACTTTATAAAAAGTAGCGACCCAGCTTCCTGCAGGTTGTCCCCAGGATTATGTGGCCTCTGTGGGAAGCTGAAGTTTTGTTAAGAAATCTTCACTGAGTGGAATCACACTAGAGAGAATCAAGTAGGTATGAAAAATCGTAAGTGTTAGTAAGAATTACTATACTCTTTACAGGCTTCCCTTAGCTATTAAGACTCATGTATATGCAAGTACTTGTTTATAGTGTGTTAAAATTTACAGCTTGTAGATGCTGGTCTAAACCAAGACAGGAAGGTGTAAAGATAAAAGTATCTTAAAATTGCAGAAAGCCTTAAAATCATCCCATTTCTTTTTGGGGGGAAGAATTCAAGTATGCCTTTTTCCCCCACTGGAGAATAATTAACACACAATGTTATCATTTCAAGTGATCGATGCAACAATTCTCACCATTGTTCCGAGCTCACCACAGTAAGTGCCCGTCACTGGTTGTCACCATACAACCTTATTACAGTATTATTGACTGTATTACCTCTGTGGTGCTTTTCATGTCTGTGACATTTCTTTTATAATATACTGAAGATTTTGTCACCAGATTAAATTTTCTTAGAAGCAAAATCTAAGTTCTCGTCAAGATTTCTTTTTCTTTTTCTTTTTTTTTACAATTAGTTTATTGTCAAATTGGTTTCCAATAACACCCAGTGCTCATCCCCACAAGTGCCCTCCTCCATGCCCATCTGCCCCCTCCCCCCTCTCGTCAAGATTTCTATACTGCAAGACACTTAAAATATTAGATAGCCCTATTACAGGACCACGACAAAAGCACACGTTTCCTCTCAAAAGGTTTAACTCACTGGTTCTGATTTTTTTTAGTTTTAACTATGTTTCAACTCCTTTCATCTTTCTTTCAATCTAAAATGGGAAGTAACACCGTGTCCTTGTAAATAATTTTCATGCTATTCTTCAAAGGAAGTAAACTGGTCATAGTTAGTTAATTTTTTTGGCCCTTTTCCTTCTCATAAATTTTAAATGCAAGAGCAGTCAGTTCTGATGGATTTTAATAACGAATCATATCATTATTGATTTTCAGAATGTAATGTCCCTCTCCAATATGAAATATGAGTTCCTCTCTAATAGTTAGAATAAAGTCCATTTAGGGTTTCAATTAGTACCAGAAGGTAATTCTGCCTTGTTTTTCTTTCCTTTTCTTTTTCAGGTAACCTTACTCTCTTTTTTGGTAGAAACAGAAGTTTCATTCCTTGACTATATTAAAGGAGGGTAAGTCATTCTCTGAAATTGTCTCACTGCTTAAACATTTCTTTCATTGTGTTTAGGAGGTTCTACCACTAGGTAATAGGTAACAGAAATGATCAACTTTAATATAGTTTGCTGGCAGCCTTTTTGCACTTTTTTTACAGACTTAAGGAGATAAACACAAAGAGCTATTACTTTGGGGAAAACTGTAACTTTCCTGTGACCAAGAGAAGAAAACTTCATTGTGTTAATAATAGTCACAGAGAAAGCTATTATATGCACTTTCAGAGAATATTTTCAGTTACCTAACATATGGGACTTTTTTATATGCACTTTTTATTATTTTTGAAATCGAAGAAAATCTTGTTGTAAATGTATATTTGAGCTCCAGAATATTCAAGAATGTATCTTGTCATAAAATCATAATGCAGAAATGGATGGCGAAGAGTCAGTTAGTTGCTTCCTAGGATTCCAGACAAGAATACATTTCAGAAAAAAAAAATTGTTGTTGTAACAATTCTTGAAATTTTCCAAAGTCCAGACAGGGTCTGTGTTGGTAATATATTATGGATTCTTATATCCTAGTGAATGACGAGGGTTTTTTTTTTTTTAATTTTGTTCCTATTTTTAACCTAGCTGTCCCTATTTTTAATAACCAAGCATCCCCAGAGACAGAAAACAATCATTCATTACCATATAGTCTAAAATGTACACATATTGTAATTTATTTGCTCTTACCTATATTTACAACATACAAAAATGGTGAGAGATAAATTTGAGTGTGTTTAGTAACTTGATGACAAATAATAGCAGCCAGAGACAATACTCATGTAAACGTCTTTGTAACTATGATTTAGTAATCTTTTTTTTCTAACACCAGTTCATGGATAGAATGCCATGAGGTAGAGGAAAGGGATGAGGAGGCCAAAGGAACAAACAATTTACCAAAAAAGAGAGAGCTTGAACTTTTTGCTCTTAGTTAAGGAAACAAACAAACAAACAAAAACCAAAAACTATACTTACTTAAGTGGAGAATCAGTGCTATATATGGGCATCTTGCAACTTCTCACCTAGCTGCACAGACTCAGAAGCGCTGGTGGTTATTTCAATAAAGTTAAAGGAAATCATACTAAAGTAGAAAAAGAAATGTTTGCTGTTAAAGAAAAGCTTCAGGAGTGAGCCTGTGAGTAAGGAGAAAGAATGTGGACCTTTATTCAGGTTCACAAACTGGAAGGAAAACCCAACTCAGTTTGTGTGCTTGTCCACAAAGGATGAGAGGAGGTGGTGTTTTTAAAGCTTCAAATCACAATGAGGGAGAAATTTCAGTTGGTATGATTTGCTCAGTATTGTGGGTTGGGGAGAAATTGTCGAGGTGTCTAAACCTCAGAATGAGTTATCATGATTCCAGGAAGTGGCTGTTGTGTGATCTTCAACTGATGTCAGTTGCAAGATGGAGTCAGAGTTGCCAACTGTTCCTTTGCCTCTTCATTTCCTCTTTTCGATCACTGTTGTATGAAACATGGCCATGATCAATTACGGTGGGGGAAACTCATTATGGTAGAGTTCCTTGTTGCCCAAGTGTTGGTCTGCTTTGATTCCATCCAGTCCTTCATATGGGGCATAAGGGTATATTTGGAGCAGTGTACACAGAATCTTCAGTCATCATAATCAGCTTGGGAGTGGAAGAGGAGAAGAGAGGCACTTCTGGAAACAAGCAAAACATATTTTACATAGCAACAGGTATTTAATCCAAAAATTAATAGTCTCATTCAGTATTGTAGTCCAGATTTAAAGATGTTTACTGTTTTGTGAGGCAACCCACTAAAGAGATTGAATAATGGTAGGTAGCTTTAATTTATTGGAGGTAGATTTGTTGATATTGTGAAGCCAAGAGTTCTGTATGGACATTTTTAAATTTCTAGTTCCACATTTAACGAAGTATTTAACCAGGAGTAACAAGAGATATTAGCAACAGCACAGACACCCCCTTGTTCTACCAACCAGTAGTCAAGTGCTATTTGATTGTACTACTAAAGCAAGAGAGTCCCAGGAAAATTGTAAATTTTATAGGGCTGAAGTAGTATTGTGGGATAATTCCTATAGAACATTTGTAAGATTACACAGGGTGGCTTTATAATAAGAAAATCCTCCCCAGGAGGCCAATATGCCTATAGCCAGACCAATTCTAACAACTATTATACCTAAGCAACTATTATACCTAACAATTATTATACCTATTATACCATAGGGTTCTATGAGGGGCAGTGGAGTTGCGGGTAGGGTAGACAGATCAAGTCATATGAATCATGACTACAGTGTCCAGTGACCCAGGTATTGTTAATGCATTTGAAGTCTAAGGTTTCCATAAGGGTTTCCCGTATAGAACAGATAATTAAAAGGGCTGCCAGAGATAAAAACATACCCTTCAGAATCACACCAAGATTAAGTTGCTCATGTTTTAGTGTTCAGAGTGGTGCTGTTGATGATGGGGAAGGAAAAATTGGCACAGAAGGAAGATAGGGGTCCTGCAACATAACGTTTATTGAGATGGACTTTGGGATTAGTTTGATTATAGCAAAACCTCTTACAAGTATTCCATTATGGGACTTTCTATATATCATTCCCTGGGCAGTCACTGGACCCAAGTATTGATAACCAGTTTCATCATTTGTCTTTTGTTCTGCGATGACCTCGCAGAGGGGAATAGCATTAGGGGATGTGATTAAAATATGGTTGTAGCTTGATAGATTATAGTGATCAGTGAATGCAAAAGGGAGATTTACATCAGTAGATGTGTCCCAGGGAGACATATCTTATTCAAGAAGTGAAATTGTGAGGGGCGTCTGGGTGGCTCAGTCAATTAAGTGTCTGACTTCAGCACAAGTCATGATCTCAAGCCTCAAGAAGTAAAATTGTGGACAGGAGTAACATCAAAACAAGGAAAGGAGGTTAAAGCAAATGGAGTTAGGGTACCTTTGAGAGAGTGAGGAGGAACAATTATGTTTGACAAGAGGCATTGTATATGATCTTAATGATCTTTATCTGTGGGCCAATCTTATTGAACTAAGGGGAGTTAAGTGAGAGTATTTTTGTATTTGGTTGCAGTTTTGTGTGGGTTTTAGTAACATACCCAGCAATTTTTAGGGAGCTCCCCTGGGCTATGTTTGGGACAGCTTACCAGTGATATTAGTATTCCAATCAGAGGGGTTCCCTCTTTGATAGAACATCATAATAAGGATACTGTAAACTGGTTTTTCATCTTGAATTTGTATAGGAGTTGAGAACAAAGGGTAGGGACTATAGGCATAAGTCTTATTAAAGCCTAAGGGTCATTAAGGAACTGTCCATTTAAGAACTCAAACCAAGGGAGGAGCTAAAAGTCATAAAACTTCAAGCAGTCTTCGGTGAGGGAAAACGAACAGTGCTGAAAATGAGACAAGAGGGGAAAAAATAAGAATTAAAGTAAAAGTAGAGTTCTGGCTTGGTCCTGGATCTTGGGTTTAGCTATTTCATTCGATACTGTCTGTTTCAGTTCTGGGTTTTGGAATATCTTCTGAAAGGGGAGTGGCTCTCCGCTTGTTTTCAGGATCTGGAGCCCTTTTTAAATGAGAGATGAGAATCTATGAGTCAGGCCCTGGTAGCTTTGCTGCACATGAGTTGCTTAGCAATATCTGATAAGGTCTTTTCAATTTTGGCTGCAAAACATCTTTAGGTTGATGTCTCTTCAAGTATACTGGATCTCCAGGCTTAAGGTCATAAGTATTTTCTTCATTTCCCCAGGAACACTCTGTAAAATGAATCTTTAACAAGTTTGGCCTTTTCATGTATATTCTCTAGAAGTCCCTTACAGTACTGGAGAATTTCTCCTTGTAACAAAGTGGAGGGCAAGTGACCCTCTGTTAGGTTCATAGGATGCCTAGTGATGATTTGGAATAGCAACAACTGAGCCTTTCCTGTATGACTAGATCTTAGATAAAAGGACAAGAGGCAGGGTTTGGGGCCAGGGCAGACCAAAGGCAGTGGTTTGTTTGGCCAATTGAGTCGTGTTTCTTTTTTTAATGTTTATTTATTCTTGATAGAGATAGAGATAGACAGAGCACAAGCAGGGAAGGGGCAGAGAGAGAGGGAGACACAGAATCCGCAGCAGTTGTGAATTGTCAGCAAGGAGCCTGATGCAGGGCTCAAGCCCACCAACCGTGAGATCGTGACCTGAGCAGTGTCGGATGATCAACCAACTGAGCCTCCCATAAGGCCCTGGCCAATTGAGTTTTGATTGTTCCAGTTGAGTGTTCAATTAATCCTGAGGATTGAGGATGGTAGGTGCAATGAAAATGTTGAAAGATGGAATAGATATTGCAGATCTCAAAGAAAAAAAAAAAAGAAAGAAAGAAAGAAAAAGATTTTGTAGATCTCTAAGACAATTTGGCCAGTAAAATGGGTTCATTGATCATTATGAAGCTGTCAAGAAATACCCCAATTTGGAATGATATTTTTTCCTAATGGATTTTTGGCCACTGCTTTAGCTGTTGCTTGCCTGCAAGGAAATGCCTTGATCCAGTGAGAAAACATACAGATCATTATCAATACATATTTATATTTGGTAAATGGAAAAAGCTGGATGAAATCAATTTGCCAGATGTCAAATGGTCCACCAAGAACTGACCTAAAGCAGCATGATACAGTTTTATAGGATTGTGAAAGGGCAAATCATACATTTTTGAAATATTTGTTGGGCAACAGTTGGAGATGGTTTCTAATAGTACTGTTGTGTCCCCTGGACAATTTTATTTGTGCCCCAAGATGACATATCATGGATAAATTTTAAAAAAAGCCCTTTGGGCTCTTTTTGGTAGTATGGGTTTGTTTTTTGGTCCCACCCAAAGGTTGTCTCGGAGAAGTTCTCACAGGAGCCTTGTTTCATCCATTTCTCCTTTACATCTTCAGTCATGTTTTGTTGAGTTTGTTCTAAGTAATTTGGGTTAAGAGAATGGAAGGTCAAATAGATGGATGCTTGTGAAGTGCCAAATTGTTGGCAGTCTGGTTAGCATGATTGCCCTTGGCTTCAGGGATATCAAGTTTGGCATGAGCTTAAGTTTTTATAATAGCTAAGCCTGAAGGGAGAGAGAATGGTGTCAAGTGGTTTTAATACATAAGTTTTGTTTTTATGAATTGTCCAGAGGATGTTAGAAACTCTCTGTGTTTCCAGAGCATAACCAAATCATGGGCAATGCCAAAAGCATATCAGCTCCAGAGATGGTGAGAGCTTTATTTATGCCAATTGGCACACTGTTGTTAGAGCATGTAATTCAGCTTATTGGGCCTAATGAGCTTGGGGCAAGGAGCCTGCTTTGATTGTTTTTTCAGTGGATACTATAGAGTATCCTGCACTGTACTTTCCTTGATCATTTTTAATGTAAGATATATCAATAAACCAAGTAAACTGTGGATTTGGTAGGGCAGATTTATGAAGGTCTAATTGAGGGGTAAGTAATGAGTCAGTTACAATGATCCAACTGAGTTCGATTGAATCTTTGAGGGGGAAGGGAAGTCAGGTAGCAGATTGAGAAGAGGACAAAAATGTGGAATGATTGGAAATGATAGATGGACTGGCAGATTGGTATTTGGTGTGGTAGGAATCTAAGAGAGGATTTTGTTTTTTAATGTTTATTTATTATTATTATTTATTTTGAGACAGAGAGAGAGCAGGATGGGGGGTACAGAGGGAGAGGGAAAGAGAGAATGCCAAGCAGGCTCTGTCCTCAGCATGGAGTCTGACACAGGGCTCGATCTCATGACCATAGATCATGAGCTGAGTGGATATCAAGAGTCAGATGCTTAATTGACTGAACCACTCAGGTGCCCCTAAGAGAGTTTTAACTGTATGTGGGACTAATGCCTATAGGAGATAACTTAGTAATGTTTGTGTCGGTGGCAGTAAGAAGTGGAAGGGCAGCTGTTAGGACATGGAGGCAGGGAGGTAATCCTTTGGCCACGGGGTCTGATTGAAGCTGTAATACCCCGTGGGGCATTGTCAGTCTTCATGCCTTTGAGTCAAGATCTCCAAAGTGTTACCGGAAAGTTCATAGACAAAAAGGAAGAAGGGCAGTTGGTAATTCGGGTGTTCTAGAATTGGGGAAGAGATAAGCTGGTTTTTTAAAGATATGAGAGCATCTTGGGTCTCTTGAGGCCATAGGATAGGGTCTGGAGGGTTGCAGTTAGGAGAGAATATAAGGGTTGAGTAATGAAGAAATATTAGGAATCCAAAGGCAATTGTATCCAGTAAGGCCCAGGAAACCTCATTATTGTCTTTTAGTCTGGGGTTGAGGCAACTGGGTGATGGTAGTAATTCTGTCTAGTTCTATTTTTAGCCCATCTGATGTTAAAAGGTGGACTAGGAATTTGACAGAGTCAGAGAAAGTTGTAATTTATCTTTAGATACTTTGTATCCTTTGTTGGCTAATTGTTGGAGAAGATATTTAGTGTCAATAAGAGAGGCCTTTATGGTGGTGGGACATAAAATTGTTTATATTGTAATAGTACAGATTTCCCAGGGAAGTCAAAATATTTCAGGTCAGCATGGAGGGTTTGAGAGAAATAAGGCTTTTGGTGTGTCCCTGGAGATTGGACTATACAAGTGTATAGTTGATTGTTCCATGTAAAAGTAAAAGGATAATGATTTTGGGGGTCCACAAAGATGTTGAAAAGGGCACTGCATAGGTCAATAACAGAAAAAATAGTTGTTTTATTGGGCATATTAGAAAGGAGGGTGGGGAGTTCAGGAAAGTGGGGTGATGGGGGATAGTGTTAACTGCCCTAAGGTTTTGAACAAAATGTCATCCTCTATTATGGGATTTTTAATTGACGAAATGGGAGTATTGCAATGTTTCTACTGGGCATGATCAATCCTTAGTTGATAAAATCTTGAATAATAGGATATTCCTTTAATGGCCATAAGGGCTGACAAGTACTGCTTAATATTGGATAAGGGCTTTGGTGGATCAATTTGAAAGGTTATTGGGGAAGTTGAAATTATGTGTCCTATATTGGTAGCAGAAATTGCCCATAATTAATCAGGTGCCTCTAGGAATGGGAGGGCAGTGAACTGAAAGGAGGATAGTATTTGGCAGATAAGTAGAATTAGGAACTCTGAAGATTGAGACGGCAGATCTAAAACCATTTCATTTTTCCTTTTTGTGGCTGATTAGTGACCCTGATCATGGTAAATGCTTTTCTACTCCAAGGTAGGGGTTGGAAAATAGAAAGGGAGTGAGGGCATGACTGAGTTATTCTAGCATCTATGAGAGTGAAATGGTCTTCATTTTGAATCATTATAGCAATTTCTCCTGTTGCATTTGCTAGGAGAAAGGAGAAAATCCCCTTTGTTCTCAGAGCATCTGATAGAGCTTCCTAATCTGATAAAGGAATTGTGTTTGAAATTTGTGGATTCTTTTGGAGACACCTTTTATATTTCAGTCATTCCTTGTTGAAATGTATAGGTGTTTTGCAAAGGAAAGAGGTTTAATCAGTTGAGATGGATATTTTAACTTGTGGCATGGATTTGGGGGTTTGATATTTGTAAAGCCATAAGCTTAATCATTTGGTTTTGACAGCTCAAAAATCTATTCATTTATCTTTCTTCTTCTCCTTCAACAGCTTTTGCCAGTCTTGGTGGCAAGGGTATAAGGAGTTTTGATCTCCCAGTTGGGGTCATATTATTTGGCCAGAGTTGAGATTGAATCAAGGAGGCCCTCTAGAAACACTGAATTAAACAACTTGGTTGTTCTTTTATCCAATCTAGGGATTCTAGAATCTTGGACAAATTTTTTTTGAATTCTCAAAAGCTCTAAAACAGGTTCTTCCTTTTTTTGAGTAGATTTTTTTTTGGATTGTCTTCTAATTTGTTGGAAGTAGCCAAATATAAAGACTCACTTTGATTAAATTTGTAGCCTTTTTTTTTCTTTTTTTTTTAATTTTCAACAATTTTAGAAGTTTTTTCTAGGGTCTTATTATAGGAAGTTTAAAATCTAATAGGGGATCTTTCCATCCAGATTTATCCATCTATTCTTGGGCCTGTGTAGGTCCAACAAGCATGCTTACTAATTGGTAAAGATCAGAAGGGTCTAGATTATAGGCACAGATAGTCAATGTTAATTGTCAGGTAAATTGTTCTGAATTTTGGGGCAGGGGGGAGTAGGAAAGTCACTTGAAAGATTTAAAGGTTCTGTTTTGGATCAGGAGGTAAAAGAAAGGACCCAGTTGTCATGACTAGGGCCAGTAACTTCAACTTTGATTTTAAGGAGGCTATGAGTAACTCATTGGTTCTTTTAGAAACTTCTAAGTACCAATTAAAACAGGCTTCCTATTGATTGTGTGAAGAAGGATAACTTTGCCTTTACAGTTCTGCTCTTAAATATAGCAATTTAGAGACATCAAAATGTGCCCCAATGAGGCCAGTGAAGTTTAGAAATTTTTTTAATGTTTTATTTATGAGAGAGAGAGAGACAGCATGAGCAGAGGAGGGTTAGAGAGAGAGGGAGATACAGAATCCAAAGACAGGCTCCAGGCTCTGAGCTAGCTGTCAGCACAGAGCCCGACATGGGGCTCGAACCCACAAACCTTGAGATCATGACCTGAGCTGAAGTTGGATGCTTAACTGACTGAGCCACCCAGGAGCCACCCCCATTTAAAAAAAAAAAATTATTTTTTTAATATGAGGCCAGTGAAGTTTTAAACCATCTTCAGCAATTTGAACCTAGGTTAAGACAAACATGCAGATCCCTGGGCCATGGTTTTTATACATAAAACCAGCTGGGGGCAAGGGGCTAGATGACAGCGGATCAGCAAGAGCTCTTTCTGAGAGATTGGTACCCGTTTTACATTGAAAGAATCCCTCTCTGAATGGCTAGCAGTTCTGAAGTGAGGAAATCTCCTGAAAGGAAAGTCTCCTGACCTCTACCAACATTGAAGATGTGAGAGGACTGGGTCTTAGTCACCTCCCGGGATTATAGAAGCCACAGGAGGAGAAGCAACAAGGGGCTTCAGTGCATGCTTTGGCAGGAGGTTCACAGGAGGTACCTGGGAGGTTGCTTCACATCCCAACCTTATCGCCTGTTGTTAATGAATAACTTCAGGAGTAAGCCTGTGAGCAAGGAAAAAGGAGATATATCTTTACTTAGGTTTACAAACTGAGGACAACCCAACTCAGTTGGTGTGCTCATCTGAAGAGATCAAGGGAAAGTAGTGTTTTTAGAGCTTAAAACCACAATGATGGTGAAATTTCAAATTGCTTAGTGATTAGTTGACCTCTTTTGTTCAATATTGTGGGACAAGGAAGGTAACTTTCCAGATATCTGAACCTCAAGACGTTTATCATGTGTACAGGAAGTAGCTGCTTTTTAAGAACTCCACAAAATGGTGGGAGTTGCAGGATGGAGTTAGAGTTGTCTACCCTTCCCTGGCCCCTTTTCTTCCTCATTGCTAACTCTTTTTAGTATTCCAATGTTTATGCATATTTTTATCTTTAGAAGGTGGGAAAATAGAAAGCTGAATTTGTCATAATAAAAAATAAGTTCCTGGGGCACCTGGGTGGCTCAGTCGGTTAAGCGTCTGACTTCGGCTCAGGTCATGATCTCAGGGTTCGTGGGTTTGAGCCCCATGTCGGGCTCTGTGCTGACAGCTCAGAGCCTGGAGCCTGTTTCAGATTCTGTGTCTTCCTCTGTCTCTGACCCTCCCCTGCTCATGCTGTCTCTCTCTCTCTCTCTCTCTCTCAGAAATAAATAAAACATTAAATTTTAAAAAAAAAGAAAAAAATAGGTTCCTGTAGGACCACCTGAGTGGCTTGGTTGAGTGTCTGACTATGGCTCAGGTCATGATCTCTTGGTTCGTGAGTTTGAGCCCTACATCAGGCTCGCTGCTGTTGGCACAGAGCCTGAAGCCTGCTTCGGATCCCCTGTCCCACTCTCTCTCTGGCCCCCTCCCCCATTCTCTCAAGTAAAACATTAAAAAATAGATTCCTGGGGTGCCTGGGTGGCTCATTTGGTTGAGTGTCCAACTTGGGCTCAGGTCACAAGCTGGGTTCAACACCTGTACTGAAAGTTCAGAGCCTGGAGCCTGCTTCAGATTCTGTGTCTCCCTGTCTCTCTGTCCCTTCCCCACTCTCTCTCTCTCTCTCTCAAAAATAAAATAAACATTAAAAAAATAGATTCCGATGTAAGTAAACACCTTAATAGCTATAAATAATAGTTGATAAAGAAAGATGGGAAAACAATGGAAATTCCTTAACATTCTCCTTATAGGACTAAATAACTGCTTGTCTGGCTATAATTTGTGTGTTGAAATAATGATCTGAAGTTTTAAACATTAAAATTTCCTCTTTGTGTTTGTTTCTGTCTTTGTTTTGTTTTTTACTTTGTGAGCATGTGAAACATGTATGTGTATGAAAGAAACACCCCGTATGTTTTGCCAGCAGTGCCAATCTACTAATACTTTGATGTGAGTCTACTAGTAAAGGACATTTTCAAACTCTGTTACCAATAAATCTCTTTTATTGGTTGTGCATATTCTCCTTTCAAGGGTCCTTAGGACTAACTAGGCCACATAGTTTTTCTACAATATCTAAACAAATGATGGTCTTGACTATATCATATCATCATATTTTTCTGCTGCTTATAGCCTCCAAGATTTTTTAATTAATTTATTTATTTATTTTGGCTTACACACTTCATATAATATTTCTTGTTCTGGAAGAAATATTAGTGGCCTTTTTCTGCCAGGAGTCTGTGTATAAATGGAGTCCCAACCTGTGAGGTACACTTTGTTCTAATCCTGTCTTCCTAAGACCTTTATAAAAATCCATTTTTGATTTACAAATGGGACCAGGGAAAATAAGTTTGAATTCCACTACATAATCAGTCTAACTGGACTTATATTAATTTCTATATGAATATATTATCTAAACATAACATAAAATAATATTTACATATAATGTATTATCTTTATATGTAGTTATATATATTAAATGTATTATCTTTTAAATATATTCCAATTACACACTTAAACTATTATCATTATTTGTAATATGTGTAACATAGAGTTGTTAATATACTGTTTCTTTTGATAATGAAATAGAAGTCGACAAACAGAATCATTATTGTATTCTGTCTTTACGTGTGTTGCTCTTAAGGACTTCTTAAGCAATTGAGCAAACAATTTAAATTATGACTTTTATTAATGATATCGTGAGGTGGCTTTAAAATGACACTCCTCGGGGTGCCTGGGTGGCTCAGTCAGTTAAGCGTCCGACTTCGGATCAGGTCATGATCTCACGGTTCGTGGGCTTGAGCCCTACGTTGGGCTCTGTGCTGACAGCTCAGAGCCTGGAGTCTGCTTCGGATTGTGTCTCCCTGTCTCTCTAACCCTCCCCCGCTCACGGTGTCTCTATCTCTCTCTCTCAAGAATAAATAAAACATTAAAAAATTTTTTTAAAATTAAATAAAAAATAAAATGACACTCCTCATAACATATAATGACAGACAAATAACTTCAGTTTCCTATAGGTTAAATGACATATAATGGCAGCCAAACTTCAATTTCCTATAGTTTACATGAGTCTCTGTAGTTCTATAGTTTACCTGAGAATTGATGGCATTCAACTAGATTTTCCAGCTCTTTCATGGCCTTAATGATACTTATTTTCCAGTTCTCTGAAATGATTGTTTATATTCTTACAAGAGACTCACTCTAACCTATCAACTTACTATACAGTATAATTTGTATATAATAATAGCCATCGTCTTTTGACTACTTATGGGTCAAGCTCTGAGCTAAATGCCTCATGGGAATTAGCTTTAGTCATCTTTCCTTTGGCCTTTTTTCCCTTGTGTTCACCTACTTTCTTCTCCCTCTTTCTCTCATGAGTAATATTTTCATTTATTAAAAAAGTTTAAAAAATCATCATATACAATATGAGGGACAGTTGGTACTCTGGCTAGCTTTGGGCTATCCAAAATAAAGTTAGCTGTGATTTTCCTGCATTCATTTTGTGCTCTAACATTTTCCTTGGATGTGTGGGAGCATGAGAAAAGGGAAAGATGGCAAACAGGTGACTGGTGTGAAATATGTAGGAATAATAGCTTGTGATTAAACTCGTAGAAAAGAATTCTTGAATTGCCCTTTAAAACTTCATCTCTCTTCTTGTGTCAGCTCACAAAATATAATTCGGTAGAAAATTATAAGAATGTTATTTGTTTTCTCATGAATCTAAGTAGAAATTATGCAGAGGTAAGAATGAACACATTTAAATACTAAACAAAACTGTTTTCATAGTCCTTTATTACCTTCTCGTTCAAAGAAACGTGATGGTCCTCATTTTTAGTATTGGATGTTCCAGGCTCCATTGCTTTAGCTGTTATTGGTGTAGATATTTACATGAAAATATAACCCTGATTGTTTGTGAAGCCATATTGTTAGCTAGTTACTTCCATTCACAGTCTCAAGTGACTCAAATACTCTGTTTAGCTGCAATCATCAGGTTTATGGATTCAGGTACCCAGTGAGCAGATGAGACAGATGCATTCTAAAACAGCCAGTTTTTATGCAAATATTCTCTGAAAGAAAAATTTAATTTTTAGAACTTTTTTTGGTGTAACAGTACTGTGCTTTTCCTGGAGCGTAAGACATATTCCAAGACTTGAGGTCATAAAGAAGTTTATTCTCTAAATAGAAGATTAATATCAATAAACGAGGTCTCACTGCAGAGTAATAAAAATTGATTGCCTCTTTTGTATTGTTGACCCTGAGGTCATTTTTTAAAAATTATAGTCTATACTTTTATCCCAGTAGTTATTTTATTTTTGTTTACTTATTAAGAAATAATTTTAAATATTAAAAGTCTGATATAATTGGCAACTAAAGATAAATTTTTCAGGAATCTCTAATCTATGGCATTGAATACCCAATAACTATTAATAAGAACAATGTGAGATTCAAATAAAGTCACAGACTTCTCTGAAATCTAAGATTCCATTTTAGGGTAGCATTATCATTATTGTAAATATTATCTGTAAAATGGGTTTATTGGCTTCTACAAATCTGTAAAATACACTTTTCTATATTTACAGTGGCTCAGACTGTAAGTATCTTAGGGTAGAATCATAAGTATTAATTTGTTTTTGTCTTCCCTTGAGTCCTCTGTCTAGAGTCTTCATTAAACTCTTCACTCCACCACTAACAAGACCTAGAACAAATATCTATAAAGTTTTCCATATCTCTTTGACTGGCAGATGAAGGAGGAAACAGACTGCAAATTCTGCATACTGAGTCCCTCTGACATTCATGTTGACCTGAAATTCATGTCAACCTTGAACCCTAGTCCATGCTTTGTCAGACTATTGGATGTATTAGAAACTTGCAAGACTATAGACTGTCTTTTTCTTCCTCTGAAGAAAGCCCAAACTCCCACCCACCCTCCCATGAGCTACAAAAGTCCCTACTGCTCATATGGAGTAATTGCTAGTTTTGTTGGGTGTCATTTTAATTTGCCTGTTTATATGATTTATCTTCTCAAAGAGAATGGCAATTTTATTTTATTTTATTTTTTCTGAGAGAGAGAGAGTGCATGAGCAAGGGAGGGTCAGAGAGAGAGGGAGATACAGAATCTGAAACAAGCTCCAGGCTCTGAGCTAGCTGTCAGCCCAGAGTCTGACGCAGGGAGACTGGCAATTTTCAAAATATTTTTATAGAGCTAAATACCAAGTAACCACTGAATAAATCCAGAATAATGAGAAAGCCATTTTAGACCTGTCTTTCCACTCTTTTTCCCCCAAATCTCTTAGCATAATGAAATATTATAAACAAAAAGGACTTTTAAACAGCATGTGACAATTCAGTGACCTATGTTATAAACCTACATGTCTGTCTCTCTCAGACTTTAGCTTCTTTCCTCAGTGCATACCACTATCACCAAACAAAACAGACGAATCAGGGTTTCTGGAATAAGAAAAAATGCTTTTATGTCGCCTCTGCCAGAAATTACCTCAACTTCACTCATATCTGGGTTTGTAGTGACTTCGAAGAAAGACGAGATCAAGAATAAAACCATGGACTGTTTGTTTTACCTCACATCTTAAAAGAAAGAGACTATGAGAGAGGGTAATAGGTGAGACACTAAGTGGGCTAATGCTGGGAGGTATTAAAATAATCGGTAAATATTTGACAAAGCATCAGGTCAGTTGCACAGAAATGGTTGCTGATAACTGAGGCAGTGCATAGTAGTGATCAAGAATTTGGGTTCTGGCATGAACTTCCTAGTTCAGATTCTAAATCTGCTTCTCATTAGCATAACCTGTTTCCATGTATATAGGAAATAAATAGGAATAAATATAATAGTGCCTATCTCGTGCAGTGGCTCTGTGGATTAAATGGCAGAGAGTTAACCTCAATAAATGCTAGCTACTCTTTTTCTGAATAACTTGAATTTGTTTAAAGTTCCAATGTGTCTTCTATCATTTGATCTTCATAATATCGCTGGTGGTAATTGTCCTACTTATCAGAGACATGGAGAGAAAAAGATACAGTCAAATTTACAGAGTCAATAAAAGTAATTTTTTATAGTTCACTTCTCTTTGGAGGAATGCGAAGACATTCCTTACATTCCATTTTCAATCCAAACTCTTGACGCTGATTCTACAACTTGTCTGAAATTATAGATAAAAATTTTATATTCCACTTAAAAGAAGAAGTCATAAAGGAGATGTTTTAAAAAGCTACCTACCATTATAACCTAATTTGAAAGGCTAACGTGGGCTTCTTGATATTGCTTATTTTAAGGGTGAGTTAAATATCAGTGAGTCCTCTTATCAATAAGCTCCATAAGGATTTCTTTTCCTTAAAAATACTTGAAGCAAGTGCAATGATGTAAAATATTTGCCTTACTTTTATAAAATTGGTAGCATTATATTGGCTAGGTTGCCTCAGGGAGCACATCTTGCCAGAACATGAAATACTGTAAGATTTTTTCCTAATCCAATTTCTTATTTGAAAACTGAATATCTACATCTAGTTTTTTTTTTTTAATAGTGTATCTTGTTGTGGCACCAAAGTGTTTTATATTCATCAAATCAGTGGAGGGCTAAACCCTGCAGTGCTAAATGAGGGTAAATCTAATAAAAACAAAGCCATTCTGCCTTCTATAAATACATTCACATAGAATATTATCACCTGTAAACTAAAGTCATCTAAGATTTAGAAAAGAAACTTTTATGAATATTAAGACTCATAAACTTTGTTTTGGTTAGTGCATGAGTCTGATTTCTATGCATGTTTAAATGCATGCTTGAAAAGGCTAGGGATGTCCAGGTACATCTTTTAATAGTGTGGTTGCATTGACAGCTTATGTTACTTTTCAAATGAATTTTTCACAGTCCAAGGAAACTGCATGCATATTTCATCATGAGAACTAGCACTAAGTTAGCCCAAACATTGATAATATTTTTTGTATCAGGCAGTTTCTTAGTTATGCTTTATGATCAGAGTATGCACTTCTAGCTACACTTTCTCTAAAATAGTTTCTGTCTGGTGGGCAGTTGACCTGGTGGGCAGCTTGTGATAGAGTAGGAGAATTTCATCATTTACGTTGTTTAGAATTTCTGGTTTAGGCTTATATTAAAATGTAGACTTAGTATTAGAATATAAATTATTGTTTTTCAATCATCTGCAGATAATGCACTTCCTACTGTCTACACTGGTTGGGAGTTTATTACCCTATCCTTGATATACCAATGACCAACACCATGGGAAGAATAAATGAAAAGAAGTATGTGTTAATGTTAAGAGAGGACTGTCTCTTGTGACCCAGCAGAGGAAAGGATCCATATGAACCAGGAGAGGATGACATGGATTTTTCGGGAGATTTGTCCTTTACCATGTAGAATATTTGTTAGAAGCAAGTACCTCAGGGTGTTCTTTTTACTAATTAGAGGGCTTCTTCAATGTAGCTATTACCTGTTTATCATAAGACAAAGCTAGGGATCAGAGACTTGGTAATTTTGCAGAGGACTAGCCAGCTTGTTGTGACTCTGGATTTCAAACTCCTCAGTCTATGAGTCAGAAGGTCATAGTCTTGAGGCGCCTGGGTGGCTCAGTCAGTTAAGCGTCCGACTTCAGCTCAGGTCATGATCTCACGGTCTGTGAGTTTGAGCCCCGCATCGGACTCTGTGCCAACAGCTCAGAGCCTGGAGTCTGCTTCAGTTTCTGTGTCTCCTTCTCTCTGCCCCTTCCTCCCTCTCACTCTCTCTCTCAAAAATGAAAAAAAATAAAAACATAAAAAAAAATTTTTAAAGAAATTCATAGTCTTTCTACTAGGGATCATTACCTCTTCAGGACCTACCTTGCTTTAAATGGGTTGCTGTTGGATAGTGCTTGCATTTTTTGTTTGTTTGTTTGGCGTGATGTTTCATTGTTTATTTTGATTACGTCAATTGTAAGATATTTTCTAAACTAGTGATTTGAAAAAACTTTGGCCATCTTGTATACCTTTGTTGATAAGAAGCTCTTTAACTGCAAGACTCTGAAGTTGTACTTCAGAACACTCTTACTGTGTTAGAAAAGTACTGAAATCAATCTTCAAAGTCTAGAGAAAGCACAAAGTTTTGGTAAGTGATGAAAACTAGATTTAGTAAGGATCAAGAATATTAGTGTAAATAGTTGAAGAACCACATTGTTTGTCTCATTGCCTTTTATTCTTACTTTTGACATTTCACTGATCCATCAGAAATCCAGACTTTTTGGAAGGATAGAAAAGAAAATAAGGCAAGGGTCACAGCTTACAGTTACTCTATGCCAGTGGATTTTGTTTGAGGAGATAACATCTTTTAAAAAAATGTTTATTTTTGAGAAAGAGTGGGGGGTTGCTGAGAGAGAAGGGGACAGAGGATCAGAGGTGGGGTCTGCACTGTCAGGACAGAACCTGATGCATGGCTTGAACTCATGAACCATGAGATCATGGCTTGAGCCGAAGTTGAAATCCTAACTGACTGAACCTTCCCCCGCCCCCCCCAACCCCACCCACCTCCCCGCCTCCGCAGGCACCTCTCAGGTAGCACCTTCTAACAAGGTTAGATCATTTGTGCTGTGGTTTTGGGTTGGGCAGGTTGGGACCTTAGTAACTGGTATAAAGGAAAGAAAATCTGACATGGGAGAGTCAGGTTCTGAGAAAAACCTGAATCTCTGGTAGGTCCAGAAATTTGATAAGCACTGTGTGTTCCAGTTTTCAAAGAAGTATGCTAACTCAGATCCCAAAAAGCTAACGTCATTACTGGTGATAATAAGCATAACAACTTCTTATTGAGTGCCTACTAATTACAGGCGTTTGTCCTCAAAACAACAACCCAAGGAAGGTTTTATTGTCCTTAACTTAGTCTAAGTGAGCTGCAGGGAGGTTAAATAGCTTTTGCAAGATTACACTGCAAGTAGGTGAAAATATTTGTTTGAATTTACATTTGTGTATCTCAAACCTTGCCATCATTCTAGATCTCACTTGCTGTGAGTAGCTTATGGACACAGGAAGCAGGAATTTTGAAGGTGCTGCAAAATTTAGAATCAGGTAATTGTTTTTGTTGCTGTAATTGTTTAGGGAGTTGAACTACTTTTAAGAAAAAGGGAAAAGGTAATAAAGGAAAGGGTTTAGCCCATGGTGAGCTCATGGTAAGAAGGGTTGGGCTGCATGATGGTGGTACCTGAGGCAAGTGAATCAGGGATTCAGGCTAGATTCCAGAATCCAAGTGAGAATGAGAGTGCATGTCAGTTCATCAAGGCAGAAGCATAGTCTTGGTGCCGGCGTGGCAAGAATAAGAGGAATATTAGAGCTAAGTGGGCATCTCAATTTCATTTCAGTGTTCTAAATTCCAACAGCAAGTGGATTAGAACCTGCGTTTGTTAAATTAATTTTAAAAAGGATGGCGACAGGTCATCTTTCATACTGATGATGTTCAGTTTATGTAGCTGAACAGAATTTGAAATTTGGAAGTAACTAAGACTATCTTCTGCACATCCCCATCACAGTTGTTAGTTCTCAATAACTGATTCATAATGACAGCTGTAGAAAAGTTGTCCGAGAGGGTATTACTGTATGTGCACATGCGCATGCGCGTGCATATGTGTAATTTTCTTTGACATACACATATATGCTTGTTTTCTATGGATGTTTGCTCTGCTGGTTAAATCTTCCATCTTGATGTCTGATTTGTCATTTACAGCTTTTGGAAAGGTGACAGAGTAAAATAAGGACATTTTCCAAGTATATGTTTTAGCAGTACTAGGACATATGCATTGAGAAGTCTCATGAGACGTTACTATTAACTCATGAAATTTGGCAGGCATGCCTTTATTTACACTCTAAAATATAATACTCCTATCCAGGTTTCTTGAAATTCTGTTCCTTCTTGTCTGCTTCTAAAATGCAAAATGACAGCTAAAGTAACGCTTCCTAAGCAGAATGTTTCAAGGATTTATATGTGATCATTTTATGAATATTCTACAAGGAGTCATCTTGTGTGAATTCAGATTGTTTACTTTGACGTGTGATTGATTTCTTTGTCCAACAGTAGGCTTCATGCAATATTAAAGAATGGAAAAGAATAACAGTATTACTGGTGAAGATGTTTTGTTTGGTTTACTTTTATGACACAGTTCATTTATCAAAGTCCTCAAGAAATCTGTCTTCTGGCTTAAAGTTTTAGTATTGCTAGCAACTTTCTTTAAAACTTTTATTAATTAGTATTTCCAAAACATGTAGAATGTGACACCTGGTATAACAAATATACATTATACTATGAATGGAAACTTGGGAATCATGGGAATAAATAAGGTGTTATCTACAGTAAATGTACAGTTGGGTTTTAGGTTATGCTATTTATTATGAATTCAATGATAAACTGCTGTGCTATTTTTGTCATTGTTTTTTTTATTATTTTTTAAATATAATTTATTGCCAAATTGGCTTACATACAATACCTACTGCTCCTACCAACAAATGCCCATCACCTGTCATTGTTTTTTAAATTTTTTTTAATGTTTTTATTTATTTTTGAGAGAGAGAGACAGCGTGAGCAGGGGAGGGTCAGAGAGAGAGGGAGTCACAGACTGAAACAGGCTCCAGGCTCTGAGCTGGCAGTCAGCACAGAGCCCGACGCGGGGCTCGAACCCACGAGCCGCGAGATCATGACCTGAGCTGAAGTCGGACGCTTAACCGAGTGAGCCGCCCAGGCGCTTCCGTCATTGTTTTTAATAGTAAAAGCTGGGATTGTAAACTCCAGGAGTTTAAGGATAGTTTTTTGGTTTGCTTCTATTTTCTTAACACAGTGCTTGGCAATCAGAAGATGCTCGATAAATGTTGAATTGTAGTTTTTTAAATGGATAAACCCAAATAGTATGATAAGAGGCTCCCCCTCTCTTTCTCTTTTCCTTCTTTCTTTCCTTCATTCTTTCTTCTTTTAAAGTTTTCTCTTTTTCTTAAATATTTCATTATTTTGGGGGTACCTAACCTGCTTGGTTTTGTAAGTTAGTTTGTTTAGCTAACTAGAGGTTTTGTTAGCTAGAGGTTTCAGGGCAGTAGTTTAATAATAAATATATCTTCTTTTTTAATTCTTATGTACAGTATAGTCCTTTAATAGTCATGTCCTTTCCTAATAGTTTTGCTAGGCACAGCTTTGGCTTTGAACGGACCAATGTATCTTGGAGTACTGAATTTTTTTTTTTCCTGCAACTAATGCTTCTAAGAAGCTGGAGGTTATGCTATACATCTTGGGCTATCCTGGAGAACAGATTAGAAGCAATCATAAAATGAATACATTCAATCACCCAATAAATACAGTGAGGTTATAATATTGGCGAAACATTGTATAGACACTGTTGCAAGAGACAGTTGAATCAAGACAAGGTGTCTGTTCCTACAAACTAAGGGAGACTGAACCAAAGACTCAATTCTTAAACTGACCTTTATAATGTGCTAAAATATACATTCTTGAAACTCAGAGTTATTTTTCATTTCTAAAGAGGTGTCACTTGGAAAAATTAACGTATAAAGATATTTATACTGATCATTTTGTGATTTTTGTATTTAACAACATACTTGATAGATGAGCTCATTTGCCCGAGCACCAGAATGTGCCCTCACCTTATCATTAAGGATACTTGTATAGGATCATTTTTGTTTGTAACATAATAATCATTATCTTTTATTGTGTTATTATAGTCAAGCAGTTTATAAGTATTTAATTGTAGAAATAGAGTAGTATGTATAGAGTTTATGAATGTGGTCTTTGAAGTTAGATGTGAATTCAAATTTCAGTACTGCCATTTAATACTTGTGTCAAAGTTATGAAGTTTTGGGAGCATAGATTTCCTTGTCTATTAAAGGAGAATAATGGTGTCTTTTAAAAATGTTAAAATGTTTGTTGATATAAGCTATGTAAAAGCACATTTTATATGCTTATAATATATAATGTATATCTGTGATACAGATTATATATACATACACATATAAATATAGAGAGATATAGTATTCCATTTAGTATTTCTGTTAGGTCTTGCTGTTATTGTGTGCCAGGCACTTGACCTCTGAGACTTTTGAAACATGACTAATGTCAGCAGCTGGTTGCTGGAACTGAAACCCTGTTCTTTCAGACTCCAAAGCTTCACTCTTTCTAATACACCATACTACTCTGTATTAACACCATACCACACTGTATTACAGTTACTTCTCTCCCTTGTACCAGAATGACAAAGCAATGTGCTGATGGTGACAGTTCTTTTAGGTTCCTCAAAGGAATTTATTATCTCAAAATGTTCTCCCAGATGTCTTGCTATATTCTTTTTCTAAAACTTTTTAACTCCTTTCAGTTCATACTAGTTAGTGTCATTCTCCAAATTAGCCTATATTCTTAGCCTATTAACCTAATTTCTACTGAAAAAAAAATTGCCTATAGCTATAAAGAGAATCTATAATCATTGTTATTAAATGTAAAGCACAAAAGGTTGTGCATTCCTTAAGGAAAAAAACGTGTGAATATGTTTCAATACTTAAATAGTCTTTAGGGATTTTGAGGCTGAATTTTTAGAAAAAGAAGAAAATATTACTATAATTTATACTCTGAGAACCACGAGGGACCCTATGTTGTAGCACCCATCAGCATCATCAACATCATCCTTGTCATCTTCATCATCGGCGTCATTTAAATAGTGATTCCAAACTTTGAAGTGTTTAATAAGTTGTGCAATATGTCCAAAGTAATTTGTCTCTAAAAATAAGGTGATTTATAGCACTCATGTTTTCAAATGACTTACTTTTTAAATTAGATTATTTTTTAAATTAAATGTGTTTGTGTGTTATCCCAGTAATTGTCTTATTATTGCTTATTTGTGGGGTTTTTTTTTTTTTTTTTGGCCCGATTTGGTAAGAAAGGTTTAGGATTACATATAGAAAGAGTCAGAGGTGTATCCAAAAGAGTGAATTTTTTTATGCAAGTGCCACTTCTTAGGTTTCCATCAGAAGAAAAAAAAAAGGAAAGAAAAAGAAAAAGTATTTTACTAACCCAGTAAAATAATTTTGGATAAGTACCATGTGCTGAAAATTTAAACTATATATAACCAATATCATCTATATAAATATTTATCTGTGTCTATAAATTTACACACAGAGGAATACCAATCAGTATCTGAAATGCTTCATTTCTGAAGAGAGCAGAAGAAAGTCTGAGTGTGAAGGATTGTGGCAAGAATTAGTTTAAGGAATGATATTATTAGAGATGATTTTAGCTCTGCCACACTTTTAAGGGACTAATGATTCAACAGTGACTACGGGATGGTTTTAAAAGCAAATTGATAGTAGATGTTGGCATTGGAGACTGGCAAATCATTATTTGCAGTTTGACTTCTTTATTATGAGCCCTTCACTTAGTTATTGTGCTCCCAAATAGGAGCTATTTTTATTCCTGACATTTGATTTCTTATTTTACAGTTGTATGATTGTAAAGGTACTTTGCCAAGCTTTTACCTTTTATTTGTTTTTCTTTATAAGCTTTTACCTTTTAAAACTGGCTCTCTTGATGCTATCCAGTGTGTACTGTATTTTAAGAAACTTAATGATGTTAAAAAATTTGATAACACAAGTGGAAATCAAACTAACTTTTTTATGAGATTATTTAATTATTAATTATTCATGTTTACTTATATTCTAGAACGCAAATCAATTTCACAGTGGCTATTGATTTTACAGCATCAAATGGTGAGTATTCTGACTATCCACAAGTAAGAATATATCATCAATTAATTGAAAGATAAATATTTATTTTCATGAGGTTAGATATTTGATTCCTACTTTTATGTAGTTCTGAATTGTTTCATATAAAATTCAGGTAATTTTTCCTTTCTGTTTACTATTATGAAATAGTTCTGGTATACAAATGACTAAAGGAAATGCAAAATAAAAGATTAATAGTCTCACTCAAATTTATTAAATATTGAAGTATTATAATTTTTATTTCACACATTTTAAAAAAGAAAATTTTAGATTTAATTAAGCCCATGCTATGCTTCTGCCCCATTCCTTGTACCTTTCCTTCATCTTTATACATAACTATAATTCTGGAATGTGTTGAATTATCCTCATTTTATAGCACCTTTGTGTGTGTTAATTTACACAAATGTGATTCAAGTACATGTACTTTATGCAACTCTGTTTTTACTTGACTATTTTTTAAACATTACTCATGTTAACACATTTACATTTAATTTAGAGAGAGTGTCATATAAAACCCCATTATAGATATTCATAATTTATTTATCAAACATTTCAAGACAGAAAAGAGAGTCAACTTTTTAAATATTATTTTGAAGTAACTTTGTTTGAAATGGAATAATCATTTGAAATGAGTGATTATGTATCATAATAACAAATCTCATTATTTAACTTTTATCAGAACTTGCCATCAGTTTATACTTACCTAGGTTTTTTGCCCCAAATTACCTATTGTGCTTATGGCTCTCATGTCATATACCCTTTACCTCACATTTCTCTCACATTGACTCATGTTTCACAAAGTAATAGAATTTTTAGGTGAGAAAGAACCTTAAAGATCACTTACTCCAACCATCCTCTTATTCAAATGAGGAATCTCATATCCATAAAATCATTTTATTAAATACATCTTGGCTTGTTAGTACTAGAGTTAAGAACAGAGATGAGGAGACCAGAATCTAACTCAACTCACCATTGATTAAATGTTAAGTTTATTCTCCAACACTACGATTTCAAGTTAATTATTTTTATTCATGTATTTTATTCAGTAAAATATGAAACATAGAATAAACAAAGTCTGAATGATTTTTAAACACTAGCTTTAATTCACTAATGAACATTAGCACAACTAGAAGAGCAAGAATCTATTGAAAAGGAAAACACAAACTACTGAAACTGACCTAAAAAGACATAGACAGTCTATTCAGACATATTTCCAGTGAACAATCTGAAAATGAAATTAAGAAAATCCCCTTTATAGTAATAGTAAAAGGAATGCAATAGGAACATTGCATCCTATTTAACAATAGGAATGTTAAATTAGGAACAATTTAACAAGGCGAGGGCAAAATTTATACTCTAGAAACTGTATTCTGAAAAGAATTATTGGAAGAAATTAAAGATCTAAGTAAGAAGAATAATATACAATTTTCATGGATTGGAAAATTCAACTGTTAAGAGGGTGACATTTCTCAAAGCAATCAACATATTCAATGCAATCTCAGTCTAAACCTGAAACTTTTTTGAATAAATGGATAACCTAAAAATTCAAATGGAAGTTCAAGGGACCCAGAAGAGCCAAAGCAGACATGAAAAGAGAGAACAAAGTAGGAATGTTCATACTTCCCATTTTTGAAACTTACTACAAAGCAACAGTAATCAAAACAGCATGATGCTGGTATAAAGATATATATGTAGATAGATTAGATATAGATATAGATATAGATATAGATGATATAGATATAGATATAGATATAGATGTATAGATATAGTTCCATGAAGTTGAATGGAGATTCCAGGAATAAACCCATGAGACTAAAGGTAACTGATTTGAGAAGGGTGCCAAGACAATTCAGTGGGGGAAAGAACAAATTGTCTTTTTCACAAACACACTGGGATAACAGGATAGCCATATGCAAATGATTGAAGTTGGACCTTTTCCTCATATCAAAAATAAAATTAACACAAAATAGATCACAGGCTTAAATGTAAGGGCTAAAATTATAAGCTATTGGAAGTAAACATAGGGATACACTTTCATGACCTTCGATTTGGCAGTTGATTCTTAAATGACATTAAAACACAAGTAACCAAAGAAAAAAAATAAGTTTAACTCCATCAAAACAAAAACCTGTTTATGCTTCACAGGACACTATTAACTAAGTGAAAAGACAAACCCCAGAATGTGAGCAAATAATTAGCAAGTCATACATCTTATAAGGGATTTGTATCTAGAACGTATAAAGAACTCTTATAGTTCAATAAAAAGACAAATAACCCAATTTAAAAATGGGTAAAGTATCTGAATAGACATTTTTCTGTACAAGATGTACACATGATCATGAAGCAATGAAAGGATACTTAGCAAACTTAGGCCTCAGGGAATGCAAATCAAAACCATAATGAGATACTATTTCACACCCACTAGAATGGCTATAATCCAACCATAATGAGTGTTGATGAGGATGTGGAGAAATTGGAAGCCTCATGTACTGTGTGTGAGAATGTAAAATGGTGCAGCCACCTTGGAAAATACATTGGCACTTTTTTAAGTTGTTAAATGTACAGTAACCATATGACCCAGCGATTTCACCCTGAGACGTATACACAAGAAAGATGAAAACGTGTGTGCACACAAAACTTGTACACAAAAGATTATAGCAGCTATAATGTGGAAACAATTCAAATAATCATCAACTAATAAATGGATTTAAAAATGTGGTATACTCATGTAAGAGAATACTATTCAGCAATAAACAAGAATGAAATATGAAGTACTGATACAGGCTAGGACATAAGTGGACCTTAAATCATTATGCTCAGTAAAAGAAGCTAGTCACAAAACACTGCATATTATGTGAATCTATTTATATATAACATCCAGAGTAAGCAAATTAATAGAAATAGAAAGTAATGGGCTGCATGGAGTGATAAGGGAGCAATAGTGAATAGGTACGGTGTTCTTTTTTTCTTTTTTTTTTTTTTGAGGTAATAAAAATGTTCTAAAATCAAAGTGATAGTTGTACTTATCTGTGAATATATTAAAAATCATTAAATTGTACATTTTAAATGGTTGAACTGTAAGTTATGTGCATTATATCTTAATAAAACTTCTTTAAAAAGAGTGTATTCAGTTGTGATTTTTTAAATAAAGGTATAATGTAACTCTAAAACAAAATCAGATATGTTTCATTATATCCAGTGTTTAAAGTGTTACAAAATCCTTAAGTATAGAATTCGAGCTATGAATGAGCACTATGGAATCTGACTGCCTAGATTTACATTTGAATTTTTATCAGTTTTTACTATGCCAGTAAGGGTAAGTTATTTAATCTTAAAAATGGGTATAAGATAGTACCTATGTCATAGGTTTGTTGAAGGACCAAGAAAGGTATGAAGTAAGGTGTTCAATACATGTTAGATTCCCTGCTATTGTAATTATAATTATTATTTATATAAATTGGGCCCCAATGTTATCAACTTACAACAAGTTCATTTTTGATATGCATTGTTGGCAGATACAGAGAGGGTACAAACACAGTCCTAGATTCAAGGAATGGACAATTTGACAAATTTTTCATTGCCAGATTTTGTGGTGCAGAACACAAGAGTCATTTGAGGAGGAGAGGAAAAGACTGCTGGAATTAACAAGGAGGTTTGTCTGATCCAAGTAAAACATAAGCTGCGGACAATGAAGTGTATTTCAGGACAAGGTGGCAACTTGAGAGGCAGAGATAGGAAGGAAGATATCATTAGTGATACAGTGAAGAGACTGGTCTGAGGCAGATGCCAGAAAGAAGTGACATTTTTGCGTGGGTGGGATTCAACCCTGCTTTGCATGATAGGCAAAGATGTTTAGACATGCTCGGGTATGAGTGGTTTTTTCATTTTAATTTTAAATTATGAT